>OY728132.1:792916484-793541484 GCA_963277665.1 Viscum album
TAGTGAGTGATATTGGGTTACGATTAGATGCATTTTAGCAGTTTGGGATGTTTGGTTTTATGTTTATTTTTGGACCATTTTTTTTGTTTATGTTATATGTATATTATTTCCATCTTTATTTATAGTTTATGATTTTGATTCCATGTATGAGTTTTTTTTTTATTTTTAGTTACTTTGATTTATTAATTTTATTTATATTGTACCTTTTTGTCTTGAGGTAATCGATTTTTTTATCTATATGGATTATATAATATTTACAATGTGGGATCCTAGTTTGGTTAATTATTTTTAGAGGGTGAAATCATTACCAAGGCTTTTTTCTTAATACCCAAGAACTATTTTCCATCTCATGGGGATCAACAATTCCCTTAATTCCATGTTTCATTCCATTTCAAGTGACATGTCTGGTCATCCCAGGCTTATTCATTACAAAATGGAATCAAGTCCCAGGTTCTCAATGGGTCCTTGGTTTTTTAAGGTTCCCTCTTAATATTTGATAATTTTCATGTTATTTTACATAATTAAGATTTTTTTTTTGAAATATAATAGGTAGGTATAGAGAGAGAATCATGAACTCTTTTCCACCCTAATACTTGAGTTACCGTGGGTAATTCTGCTTTGGATCATGATTTTTGAAGTTTTATTTATGTTTATTGATGATTATTCATATAAGATAATGTTATTTGGATCCCCATTGAGTTACTGTGGGTAATTCTTCTCCATCTTCACACAGTGTTTTCTTCTTCATCAGCTTCCTTTTGCGACAGCACTGCGGAAAGGGTTCTTCGGGAAACTCGATTCGGACATCTTCCTTCTTCATTCATGGAGGAAAGAAGTGCGCTTTTTCGGCTATGGTGGATGGTTTTTTATTTGGGTGACTGTGATCTATGAAGAATTCCTTCAGCTTCTCCGCTGAGGGTTTTACTCTTGGTGTCGCTAGGTAGATGCAGATCTGATGAAAATCACATACGAGGCTGGTCGAATCGGAAAGCCAGTTTATGTAGGGGCTTCTTATGAGAGACAACGATGTGGAACTGTCGACCTTTGTATTCTGTAGTAGCAGGGTTTCATTCTTGGTGTAAGCAGTCAGATGCAGATCTGATGAGAAATGTGACTGAGGCAGGTCGATCGGTAAGCCAGGTTTGTTAATAGATTCCCTATTTCTGTTTGAACTGTGTTGTTCCTGCTCGAATGATTGTCAGTTTGATGCTTTGGGGACTGGAATGTTGGATCCCAGTATTGATTGAATTTTTTTGTGATCTGTTCATGGTTGGATGTGTTGCATTTGGTTTTTTGGCTTGCCTTCGACTTTGGTGGTCGTCGTCGGTGTTCGAGGCCATTGAGACTTGATCCGTTGAGGACACTTGCCATTTTCTCCCCTGCTCTGGCTCCAGGACTCTGCCACTCTCTCCAAGGTGGATCTGAGGGGTGTTCTTCATGGTGTATTGGGATGTGAGGGTGAGCGTCCATAGGCGTCTTGTGGTGGTTTTGTCTCTATTGGCTCTTGGAAGTTGACGACGATGAGGATGTGATGTTCTTGATGAATTTTGATTTTGTTGATCCATGTTGTTGTTATAACCTGCAATTTTCCAACTTTTTATCTCTTCTTTGGATCCGAGATTCCACCAATCACTTCGAGGTGGAGTTGTGTGGTGGGATTCAAGTCTCTTTGGGATGTGAGTTTGTGTAGGCAATTTTGGGTGGAATATGGTGTCGATGGCTTGATCTGTATCGGTGAGGAGTTTTCGGCACCAGCAATGAAGATGATGGTGGTTGGTAGTGAATTGATAGATGGTGAAGTGTGATGCAGGAAGGCTTTTGGTCTGAGTTTGGTAATGTTGTTCCTTTTGAATTTTGAATGCTGGAAATTTTTTAGTGGTCTTTTTATTTTTGGATTTTCAATGGGTGTGATCTTGTAATGGTTGAATTTGTAACCAAGTGGAGTTTTTTTGGTTTACACTTACCCATTAAAAGTGTCATTCTAAAATAAAAATATTGATTGTGGTATATGTTTGTCTCTATAACCATGTCCATAGAATTCTTCATTATTGGTGCATGGTTCTTAAAAGCATATGGCGAAATCATGCACAGTTTATCTTTATCCACACATTTAATGGTTTAGATCTTATGTATTCTAAATTTAATCTAATGGTTTGTACCATTGGCTCATGGATGCTAAAGATTTTTCATAGTGTTTTTATATTGTTGGTTGATGTTTTGGTGGATCTTTGTTCCTTTTGGGGGGGATTTAGGGATTTAAAATTTAGTTTTTATTATTTGAAAATTAGTTTTCAAATGTAAAGTGTAATTTTTTTGGGCAATTTAAATTAAAAAACAATTCTTTTGAAGGGAATAAATGACTTTTAATTCCCATTAATAGTTTTGAAATGGTTGGTGTCCTTCCTTCATTTTAGCTGGAAGGATTGTTTTGAATTAGGATGTTGGTTTTTTAAAATGTGTTGTATTTTAAAACTAGGTGTTATGGTGTCTTTTAAAGGGAAGTATTTTTAATTTGAAACATTTTCTAAGTTGATGATTTCCTTATAACCAATATTGGTGGAGATTTTAAATGAAATTTTTATTTTTATTTAAATAATTTAAATGTTATATGGGTGTGTTTTTTATCCTTTTTTTAATGTGGTGATTTTTAAGGAAATGGTTTCCAAGGAATTTGGTTTATTTTCAAAGCATTAGTTTCATTGAAAAATTAACTTTAAACCCCTGATAAAGGTGTTTCATTTAAATTAATTGGATATTGGATATGTTTTGTTGTGTGTATTTCCCATATGTATTATGTATTAGAATTTTCACCTTGATGTGCATTGGGATCCCCTTTTGGTTTTATTAGGAAACATGAGTGGGTTAATCTCATGTTTTGGGTTTCTTTATTGTACATCTTAGAAAGGTCTTGAGGTAAGGTAGAGAGTTCATTTTGAGGGTGAGCCCTTAGGTGAATCCTTTTTTCATTTTGGTCTGTCTCTTTGGTTATTGAATTTTTCCAAAATCTGAATGGAGTGGTAAAGCTAAATTATCCTATTCCTTAAGACCTTTGGAGCTATTTTTATCCCTTTAGTCTTGGTAGATGTCCTTTATAGGTTTTTAATAGTTTGAAAGTCTATAGAAAAATGGTAAGTTGGAAATTCTTGAGTGGGTATAAAGTTATTTCCTCTTTTGGGATGTGTGTTTATTAAACCTAAAATGGATTAAGATTTTTGGGTTTCTTTTTAGGCTTTATGAATTCTAGGTTCTTCTATTTTTGGTGTTTCTTAATTTAGTTTTATAGTCACTATTGGGTGAGGTTTTGATATTTATGGTGGTTGTCCTTATGCCTCGGTGTTACATTTCATTTCTTAAGGCTTTCATGGGATGCTTACCCTATTTGGATGTTCCTTGTTTTGGATGTGGGTGTATCTTGAGTGTGTGGTTTGGGGGACTAGAATAGAAGTGGTTCTGATTGAGATTATACACTATCCAATATTAGTTTAGATATTATTGGGTTTCTTATCTGATGATAACCCATGTTTGAGGTCCTAGATCACCCCATTAATTCAATTTATGAGCTAAGTTCTAGACTCATGCCATTTCATGATGAGGAATGTTTCCAATTAGAGTTTCCTTTACCATTTTTGTTGTAGTTTATTTTGATTTTTTTATTGTTTCAATGATTTTTGGGTTGGGATTCTCTTATGGATTTTAGTTGGATCAATGGTAAGTGACTATGGTGAATGTATTTTGGTTTTTCTTTTGAGAATATTTATAGGAATCATGGTTTTTTGGATGATGCTCTCTTTTTTGGTTTTTTTGAGAAGTTATCATTTGTATCTACCACATTATAAGGATTTTAAATAGTGGGGAGACATATAGTTGGTCTTCTTTTTTTGAGAGCATTTAATTTTATTGGTGGTGATTTGGTTGAGCTTAGAGATTTTTGTAGGTTTCTTGAGGATTTTTATGTCATTTTAGGAATTAGGTGTGAGTGTATTTCCTTATTATAGTGCTGTTTTATCTTTTTCCCTGACCTCCCACCTCTTGTTTAGGTGTTATATTTTTTAGTATTCCTTCGCTTCAACTCTTATAAATAGATTTTGTGGGGAATAATTTGGCATGGTTGGGAGGATTGTGACATGAACATGTCACTTTAGCTTATAATTTTATATTATTTAATATTATTCTAGAATAATTTAAATTTTTATAAGTTTCAGGCCTAAATATTTCATTTTATAGAAAAACATCTTTGGTGGATGGTTTGGCATGCAGAGTTTTAATAAACAATGTCATGAACCTTATGTGGCCCTTCTATAACCTTAAATGTAGTTCATTTTTAATGTTCATAGTTTTATTTGCATGGGTAGTGCACAACTTGGATAGAACTAAGTAGAAACTGTGCAGCTTACCCTTCGGTGGGAGTGGGGTGGTGCACAGTTAGATCATGGGTAGGAGTGTAAAGACCCAATGTTTAATCAATAAAAATTCCCTTCATATAATAATTTCATATAGTATAATCACATGAAATCACAATACAATGATCTAATAATTACTATATAACCCTTAAACATAATATTGTCACTTTTGTGATTTGAATTTCGAAAATATGACATATACAGTTGCAATCAGTAAGATATTTAGAATCTGATAAGGAAAAAAAATTGATGAATAGTAACTGACCCTTATGAATATTAATGTTTCCTTATTAATAATAATACAAACCTTATGAATATTATATCATAGAAGTGAATAAGTAACCCTACCAATGACAATATAAATAAAATTTATCCATCTTATATATAACAATATGATATAATTATAGTGTTGGTATTATTGTGAGTTGTGTATATTTAATTACAATTAACTTAATAATTTAAAACGAAAAAATTTAAAAAAAAATTTATTCAAAAATATGTATTTTTGATGACTTATGATTATATGATAATTTTAAGAGACCATAATTAATTTTTCAAGGTGTTAGAAAAGCAGTTTTAACTTGAAATTTTGTATTTTTCAAGTAAATTATGATTTTAAATATAAATTAAATTTAAAATATTTATAAAATTAATTTCATAAAATTTAATTAATTTTTTAATTCTACACCTCTAAAAATTGTTTGTGTGAATTTTTGTGATTTTTTTGAAATACTTGAATTTTTTTGAATAGTAAAATACGGTAATTTGTTGTTTATATACATTATATGTTAAATACACTATTTATTGAGTCGTGGATGATGTAATCACATTTGGTTTGAACTCACATTCACATATTACTATTTTTTTTCATAAGAATCATTACAATTTCTTGTATTTATCCAAATAATAAAATAATGAATAAAATATTGAGAAAATCCTCCTCTCCTCCACTATAAAAACCACCCCTCACCCCCTCTACTCTTCACTACTATAAAGCCTTGTTATTTGTATAAATTATTATAAAATATCTCTCTACGTACCTATCCCATGTCCATAAGCCATTTTTCTCTTAAAAATACCAAATCCTCTCCCCTAAAGAGGTTCTCAAGGAAGTTATATTCAAGAGGTAAACTCCTCTTTTCATTTCTTTTATTTTCGTTCAAGTTAAATTATTTTCATTATATTTCCTCAAATACTTTCATAAAATTATTATTATAACTCCATTACCTTAAATTTAGTTAATTTTTTTGATAATGTAATAATTCATCATCGTCTCTTCTTTCCTCTCCTTTTATTCTAGAAACGAAAACACCATTCGAGATGTGTTAATTTCTGAAATTCAAAAAATGATGGGTTTTCAATATCTATTAACATATTCAATTATCATCATGAAACTATTTTGATTGTTTAACCAAAATATAATACATGTATTATTTTTTTATTCATTATATTAATTTATAAAGAAATATGTGTTTGATGTGATCAAAAAAACATCAATTAACCAAAACGGTTATCATTAAAGTTTTATATAATGATTTATCTTAAATCCAAAGGAACAGATGAATTTAATTACCATTTAATCTACTGGATGTTCACTAATAACATATAATTCCAATTATAGACAATCATTCTCATCTTATATGTTTATCCTTACATGTATATAAGTAAACCAATCATGAAAACTAATGAAATGGACAATGAAATTGAACCTATTAACCCATCAAAAAGGTCATGAATGAACATAATAAGGTTATAATAAATAAATTAAATAAATAATTGGTTCTATAAATATTAATTAATGAATTTAATTTTTTTATCTTGGACATTAAGACCAAGTGAAGGAAACCATTAGACTTAAAGTAAGGGATTCTGCCTGAACCTCCTTTATTCCTTCAGGTTGCTCTATCTTTATTTTTACCCAAATGAGGATATATTTTATTTTAATTTAAATATTATAAATTCTTTTTATATGCTCCAAAATCAATTATAAATATATATTCATCCTTCTATTTCAGATATATACATTTTTTTAAGTGGTACCCTCCTCAATATTTCCCGATAAAAAACACATTTTAAGGGAACATCTCGAATTCTTTCCCGATTTCAAGTGCACTCTATCATATATTTTAATCCATAATTTTTTTTATAAAATCAGTCTTTTTATTATTAAAACCTTCTTGGATCACTTATGGTTTTATATAAAAGATCATTTCCTTTTCTATTTTATATTCTCTTTAATATTTTCCTTAAAATTGCACTAAAATGTTTTAATTATAAAGTTTCTTAAATACTTTTTTATATAAGTTTTCAATTCTATTTGACATCACTTATCAAGATATATGAATTTATACATTATTAATGTTCATGTTCCTTTCTTTTATGGACACTTTTATGAAATTCATATTGGTTACTCTTTATGATATGATTATCATACCCATTATTTTATATGGGTACCCTAATATTTATGTATGATTTATTATATAGGATTATGTAAGTGGCATGTACATTAATGAATATGTTATGATAGGTGTTCCCAGATAGATATCCAATTAATTGGGTAAATTTTAGTCTCATAAGACTTTATGTGTAATGGTCTAGGCATTTATCCTTGACTCATGCTACCATGTGCAATGGTCTTGGTGGTTAACCTGGAATTGTGATCCTATATGTGAAACGAGGCTTGAATCATGCAAAATTCATGTTTTATGTTGCTACCACATTACTATGATTCCATGTTTATATGATCCCATGTTTTATATGTTATGATTCTATATGTTCTATGCCTTTTTATATCATTATATTATGCCTTCAAACACATGTTCTAAAGATGTATTCTTATGTTTATTCCCTTACTAGGCTTATTAGATCATACCTTGGTTCATGTTATCCCTAGGTTTTCCTATGCAGATGTATGTGCACAATTTAAGTTAGAATCTCTTTATGAATATTAAATAAAGAAATGTTTTATTTAATCCTGTGTTTTCAGTTTTATGTACCTAGTCTTTCAAGACATTAGACTTTATGATCCTTGGCTTGTAATATGATGATTTAATATGATTAAAATCATGTAATGATATGTGTATAATTCTAGGGACACAATTGTTGGTATTAGAGGATGGTGTAGTTATTTTTTGAGATTATGAATATAGAACTTTATAAAGAACCATAAGGATGATGTTAATTATTATAAAACATCCCTAAATTTTGTTAAGTATAGAGTAAGTGGTTTATCACGAAAATATATCCCTGCCTAGATATGAACAAGTGGAGGTGGCTCTAGCACAGATGTATCTGGGGGTAAAACTTGAAAACACCGCTTTGATCTAGACTCGAATGGGAACTAGTGCATGACAATGAGCCTTAATGTACTTCTATTTTGACATTTCCTAGGGATATGATTTGATAAATTCATACTCTATGTACAAACCATTGTTAAGGGAATAAAAAATATCCCATTAGAATATAAGTTAATAAATAAATCAATTATAACATAGATTTAAACCTAGGGAATCACAATTTAGGATATAATTATCCTCTATAAGTTTATGCTTTATGTTAAAAGTTTCCTTTATGTTTGTTAGATAAGTATTCAAGCACCCTAATATTAATTTATTTTTCTTAATTAATGGAGGTAAATATAATAACGCATGCCAACAATCAATGTGATAGGAAATGTGAATATTTCCCTAATGATATTCCACATATGATAGAAATGGGTGCTCAAAACTTCATGATAGTACTTTCTTTGTTGGCTCAAGTTATGAATAATAACATGAATCATGTGGAGTTCCCTACCCTCCCTCCCCAAAGAAATAGAAAGTTTTCATAGAATTATTTATGCGGCAAAGGCCTCCCATGATTAGTTGATCTTCCAATCCCCTCCTTGTAGAATTGTGGATTAACTCCATTGAAAATAAATTATCTGCCCTCGAGTGCTTAGAAAAAGAGAAAATCATATTGTTGGTCTATCATTTTGATGGGGAATCTGATAGGTAGTGGACACTAATCAAGAATATGATGTCCCAGGAAGAAATTGATTCTATGGATTGGGAGGAATTCAAGAAAAAAAATCAATAAATATTTTCCCTGAACCCTCCATCTCAAGATGGAAAATGAGTTACTTGGACTTAAGAAGAAGTAATATGAGTATATCTGGGCATATAAAGAAAAATGAATGAGGCTTTCAAGATATTCCTTCAGATTTTTCATGAACACCGAAAGTAAGGTGGATCACTTCTTTAGCAGACTAAATGAAAGTTTATGAAAATCATTGGCGTTGGATGACTTTGACAGTTATGAAGAGATTTTACATTGTTCCCTCATTGTTGAAATGGAGATCAGATACTCTCAATGGTCTTGTATTCCTGGTGAAAAAAAGTATAAAATGTATTCTACTCTGGGTGGTTCGGAAAATAAATTAAATGATGGAAAGAATATCAAACATCCCACATTTCAAAATTGTGGGAAGAAACATCCTAGTAATTGTCTAAAGGGAACCAGGAATTTCTACAAATGTGGAAAGATGGTATATCTATAAAAGAACTATCAAAGGAATATAAAGAATCCCACTAATGTGGAAGAATAAAGGAAGGTTCATATCAACACTCGGCTTATAGTGAAATGTTACAACTACAAGAAAAATGGGAATTATGCAAACAATTTCCCTATGCCAATGGTTTTTAGATGAAATCAACAACATCATCCAAGGTAACAAGGAAGGTCTTAGGCTATCAGTGCTGCTAAGGTGGAGCTATACAACAATGTGGTGGCAGTAATTATAGTTATTCATTCAATAATATAGAACCTACTATTTGATTCTTGTTCTATGTATTCTTTCATATATTTCATGTTTAGTAGAACTATTCAAACACCACCTCAAAATTTGGAGATTGAGTTATCTATGAGAACATAAAATGGGGAAATTATTACATCCAAAGTATATAAATCCTCCCCGGTTAACATTTGTGGACTGAACCTACCATAAAATCTCATCATACTTCCATTAGTGGAGTTTGATGTTATCTTGGGCATTGATTGGATATCATTATATAAATCCAATATCAAATTTTGGGAAAGGGAGATCACTCTTCACATCCCAAATCATCCTTCAATTCTTTACAAGTGTAAGGATGAACATGAATCTCTTTTATAATCTTTGTCTCAAGTGTGGATATTATTACCTTGTGGGAAATCATATCTATCCCAAATGATTGAGACAACGTAGATAATCGTTCTCAAAGAAATGCCCATCACGAGGGACTACACTTTTGTATTTTCTGAAGAATTTAATGGTCTTCCTCTAGATTTAGAGGTCACTTTATCAATTGAACTTATTACTAGATATATACCTACATCAAAAACACCTTATAGAATGGCCACCGTATATTTGGAATACTTTAAGAAGCAGTTACAGGAGAATCTAGACATGGGTTTTATACTCCCAAGTGCTTCACCTTGGAGAGAACCAGGCCTCTTTGTCAAGAAGAATGATGGTTCAATGTGCCTCTACATTTATTATCATGAGATCAATAAAATCATGATAAATAAAAAGTATCCCCTTACTCATATAAATGACTTGTTTGATGTGCTTCGTGGGACTAGTTATTTCTCAACGGTGGACCTTCTGTTAGGATATCACCAATTAAAGGTGAAGAAGGAAGATTTTCCCAAGACTGTATTTAGAATGAGGTGTGGACACTATGAGTTCATAGTGATTCTATTAAAACATGCTAATTATTTAACAATATTCATGGATTAAATTAATAGAGTCATTAGTTATTACTTCAACAAATTTGAGGTAGACTTTATCGATGATATTCTGATGTACTCCAAGAGAAAGGGGGACATGAGGAGCATTTGAATATTGTGATGATGAATTTGTGAAGGGAAAAACGTTATGAAAAGTATATTAAAGGGTAGTTCTATATATAGGATGTATCATTCTTATGGCTTGTTATCACAAGTAGAGGGATATCTGTGGACCCTTCCAAGATAAAGGAAATCAAAGAGTGGCCCAGGCCGATGTCTATAAGAGAGATTCGTATATTCTGTGGTCTAGAAAAATATTAACAATGATTTTTAGAGAACTTTTAATGATTTTTAAACCCAATGACCAAGCTTAAATAGAAGGGGGTGAAGTTTTTCTGGACACAAGAATGTGAGGAAAGCTTTAAGGAGGTCAAAAGGGGGCTTATCACTATGCTAGTACTCACACTCCCGATAAGTGGAGAAATATTTTTGGTGTACAAGGATGATTAAAATAAGGGCTTAGGATATGTGCTGATGTAAAATGATAAAGTGATAGCCTACACCTAAAGGTAACTGAAAATTCATGGGCAAAACTATCCCAAACATGATCTGGAGTTGGTAGCTATGATCTTTGCATTCAAAATCTGGCAGCATTATCTCTATGGGTATAACTGTGAGATATATAATGATCACAAGAGTTTAAAATATATATTCAAAAAAAATATCTTAATATGCACTAAGGAAGATGGTTAGAGCTCATCAAGGATTATGAATTATCAATCCAAAACCATCTCAGTAAGGCAATTGAGGTGGCAGATGCTCTAAGTATAAAGGATCTTACATCATTATCAATAATAAGAATTGAAAAGGATACAATATTATTAGATTTTAAGAGGATGGATATGGAAATAATTAAGATATTAACATCATCAATCCTTTCTCAAATGATTTCTCAACCATCCCTCATGTAGAAAATAAGGGATTCTCAAAGACAAGATGTTGAAATTCTGCAAAGAGTGGAAGCTATTAGAAATGGAAAATCCTATGAGTTTAAGATTGAAAAGGAAGGAGTTGTAAGATTTGGGTCATAATTTTTTTAACATCGAATATAGATATAAAGAAGGATCTTATAAATTACGCACATAGCTCAACCTTCTCTATTCACCCATGGAGCACAAATATGTATCGAGATCTCCAAGAGAACTTTTGGTGGGACAATATGAATAAGGATATTGATGATTATACATCAAATTGCCTGGTATGTTAACAAGTGAACTCTGAAAGGAAAAATTATAAGGGTATAATACAACCACTACCCATACCAATGTGGAATTGGTAGAACATCACCATTGACTTTGTCACTAGAATTCCAAGGACATTGAGAGGAAAAATGATATATGGTACATTGTGGATTGTGGATTTTCTTATAAATACAACTTTCTTTATCACAATTCAAGAGGACTTATCATTAGATCAAATTTCCCAGATATATATCAAATAGGTGGTAAGGTTGCCAGAATTACCACTATTTATTGTATCTAATCAAGATCTAAGATTTACCTCAAAATTCTAGAAAAGTCCCCAGCATGCTCTAAGAACTGTACTAAACTTCAGTACATCCTATCATCCTCAATCTAATGGCCAGTATGAGTGAAATATTCATACATTGGTAGACATGTTGAGGGAATGTTCTATAGACTATAAAATAGGGTGGGACCAACATATTCTGTTGGTTTAATTCACTTACAACAATATTTTCCACTCCAGTATTTGAATGGAACCATATGAATCCCTTTATGGGAAAAGGTGAATAACACTGGAATTTTGGGATGAAGTCAGTGAGAGTGAGATGCTAGGACCTGAAATGGTCGAATAAATGGTAGAGAATTTGAAAACCATTTAGAAACACATCAAGGCATCCCAAAGTCAAAAAAATATCTATGCAAATTATTGTCGATGAGACCTTGTTTTTAAAGTTGGATACATGGTATTCCTTCACATATATTCATGGAAGAAGGTCATGAGATTTGGGAAGAAAGGAAAGTTATATCCGGAGTACATCAACCGCTTCGAGATTCTTGATCGTGTTGGAGTTGTGGCCTATCGACTAGAAATTCTACCTACCATGTCTAAAGTACATGATGTCTTCCATGTATCCCTCTTAAAGAAGTACATACCAAATATTTCACATGTACTATCTTGATAGGTGGTACAGTTGGAAAAATGATATTTCTTGTGAGGAGAAGATAGTGATGATTTTGGATTGTAGATATAAAGTTCTATGCAACAAGAATACTCACCTGGTCAAAGTATTATGTTTGAACCATAAGTACGAAGAGGCTATAGGTTCTGGGCACATCAGAAGCGTGTGGGTGGATTTTCCCACTTAGCTTTTTGTCATTATCAATAATCTATCTGGAATCAATATGATGATAAATGTCAGTCTCCACGGATCGGTTCACAGAAATAGACAAAGAAGAAGAAAGGTCCTGGAACCACAAAATTGGATCGTTAGAGGTTAATTATAATTAATTTAATTAATTGAAAAGAATTACCTTTTGGGTGTTCTTTATTCGTTGATATTCTTGATCACATTTTGATGTGATTCATCATTGCGCCGCGGAAGACAAGTGTAGACTTCCTCTAGCGGTGATCCACACATACACCTCGTTTCTCTAGACATCACCAAAGGAGTCTTCAGGTGCTAGCGTAGAGAAACCTTTGATTGTGTTTTCCATCTTAGATCATCTTGATCTGATGGAAGAGGATCTCTCTCAGTATTGAGAGCGTTATTGGAGAAAACATTCTTTCGGCCTTGAAATAATTATCCAGAATTGTTGTGCACAACGATTAGAGAAAAGTGTTAGGGTTGTGATGATATTTATAATCGGTTTTGAGGATATAGAGTTATGAAAATAAATAAATGTGTTATGCATTTTATTTATTTGATTAACTCTTATTGAAAACCCCCCTTGTCAAATTATTAATTCCTTGACATACACCCACGCTGATTATTATAAATATCATTTAATAAAACAATATTATATCCTCAAAATCCTGACTGTAAAAACTACACGGCATGTATTTATTAATACACAGCATGTACTTGTTTTTTTTATAAAACTACATGGTGTGTAATCATTAATACACGACATGTACTTGTTTTACATTTCCTTTCCAAAATAAAACCTACACGGCATGTAATCATTAATACACGACATGTACTTTCTTTCATTTTATTCTTCCTCCAACATTAAAATGATTTAGCCTTCCTTGAATAATTATTAAACCACGTACATGAATAATCTGTATTCTACTTGAGATACTTGGATACACATACTGTGTGACCCTCTAGGCCTCTTTCCCATTGGCATTAGGCAGGCTTGCCTAAAGTCCAAGATTGTTGTCTAGCAACGGGTCAAGGAACCCAAGAGAAAGATGTTGACTCCACGTTGACATGTCACCTCATACGAAAGCTTAGTGTGTAATTTAATCCCTTTGTCTAAATATCTCATCAAGAAGGTTTCATGGTAGTGTCATAAACCTATATGTTTGATCTGTCATTCTTTGACTTCCAAAAATAAACTCGTTGTTACACCATGGCAATGGAATTTGGGCAACAGTTCTATTTCAATCAAAGGGCCCGAGATATCTACTTCCATAAATATGGAAGGGAAAAATCCTTCCTCGAATTATCCATTAAAAACATGTCATTCAGGACGCACCCAACGTACTCTACTTCCCGCTAGTTGTCTACGTGATGGTTTTCGTCAGAAAATCTAAGCGCGCGAGTCATGACATGAGTTAATTATAATCTTCTAGTCTAAGGACCATTACACATACTCATAGAGAGCAATATTCGATGACACCAAGACATGCGGAATTACTACTGGCGGGTTTGTTCTCATAATCTACCATCTTGAATATTACCAAGTGCGAACTCCATAAGAGAGATTCTCATCTTCTTATGAGTACTAGCACATGATGGTCTGTATACTATGTATCCTATCATAGTATTCAATCTAACTATAGAACATTATTTAAGATTATTGTTATAGAATTTCAAGGTTCTCATCATAGCGGGGATCTTCCATGACCTTATTAATGCAACAAATATTCTAGGACATTATTATATTATAGTCATGAAGAATAATGAAAAATATATAATAAGTGTACATTCATGTAATTAAAGTAAAAACAGTTGGTTCTCAGGACACCAACTCTAACAGAGGCAACATGGGAATGGGAGGAGGCAATGAAGGAAATGTACCCACACTTTTTTATGGGTTAGAATGTAAAACAAAATTTTGAGGGAGAAATTTCATAAGGGGGGAAGAATGTAATGACCCAAATCTTAATAAATGGAAATTCTCTTATTATAATTATTTTATATAGTATAATCACATGAAATCACAACACAATGAACTAATAAGAACTATGTGACCCTTAAACATAATATTTTCACTTCAGTTATTTAAATTCCAAAAATTTGACATACATGGTTGTGATCAGTAATATGCTTAGAGTCTGATAATATAATCTTAATTTTTTTATGAATAGTAAATGCCCCTTATGATTAGAAATTTTACACTTAGGAATAGTAATATGACCCTTATGAATAGTAAATCATTAAAATGAATATTTAACCTTACCGATGAAAGTATAAATAAAATTTATCCATCTTATAAGTGACAATATGAAATAATTATATTGTTGGTATTTCTGTGAGTCATGTATCTTTAATTAAAATTATTTTAATAATTTAAAAAATATATTTTCATAAAACGTATTCATAAATAATTATTTTTATGACTTATGATTATATGATAAATTTAAGAGACCTTAATTTAATTTTCAAAGTGTTTGAAAAGCTGTTTTAATTTTAAAATTTGTATTTTTCAAGTAAATTCTTATTCTAATTAAAAATTAAATTTCACGTATATAAAAAATTATTTTAATAAAATAGAATTCATTTTTTTAATTATAAATGTTGAAAATGTTTTGGGTGAATTTTTGTGATTTTTCTGAAATACTCGAATTTTTGGTGAACAGTAAAATACAGTAAATTGTTGTATATATACATTTTATGTTAAATACACTATTTATTGAGTTATGGATGAAGTAATCACCTTGGGTTAGAAATAACATTCATATATTACTATTTTTTCACAAGAATCATTATTATTTATTATCTTGATTAAAATAATAAAATAATGATTAAAATATTAAGAAATTCCTCCTCTACTCCACTATAAAAACCACCCCTAACCCCCTCTTCTCTTCACTCCTCTAAAACCTGGTTCCTTGTCTATAATGTACTAAAATCTATCCCTAATCCCCTATCCCATGTCCATCATCCCTTGGTATCTTCAAAATACCGAATCCTCTCCCCTAAATAGGTTCTCTAAGAAGTTATATTCAAGAGGTAAACTCCTCTTTTAATTTCTTTTATTTTCTTTCAAGTTCCATTATTTTATTTTTCTTTACTCAGCTCATTCCAGAAAAAAAAATTATGATAATTAAATTACCTTACATGTAATATAATATTGTTATGATAATGTAATAATTCATCATCATCTCTCATTTCCCCTCCTTTTATTCTAGAAATAAAAATAGTATCCAAGATGTGTTAATTTCTCAAATTCAAGGACAATGGGTTTTCAATTTCTATTATCATCTTTAATTCTAGAAATGAAACCATTTTCATAGTTTAAATAGACTATAATATATGTATTATTTCTAATTTAAGGTTCTATAATCTTTTTTACACGTGATATTAATTTATAAGGAAATATTTGTTCGATGTGATCAAAAAATCGCCAATTAACCAAAATGGTTATCATTAATGTTTTTTATAATGAGTCATCTTCACTCCAAATGAACAAATAAATTTTATAACCCTTTAATATACTATATTTTAACTAATAAAATATAACTACAATTCTAGAAAACCATTCTCATCTTACATGTTTATCCATACATGTATATAAGTAAACTAATCATGAAAACCAATGAAACAAATAATGAAATTGAACCCCCTAACCCATAAAAAAGGTAATGAATGAACTTAATAAGGTTATAGTAAATAAATTACATAAATAATATATTTTTAAAATATTAATTAATTAATTTAATTTTGTTATCCAGGACATTAAGATCAAGTAAAGGATATCATCAGACTTAAGCTAAGGGATTCTACCCAAACCTCCTTTATTCATTTGGGTTGCTCTATTTTCTTTTTACCCAAATGAGGATATCTTTTATTTTTATGTACATATTATAAATCATGGGTATATTCTCCATAATAATTTATAAATATCCATTCATCCTTATATTTTAGGGATATACATTTTTTTAAGTGGTTCCCACCTCAATACTTCCCGATAAGAAAACCTGTTTTAAAGGAACATCTCGAATTATTACCAGATTTAGGGTGCACTCTATCATCTATTTTAATCCACCATTCTTTTTATAAAATAATTATTTTTATTATGAAAACATTCTTGGTTCACTTATGGTTTTATATAAAATATCTTTCCCCTTTCTATTTTAAATTCCCTTTAGTATTTTCTTTAAACCACACAAAAATGTTTTAATTCTAAAGTTATTAAATACTCTATTTTACAAGTTTCCACTTCTATTTTATATAACTTATCATGATATATTCCTTTTTAACTTATGAATTTTAATGTTCCTTTATTTCTTGGACACTTTTATGATACACCCATTTGTTATGCTTTATAATATGATTTTGATACCCATTCCTTTCCATGGGTACCCTAATGTTTATATATAATTGATTATGTAAGATTATATAAGTAGAAAGCATATTCATGAACATGGTATGATGGGTGAGCTCAAATAGTGATCCAATTAATTGGGTAAATTTTAGTCACATGCGACGTTATGTGTAATGGTCTAGTCAGTTAGCCTTGACTCGTTCTACCATGTGCAAGGGTCTTGGTGGTTAACCTTGACTTGTACTCCTCTATATGAAACGAACCTTGACTAATGATAAAGTCATGTTTTATGTTACTAAAAAATTATTATGATTCAATGTTAATATGATCCCATGTTTTATATTTTATTATTCCATATGTTTCATTCCTTTTTATATCATTATTTCATTCCTTCTAACTAATGTTATAAAGCGTAATTCTTAGGTTTATTCTGTTACTGGGATTTTTAGCTCATCCATTTTTTCATGTTTTACCTAGGTTATTATATGAATACGTGTTAGCACAATGGAATTTATTAGCTCTTTATGAATATTAAATAGTGAAATGTTTTATTTAGTCCCATGTTTTCAGTTCTATGTACCTAGTCTTCCAAGACACTGGACTTTAAGATCCTTAGCTTGTAATATGATTCTTTACTATGATTAAAAAATAATTATATGTGTAAAAAAGAAAGGGTATCTATAATGATTAAATATAAAGATAAAATATTAAAATGTATTTGGTATTTATGGATAATCCTGCATGGTCAGAACATAGTTTATTAAACCATGAGACCAAACCATTTGAGTTCTCTAGGTGTTTAAATTTTGTGTTTTTTTTTTGTTTTTCCCTCAGTCATATTTCATATATTTTTTTCTATATTTTTCTCCTTGTTGGGTAAAACTAGGCTCCCCCAAGGGATTTCTCCTCCTCCATTCGATTTTTGGCCTCCTTCCCTTTATTTCAAGTTCTCTAAATAAGGTAATCCCATCATTTTTCTTGATTTATATTCATATTCTTTATTCCTACTTTTTCTCCTAGATTATACATCTCCTACAAACCCTAATTGGGTTTTTAAATAGTTTCTAGGGTTCAGTGTGGTTTCTAATGATGTTATTTTTTTACTATGTCTTATAAATTATGTTTTCTTTCTTGTTTGAGCAATCACCGCCATAGGAGATTCATTTTACAATAATATCAGAAGGATTATTCTTATTTCAAGGTTTGTATTTTTTTATTTATATCAAAATCCATGTCATTAGAGGATTTATTTTTTAAATTCCCCATTTTTATAAATGAAAAATATATGTGATATCCGATGTGACTTTCACAAATGTTTTAAATGTTCACTCACTTAAAATAATTATTTGGAAATGGTTTTATATAGTTATATTAATATTTATTGATTTTAATAGTTTTAAAAATATTGTGTAGATTATTTAAAATGTATTTTGAATTTTTAAAAAGTATTTGACCTCGTTTGGGTCTTGAATTTGGAGAAAGTTTAGTTTTCCCTTTGGGAACATTTAAATTTAGGGAATAAGTTAGTTAATCAAATTGGTTCCTACATATGGTTTTCATGGAAGTGTTTGATTCAATATATGGTTTTAAATGTGTGGAAATGGTTGGTTTTAAATTGAATTTGAAATGAGATTTCAAATGTATTAGAAATGAGTATGAAATAGATTTGAATTCCATAAGTCATATTTTAATGTCATGTTTTACACTTTAAGAAGTTTTTCATAATATGTTTCTTCCTCCCTTGAATTAATTTTCTTTTGATGAGTTTATACCCCTTGGTGGATTATTATATTATTATAAGTTTATTTATGCCTATGCATATCTATGAAAAAGGGGTTATTTCATTCAAGGGTTTAAGAGGTGAGGTGTGGGTGATTTTAACATTCTTTATACTTATTGTATGTGTTTGTTTATTTCACACCTCATTTTTTATGCTTTTCATGGGAAGTCCTCATAGACTATCAGGGATCTTTATAGGTTAAATCCCTGGTGTAGAGAGTGTTTCCTAGGGTAATGTAATGATTAGACTGAGTGATCTAACTAGATTAATTACATTTACTTGGAATATATTTTAAGGGACCAAATATTGTTTTAGATCTCATGATCATGATGGATATTGGTTAATTATGCAAGACTAACAGGACAATCTTGGATCAGTAGTATCATCCAAGGTTCCTTATATCCAATTTAGGATCTAGATACATGAGGCTAATGTTGATTCCCATAAATATTATATCCTTTTTAGGATGACATAGGGGATTTAATTTTACACTTTGATTTTATCCCATGTCTATTGATTGTTTATTGGAACCATTTTTCTATTTATCCACTTTGGCATGCTTTTTGATATGTGGGTACCTATTGTGATTCTTTTTTTGGGTTATGGAATAGGTTTAATTCAAAAATTGACTAGTGAAATAATTTAAAAAGTGTGGTTTTTTAAAATGAAATGTGATGTTGTTTTGAAAATTTTATTTTATAAATACTTTGGTAAAGGAGGAATAAATATTATGTTTCAGGGTATTGGTTTAGATATCCTCTTTTTCAATTTAAAATTTTATTTAAAATAAAAACCTTGGTTTCATGGTTTGGGATGAAAACTATGGTTTTAGGCTATATAAAACTCATTTTTTTCAAAAGTTTCATCTTGGTTTTGGAGAAAGGCTTTTGTTCCACCATTATTTTTTTCATCTAAAGAAGGGAGATGTTTTATAAAAATAAATTATATCAAGATATTTAGTTTCTTATAGAGTGTATTTAAAAACCCTATTTCTATCTATATTTATATTAATATTAATAAAATGGTCTTTTTAAAGGAAATAACATGAACACTTTGGTGAACTCTTATTGTATGTGTTTTTCTCACACCATGCATACACCATTCAGTGTATGTGGACCCTATGTTTTTTTTCTAGTTCCATGGATTTGGTTTGACCTCCACAATATTTTGGTTCATGTTGGACCGTGATGGTTATTTTAGGTCTTAGTGAGTAATTGTGCTTAATGGGGATATGGTTTGTAGAAGTAGAGGATGTTTATTTTTCTTTAGATTATTCTCTTAGTTTATGTTGTATTTGGTTTCTTTCCAAACATATGTTCAGTTTATGGTTGTGATGTTGTGTATGAGTTTTTTCTATTATTTCTACTAATAGTTACTCTAATTTATTACTTTCATCTATTTTATCTATATTTCATTATGGTTTTAGATTTCTATTATCTATATGGGTTATGCCAGATTTATTTGGTGGGATACTAGTTTGATTATTTGATTTTAGAGGGTGAAATGATTCCCAAGGTTTGTTTCTATATACCCATTATCTATTTTTCTACATATGGGGATTGGAAATTCCATTTGGGCTATGTGGTATTCTAGATTTGGTGATGTGTCTGGTCTGTCCAAGCTAGTTCATTACATGTAGGATCTTTGTGATCTGAACTACTATAAATCTATCATGTTATCTCATTTACTTTATTTGGTATACACTTTGAACACTCACTGCACTCATTGTTTATGATTGAATTACTTAATATTATTTTACACCTCCGTATATATATTTTTTATGTTATAATTGATGTTTTAATTTTAAAAATTTACCCCCCCCCCCCCCCCCCGCCATCATTTCTCTTTCAATCTCTCATATGGTACCCAAAAATTGGAATTATATAATTTTCACATTCGAATATATTTGTTAAACTAAAAATTTACTAGTCATAAAAACATAAGGGAAAGTGGTTTTTAGATGGTATTACAATGATTTAATGATGGTTGAATTCTATATAAGACACTTTTTAAATAGAAAAGACTATAATTGTTATCATGTTAGAATATAGGTTATCTTAATTAGCTAAGCATTGATCATTGGACATCCATGGTAAATCTTTTAAATTTACCAAGACTAATCTTTTTTTCTTTTCTAGTAATGATGTAGCAATGTATGTTCTTAATTATAATATTATTAATATTTTATATTATCATTTTTTCAACATGTTTATACTCATGTATCTTCATGTAAGATTACTCATGACATGTGGATAATTTTTCAAGTTACTAATTATGGATCAGGTAAGTTGATAAGAAAAAATCTTGGGATGCTATGAGATGAGTATCAAGATTTCAAGATGGAATATAATGATATTTTCAATAAAACGTTCCATAAGTTCATAATATTTTTTAATATGGTGTTTTTTATTAGAGAAAAATTGGAAAACCCTTTCTTGGTTGAAAGGGTTAACAGATCACAACTAAATAAGAGGCATACTAAGAAATTGGCTAATAATGGACAAAAGAATTTCAAGGAATATAAATTGGATAAGATTTTTATATCTCTTCTATAGTATGATCTTGATCTAAAAACTATTAAGAATGAAGCTGATAATAGGGTAAAAACATTTTTTTAGAAACTATTTTTACTCCTTCTAATTCCTATGATGATGATTTAGGATCATATAATTATGGAAAATAAAGGCTGGGTAAGGCCATGAATGGAGTATACAATCAGATTATGAAGAAGAAGTAATCGTTAAGATACATAAGTAAGTTTATAAAGGATTTAATTAAATAAAATAAAGGTAGTTTAAATTTGAATTTGAGTAATTCATATCTTAATTATTATGAGGGTAGGAATAAAGGAAACATCAAACCGAACATTCTAAGGATGGAGAATTAAAGAAAAGGAAGTAAGTTCAAGAAGATGGATAAGAGTACATCAGATACTTATATTAGTAATTAATATTCAGATTCAAGTGATGAATATGAAAATGAGAGGGCAATTTGTAATATTTTTTTTATTTCCAAATATAATAAGATATAACTTTCACCTTCCCAGTCATATTATTAAAGTTATCTAGACAAATCAATAAACAAGGTTTGAAATATATGTTTGATAACTATCATGGATGAGTTTAGTAGCTTCAATTGTGATTCTAATTATGATTTTAAACTTGATTCTAAATGTAATAAGTCTAGTATAAAATATTTATAAGATAAGGTTGATATGTTATATAATAGTGTTGTTACTATTGGTTATGGTTACATGAAAATAAAGAAAGATATCAATAGTTTTGAAGAATATATTCCATAAATCCCATGAAAAGTTGATGTGTATGGACTATATCATATTATGTGATATGTGTATATCAAAAAGTACAACATGCATTAATACTAGGAATATCATATTCCTTATTTTTGACATATAGTAAGGTTTATATATGATAAAAACCACATACTTAACATGTAAGTGACACATTAAAATCTTATGTTCAATCTCTTACTTAGGCTATCATTAAACAAGTTTTTTATAAGACCAAACTCTTGGAAGGGGTAGTGTATTCAAATGGTGGATGCATGGTTTGTAGTTTAATTAAATCATATGTTATAATTTTTTATTTAATTCAAGGGATCTTTATGGTGTATTTATAAGATATTAAAAACCATTAATATGGTTTGTTTGATTCCTACCTAAGATATATTTTATACTCTGTAAATCATATATCTCTCTACTTCCTTCTCCATTAAATTGTAAAGAACTAACTTTTGGTTAATAGAGAATGATTGTTTCAAAGATTCTTGAGTGATTCAACCTAACTCATGGATATCCATGAAGAAGATATATCTTTTGGATACCTCTTAGTGATTTTTATCAAGTCAATATAGCTAAATATTAAATAAATAGCACTTTGAAGTAAGATACACACACAAGATAACTGTTATTTTATATTATATACTTTCATGTTCTTTCGTGGTTTTTTCTTGGATTGTGGTTTCATAATATCTTTATACGGTTAGTTTAATTGTTAACCTACCCTAATAAACCTAGCAGTGTTGTCAATATAGAACAATTCCATTATATTTTTTAAATCATGTGTTTGTAATTAAATTTCTAATCTAGATTCAAAATTGATCATTGAATCTCATCTATGATTCACTATGTGTTATTTAAAATGACTTAGAAATTGAAATGTATTTGTTATTATGTTATATGATAACATAATATGTGGTTGGAATTATAGAATATATTATATAATAATGTAATTTCTGTTGGGGTGTCTAGTATTACATAATGAGATAATAATCTATTTTTGGGGTGTCCAACATTAAGTTATGAAATAACATAACCTTTTTTAGGGGTATTAGACATTACTTTATCTAATAAGGTAATATTTATTGGGGTCACAACATAAATTATGTGATAATGTATGCATTGTGATACTTTTAGCATGCTCCCTCACCCTACACAAGTCCCCACTCTCACCCTATATAGCTCCCCTCACTCACCCTACATAGACCCTATGTTGTAAGTCACGTCATCCTTGAATATTTGATACACTGAATTAATCATATTTATATACGTTATTCTAGCATGAATTTAATCCTTTATAGGGGATTCCCCACTATTTTAATATCATATAAATCTAATATAATTGTATGTGATCTATGGGTTTTATGTCACATGGAAGTATTTATTATGTCATGATAGTTAGAGTGTGCTTTCTCAACTTACACTAAAGCAATTAAATTATATAGGACTACCCTAGACAAAAATGTATAACTACATGGTTATTGAGACTCACCTTACATAGGTACTGAGTTAATCTCACCTAGCCTCTCTTTGTGAAATATTAACCTTACATAGTCCATGGTTTTAACCCTACACAAGGGCCTATGTATATCATTAAAAATGATATACATGAGAAAAAAATATTAAAATTTTTATTATGAATTGATTTATTTAATTTATAAAATGGTTATAAATTATAGTAAATGGTGTTTTGTGATATTTATTAATTTATAAAGGTATATAAATTAATTAATTATAAAATATTTATAATTAATTAATTAATGTTTATGAAATATTTATTTAAAAAATATACGTAATATTAAAATTTAATACTAAAATACCATTTCTAATTATATGGAATTCCATCTAATTTAGAAATAATGGGTTTATTTAGAAATTATAAGAGTAATTTATAATTTTTTCATAAATTATCAAATAAGGAAAAAACATAACATAAATTATATTTGATTATGGATTTTTTAAATAAATTACTTTGAATTTTTTGCATTAAATTTCATACCTAGAGATTATATAAACAACATAAAAATTATTCTTTATAATTTATTTTATAAGGGTTTAGATAATATTAAATATGTGATATATTGATTTTTTAAATAGTTTACATAATTGGAATTGGAATACAAAATGTTTATATTTGATTAATATTATATATTTAATGATAAATTATATATAATGAATAATATTAAATAGTACATGTTAGTAAATACATATAATATTGTTATATTCAAGTTTATGTAATGTCATAAAGTTAGATAAAATTATAAAGTGTTTATGAATATATTTAATTGATGAATTGTTTGTAAATTATTTATCTCAGGTTTAAATATCTAAATTATTCATTTATTTAAAAATTATTCCCTAATTTATTCATGAATAAAAAAAATTATGCTTTAGTTTAAAGTTTTTTAAACTGATTCTAAAAAAATATCATACATGTAGATAATAAGTTATATGATAGGAATAATAATTGATTTTTTAATTGATGTTGGTTTTTATTTAGTTATGTGCTTGAATTATGTTGTTAATTATGATTTATACATCTTACATTTGTTATGGAATTGAGATCTCTATTAGGTAAAGCTTCCCCAGGTAGAGGGACTATGGGTCAGACTTCTCACTAGCATGTAGAATTATTCCTTATCTAAAATAGTGAGGTTTGATTATTTTTTGTTATAATATTACTCGTGTAGGGATTATTGATTCCATGTGTTTTTATTAATTTACATAAAAATGTTTTATATACCTTATTCATGGGATGTATTTGGATATCTATGAATATAATTTAATTTTTATTGAAGTTAGTAATACAATCTATGACCTGTGTAAAAAGTTATTCATAAATATTGTTAGAATGTATTTATTTGGTAGAAGAAATAAGATTCCAAACTAAATCATTTTATACATTCATAAATTCCAATATAATAACAAGGTATTATATTTTGTGATTAAATCCCCATAAAAATACTAAGTTTTGGATTCCTTTAAAAAAAGAACACATCAAGACCTCGATCATTCAACTAGGTAGTTTATTCCATGGAAGGGTGAACATGTATTATATTGTATAAGGCATGGTAGAAATGGATAGCCATAAGAGTTAGGTAATAAAATCCCATTATGATATTTGGGTTACACTTAGTTAGGGAAACCCTAAGAGTTAGGATACTGGAGGAATATAGTTGGTTTTATCCATATAATGGATTGGTTGATGTGTTATCTACACAACTATCAAAGTGTAATATATGATTTTATTGGGATGATTCCCTACCAAAATAACTAAGTCTTGTGAGGGACATCATAGAAGTCTCATTTCTTAGTGATATATGGATATTTTTTACTATATCATATTATGAGTTCAAAAGGGATCATTAGTTTTGTGGGGGGACATTTACTGAATTTCCTTACTAAAATTATTTAAAACGTGACACTCATCTGATAAGGACACATGTTGTAGATGAATAGAATCATCATTATTAAACATAACATTGAGATTAATCCTTGAAATGGAGAAGTATAATTTAATAAGTTTCTAAGACTGGTAACTTTTGGAATGTTCTGAATTATAGAAATTTAATGTATTAAGATAAAACACCTTCCTGATTAAATTAATATTAAATTTTTTTAATAGATGAATCTAGATTCTTTTGGGAGAAAATTAGTTCTCATGTAAGGCTTCAAAGGTGTTAGATTAAAATTACCTAAGTAATTTTGTTCTTCACAAATATACTTCATATGATTTGGTATGTTTGTGACAATTTGAGACTAGATGTTTCATTAAGTCTTGTTCTAGATATTTAATTCATTATATTATAATCAATGTAAATGTTTTTATAATTAGAATGAGTTCAATAACATTTTACTCAATATTCTCAACATATTGATAATAGATTAACTAGATCATTTGATTTAAAAGTTCTAGTCCTATTTCAATAATACAAGTGAGTAAAAGTTCAAATAAAAAGAATAAAAGTTAGTTGGTGACTCCAACAATGATTCTTTAAGTAGTTATACAAGGTCATTTAAACCTAAAAAAGATTCATAAAGGAGGGATATGACTCCAAAAGGATGGAATTATCTAAAATACATAAATGGGATTATGAAACTTTATGGAATTTCAATGTTATGTATTATTTTTATTGATGTAAATTCTTTATTTTTGAAGGGTATATGATATCAAGTGTATTATTTACAAATGTTGTAAATATATTGAAGTTAAAAAGCAAGATATTTTAAACATGGTTAATGATTCATCAAATTCTATAATATACATTAGTATAATATATGGATAAAAATGTTTTATTCTAGATGAAATAGTCTATTCAGTTTGTTAAAATATAATGGATTTGATTCCACCACCTTTATTGGCATAGTTGAAATAATATTCTTCTTTTTAATAAAATACTCCAAACCCATAGAATACCATATAATATATTGAAGGGATATTTCATTTGATAAATATTCCTACTAAGAGGAAATAATTTTTATTTCCTAACACAAGGAGATTTATGTAACTTAGAATGATATTCTAAAAATAATATAGTATTTAAGAGTCTACTAGTAGTATTTTTATACTTAGATAAGTTCAAAGTTAACAAAAAAATTATTCCTGCCAAAAATACAAAGTGAATTTCACCTTATCATAAATAAATGTAGTATGTGTTAGTGATGAAAATATATAAAAAATTAATTATATTTCAAGAAAAAAAATCTTTAAAGGGTTCCATGAATGATGATGATATAATTTGAAATATTTTTAAATAAATAACATAATTTATTAACATCATAACATTTGATGCTGTGAAGTTCAAGAGTTTGAATGTGTTAAAGGAGTTAAACATTACGAATATTAATCCTAAATATCAATATTTTTTAAACTGGATTACTCCATATATGTTACTAACTATAGAGTTTAATGGGAGGTTTTTATTAAGTTATCACATAAAGATATGACTATAATTTCATAGAGAGGTAATTAGTTTATAAAATCGCCTAAATGTAAAGACAATTTTAGGACGATCTAAAATTCTATCATATATGAAATGATAAGTGTGTGTGTATGTATAGTTTTGTAAAGTATTCTTAATGAAAATTGAAAAATATAAAATTAATCATGATTATAAAAAGGTAAATATCCACTTTATCATTATTTCATATTGGTTTCATTCATGAATATATTGATAAGAATTTCAGGAAGTGAAATTATAATTTACCTATCTAATTAAAATAATGATTTATACCTAACTAATGTTTTTCATGGGGTATTATGGGATTTTTTCTCTTGTATTGATATAATTAAATCTATGCCCTTGATTGAGATAGACTAAGGAAGTGTACAAATTTACCTATATAGCAGATATGATGTGATTATCTATTTTGGTGAGGGGAATGTGATGCACTTATCTTTAAAGGTTAATGACATGAAATGTATTCAATGATCTGGTCAGTTTATACTAGGATAATTGAGAATATATGAGTCAGATATATGATATTGACAATCTTTGTGTCCTATAGTCACTCGATGTCCTTTAAAAAGGGTTGATATGAGAATTAATTGTTTTATATGATTAAAATGGACACAAGTATAGAGATACATGTGTTTTATGGATATCATTCTAGATCCATGTATAGCTTGTATAGCACTAATTATTTACTAGAGGCTACTCTTTACATACATTTATGGATCAGATTATTTATACTTTTTTTCAATGCTACAATTCCCTTACCGCCACACATTGTGGTTGGATGAATGGGGAATGGGTTTGACATGGAGAGGTACACTAAAAGTGTTTAATATTTTATCCTAAAGTAGTTTTTGTATGGATATTCACAAGTTATTTCATATAAAATGATACAAAGTGATGTTAGTGATAACTTTCCTTTTTTTGGAAACATATCCCAAAGTCATTTTTGATATGGTTTTACAATTTATTATATATGATACAATATATAGTGAAATGGAACTAAGTCTATTCCCTAAAGCTGTGAACACTTGATATGCATGGACTATATCATATTGTATGATATCTGTATATCATAATGTAAAAACATGTAAGAAAACTATATATATTGTATAGATCATTATAGGCATATTGTGAGGTTTTTATATAATAACAACCAAAACCTTGACTTAAAAGTGACATATTAAAATCATAAATTTGAACACATTCTTAAGATATGATTAAATTAGTTCTTTAATTAGATATAGTACTTAGAAGGGGTGATTCATTCATAAAATAGAGATATGGTAGGATTTGGAATTAACTAATATGTTATAACATATGATTTAATGCATGAGAGCATCTTAATTACTATATAAAGGAGTAAACACTATCGATATGGTGAAGTTAATTATTTCCCAAGCTCTTTCTAATACTCTATTAATCATGTTTCTGCTGAAAATTCTCTTTTTTATTTTCAAAATGACCGCTTTATGGCAGAGTAGTAACTAAAACAAAAAATTCAAAACCATTGTGTGGGAACAACAAGATGAACCCAATTCAAAATAAGAATTCAAAAATTCACAAAAACTGAGGAGATATGAAACCGAGATATGTGCGCATCACCAAATTTGCATCGCCTTCCTTATGAGACACCTCAGTCGACGTCGCCATACAAGCTATCGTTATCATCACTAACTTCTTGCATCATCTCCAACGGCCTGCATGAACCAATCATACCTCTTCCCACTGGCTGAAACCGAAGATGGAGAAAAATCCACTGGGAGACACCACCTGGAGCACTGACGACTGATCGAACTCCCATCCCAAAACACTGTAGAAACCACCGTGCATATACAACTAGGAGAGAATAGTGTAATCCCAAAGCAAGAGCGGAGAAACTCAATAGGGTGATCATCTCCATGGCCACCCAACACTGAAAACCGCCATAACATCCAGAAACATGCATCACCAAAACTAGAATTACAGATCGAAATCGACTCCAAACAAGCAACAAAGCTTGAGTGTTCATAAAGAGGAAAAACCAACAAACCTTCATCATTAGATTTGGGGAATAAAACCTTAAATAAGTTCCCCTCAAAGGCCGACTCAGGCCATGCTAGGACACCGTCGACTGTCAAACTGCCAAACCCAAAACCCCTATGAAAACCTTTATGCCAGATCTGACCTCCACCAAGAAAGAATATCATCGAAAGCAAAATAACAGAGAACTGGTGAGAAGGAAAAGGAGGGGAATAGAGAGGCACTAAAGAAATCCACCCCCCCCCAAATGTATTCACCCATCATAACATGTTTCTTGAATCTCTTTTTCTATTATCCATTAAATCTAGAAATTAGTACCCGTCAAAGGCCAACTCAGGCCGCACCAGGACACCATCGACCGTCAAACTGTCAAACCGAAAACCCCTATGAAAACCTTTTCTTTGGATCTGACCTAGAGAGATGCATAATATTGAGGGGTCAGAACTATGGTTTGAGCGACCTAGGGCTTCGATGAAACACCCTTAGTTAGGATCACCCACCACCATCAAGAAAGAATAATGTCAAATGCGAAAGAATTGAGAACTAGTGAGAAGGAAAAGGAGGGGAAGATGAAGGCACTGGAGATATCCCACCCCCTAATTAATCATGCATCTCTATCCTTCTTTATCCTTTACATTGTGAGGCACTATAATGTTATGGATAGAGGAGTACCACTAAAAGATCGAGTGATTTTCCATAACCCATTGGTACACAATGGAGGTGTGATTATTTTTGGATGCCTCTTATCGATCTTTATTAAACCCATTTAGTCAATTATTGTAGAAAAAGTGCTACATTTTAAGGTACTCACATAGTCTACACTTTATTTTATAATACCTTATTTTAGGTTTCTTGTACAGTTGATATATTTTTTGGTTTCATAATTTTGTCCACTTCTTAGTTTAATCATTAAACTATCCTAATAAGCCTACCAAATTTCATGAAATATAAAAATAAACTTTATTCAAAATTCTTGAAGCTTATAAAGTAAAATGAGAAGCATAATAACAATAATGACATGAATAACTATTCTTATGGAACTAATGAAAAGGTCTGTGATTATATGGATGCTATATAGAAAGTGAATGGTAATTTAAAGGCTAAAATAAAATATTAAAATAAAAAATTATATAAATTAACTATTAGAATATATTTTCTATATGATTATATGAGATTGAAAAAGATGACTAAAATCAAGAAGAAAATAAATTGTATTGGTTAAAGTTGACAAGAATCGAAATTTTAGTGGAACGATTTTTTGAAAGTCAAAAATTGAATTGATTTATACTATTAATTATTTGGTTCTTTTATTCATTATTCTAGTGACTATTCATTATAGTTTTTTCAATATCTTGGTTTTAAGAAGGATTTTTTTTCTATGTTTACTTTCAAGATTAAATCGAATGACCCTTTTCTAGAATGTATCTCTAATGGATCTTATTAAAATATGATTGGTCCTAAGATGCATTAAATTCCATTATAATATTTTTTGGTATGGATAATTTTAATATCTCTTAGAGTTCAACCTATAGGTATGATTGAATGAGTTAGTCTATAAGGTGTTATTTTTCCTAATGAGCATGTATTTATTGTTTTCTTATTTGGTTTACTAGAATGACATAATTGTTGATTAATTTTATCACAGCTAGGTAAAAGGAATCAGTTATGTAGTCTCCTTTATTTTTTTTATTTTTGAATTTTATTTCATTCATAGGTCAAGGGAAGTGGTTTTGGAAGTTGGTGGTAGTAGGAAGCCACCGACTAGAAAATAAGGGCCACTGGTTAGATAATGTGTCCTATAAGTGAAATTGCAGCTCTATGAGTGCTATCAGGTGACCTATATAATTTGACTGCCCTACTGGTGGGGTCATGTAGGGTATATGATTACTACATGTACCCACTGGTGAGTTTTCTAGTCACAACTGGTCAACCAGTGGATGCCTAGCAGCTCACCGGTGACATCGTTGGGCAGGCTAATTAGTAAAGGCTAATATTTATTTTAGCCCAAAAAATTATTTAACTCCTCTAATACTCCTACCATAAACCTAATATAATTCGATTTGGTTTATAGGCTCCTTGGAGACAATTTTGGATCTCTCCATCTTCTTGTTAGTATATTTTCATACTGGTTAAAATCTTGGATCTATGTTGGGTGTAATCCATTAAGTGAGATCCTTTACAATATGTTTTTTACACTTCTTATCCTTGTGTTTTATCTCTTATGATACTATATCACTAGATATAGCACAAAAATATAGAATTAAAAAATTTCCCATTGTATCTAGGTTCTCAAATATTCGATCTCTTCTTCTCCCATCACCAGTTTCAAAAGAAATGAGGTTTTCATAATCCTTGAGGTAGGTGTCACTATCCTAGGGTCTATCCATTTTCAATCCTTATTTTATCATTATCTCCTTTGGTTTTGATTTATGAAATTTAATTTTTGATATGAAAATGATCTTTTTTGGAAATTTAAAGTGGTTTCAAAATGGTTTTTTGTTAAAAAATAGATTTTATGCACATGATGTGTTTGATAAAATGCCATAAATTTGGTTTTGAAAGGGAAATGGTTTTTCAAGAATGTAAGTGGTGTGGAATCACTAAATAAAATTTTTAATAAAATTTGGGATTGGTTTTCTTGAAACATAATTATTATATATATATCACAATAGGATATCTTTGGGTATGGACAAAACTAAACACAGAGAAACCATAGTAAAGTAATCTATCACTAGGGTAGGTGTTTGTGATGCCATAGTTTCTAGAGGTTTTTCTTACTAGGGGACCATGGTTCTCGTACTTTGGGATTCACTTATGTTGGCTGGTGTTTGATTATTCTTAGTTTTGTACACCCTTATGTCATGGATTTTTATTTAGTGATTTTTGGATATATTGCGTGCTTATTTATTTTATATGAATGTTTTATAACTTGATCTGGATATTTATTCTTTAAAATATAGTTTATTAATGTATTTATTCCTCATAGATATATGTTTTATCATTATTATTTATTTATAAACTTTTTTTTCTTTTTTTGAAGAAAACCAAAGGGTGATTTTATATGAAAAAAAGTTTCTTTTGAAATTTTTTTTGAAATATTTTTATATAAGGTTTAATATATTCATGTAGATATAAATTTTATAGATTATTTGGTTGTATACTACTGAGATTTAGTGCTCACACCCTAACTTTTACTTTGATAATTTATATCCATGGTTTTATAGAATGCAGGTAAAGGGAAGAGAATCATGTAGAGTAAGACTCTCTAGGATCATGATTCCTTCTATAGGTTTAGGGTGGTGGTGACATAAGGTTGTGTGGATATGGACACATGGGTTTCTTCAAGTTACATGTTCTTTTTGGTCTTTAAATTTTTTATATAGATCATGAAATCGTGTTATCAGGTGTTACCTTAATGGTTTAGTTATTTTAACATATTATTTATTTTGGATATATGTTTTGATACTTTGAATATTTCTATATTATTAGATGTATTTTTAGTGTGAAATCATTCCCATGTTTCTTTATATGATATCCTTGTGTATGTTGCCAGTCTGTGGGGATCAGGAAAATGCTTAGGGCCTTGTGGATGGACAATTTGGGTGAAATTATGGGTTATCTAGGTTGGTATTTTATATTATTTAATTAATTATATAAATTTTATAATTCATTTCATGTCATTAAATAGTTTTTTGTCTCATGGTTTCATGAACCAAGCTATACAGCCCATCAATCTCAGTTCAGAATTAATTCGCAATAAGACCAAAGGGAGTTCCTGATCCCTACAGGCTAACAACAAGTACTCATGGATCAAAAAACAACATTTGGGATTAATTTTACCCATATAAATAAAACCACCATAATTAAATATATAAATAAATACAGAATTAAATAATTTTCCAAAAATATGGTCAAATAGTGGTGTGATGCATCAAATGAAAAGCAATCCAAAAATAAAGTACATAATTCAAGGGTAACCAATATACAATAGATAAACACTAAAATCTCCATGTTCTAATAGGTAAAATCCCTCTAAATAACCACTTAATACGAATCCCTATTAACTCAAATACCTACTACCTCACTGCGGTGACTTTACCTTTCTTGTATCAGAGAAAACACGGTATACACACATCTGAGGGTGTGTGTTGGGTGTGAGAAAAATAATACTAGTGGCATCAAACCATGTGTTCCATAATCATTATTTGTTAAAAAATCCAAATATTATCATTTTAAAAGTATATAGGGAAATATATATAAATTTCACAAATTAACGAAAAACATAGAAATTCACCCTTTTCAATAGTTTATAGACAATATCATATGACATAGTTTTCAAATAATTGTAAAGTAAACCACTTATCATTTTCAAATCATGCATCATAAATCCATAACTATCCAAATCATAATTAAAATTACCCCTAGGATAAATAGGTATGGGAATTCTATAATAATCACCCCCATGTGATTAATAATGACTAGTACACACACAAAAAGTACCCAGTATGATGTCCTAAGGAGCACGGGAACACCCTAATGTGTGAACCTTGATATGAGTCATGGTAAAAATTCCATATACGATTCCCCTTCCTAACTAACCTAACCTCCCATGTACGGAACATTTCAAAACATTTCCAAAGGGCATATCAAAATTTCCTCAATCAAAATGAAAACCCTTTTACACATTAAAAGAATTCTTTGAAATCCAATTTTCATAACAAGTCAACACTGCTTTGAAATCAACATTTCTTTAACATATATAAATAGAAAGTAATTTTATATAAAAAATCATCATATATTAATTTCAATAAATCATAGATCATGCCATTATAAATTTATGAATCTAGTTTAGAAATTAGTGAGTATTCATAGTTCATAAGATAGAGAATTTATATCAAACCACCCACCTCAAACACTTGGTATACCAAGAATTCCATGGGATCCACACACCAAAGGATAAGAGGGATATAAGAATCAAGAGAAGATCCTAAAACATGAATCCAAAAACGTTACTTTTAGATTCAATGTTCTCATGTTTAGTAGATAAGAGAGAGAGACCACATGCCATTAGAATATCAAATATTCAAAAAATGATCAACTCATATACAAATAATTCCACATCATTCAATGTATGATCTAATTGATACATCATTAGATCATAAAATTAACCTTAGGTAAAGTTAATACACCTACAATAAAATCTTATGTCGACTTAAAAAAGATAGGTATATAGGAAAGGATAATAATGAAGAAGAATAGTGACATACCTTCAATTTCATAGATCTGTAACTCTTAGATCTAATCAATTCACACTCTATGAGGAAATAGATATCTAAAAAATCCAAAGGGAGTCCCCTAGGTTGATATTATAATTCACTAGATGAATAATGATAATAAAAAGTGGTATTTTAGGTCTTAGGAATAAAATTAAGATTAATTAATTATCATCTCATGGTTTAACCAAAAAAGTTAACAAATTCTATGCCAAACATGCACCCCTTTCTAAGAAACTAGAAGAGTTGTATTGTCTAGTTGTGTGGTTTTACCTCATGGTTTGACAAACCATACACCGATTGTGTGAAAATACCCTCTCCCATGCTACATGGTTCGAGGAGAATGCAACACAATTTTGCTTAACCATGTGACCTCCTCTAGAACTCCAAAATAGATGGTTTCCTAGGGTGACACAGATGGTTTTTCTTAACCATGAACTGGTCATGTGCATGACCAAAAAACTCTAAAAACTCCCAAAATATAACTCAAAACAACCCATGAAAATATTTAAATAATGGATATTAAAAACAAAAACATACATGTATATGAAAGTGATGTCAGGATGTGATAATTATCCCCACCATATCACTTTATACCCCTAATAAGTCAAGTTGTAGAGGGTTGATCCAAAAAGAGATGTGGTCATTTCTCTCTCATAAACCATTCCCACTCACACATCTCATGAGAATCTATTTCATGTATCTATAACACTTTGACTAATGGTATATAATTCCCATAAATGAATTTCTCCTGAAAATCATCAATTTTCATTAGTCCTCCAACCATAGAAAAATTCAGTTCCAGAGTAATATACTCCCAATTCAAGACAAGAGAAGCATCAGGATTATATTTGTTAAGATGATATATGTGGAATAAATCATGAATAACATTCAAATAATATTATAAATCTAATTAATAGAAAGCTTTCTTAATTCACTCGATGATCAAAAATAATCCAATATATCTTGGAGATAACTTACCCTACATCACAAGCCAACAGTGACCCAAATGAGGTGATACTTTAAAGAAAAATTTCTCACTAACTAAGAATTCCAAATGATGGCACAAAATATCTATGTAATACATATATCACCTCTAGGACAATACCAATAATTAATGTATAACCTGAATGTTCACAGATGTCACTTGGAAAATGTTAGGTCCCATAAGATAATCCTTGCTTTTAACTGACCAATAAAGAGGATATCTATAAGAGATTCAATGCAATGATTCTAAAGGATATATTTTGATAGATGAATGGAAACTATTTTTATAAGGAAACTCAACTAGTCCTAGATACTTATCATCAAGAACCTCTAAAATCTGAAAATGTAATAACATATCATATCCTATAGTATTTTAATTGTATGCTCTATCTGGACATCTTTATGAAAATTAATAAGTCGTACCCAGTCTAAATTGAGTCGCCATTACCTCCTAGAGACCCTCCCAGAATTAGGAAGTAAACCTGGTATCTGTACCTAAGATAATAGAAAAAACACCCTATGAAACCTCACAATCACCTTCATATACATATTTCCCATATACTCAACTTTAGTGGTGTTCTGAATCAAAATAAATTACACAATTTTCGTTAACCGATCAATCACCTCCTGAATAGAATTCTTCCCTTGGGGAGTTCATAGTAAACCGATGAAAAAATCAATGGATATCTTATCCAATTTCCAAAATAGAATAGAAAGAGGTTAAATCTAACCAGAATAATTTTGGTAATTATAATTAATCTTCTAGTAGGTATAACAATGGGACACAAAGATAGATATGTCACATTTTGGTCACCAGAACTAATGATTTATGTCATAATACATCTTTGTGCTGCCGAGGTGAACAACCCGTAGAGAACTATGAAAATACTACATCACGATATTCCTAATAGATATTGGGAAAAAAATTTAATCCTTAATAAAATGATACATTCTGAATAGAGATGTTAGTTATCAACGGTTTCCACATAATACAATGCATCCAAGATTTTCTGAACTCATCATCCTACTACTTGTCCGAAAGAATTCACTCAAGGAGAGATGATGTCAACTAAGCACTGACTAGAATCATACATGTCTCATCCTCTCTTTCCTCTAGGTGAATCTAGAAAAATAGACCCATGAGATTCCATTCCACTTTATATTTTAGGATGTAATGAGGGTGAAATTTCTTACTAAAGGAATCATCAACAACATACCCATTTTCCATGGGTGTATGTGATGTCAAAGTCAAATGTTTGAAGGTAATCCTCCCATCGTCTCTACATGAGGTTCAATTATTTCTTTAATAAGATATAACCCACACATTGATAATCAAAACAGGTAGCAAACCTCTCCCAAAAAAATTATTTTCACCAATACTTAATATCATTCATAACTACAGTGATTTTGAGATCATTAGTGAGATAGTTCTTTTCATGTGGTTAATGCTGATGAGATGTGTATGCCACTACATGGTCTCCCTATATAAGAACACATCCCAGACCTAAAATCAAATCATCACATATCCAGGGATACCTTCTAGTAAAATCAAGATAGAATTTTTGGTCACATATCATTTTAAATCATCAATGGAAATTTGACATATTTTATCGCATAAGAATTTCACCCCTTTATTAGTAATATTTATCAATTGTGATAGATTTTTTGAGAATTTTTTCATGAATCGTTGATAATAACTAGTTAACCCCAAGAATATTTATATCTCAAAGCCATTATATGGATCCTCCTATGATAATACAACCATCACCTTCTCAAGATCAACTTAGATTCCATTTTTTAAAACCACATATCCTAAGAACGTCACTTCCTAAATCTAGAAGTCCCATTTCAATAACTTGGCATAAAGAAATTTATCCCTCAAGATTCCCAAACCCAATTTAAGATGATTATCATGCTCCTCATTTGATTTTAGATAATATAAGATATCATCTAGAGATAACACAATAAATGTGTTGACATACTTTTAGAATATATGGTTCATAAAAACTATAAAAAATAAAGGATATTTAGTCATACCAAATAGCATCACAAGATATTCAAAGTGTCCATACATGATCCTAAAAGTAGTATTTAGGATATTAGACTCTTTATATTTGATCTGATGATAACTATACTATAGGTTGATCTTAGGGAAACACATTGCGCCATTTAACTAATAAAAAATTTCTTCAATACAGGGAAAATGATTTTTATTCTTAAACATCAACTGATTAATCTTTAGATAATTGATACAAAGTTGAATAGTTATATCATTATTCTTAGAAAACATAATAATATCTATCAAATGTGAAACACTAGGTTTAATAAAACCATACACTTTTAAATCATTCAATTGAATATTTAACTCTTTCAACACATATGGTGCCATACAATGGGATGGAATAGATATTGGATGAGTTTGTTTCACTAGTTTGATAAAAAAATCCACCTCTCTTTCTAGAAGAAGACTAGAAAATTAGTTAGGGAATACTTTGTTAAAATCCTTGACCATAAAAGTAATATCAAAAATATATTATTCATTCCCAAACTCAACTATAAAAGTTAACTTCAAACTCTCTAATTATAGATGAGGAGGTTCCATTCGGACTGATATCAAATCTCATTCACCGTGAAGCACCCAAGACCTCCATTCAAGGTAAATAAAGGAAACCCACTAATGATAGCAATCTACCTTAGCAGGATGGGTAACCAACTAATCCATCATAATGATAACGTCAAATTTTTCCAGTATAAGAACCCAAAAATCTCAAACTAACTCATCATCAGTGATCAAGAAAGAACACAGAGAGCATCTAAAACCCTACTCCTTCTTCTTCCCAAGAGGTGGTACAATTATATAATGAATAGAATGAGTTACATTATAAGTATTAAAAAAATCACAAAAATTATCAATATAAAAGAATGATAGGTACATTTATCAAATAGATAAGTTTCTATAGATGGTACAATAAAGATCTTACCTCTCACTATTATTGGATCCACATCAATTTCCACTAGAAAATCATATAATCTGTGAATTTTATTCTCTCTAGAGGCCTTTGGATGGAGTCCTGTAGTCTTGGAATCATTTGACTATAGCATATTTTCCTTTGGATATGATAAACTAAATCCATAACGTGGTGTAGATAGATCTTGATAGATCCTTTGAAAATGACCTCATTAACCTGAAGAACTGCAAATTATCATAGGTATGGGACAATAACGATTAGTGTTCCTTGACTAGCCACACTGATAACAATTCAAATGAATATTTCCAACCACTGCCAATGGTGTTGTGGAATCTCTCTATTGAGAGATACCTCTACCACCTCTACGAGTCTCATGCCACCTCCTCTACTTTCTATGTGAGCCACTAAACTTTCCACTGGTTGGAGGAGAAAGTCCAACCAAACCTAAATTTCATTGAAAATCCATTTATTCCATCAAATATTTATCCACTTCCTCTAAATAGGTGACAATATTCTATATTAAAAACATAGAATAAATGTTCATCCTAAAACCCATATATAATCTATGTGCCTTCAACTTGTAGTTTTTTATAATATTAAGGGAAAATGAACTAATTTAGTAAAATTATTATCATATTTAGTCACTGATTGACAACCCTACTTAATTGAGAGAAATTCCATAGACTTCACTGATTTCAGAGATTCTAGGAAGAACTGTTAAAAGAAGAGGTTCTAGAAGTCTTTTCACTCTAAACCCTCATGTTTTTTCACCTAGACTATAGTGTCCCACCACCTATTACTAGGTCCCTAAATCTTGAAAGTAGGACACTTAACCTTAATAGATTATGGATTATCCTATAATTAAAGATATTATCAATATTATCCAACCTATTATCTATTTTTTAAGGAACATTCATTTCTTGAAAGGGTGAGTATTTATAGAGGATAAATTCCTAAACTCAGTCTTTGCCTCCTCTAACTCTTGGTTACGCTTGCCTAGCCTGAGTTTGAGAATGAGGTAAATTTTGGTTTACTATGTGAACTTCTTTTACTATAGCCTCAACAAGGTTATAATCAATTAGAGGGATCTATCATAGAGAAACATTTGAAGAACCCTCTTGAATAATATGAGGAAGTATTCTAGGATACATGGTACTAAATCAAGGAATGAAAAGATCCCATAAAAAAGGAATAAATATTTTTTTGAATCAACGTAACATGATAAAAGAACTAAGATAAAGTCAAAATAAAACATAATAGATACACTTCCCAACATACCTTGGTAACTTAAGGCTTTTTATGTTGAGGTTTAGTCAAGCAATCACTATTTAAACTGCCCCTTAATTGATGAAAAAATTATCTTCTATATACCCAACATACTAAGACATGAAATATTGAGCACTAAACTCCCTTTAATGCTAATTTTTCATGAAGCAACCAAGATGAATCATCAATATAGGTTCCTAACTAATTCATGAAGAGACCTGAAGGGAATTCTTGATCTCTACAAGCTAGAAACAAGAACCTAGGAATCAAAAACAACCTTAGGGAATGGTTTCTACCAACCAAATACAACAACCAGAATGGAATATATAAAGAATTAGGGAAAAAAATAATGTTCCAAAAATAGGTTCAAATAGTTTTAGTGATACATCAAAGGAAAAAAAATCCAAAATCCAAGTACATGATCCTAGGGTAACCAAAGTACAAAAGACAACAACCATTATCTCTATGTGCAAAGTGAGAAATATCTCACCATCTCACCACTAAATACCCAACCCCAACTAACTCAAATACATGATACCTCTCTATTGTGTATTTCCTATTCCTACATTATAAAAAAAAATTTGCACACATCCATGGATGTGTGTATTGTGTGAGAGAAAAAAAACCTAGTGGGATCCCACTATGTATTCCATAAGCATTATTTGTTAAATAATATAAATTTTATCATTTTAAAAGGTTAAAAAGAATGATATATAACTTTCTTAAATTAACCAAAAAAAACATGTAAATTCACCCTTTTTAGTAGTTAATACTCAATTTTATATAAAATAGTTTTCAAATCACTTTAAGGTAAAAAGTTTATCATTTTCATAGCATGCATCATAAATCCATATCAAAACCAAAGCACAATGGAAAGTACCCCTATGATAAAATAGGTTCGGTATAGCTAGGATCCTCACACCATGTAATTAATAATTACAAGTGTAAACTAAAAAAGTCCCTGGTATGATGACCCAAGAAGAATATTAACTCCTCGATGTGTGAACCCCCCTAATATTTTCTGTACAATTGTCCCTGGTGTGACAACCTAAGGAGAATAGGAACACCCCAATGTGTATACCTCTCTATATGTCATGGTAAAAAGTCCCTACATGCCCCTTTCCAAAATACCCCAGGCTCTCATGTGCTGAAAATATAAAAACGTTTCTAAAGGTAATATCACATCTCAATAATCAAACCAAAAACCCTTTTCCACACCAAAAATATGATTTGAAATCCATTTTTCTTAAACAAGTCAATTATTATTTGAAATAAACATTTTTTAAAAAATAAAAGGGAAACCATTTTATACGAATAACCATCATATGAACATTTAAATAAATAATATATCATTACATTATCATTTTAGAAATAAAATTTATAAATGACAGAGCATGCATAGTTCATAAGAAAAATATTTTAGATGAAACCACCCACCTCAAAAACTTGGTAATATAACAATTACATAGGATCCACACACCAAAGGATAAGAGGAATCTAGGAATAAATATAATATCCTAAACCATAAATCCAAAAAATTAAAATTCAGATTATGTGATCCCAAGTTTAATAGAGAAGAGAGAGCGACCCCTTCCAATAAATATCTCAAAGCATCACATAAAAATCAACTTAGATCCTAATAATTACACCTATTTCAACATCCGATATAATTGAAATATCATTATATCATCAAAATAACATTAGATCTTATTAATACACCTTTGATATAATATTTATCTCAAGATAAATATGATAGATCTAGAAGAAATTAGAAGAAAAATGAATAATTGAGACATACCTTCAAGTTCCTAGATCTAATGCTCTTAAATCAAATCAATTTTCACTCCATTAGGAAAGATATAGAAAAAATACCTAAAGTGGGTCTCATATGTAGATATTATAATTCACTATAAGAATAATGAGTCTAAATAGAGTTGTTTTGTGTATTAAGAATAAAATTTAGATTAACTAATTAGTTGTCGCATAGTTTGGACACATAGTTTAAAGAATCATGTGCCAACCGTGCACAACTTTCTAGGCTATTGGAGGATATGCATAGTGTGGCCAGATGATTTGAAAAAACATGTTACAAATATGTGAAATACATATGTACCATGTTTCACGATTTGAGTATAAGGCTTCATGATTTTGCTTAACCATATTCCAATTTTAATCCCACATTTAGAACTCCAAAACATGTTTCATAGTTTCTTGGGATGACCTACATAGTTTTCCTTAATAGTGTGTCAATCATGAAAACGGTCATAAAACTCTAAAAACTATCAATATTTCACTAAAAACCCCATGAAAATCTCAAAACAAGAGATGTTCAATACAAAAGGATATTTGTTCCTTAAGGTGATGTTGGGATGTGATATCTTGTATTTTTTGTAGGAGGTGTTTATATAATAGATATTTCACTTTTATATCATTTCTAGAAGAAAAACTTGGATTAATGGGAGTGTACTTTATATTATTTATTTGATGATTTTTATATTTATTTCAGTTTTATGATATAAGAATATAAGTATAATGAATTATAGATGTCATAATAATCATTAGTTTCTATGTTAAAGTATCTACAAAAGTTTAATATGAGTATTTATGCCACTATTTATGGGTTATCTATGTCATATTAAATCTTGTTCCATGTTAGAATAGATTCCATTAAGTTACCATTATGTAAGAATATATTATAAGTGCTACATAAGGATAATACTGTGATGTAGATGCTACATATGAATCATTGTGCACCACTTAAGGTGAAGGATGATTTCCCATTGGAATAAAATGTCATGATTTTGGTCTACATATGAACTAATGTAGTTATCACATAAGGATAAGTTCAGACACACATAATATGATATCTATATGACATGATTTTATGCAATAATATTCTATGTGGGGTGATTATTCTATATAAGGAGAATTTATATGTCATGACTACATTTTACATTACAAAGTCAATGAAATAAATGATATGTTACTATACTATATTTCTTCATCATTGTGATATTATAATTTGTCATATATTATTCTCATTTGTACACTCTATTTTATAAATTCATTAATCAATCTTAGATACTAATTATTTTTTCAAATTTGTTTCAAAATGTTTGATGCATGATCAAATGTGATCATAGATGGAAGTATCAATCATTGTATATGAATTTGGGATAACGTAATGATATGATATTTGAGAATCATATTTTGAGAATCTATTTGATACTATATTATAGAAAATATAATTATGAGTGTCAATGCACTATTTGAATAAAGTATAGTGTAATATCATAAAATGAAACATGAGGTTATGTTGCATGAAAAACATGATATCATGAACTTATGTGAGATTATTTTGAGGTGAACATATTTATAATAACAAGGTGAAATTACATTTTTATGAGGTTCTATATTAAAAATAAGTGTAGGAATATGATAATAATAATATTCATGACATTTAAAATGAGATAATAGTATGATTTAGATATGTTTTATATCTAACCATTCCATTGGAAGTTGTAGAGAGATTTGAGGAAACACACACATCAAGTTAACATTGATATTTAGTGGTAAAGAGCATAAAGATTATGCTGATGGAATTATCCATTAAATAATAATCATTATAAAACGTTCTAAGTAAACATATACTGATATATAATTCATATATGATATATTAAATAATAGCATGGTTTGAAAGATACATTGTTCTACTAACTGACAATATGATTTGATGAGGTTTCGATGGATCATTGGAAGCTATTGTCATGACCCGGCCCAATAGGGCTTGAGCTGCAATGACCCCAATCCCGCCTCTATATACCTAGGGGTAGAGACAATCATTTAAAGGCATAATTAATATGGGAGGCCCTTGCCTTATGTACCTGTATAGTAACACAAACATCATGATGCAAAAAATATAGAGGAATAATAAAAAAATATAGAACGTCTAGAGAATGAACCATGCTTGTAAAACCACTATAGATTACAAGATTACAATAGTTTATACTGAAAACTAGATGGGTAAAAATACATACACAACCAGAAAGATGTGCCAACCAGAAAAAACTAGACTAAATGCTGAGATAGCATGATTTTGAATCTCTAGGATCTGGCCATTGTACATGGTCAAATACACCAATTATCTCTATGATCCTATTTAATTTATATAGAACTATCATTTGTATGCATAATACACAACGCATGCAGGTAACTTCCATATAGGGGTGAGTATATACATACCTAGTAGGATGCCTTGAAAGTTGAAGGCAGAGTGGTAAGAGACCCGTTAGGAATAGAAAGTTCAACCCAAGGCAAGAGAGTAACAAAATACAATGACATGGATATATATATATATATATATATATATATATATATATATATATATATTCTCAACAAAAGAAGCTCAAATGAGAGAGAAATGGGATCTCCATATCATAGCTCATTCTAGGAAAAGAGTGCAAACAATTCCAAAAGGTCCATCATTGATGCGAAGTATCTCACGTGTATGTCCAAAGAAGTAATTGTGTGTAGGGACCACGCCTCACCATTATGATTCATAGTTGTGGGGGATTAATATCCCAGAAGAGAAACCATAACCTAGTGCATCATAGGGTGATACTCAGTGTAAGGAGGACCCACACCTTATCCAATGGGGGGTACAACTTAGTAGATAGAGTACATGTGCCCTAATGCCATATGGGGTTCCACTTGATGGGTAGAGGACCCACACTCTAGTTCCATAGGGGGTACTAATCAATTGTTAAAGAACCCACACCCTAATTACAAAGTGGGGTACCACTCAGTAGGTAGATGACTTACACCATAATGTCATATATGGTACCACTCAGTAGGTTGAGGACCCAAACCATAACACCATAAGGGGTACCACTTAGTAGATGGAGGACCCTCCCCCTAATTCCATAGGGGGTAACACTCGATGGGTAGAGGACCCACACCCTAATGTTATAGGGGTACCACTCTAAGAATCATGCCTGATCACTATCATTGTCGAGAACTTCCTAAATAAGCATCACACTTCGAACACCTTTCATTGTATTAGAAAATACATTAGGAACATAACCATATCATTCTACACAGAAAAACACTTAGGAAAGGCTACTCGCGATCTAAAATATGAATCCAAATGAAGGTGATAATAGAGGTATAAGGTTCCTCAAAAAGGAATTAGGGGTACACTGCGTGTAATGGGACCCAAATTGTGTGTGGTTCCACTCCACTTCTTGGACGTGTACCTTCTGGTACATGTATCACTGATATTTTATCCCTAAAAAATGTGAATAAGGACTACGTGGCATGCCTCAGCCACATGGGGTTATGCCTGAGCTTCTGGTCGTGTCCATGTAAACTTGCATTTATTTGTATACTTCGGTACATGGCATGTACTCATGCATGGGGTTTTTTCCAATTCCTTCAGACCATGTCTGTGTACCCTGGGCATGTGCCAGTACATGGCATGGTCCTAGTTGTTCTTATGTCTGTGTACTCCCGAAGTACATGTCAAGTCTCCATCACTGAGTCACGTGGCTTGTGGGGGTCTCACACAGCATGTGATATTTAACTCACCCGAGACCTTAGTCGTTGCAGCCAGGGTCTACACGTCGTTTACTCCTCATACAACATGGTGTGTAGTTGGGTATTTTTAAAAATACTAGATCCACACCAACCATATCGAATCTCACCTTTGGGATTCCTGAAATCGATCTGGAATCCTTCTTTCGTCATTTCTATACATTCATTTTTCAAAAAACTAATTTCTGATGATCAGTAAGAAGCCTGCTTGAGGCCTCCTCACATAGTCGTGCCTCTAACCATCTCTCATCACCTCACCAGTATTCTAATCCTAATTGGAATCACTTTCATCCTTTAAATAAAATGAATCTATACCTAATTCATCAAACCATTAATATCATGCAAATCCTTATGAATCTAGGGGTCTTGAAGTGCTCGGTCCCACAAAGAAATGTCAAATTGTAACTCCACTGTCTAACGAATGACTAACACAAAGAACGTAGGTAGAAAATAACCAAAAAAATGTATTTGAAAAAATTATTTCCCAAGAGTTATTATCCAACAGATGTGAATTTGGATATTTGGGGTGAGAAACATGGCATAACATGGATTAATTTAATAATCAATTTAAAATCAATAAATAGGCGCATACAAATTATTGATTTATTACAGGTTAAGGGAGTGATTATATCATGATAATTATATTTAATAAATTTGGGTAGAATACACAAATTGATGATTCATATCTCAATATTGGATTTTTCATCAATGAAGAATGTGATGGCCAATGAATGAGAGAATTCATTATGTTCAATGTGCCTCAATTCACTTGGATCTGATGTTTTGTTATCATATGATTTTTATCCACCAATGACTTTGTGGAATAAATTCCTCCCAATAATCCCAGTGTTATGTGGATAACCCTGTAAATCAATCATAATGATTTATTTATAGAGGATTATAGGTCTAGTTCATTTAATAGAATAAATAAATAAATTATTTAATTAACCCATTGAACATACCATCAATGGCTCTTTTATCCAAGTTCCACATACTGACCTATTTTAGGTCACTCCTAGGTTAAACCTTTTATGTTAGATTTAACTGTGGTCTTTTATTTTTTATCATAGAGTCCTTTTAAGAGTTATCACATTTTATTTAAGAAATCACGTGTTCATGATATAAAATATATTTAATATTTTTTATAAAATTAATTTTTGGACCTCTGGACCTTGGAATCACACTCCATATCAGTTCCTAGATCCAAAAATATTTCTAGATATATTTAAAATTATTACATGGAAAAAAAATTATACATCCTTACCTCCTTCAAAATTTTCATCCCTAAAAATAAAAAACTAAACAAAAATCTCGGGATAATGAACCCGCATCTGGATCTCCCACTCCCATGAGCTCTCTTACATGCTATCATGCTTACAAAACATAAAAACAAATGGGATAATCTATCCATAGAGATTCCTCTAATTATGATCCTCAATCTCCTCTAGGTTCTCTACAAAATTGGATCCATCCTCAATGTTCGTCTCTCCCCAATCAATAACGTGTATAGGTTCATGCACGTATCTCCTCTGTCACTACACATAGAAGACATTGTTCACCTGCTCCATATATGGGGGTAAAGAAATCTAGTAAGAAACCTCATCAACCCTATAAAATATCTTGAAAAGTTTGATGAACCTCATAGATAACTTTCCTCCACGACCAAATCTCCATAGTCCTCATCATGGAGAGACTCTTTGGAAAATGTAGTATTTCTGATTAAACTAAAATAACCTATGACATAAATCTACATAAGATTTATTCATTCTCTAGGATGTCCTCATCCACTCATGGATGACCTATACCTTCTCCATCATGGCCTGCACCATCTTTGGCCCCATAAGAGATGCAGCTCCAATCTTTGTCCAGCACAAGGGTGACATGTAGGGTCTCCCATATAGGGCCTCTAAAGAATGCATGTTGATAGTGGAGTGGTAGATATTATTTTATGTAAACTCTAACAAGGTCAAGTGATCCATCAATCTCTTAATGAATCCTAACACAAAATACCTTAGTTTATCTTCCAATACCTGGATAGTGCACTTAGTCTTATCATATATGTAGGGGCGAAAGGATGTACTCTTACACATCTAGGTCCTAAATGCCTCATTCAAGACTCTTCAAAACCATCACATAAACTATGCATCATGGTCAGAGACAGTCATTGAGGGAACCCCATGAAGGAAAACAATATCTTGTATGCACAACTTCCTAAAACTCTCCACTGAACTCTGGTCCCTGATAGCAAGGAAGTGCACAAACTTCATGAGTGAGTCAACTATCACCCAGATGTCATCATGGCCTCTCTCTATCCATGGAATCCCTACCTTGAATTCCATGGATATTCCATCCCATTTTCACTACGGGGTCTCATGAAAATGCTACAAGACTATAAGAACCTTGTGATCAGACTTCACCTGCTAAAAGGTAGGGTAGAATGAGGCAAACTAAGTCTTGATATATCTCATGTTAGACCACCAAAACTGACTCTAAGGGTCTCTATTTATTTTCCCCACATCGAGATGTACATCCAAAGGAGAAGCGTGAAACTCCATCATCATCTCCTCCCGTATCATGACTGGGACCACCATATATCCCTAGAAAAGGATGATGTGTTTTTATCCTTCAAAAAATACATCTAGTGAATCTCATAGGATATCTGGTCACACAATACCTCATAGTCGATGTATCCCAATTGGGATTCTCTCACACACTAGGGGAGTGGAGGAGTCAATACCATCAACTAAAGAAAATTTTCCACTACTCAACTAGGTTCAGCTGCAAGGAATCCAACTGCTCATAAATTTCATGCACCAAAAAATCCTAGGAATTTATATTAAGTAAATATGACACATCATTACCCTTCCTAAGAGTATAGACAATCTCAAAGTTATAGCCTTGTAGGAACTCCAACCATCACCTCTGCCTCAAGTTCGGGTCTCTCTACATTGAGATCCTATCAATCGGTGCCTACTAGAGACTGCAAATGACTCATCCCTATAACACCCACTACCAGCTCTAGCATCCTAGAGTCCCTCAAATAGAAATCTATTTTTCTCCAGTTCCCTATCTAACATCCCGGCATAGGTGATAATTCATAGGGTTACCACACTAGAATGGATATCTCTGCGTTGACAGTGCTCAAACTTTAGTTCCCAAAAGTATCTATATAGAATCATATTAAGGGAGTACTATGTAAGGTATGTGAACCTATTAGTATACTCAGCCACTATCATCCATCCCTACTGATGCTCTATAAGCTCCTAAATTTGAACTGAGTGAAAGAAAGTGGTGTAGTACTCCTCATGGAATAGCTGCTAGAAGTTGATCCATGAGAGTTTTGAATCATCGTGCATTTGTGTAACTACACTACACCGGTGCCTAGATAATCCATGAAAAAGGATAGTTTTTAGTCAAAAATATAATCATTTGGTGTCTGAATAAGCCTAAAAACACATATCACTAACTCTAGCTAGTCTTTTACTACATGGGGATTCAGCTCACCATGAAACCTCAGCAGCCTCAAACACCAAAACTCATGCGCTAAGCCTATGAAAATTTTTAGCACGCTCTACTAGTATGATCTGCTGCTCAACAAATGGGTATGTTGCTACCTATCCACTTGGATGAAGGATCTCAAGGGATGGTCCCTAAACTAAGGAATCATCACTCAATGGATCATCATTACAATCTAGAATCGATAACTTGATTGTCTATCATTGTGAAGGCATCATGAAGATTTTAATCAAGATGTACCATGGTCAGGTGATCATATATATTTAATCGGGATCAGACTCAAGAAGGATAGTCAAAAGACTCAATCCTATAAAATTCATCTATCATTGATACCTATAACCAATGTCTTGGTATGAATAATAGTTAAGCAGGTAATCAAGGTCCAGGTGAATGGATACAGTGTCTGTCGCAACAACACTGTGTTCCTTATCCTGAGAGCTACACTTGAGTCACTTTGACATGATTGGACTAAATCCCAACAAAATCTTCATAAGGGTACTACTCTAAAAACCATCCCAATGAATAAACTACTATGATACCAATCTTTCATCACCCGACCCAACATGGGTTGATCCGTAATTACCCCAATCTTGTCTCTATAGGACAGGGGTGGTGAAAAGTGATGAAAGGTATAACTAATATGGGAGGCTTTTTCCTAATATACATGTGCACGCACAAACAACCATCTCAATAAAAAAAAGTGCATAGGAATATATAGATAATTAACCATGAATGTAAAACCTCCAGGTAATAGAAGAGTATGATAGTGTAAACTAAAAAGTATAAAGGTGAAAATACATTCCCATCCAGAAAGATGTCCCAACTTTAAAAAAATTAGAAATGTAAATTTTGAGATAGCCTAGATCTGAATCTCCAATCTACAACCACAATACGCGGTCAAATGCATCAGGTATACCTATTCTACTCTATAGTCACTGCTGAATTATCTATCATCTGCATAAGAAATGACACGTGGAGGAAAATCCCATGCATGGGTGAGTATATACATACCCAGTAGGATTCCCTGAAAGATGAAGGGGAGTAATAAGATACATGATAGGAATAGACATCTCAACCCAAATAGAGAGAGAGTAACAAAATATAATGACATGGATACATACATATATATATATATATATATATTCAACAAAAGAATCCCAAAAAAGAGAGAAAGGGGATAGCCATATCACATCCTAGCCCATGAAAAGAGTGTCTTCAGTTTTAGAAGTTCCATCATCGATGACCAGCATCTTGCATGATTGTGCAAAAAAGTAATTGTGTGAAGGGACCATGCCTCGCCACTATGTTGCACAGTTGAGGGGGTATAATCTCTAAAAAGTGGACTTGTTTCCTCATGCATTAGATGGGCTCCACTCAGTGTAAGAAGAACATATTCCCTATCCTATATGGGGTATAACTCGGTAGATAGAGGACCCACACCCTAATTCCATAGGGGAGTACCACTTAGTAGGTAGAGGACTCACACCCAAATTTCATAGGGGGTACCACTCAGTAGATAGGGGACCCACACCCTAACTCAATAGGGGGTAACACTCAATAGGTAGAGGACCCACATCCTAATTCCATAGGGGGTACTACTCAGTAGATAGAGGACCCATACCCTAATGACATAGGGGGGAAGCACTCAATAGATATAGAACCCTCATTCTAATGCCATGGGGGTACCACTTAGTGGTTGGAGTACTCACAGCCTATTGCCATAGGGGGAACTATAATTATCCTTCCTAGTCATTTTTTGTCATTTTTCACCACCTAAACACGTGTCACACTCATAAAGCATCACATCGTAGCTCAAAATCTACTAAGAAAGCCTCCATCGCATTCTATGTGAAACCCCACTCAAGATAGGCTACTCGCGAGCCAAAATTTGAGTCCAAACAAAGGAGATATGAAAGGTAAAAGGTTACTCGAAAAGGAAGAAGGGGTACACGACATATAAGGGGACCCACATGGCATGCGGTCCCGCTCTTTTGTCTGCCCATGTCCCTACTGGTATATGGATCATTGACAGTGTAGCACTATACTGCATGTTAGGGGACTATATAGTGATCCTCAACCACCCGATGTCTTTCCATTTATCCTTTCCATGTATGTGTAAACTTTCTCATGTATGTGTACTCTATTACATGATGTTTCCTCCTACATAGGGTTACACCTATGTCCTTTGGGCCATGTCCATGTACCCTGGTTATGTTCTTGCACAACGGATGTGTCCAGATGTTCTCGTGTTTGTGTACTCTTAGAGTACACCCTAGGTCGCCAGCACCGACTCACATAGTATGTGGGGATCCCACATGGAATTTGATATTTAACTCACCTAAAACCATAGCCTCAATAGCCAGAGGTCTACATGTTGTGTGTTCTTCAGACTACATGACATGTAGTTGAGTTTTTTGCAGAATCCAAGATCTTCTCATGGTGTTCCATATACATGCCTGATGCATAAAATCTCACCTCTAGGCCACCCAAAATGAAACAAATCCTTTGATCTTTATTTTTGGTACTACATTGGATATAATATTAATTTTCAATGGTCCATACAAATCCTGCATGAGGCCACCTTGTAACACCATGCCTCTAAAAATCTCTCATCACCTCCCTAGTATTCTGATCCTTGGTGGAACCACCTGCATCCCTCGAATCCTTTGAATCCTTTGAATCCATCTATGATTCATCAAACTATTTTTCTCACACAACTCTGTCATGAATCAGGGGGTCTGATCATGCTCAGTCCCTCTTGGCAATGTCAAATCATGATCTCATGGTCCAACTATGACAAACACAAAGAAAAGAGGGAGAAAATAACAAGAAAAGGGATGTTCAAAAATCATTGTACAAGCATTCTTGGATAACAGATATAGATCCAGATGCTCAGGGTGAGAAACATTGCATAATAGAGATTAATTTAATAATCAATTGAAACTTGATACATGCGTGCATGGAAAGTCTTGATTTAACACAGATCAAGAGAGAGATTTTATCATGCTCAATCTATTTAATAAATTGTGGAAGAATCCAAAAATTAATGAGTCCTACCTCAAGAATGGATCATTCATTGATGAATAACATGATCTCCAACAAATAAGATAAGTCATTTCATTTGTTTCCTCTCAATTTTTGTTAGATCCATAGATTCATTGTTGTCTGATTCTGACCCATCAACGAGAGGGTGGGAGAAAGTCCTCTCAATGATCCCCAGGTTATGTAGATAACCATGTAGATCCATCATAATTATCTATTTATACAGGATTCGAGTTCGATGAAATTTATTAAAATAAATTAATTATTTATTTAATTAACCCACTAAAGTTATCGTCGATGGAGGTTTTATCCAAATTCCCTATACTGACATATTTTAGGTCATACCTAGGGTAAAACTCATGTTACATATTCAATATTGGTCTCATATTTTCAATTTAAGACTCCATTTATGTGTTATTCCATTTTATTTAAGAAACCATGCCTGTGTGATATAAAATATATTTAATATTTTTTATAAAATCAATTATGGCACACCTAGACTCAGAATTGCATGTCGTCTCAACACCTGGATCCAAAAATATTTCTAAAAATATTTCAAATTATTATAAGAAAAAAAAAGGTCTCCACAACTATATTGTTCTACTATTTCATCAAGGACCAAGGATCACTATTCTACACCAACATCCACATTTATCTACATTCATTGTTTATATTGTTTTTTTATTTCATTTTAATGAATATTCTTGTAATTTAAGGTTTCTTATCAAGTTGTAACACAACTCACACATAGTTATTCCTCCTTAAAAGGCAGTTTCTAGTTGTGCTCATGTGACCAAAAATTAAATCATATAGGTTATGCCTCTACTAGTAAAAGGAGGGTTCTAATTTGTGCCTCCATGTGTGGAAAGGGAAGAGGTTTTGAGTGTTCCTTGGTCTAGTTAAAGGTAGATTGTAAGATTATCATTGTCCTTCAAAAGTGAGGTATATCAAGTGAATTTTCATGTTATCAGTTTTAAGGGTGTGAAGAGTAGATGTAGGATATTTTTTATCTAAACTACTATAAATATCATGGGTTATCTCATTTACTTTATTCTACATACACTCTGAACACTTAATGTACTAATTGTTTATAATTTAACTATTTAATCTTATAATCAATTGAATTTAAAATTATTATTAAAGAAAATCTAATTTTTTTAAGATTGAAAATTCACCATTTTTCTTATCTCTTTCCATATCTTGTTTGAGGCATGATAATATGTGTTGAGGGTAAGAACCATTCATACCCCTAGCTTGATGGTGTGAGGAGGACACTACCACAAAACAGGGTTTTTGTAGTGCCACCCTTTAACAATTCTAAAAATAGTGAGGATAAAGGGAGGGCCTTTATCAGTGCTAAAAAAAGCGCTGATAAAGGGAACTTTTAACATCGCTAAAAAAAGCGTTGTTAAAAGTTACCCATTATCATCTCTTTTTCCTAGAACTGATAAATTTTAAAAAAAATCATGAAAAATAATATATTGCTATATAAGTATATTTTTATTGATATAAATATAATATATATTTTTTAAATATTTTTTAGATAAGTATAAATATACTATTACATTTAATATATAATAAATTTAGTGAAAATGAATTTAAAATATTTTATAAAATATTATTAATTAATAATTTTATAATTATAATAGATTAATAATCATTTAATAATAATTTTAAGACACAAAAAATCAAAAAAAATTAATAAAAGATTTAAAATAAGTTGAAAATGTAACTCAAACTTCAAACGGCCATAACTTTTGATCCGAGTGTCTATTTGAGCTCTACAGAATATCAAATCGAAGCCTGTGACGATCTGTACGCTCTAGTGGTTGAAGGAAACCTTCTGTCACATTTTTCAAGGCCAAAAAGGCCCATAAGATCTCCAAAACTGAGTTTTTAGTCGGGATACCCCAATTTTTTAACATTCAAACAGCAATAACTTCTAATTCGGAAGTCTTCTAGGCCTGTACCACATATCATATCAAATATTGTTTCATTTTATTCGATTTGACTTGTTGTAGAGTTAAAACGGTCTTATGGATTAGAATTTTTGGTCATTATAACATTCTATGGCTTTTCAAATACACACACACACACACACACACACACATATATATATTCGTAAATGTGTGTGTGTGTCTGTGTGTGTCTATGTGTGTGTGTGTTGTATATATGTATGTATGTATGTATGTATTTATTTATTTATAAACACACATAAGAAAAACATATTTTATAAATGTATTTTAAACTAATCTTATAAATATATATTAATATACAAATAAATATACGGATAAAAAATTATAACTAAATATATATATATATATATATATATTAATATATATTAATATACTCATAAATAAATAAATATATATATATATATATAAATATATGAATAAATATATATGTATTAATATAACTAAATATATCTATATCAATATGAACCTATATTAATAGACAAATAAATATAACTATATATATAAATAAATATAAATATATATTAATTTACGATTAAATATATATATATATATATTAATATAGGAATAAATATATAATTATTAATATAACTAAATATATTTATATTAATATGAATCTATATTAATATACGAATAAATATAACTATATATATATAGATATATATCATTAAATGGAGAAAAAAACCAAATGGCTTAGTGGTAAAGGTGTAGGCACACAAGGGGGGTGGTCGCGGGTTCAAGTTTTGGTGGAAGTAAGGGCACGCGGGCAAGTGGAAGAGGGTTTCATGGGAAAGGGAAGCGTGTGGGGTGAGAGGGAGGGGGATCCACCTAGCACTAATAAAATGGGGGGTCAAGCGTTGTTAAAAGCCCCCCCCCCCCCCGTATTATATATTATTTTTAACTTTTTAAAAAAAATTAACTTTTATCACCGCATAAAAAAATCACTGATAAAAGAGATCTTTATCAGCACTGATAATGGACCTTTTTATCAGTTCTTTTTTTAGCACTGATAAAATACACCTTTTATCAGTGCTTTTTTAGCACTAATAAAAGGGGGCATTATCAGCGCTTTTCTGAGTGTTGATAAAAGGGACCCCCTATCTTCACCTCGATTAACAGCGCTTTTCTAGCACTACTAATTCTCTTTTATAGCACTGATAAAGGCCATATTTGCAGTAGTGGGACCATGGGTATGAACTTATATGAACCATGGGGTTGATGACATGTGATAGTATCTAGGGTGGGCTCTTATCCGAAACTTTGAGTGGACGAAGTGAGATGGTATCTGAGTTGGGTGCCTATCCGACCCCGAGGATTGACGATGAAATATAATGGTATTTTATGTGAGCACCAATCCAACCTAGGGATTTAATGATGACTTAGAATGGTAAATGGGGTAGGTGCATGTCCAATATTGATGATTGATGATGACATACAATGTTATATTGGTTTGTCTCTATATGTACCTTGGGTTTTAGTGGTTCTTGATGACATTGGGGGCATGTGCCACTTTGACCCCCCCCCCCCCCCATTTTGGTAATGTACCATGTCCCGAGACACATTGACACAGGTCAAAGCAGGTATGGTCGATCTCAGGTGTCACTGTGGAACCCAAGGGTCTTCCATTATTTATTTTATTGTTATTTATTTTATTTATTATGGAAAATAAGAATTTTTGTTGTATAGAGTATATATATTTAGGGACACAATTTTTGGTGGTCTATTGATCTATAATCACACCCTTCTTGAATGTTGGGAGTATTTGAGAAGTCTTTGTGATTGTAGGTTGGGACAAGGGAAATGACCCTATGCTTGAATATTGATTGGCTTAGCTGGGATGGGGCTTGTGAGTTAAGATCAGGCTAATACTCGAGATCAATTTTTCTATCTCTTCCTATTTTGGTATATTTTGGTCCTTGATGTATATGATCCACCAATGAGGGGTCTTAATTATGTTTGTTATCCTTTTATGACATGTTTAGTTGTTCATATTATTATATCATGGGTTGATGTATTTTTTTCACATTTAGCTTTGATGTTAGTTTATTATAGTTTCATTGAGATTGTTATTATTGTTCCTACTCGCGCTATTAATTATGGTTACCTTGCCAATGGGATATAGTATCTACATGTTATTATCATACTCGTGTTGCTAGTTTAAACCCTCTAACATATGGGGAGGTGCGCCTGAGGTACACATTGTTTTGCTTCAATCACACTGGAGGTGAATCAGGCCAAGGATGTTATAGTACCAAAACTTATAAAAATAAATTAAAGTATATAATGTATGTATCAATCACCAGACATATAAATAAAACAAAAACTATCAAGAATATCAAATTTGTTTATTGTAGAATTTTATTACCTTAATAGTTGAAGGTTTTCCCCTATTGATGATCAAAATATCATTTACGGTCAACTCTAACATACATTACATGATCCCAATTAGAAGAACAATGAAATGATTATAATTTCCCAAGTAAATGATCATCTTTAACAAAATTATCTCTTGATTATGAAGTTTTATTAGTTTTTAATGAAAAATGGACTAATTACTATTTATAAGATCCGGTTCCTAATATATTTATTGTGATTATAATGTCATTGTAATTGGTCTATCTTTATATCCATCTTTATTAAAATTCACATTCACAAATCTCAATTCATCAAAATTAATTTCACTTTTATTATTAACATATTTGAAATGAAAAATCAGCATTTTAAATTTCATATAATTCAACTCCCATATATTTTCAACGGTCCCAAAGTAATACATATTTACATTGTACTACATTCATCATGACCCTTTACATAGAACACACACACACACTATGCACATAAATTATATTTATTTTTTAGATTATATATATGTATATATGTGTATAGGAACATGATATATACATGTGCGTACACACACAAAAATTACTATATATATTATAAATTTCAATTTTATTTGAAATTGAACTTGAATTTGTTTTTTTGTTTTTTATTTTAATATATATAGTATATTTTTATGGAATTTTTTATATTCATATATTTAGATTTTAATATATATAATTTTTTATTCATTTGTTATTTCCATTTTAAATTTAAATTTAATATATATGCGTATGTTCATATATGTGAGTGTGAGTGTGGACGTGCACACATGCACACATATACCTCTGTGTGTGCGTGTGTTTCTGTTTGTATAATATTGTAAATGTATTTATTTATTTATAAATTTATCAAATAAAAAATATAGACACCCCTCCCACACACAGACACACATATATATTTGTATGAATATATATTATATATCTATAATTTAATATGATTTATATTAATAACTTATGGCTAATATAAAAAAATATTTTTGCACATGTGTGTGTATAATCATTTAAATAGTATACACACACACAAACACTTAAATTAGATATTATACACACATATATATAAATGTGATTTAAATATATAAATTCACAGATACACACACAAACATATAAAAACATAAATATGATTTATATTGATATAAATAATATATGTGTGTCTACACACACATACAGACATATTTAATTCCATATGGTTTCTATTAGTATATTATTATTAATAAAAACAATATATGTGTGTAGGTCTATATGGTTGTTTAAATATTTAATATTAATATATGTGTGTGTTTGTATACATAAATGCACAAACATACTTAAATATGATTTAAATATATAAATAAACACACTTAAAAACGTAAATATGATTTATATTGATATAAATAATATATATGTATGTACATACGCACACAACTACATACGGTTTTTATTAATGTATTATTGTAAATATAAATAATATATGCGTGTATGTTTGTATATTTTTTTAAATATTTTGTATATATTTAGATGTAAATATATATGTACTTAAATATTGTTTTTATTCATATAAATATAATATATATAGATGTGTGTGTCCAAAGACACTTAACTTTGACTAAAATTTTATATTTTCCATAAGTGCTAAATTTAGAATGGATGAAGAATTGATTTTATCATTTAGAATTTTTATCACAAAAATTTTGGGTATTGTGGTGGATTTTTTAGAATAGGATGGACTAAAGTAAATGATTGTTTAAGGATATTATTTTTTTTCTTCATGCATACATATGTATATGACGGTGTCTCTTACAGGGCACTTGGTGATCCCTTATTGATATGTATTTGTCACGGCCTGCATAGGCACCTTGATGCGCATATATAATTTATGTCTATTGTATTGGTATGAGAACATGATTTCCTATGGATTGGGTTTATTGAGCTTGATAATAATTGGAGACACTACTACAGATCAACCCCTTTAATAGTGTGCAAAAAGGGCTTTAATGATGCGAAAGTCCTCAATGCTGTTAAAGGGGTGGTCCCCTTTATCAGAACTAAAAAAGTTCTTTTACTAGAAATAATAAAGTGGGAATTTATCTGCACTAAACTAGCACTAATAAAGGGGGTCTTTATCAATGATATAAATAACACTAATAAAGGCCAACCTGTTGTAGTCTGTTGTTTGAATAATAGTACATTGTAGCAAATACACCTATAACCTGTATGAAAATACACCTGTATAAAAATATGTAATTTAATTGAAATAAATTTTACATCATAAATACAAAAAACACTACTATATACATTTCAAACAATGTTTTGTGTAATTATATTTACCATTACTATCCAAAAACAATTAAAATCATTAATACTATAAAAAAAATAAATTAAACAAAAATATGAAACAATACATTAATTAAATGTAAATTTAAAATAAAAAGAAGCACTTAGAGTTATACCAGTCACACCATGCATCGTATTGAGGTGAGTTTGATTCTTAGACATCACAAATGAATTATGGATCTTTTCCTAAAGTATAAAAATAATATGAATGTGTTTTCTCATATTTCAGTATGTCAATTGTTCTTTGTACTAAAAATAATGTCAATTTTGAATAAAAAGACACACTTCATGTTATACTAGTTACACCATGCGTTGGATTGAGGTGCGGCTTATTCCTAAATTTTAAAAATGACTTATGGATAATTTTCATAAAGTATAAAAGCAATATGAATCCATTTACCCAGTTTTGAGCATGTCAATTGTGTTTTTTACTTGTCATTTCAAACTAGAAACATGCACTCTTACTCATACCAAACACATCGTATATCGGTTTGATGTGAGAATACTTCCTACACATCACAAATGAATTATTAATCATTTTATTAAATTATAAATACAATCAGAACATGTTTTCTTTGTTTTAAGTGTGTGACACATGTTTTGAAATAAAATGTCGATTTTAAACTCATAACGGACATTTTGAGTTATACTGGCCACACGGTGCATTGGATTGAGGTACGGTTAATTCCTACACGTCACTAATGAATTATGGATCTTTTTTCTAAATTATGAAAAGAATATAAATACATTTTATCATTTTTTTAGCATGTCACTTGTTCGTTTTACTTAAATTAATGATAATTTTAAATAAAAAGATACACTTCAAGTTATACCGATAAAACCAAGTGTCATATTGAGGTGGGGTAGATTTCATCACATCAAAAATTATATATGAATAATTTTACTAAAGTATAAAAATAATATGAAAGTGTTTTATTAGTTTTGAGTATGTCACTTGTTTGGTTTACTAAAATGTCATTTCAAACTAGAAACATTCACTTTCAGTCATACGGATTACATCATGTATCGGTTTGACAAGATACTGCTTTCTAAACATCGAAAATTAATTATGAATAATTTTAAAAAAAATTATCAATATAATCAGAGCATGTTTTATTTGTTTTTAATTTGTGACACATTCTGAACTAAAATGTCAAATTTAAACTGATAACGGATACATTGAATCATACCGGTCACACCATGAGTTAGATTGAGATGAAGTTGATTCCTACACATCAAAAATTACTTATCGATCATTTTAATAAAGTATTAAAATAATATGAATTTTTTATTAGTCTTAAGTATGTCACATGTCCTTTTTACTAAATTTAATAATTTTTTAAATAAAAGGACGCACATAGAGTCATAACAGTCACATCGTACATCTGATTGATGTGGGGTTGATTCCTACACATCACAAATGACTTATAGATCATTTTACTAAAGTATAAAAATAATATGGATGAGTTTTATAGGTTTTTAGTATGTAACTTGTTATTTTTTACTAAAATTAATGTCAATTTTAAATAAAAAGACACAATTTGAGTTATACCGATCACACCATGTATCATATTGAGGTGTGGATGATTCTTAAACATCAAAAATGACTTATGGATATTTTTCTTAAAGTATCAAAACGATCTGAATGTGATTTCTTAGTTTTCATTGTGTGTTCTATTTACTAAAATTAATGTAAATTTTAAATAAAAAGACACACTTGGAGTTATATAGGTCACATCATGTGTTGGATTGAGGTGTGATCAATTAATACACATCACAATGACTTATGGATACTTTTCCTAATGTATAAAAACAATACATGTTTTTTTTATTAATTTTTAATATGTCACTTTTTCTTTTTACTAAAATTAATGTCAATTTTAAATAAAAAGACACAAATGGAGCTATACCAATCACATTGTGCATCTAATTGAGTATTAGTTGATTCTTAAATGTCACAAATGATTTATGGATCATTTTCCTAAAGTATCAAAACAATATGAATGCATTTTATCGATTTGTAATATGTCACCTGTTCTTTTTACTAAAATTAATGTCAATTTTAAATAAAAAACACACTTGGAGTTATAGTGATCAAACTATGTGTTGGATCAAGGTGTGTTTGATTCTGACATGTCACAAATGACTTATGAATCCTTTTACGAGGAAAGATTAAGATCTGAGTGGGCTCTAACCTGAAATTTATTGAAGAAAATAAAAGGTTAATACAAACATCGATCCAATACTAGTGGTCTAAGAGGCACCACCAAACACAAAAGTGGCAGACAAGCCCCACCCAAAATACATATAGAGTGATAACCCTATACAAAATATGAAAAAACGCACTAAGACCTTGAAAAGGGAATTCCCATAAACCCATAAAAACAGTCCAAAATGTGTCCCTTGTCTGATATCCAGCTTGTCTCCAGCCTATTTCTGGCACCGCTGATCAATTTTAGTATATCTCCATCTGTCCCCTAGACTCATTTTCTTGGATTTCAGTATATCACTTATTATTTTTAATAAAATTAATGTTAATTTTAAATAAAAATTCACACTTAGAGTCATATCAATCACACAGTGCGTCGAAATGAGGTACGTTTGATTCCAACACATCAAAAATGACTTATAGATCATTTTCTTCAAGTATAAAAAAATTATAAATGTTTTTTATCATTTTTCAGTATGACACTTGTTTTTTACTAAAACTAATTTTAATTTTAAATAAAAAGACACACTTTGAGTCATATCAGTCACATTGTGTGTTGGATTGAGGTACGGTTGATTCCTATACATAAAAAATGACTTATGGATCATTTTTATAAAGTATAAAAATAATCTAAATGTGTTATCTATGTTTTTAGTATGTTAGTTATTTTTCTACTAAAATTCATTTCAATTTTAAATTAAAAGACGCACTTGGAGTCATACTGGCCACACCATGCGTCGGATTGAGGTGTGGTTGATTCCTACACATCACAAGTGACTTATGGATTGATTTTCTAAAGTTTAAAAACAATAATAATGTGATTTCATATTTTTGAGTATGTGATGTGTGTTTTGAACAAAAATGTAAATTATAAACTGAAAACATATAGTCTAATTCAAACCGAGCACATTGTGTATTGGATTGAGGTGTGATTGATTGAGTATATGATATGTGTTTTTCTTTCAAATATACACAGAAGTCCAGAAAAGATAAAATATGTTCCATTGTGATGGAAGATAAATCACATGCTTCTTGAAACACTTCACATTTTAGGTATCATGGTGTTTCCTCTTCCATTAGAAAAGAATATGTTCTTTTTTTTCTGGATTTTTGTAGATAGTTGAAAGAAAAATATGACTTCCTAAAAGAACTATGAAAAAAATAAATCGGTATTAGATAAAAATGATAAGGAAATTAACTTAAAAATAGTTGATAAAATTATGATAAAATTAATTAAAAAATTAGTAGGAATTCACCTTTTCATGATGGTTGTATACACTCTTGACTCATTTACTTATGGTCATTATCTCTATTGTGGCCTCAAAGTCCAATCTCGCATGATCACAAGTAGATTTGAACAAACCACCCTAAAATGATCAAAAGAATCCACCTATATAATAAAAAAGTTATTATGTTAGTAATACTATAAATAAGTAAATTAAAAATAAATATGAAATAATACATTAATAAAATGCCAATTTTAAACTGAAACCAAACAATTTGAGTCATACTGGGTACATTGTGTATCAGATAGAGTGCATGATCATAGTATAAGAGTGAATTATTCTTGTTGATGAATTAATTTATTCATGATCTCTATAAAAATTAACAAAATAATTATCAGATATAAATTATGAAAAAAATAACTTAAAAAGTAGATAAAATGATGAGAAAAATCAACTAAATAAAAATTGGAAAGTCGTATCTTCAAGACATATGTGTAAATTATGACATCAGGTATGATGCCCATTTTTTTAAAAAAATATATATTTCATCTTGTGAATTTTAGGATATTTGAAATTCATGTTAGTACTAGAAAAATATAAATACACAAAATATTAATAAATATTTAAAATGAAATAGTAATTATCTTCAGAAACACCTCTTCGGGGATGCTAGTTTGTTGATGGTATATGATTTTTCTCATAAATTTACAACCATAATAACAACAACATTTTCCACTGGTTTGTTTCAAAAAATACAAAAACATTGAGAAAAATAATTAATTTTTTATAGTTAAATCTTATTATATTTACCTTTATACTTATCCACTTGTTGAAGTTGATAGGCTTCTTGTGTGCATGGACTATCCTCATTCCATGATTTTCATGATATTTAAACATTGACCTATAATAATAATCCTCATTAATATATAATATAAAATATATATAACTTGAATTTTAGTTCCAAAATGATAGATTTAGTGTATTAAAAATTGACAAACATCATCACATGTGGTCAGTTTGTTGCTTATCCATGTAGTCAATCCAAAAATTAAATATTTGGAGTATCCAAATTGACCGCAATGAGTACCCAATGTTGCCTAAAAACAAAAAAAAAATAATTAAAGGAATGAAAATAAAATTTGTATGATTAAATTGTGTAGTTTTACTCATTAATCATTGGTATTAAGAATATTTTTCCACCTCTAAGTTTACTTTCAAATGATTTGGCCAGTTTTTTCACTATTTCATCAATTTTTTTATTCCAATTTGGTTTGGTCTATATAAGTTACATGAGAACTAATGAGTCTGTATTTATTTTCATGGGGTTTACCTTCAAATAGTATTGATATAGATGCCTAAAAAATATGAATTGTATTTATTCATAATTAATATACTAAATTAGGTATTGGAAAAATCATGAAAACACACCTCATGTATACATTTACAACTAATACCCCTAGACATTCATAATTGAGGAAGAGAAACAAAGTCTAAAATGGCATATCTATACATTTTTTTCTTCACAATCAACTAAGTGATTACTACCACATTGTAACCTTGTATCATTATGAACCCTCAACATTATTAAATGAAGATATTCAATGGGTTGGGTAAAGGTGATTTTTAATGATATTTTTGATCAGTTGGTTGATCCTTTAGATGTTTTTTATTCTAACTTTCATTTCACCCCCTTCACTTTGTCCATTTATAATAATTTTTTGTGGTTTAGACCATTTTTCATTAACTATTAATTTTTTAGCATGAAAAATATATTAGAATGAATACCCTCTTATCAACATATTTTATTATAAGATCCGATGGTCATGATATGAATATTCCAATATCTTCCTCAGCCATTTGAATATCTACATCATTAAGTGCAACATGTAGCTTAGTGTTCACCTCATGAGTTACGCCAATTCCCACTCTCACATGACCTTTTGGAAGTTGTATGTTATGTAGAGTGTCTTCTTGGATATGGAACATGATATCCTTCACAACAAGGCAATGCGTGGGTGTTGATAGATATAAATCATAGTCATTTTTAATCTATATAATATCAATACAGGAAAGGTATTATTTTCTTCCAGATTCACACTTCACAAAAAAAATTATGAGACCATTTATTACCACATATAATACAGCTCTTTAAGGGGAATATCTCATCTCAAAGATGGTGGGGGTGGGGGGTCTTTACATAGTGGTTGTTCTTGAGTTATTTCTTCTCTTTGCTTTACCCCCCCCCCCCACATAGAATTTTCTAGAAACTCATAATTCCAATGAAATTTTTCTTCAGGGGAAAGTAATCATGCCTACATCTCCTTCATTTGTTTATCTTTATCCCACTATTCTTTCAATTTCTCAAAATATGTTTGAGGTGTCCCCCAAAAACCCACACCTCTAATGTGGTCATATTGTTCTTGCCACTTTAAGTCCACTAATAGTATGTGTTCATTTGGTACACCTGTTGATAATTCTTGTGTCTAATTCGAATAGAAAATATAGTAAAATAAGTAATCATTATTATGTTAAGCTATTTAAATGGAAAAATTATTATTTCATACTTACACATGACTCCCACACTTTTTAGTGTGTTTTCATCTATTATTATCCCGTATTTATTTACACATACCTAATTCCATAGCACATGATGTGAGATGGAAGTGGCTTTGGATTTAGATTCATCAATCTACATATAAATAGAGGAATATAACTATATTGTTATTTCATGTAACATAAAAGTATTATAGCAGATTTAAAATATGTACTAATTGTTTTTCAAGTGAAACATTCCCTATCCTTGATTTTTGGTAGGGGTACATTGGTTTTTCTTCCCATTTTGTATTTTCAACACTCAGTTATTATTTAATAAATTAAAATTTCTTAGTAAAAGTGATCAATAAATGTATTTTAAAACAATGTATTACCAGGCATAATGTACCTAAAAATATATATTCTCAAAATTCCCATTAAATCCATCCCACACTGCTTGAATTATCAGGTGTGCATACATATGTGTTGGGTGTGGGTTTATTTCCATCCAGCATATTTCAAATGAAATTTTGTTAGAATTATGTGAAAGCCTCTGTGGGCCTTTCTAGTAAGCATTAATAAAAATTTCTTATGGGATTAATCTGCTATAAATAAAATCTATAAGGTATGATGATGAGTAATTAAATGTTTCATTATTTTATTTTTTATTAAAATAAAGTAAGTATATCATAATGTTACCTTAATCTCTTCTCAAATTAGTTCCTTAAGTGTGGGAAAAACATGGTTCCATGAATCTACATCAATTGGTATGCGCTGAAGAGTGATGAGCCTAATGTAACTACTGAACATGGCCTTGTTGGGGTTAACAAATCAGTCACACACATTCCATCCATCCTCAAGTTTGATTCCTTTGCTTTTCTCTATAATAATTTTTTATAACACCTTCACACTATAGAGATCCTATTTTTTCGAGGACATCGATTCTTTATCATGTACCATTTCCTTAGATTAAATTTCATCAATATGTTGTTCCTATGGATTAGGAGTAGTAGTAGCTTGATAAACCTATTTTTCCTCTACAGAAGTTCTTTGTTCCTCTGCACTGGGAATAGCAGTAGGTTGAGAAATATGTTATTCCTTGGGATTATAAGAATCGGAATGTTTAAAAGTCATTATCTACATAAGTGGTTCAACATTTAATTTTGATTATATAAATACAGTAGTGAACAGATTATAACATGAGGTAACATAATTTATATTAAAAAAAATAACATAATTACTGAGCTCTCTTTTTAAATGTTAAGGGGATTTTACCCCTTTATCAAGTATCCAAATCCCTTCATTATTTTCTTCCTTGACATTTAATACCCTGTCTACATTGGCACTACTGCAGAATGATTAATACCTCCCAATAAAAGGATCAACCTCAGTTAAATTTTCATATGGCCCTTCAATAGTCTTGGTCGATAACATAACAATTAACCACTATTGGTTTGTGGGATGTGGAACATAAAATATTAAAATTCATGTTATTCCACTATAAATGGTTCATCTTTGTACCCTTACTAAAATCCACTTTAATGATACCCAATTCATCTATTTTAACATAAATCCCTTTATCAACTCACTTTCATTGAAAAATCGGCACTTAGAATGTTTTATAATTCAACTCCTATATTGGTTTGATGATACTAAAGTATAAAATATTCACATAAATTGGATTTTTTTCCTTGGTACTAGATACATTCATCTCTTCAGCCACAACTATAAATCCAATATTTTTCATGGTATTGACTTCATCATGTTCATTTTTATAGAACATATATCCATTAATTACATAACCATTGTAAGATAATACATGCACACTAGGACCTCTGGCAAGCCATCGAAGTCATTCTGAAATTGAATCTATATTTTCATATGACTCCTTAAAAATATGGTCTCAAAACCATCTTATAAATTATTGATTATGTGTATTTGATATATATATTTTATCCCCTGATAGATTCAAATGCCTAATAATTTCATTTTGGGTTTCAACATATAAGGAAACATCTAAACTGTTATGAAAAATGAAAAGTTGGTGTTACTTCCAATCAGTAATTTTGATTGTGACAACATCTATTCTAGAAATTCCTTCAACCACAAGCTGCCCAGTGTGATAAAATTTTGGTATACCAATGATTTCCATGCCGGACAAGTAGTCAATATAGAATTCACTATCTTCTTTAACAATATATCACTCTGCAATACAGCCATCTGGTCTACTTTGATTTTTTACATACCCTTTCAAAATATTCATATGCCATTCAATGGGGTACATCCATATATAATTTATAAGACCGAATAGTCAAATATCTATCACCAATTGAACCATCAATTGAACCATCATATCAAAGAATGATGGCGTGAAGAACATTTCAAATTCAAATAATATGACAGAAATTTCCTTTTCTATAGTTGGTAATTTTTTGGGTCTATAACATTTCTACATATATCTTTGAAAAATAAATATGTGTTGGTTAATTTATAATGGAAATTCTTTGGAAAAATGCAACATAAATCTAAAAACATTTGATATTTTATCAAAACATGACAATCATGTGATTTCAGACCCTTTTACTTTAAATCAATCATTGACATGATGTTCTTGATATTCAATGAATAACCCTTTAGAACATTTACATCATTTAATAAGGTTCAAAACAAATATTTGTTTGTCCTGGAAAGAGTGTAAGGAGTTGGAGGAATAAAAGTCTGTTTTTTCACCCTTCCCTAGTGCCAACTCTTCTCGTATTCTTATCTCAATCATATCTAACATAGCCATAATTTCAGCCTTTGTTTTTATAGGTGTATTTAGTAACATTTCAATGAAACTATCACATACATTTTTTAAACATAGATAACATTAATAAAATATTTGATATAGAGATAATTCTATTATGGTAATTCAAAAAAACTGGTCTCTTTTTCCAACTGGTTTTCGTAAGGTTTCTCAAAATAAGTTTACCAAAACTAGTGTCCATATCTTTTAATTTATCAAATAGTTGATCATCTATTAGTGGATATGGTGTTGTACGTTCTTCTAAACCCCCACTGAATGATGTCATCCAAGATCAATAATTATGTCATTGGGATAGAAATATGTGATAACCAAGAAAAACAGTCTTTGATGAATGTTTCAACCTAATTGATTTTGTACCTTGTTCAAAAATAAGACACCCTTAAGTTCATTTAATGATATATCATGAAAAATTTCTATAAATAATAAATTCTTTTATCATCTCGTAAAACATGACTCTCAATGTAAAATATTCATTTTTGTAAGAATCATACAATGTAACACCTGAATCCCACATTAATTTTAAATAATCGATCAATGGATCCAAATAAACATTAATATCATTACCCAGTTGTTTTATTACTCATATAAGAATAGATAATATAATGTATTTTCTTTTCATGCATAACCATGGTGGAAAGTTGTGATTTTCCAACATAATCGGCCATGTAATGTGAGTGATGTTTTGAAAACAAAAATGATTATCTCCATCTATAGATAAGTAAAGATGAAGGTTTCTCATCTCATTTCCGAATTCAGGATACTTGTGATAAATTCATTTCCCCTGAGGAGAGTCTTCTAGTTGATGATGTTTCCCATATTTAATTCATTTATCTGCATTTCCACATCAATTTCCTTTTAGTATCTTCATTTCCATGTAGGTACCTAAGCCTTGGAATGATTGAAAAGTACCATACAACTTTCATAGGACCTGATTTGCCTTTATTGTATCGAGAAGCACCACACATTGAGCATTCATTAACTGATTTTTGGTCCTTTAAAAATAGTATACAGACATTTAGAAAATCTTGTATTCTTTCAGATATCATACCCATCAAACTTAGCATTCGTTTAGCATCATATGTTCAATTATGAAGCTTAATATCTTTTGGGAGCATATCATTCAAGAGTGAAAGTAGTTTAGTAAAACTGGCATCACTCCATCTTTTGTAAGATTTTAAATTTCATAGCTTCAGTATGGCTAAAAATGATATATATTTAGTGAAACCAGCATACAATGAAATCTTTGTACAACTTTTGAACATATCAAACAATTTTGGACAATCGTGAAGTTCAACTTCAGTTTTCATTATCATTTCCTCAATACGATCTTCATCATCATTAACAGCTGTAATCACATCCTCAATATGGTATTCTTCATTTTCCACACATTTAATCATATCATATGATCCATAAAATGTAGTGTTATCCCATTCACTAGCTACATTCACTTTTTCCCCATGTTTATTCCAACATTTATAACTTTGATCTATTCCTTTACATATCAAGTGTTCTTCCAACTCCTATGAACTAATTAGTCTTGAATAATAATAGTGTAAACATGGAAACGGTATTTGATAAGGGTCATATGTATGATATTTTTCAATCATGATGAACTCTTTCACCCCATATTCATACTTCTTTTGTCATAATATTGACATCCATCTATTTTATATTCATATCCATCCAATTTGGTTTGATAATATAAATATTTTACATAATAACTAAATACACAAATAGGTTCCTTTAAAATAAGGAGAACCCAACAGTTGAATGTTTCAAATAATTTCATCATGCTTTGAAATAAATGGGTAATTGAATTTAAGAACATAATTACTCCAATGGTGGTAGGTTTTATCCTATAAATTCATCCATAGTTTTCACCAATACCTAGTATGGATGACTACTTTTTAGAGTAGTTAAAGTAGCATAGGTTCATGTCTAGAAGAGATGGGGGTGATTCTTGGGAAACAAAATTAAATAATAATTATTCAGAAGATGAATCTGATGAGGATGATAGTTATTATTGTATTTTTTAGACTCATCCCCTTAGAAGTTAAAATAAAATTAGAGAGAATATGTGGCTATGGAGGACTCACCTAATTTAAACCATGTAGGTGATGTTGGACAAAAATTAGGTTTAGGATTTTCAATGAAGTTAAACATTAATTCACCATTTGCAAGAGTGATGTCATGATGGATATCCTATGATTTGGATAAAGGTAGTGGTGTTCCCTTGACATGGTGTTATTATCAATCTATATTATGTAGTAGGTGAGATTATGTGTATCTAGGAGGTCTCTTAATGTTAATATGATTATATAAATATAGATAGCACCCTTTTTCCTTACACATTTTTGTATTTATAAATATAGATACCACTCATCCTGTTAATAGAGCATACTACATTATAAAAACCTGATGAATTTATTCACTCTAATTTCAAATCACAAAACTCCATATTAAAGTCAATGTGAAATTTAAAATATATTTTATTTAGATCATTAATGAAATCCAAAATATCATCCTCATTTTGAAACATCATATAAATCTAATTTTTTAACTTTAAAACCAATCATTTACCCTTGAAATCACATTTAAATTATAAAAACCTAATGAAGATATGCCTATTAAATGTAATAATGGAAATATAAAAAAATGTTATATTATTTAAAATCCATTTTCATAATAGAAAATATAGATATTGAATATAATAATGGTTTCACAAATAAAAAAAGAAATTTTAATATTTTTTAAAATAATTTCAACATTGACATTGAATTATCAGTCATTAAGTTCATACTCAGATTGTGAAAGAAAAGAAAACCGATCAAATATCATATCCTTCACATCAAACCACTTAGGTCTATCAAAATTTTCGAGTTATTGAATTGTTTCTTTGATATGGTTTCATACCTTATAGTTGGATTAAAATCAAATTCTAGTGATATGTTAACTTATAGAAGTATATAGTTTTACAAATTTATAAAACTATATAAAATTACATATATGTTATAAAATTATACATAATTTATAAAAGTATATAGTTTTAAAAATTTATCAAAGTATAAAATTATAATATAAAAAATTAAAAATTATGAAAGTATAAAAGTATAATAATTTATAATGAATAAAACTATAATTTTATATTAATTTATAAATCTAGAAAACTATAAAATTATAAATAAAAAATAAAATTTTATTTTTTAGTCTATATATGTAAATATAATATACTATAAAAGTTCTATGGTTGAGAGGGATAGTTCTATTATGACTTCTTTTAAAAAGTGTTTTGGTTATGCTCCTGTTGGCAAGGATTTTTTTCAACCTGTGAACATGTTGCACCTAATGGTGAGTACATGTAATGCATTTGATTTACTTCCCTCCGTTAGTTGTGAGGGATATATAAAAAATAGTGATCATATTTCTATTGCAAATGAAATGGTGGCTGCTAGTGATGATGAACTCCCGAATGATGGAGGTGGGTCATAGTTGTATGTCAAAACATGGCGAAGAGGATGACATCCTCATGGTTGGGGAGGGCGTGTTTCTCACTATAGTATGAGTACCATGTCTCGTGCTACTTGATCTCTATTTTTATTTTATTGTGGTTCTTTTTGGAAATGTGAGGCTTTGTATGTCCCTTCTCTTCTTTTTGTTTTTATTTAATAAAGAGGTCTTTGAGCCTCAACATTTTCAAAAAAAATATACTATAAAATATATAGATTTATATAAATTTATAAATGAATACAATTAGTGAAGTATGTAATCACATTGGGATATGTAAGTGTGAATCATGAGTTTACATAAATCCAAAAATTACTAATAACCTTCAACTTCTTAAACTTGAAAAGAAAAAAAACTTAAATTTGATATCCATCATCAATCCCAAAACTGATTCACACATAGAAAATAGAATATGATATCCCAAAGATTGACTATCCACTATTCATTATCACATATGAGGGATATACTAGAAATAACAAAAAACATAAATCCATTCATTCATGTTTCCCAATTCAAATCAAACGATCCCAACATGGACCACATGACAACACAAAATACAACTTACCAAGATAAAACACCTTTTCAAGAATCCATTTTTCTCTTAAAATCTCCAACATGAAACTAAAAGTTTAAAACTCGGTTTACTAAACAAGTACCCCAATGAAAAAAAATCATCTCATTTGAAAAACTAAATGATTATTTCACACTGCGTTATGTGTTAAAATTTCAACCTCACTAATAGATAGTTAAAAACATTTATAAAAATCAAATTCCATTTCAAAAAAATTTCAAAATTCAATGATGAAATTATAAACATTTTCAAAATTCAATGATGAAATTATAAACATTTTACATAACACTTCATGTAATTCAAAATCCATTTTCAAATGACTCATCCATACATATAATGATAGAAAGTATACTGTGGAAACCTTTCATCTTATTTAGAAAAATAAATTAAATTCATTTCACAATTTTACCATAAATGAAACTCCTTATTCCATACTAGGGGAGTTCAAATCATTTATAAAAATCCTACTCTTTTTCAAAATAATCTCTAAGTTCCATTATAAAACCATACCTTTTGAAAATACTACTGGATAATCAAAATCTATTTACAACTAAAAAATAAAATTTGGATTTAAAATTAAAACATTTTAAGAAACTTACCTTTCCCCAAAAAATACATTTAAAAACACATTACCTCGCCAAACATTTAACATTCATTTATAAATTTTCAAACCATAAAAAATATTCAAATCATTTTTTACTAAATTCTCGTTAGTCACCTTTTAACACCATCCATGACATACACGAGCTGCATTTGATTTTCAAAACATTTCAAAATTACACCTTATAAGAACCCATACATCAGAACCATTACGGGAACTCAAAAGATATTATAAAACCCCACGACGAATCGTAATCATGTGGTTTGCTAACATGGTTAGATGATTTTCTAGCCCTAATCCTTCACACATACACTCCCTCTATGATGTCGATGATGGGACCCTCCCACAGTCACTCGAACACATGTGGAGCACACACCTTCCCTCACGGTATAGTTTTCATGCGGGAAATTGGCAAGCAGGGGTGGTGAGATGTGGTGCAGGGGTGGTGCAGGGATTCGTGTGGTGTAGGGGTGATGTGATGTGGTGCAGGGGTTTGATGTGGGGTAGGGATTTGTCACATACCAAAGATTCGAAGAGGAATGATTCATCAGGGAAGTCGCTAAAGAACGAGAGCGGTGGTGGTAGTAGGTTTTGGCGAGAGTGGTGGCACAACAGAAGTAGTGTTCTGCGAGAGCTTGAAGGTGTGTGAGAGAGAAGCCTTCAGTTAGGGTTCTTTTATAAAATCAAGTAAGGTTTTTATCAACGCTTTCCATAAAGAACTCATAATGAGTAGTTTTATCAGCGCTAAAATAGAAAATGTTGTTAAAACTAGTTTTTATCATCGCTTTTTTAGCACTGATAGAGGAGTTTATGATCGCTAAAAAAGCGCTGATAAAAATCTAATCTTAATAATTTATTTATATTATTATATATATTTCTAAAATTATGTATATATATATATATATTATTTATTTATAATTATAATTATATATATATATATATATTTGTATATATTTATGAAATTATAATAAATGTATTTATTGGTAATTTTATAATTATTTATATATATATATAATTATAAAAAAATATATTTAAAATGAATTTATATATAATTATAAATATATAATTATAAATATAATAAATATATTTATTATCTTTTAATAATTATTTTTTTATTAATTTATGTTTATAATTATAAATAAATATATTTAAAATTATTTATATATAATTATAAATATATCTATATTTATATATTTATAAATATAATAAATATATATTATTTAAATAAATTTATTATAATTTTATAATTATTTACATATATATATATATATATTTATAATTATAATTATAAATAAATTTGCAGTTGGGTTATAATATCTATATTTATATATTTAGAAATATTAATAATATATATTATTTAAATATATTTATTATAATTTTATAATTATTTACATATATATATATTTATTTATATTTATAATTATAAATAAAAATGCAGTTGGGGGCTTGCCCAAGTGGTAAAGGCTCTCTGTAATCCCGCATCAGACCCAGATTCAAATTTGGGAGGGAATAAATTTCCTCAGGTAGGCGGTGATGCATGCATGACGCAGGTAGGCGGTGACGCATGCATGATACAAGCAAACGATGATGTATGCATGATGCAAGCATAATGCTGCACTGGGCTTTCGGGTTAGTTTGTGGGCATTTGGGTTATGTAATGTGTTTCATAACTATTGGGTCTTCGGGCCACATACTGAATAAATAAGGCTTGATGGGTGGGTTATCCCTTTGGGGGCTATGACATGCCTTTCCGGCCTGTGTGTGTGGTGTGTGTAGATAATGTAATTGTACCCCCAAACACATAATATAAATAAATATATTTTAAAATTATTTATATATAATTATAATTATATAATTATAAATATAATACATATATTTATTTTTTAAATATACTTACTGTAATTTTATAATTATTTAAATATGTATTTATTTATTTATATTTATAATTATAAAAAAATATATTTAAAAAATATTTATATATAATTATAAATATATATATATATATATTCATATATAATTATAAATATAATAAATATATTTATTATTAAAATATGTTTATTACTATTTTATAATTATTTAAATGTATATATATATTTATTTATTTATAATTTCATAAATACTTTTAAAAAAAAAGTTATATATATTTATATTTGTATAATTAAATATCTAAATTAAAAAAAATATTTAAAAAATCATTTAAATAGGTTATTTATATATATTTCAAAAATATTTTAAATGTTAAAACGTAATAAATAAAAACGAATAAATTTCATTCATAAAAATTACAAACATATTGAAAATATTACATTTATATATAGTAAATAAATATCATAGAATGATTAAATATATTTTTAACATTATTAATGAATGTATAATAATAAATGGATAAATTAAATTTGTTAGAGAAGTGATAAAAAATTTGCATTACCTAAAGGCAATTTGGTCGAGGACTTTGTAAGGAATGAAGTTGGAGTTGCTCCTCCCAAAAATATAGATCCCTCATTGGTATCGACACTTATCAATGTTGCAGGTTCTTTTCATGAAACAAGAGGACCTAATCATGATTGCCCTTTTCGGAAAAATTATTACTCGGAAGCTGATAATTACAAGGATGTTGTTTCTCCTCGGGTAGGTACTATGCCTACTACTGCTCAATTGTTTCCAGATATACACATCAAGTCTTGGGCTGATATGGAGGAGGTGAATCATCTGACTAACAACAGTGTTATCCAGGCGTTGAGCTGATGACCAGGTTAATGAGGAATCATATGACAACCAAGCTACCATGAAATGCTCTCCACAAGAGGGTGTGGACCTCAGCTTGTAGAAAAATCAGAAGGTTTTAGTACCTTCTAATCCTTTAAGATACTTTGAAGCTTTAAGGGATTCTTTGGAAAGAATTAATATTTATGAAGATTCATCTTCTCTTACACCTATTCACTATAAGGTTGAGTTTATGCAGCCAAAGGCTAATAGTGATTGTATTGCCCTTGGTACTCTTGTTTACAGTGGAGTACATGAGGGACCTACACTGTTAAAAACCTTTTAGGGCAGGGGATCTCCTTCAAAATCTATTGCAACCTCTCTATCTTCAGTGAGGGGGGTTTTTCATGAGGCCAAGATGGGTATTGTTGGTGTTTACATCAAGCAAAGGTTGGATTATGGCCATGCCTCTGTTACAAAAGATGCAGGTGATATAATTCTATGAAATCTTAATGCTTTGAAGTTTGACTTTTCCCCATTGAGCCCTGCTGCTCAGATGGTGAGGAATAAACAGTCCCCTATTGACCTCAAAGTCCACTCAGGTCCCGGTTCTATTCAAGTAAATTTGGTTCATCATGTTGCAGACCCTTTGGGAGGGAGGCCGGATGAGAATGTAGGGAGAAAACCAGGTGAGGTTGCTCTTATTAGTATTCAACATATGGCATTATCTCATGTGTTTTGACATTGAATGTATGGAAGCATCAAGAAGTTGTCTTTCTACCCAACCCATTAAGGAGAAGGTAAAAATGAAGGTAAGTACTCGTAATGCTTTTTGAACTCTTGACCTCTGAGAGTAGTGAGGAAGATGGACAAAAAAGTAACGACATTTTTGGAGCTAATGAGATGAGGGAAGATATAGATGCTGGATTTTGCAGATGATGGAGGCGGGTCATGGATGGAGGTTAAGACTTGGAGAAGGGGTCACCACTCCCGTGGCAGAGGTGGACACTCTTGTGATAGTTTGTGCACTTGCTCTTGAGATGTGTGAGGTTCTTTTTGTTCATCTTACGTGTGTGTGGACTTTGCCAGTCTTTCGTTCTTCTTATCTTCTCTGTCTTTCTTGCTTATTAATAAAAGGGGTTTTGAGCCTCAACCTGTTATAAAAAAGAGATAAATTAAATAAAATAAATTACAAAAAATATTAAAAACCGAATTCATAACATTTACCTGAATTACAATATGTACACATACACATATACACACACATGTATATACACACATACACATACATACATGTAGTTATACATGTGCATATATTTTAAATTATTTAATATAAATATAAATATATATCTAAATAAATATATTCATTTATATATTATATAATTGTTTAAATAAAATATCAATACATTATATTTATTTTAATTATATACACATTTTTTAATCAATGTATATAAATAAACTATTAAACAGTTTGACTAGTATAAATTTGAAAAAAAAATTATATAAAACTATCTAAAAATATAAAAATATTTTTATATATATTTATAATCATAATTATATAAATATATGTAATTATATATATTTATCAATATTTAAGTATATACAATTATAAATATAATAAATATATATTATTTAAAAATATTTATTATAATTATTTAATTATTTAAATAAATATATTTATTTATAATTCTAATTATAAATTAATATATTTATAAATATTTGTATATAAATATAAAAATATTAATATAATTATATATCTTTATTAATATATAAATATAATAAAAATATTTATTATTTTAAAAAAATTATTATAGTTTATAGATATTTAAATATATATATATATATATATATATCTTTATTTATAATCTTATAAATACTTTTTTTAAAACATTACATAAATATATTTGAACTATTAAATAATATATATTAACATATCATATTTATATTAATTATAAACATGAGTTTTTAAATTAATGTATATACGTAAATATTATTTTTGAATATTAATATTATAGTGTTATATATATTAATAATATTTTTTATTAAAAAAATTTACCAACGCTAAAAAACGTTGATAAAAAGTACGCCTTTATCATTGTTTTTTTAGCACCGATAAAAGTTATCTCTATCAACATTTTTAGCTATCGGTGATAAAGATAACTCTTTTATCACTATTTTCTATTTAGGGTTAAGTTTGGGCTGATCCTTGTTGGTGAGATTGAGAGGAGGCTTGAGTATGACATTTGAGCCTCTGTGTATTTTATTTATTTGATTTATTTTGTATGTATGATCGATCCATGGCTATCATGATGGCATTCATTTGTTATAGTATCCCCATCCACATCACCTTCTAACTTTCATGTTATTGTATAATGTTTTCTGAGCAGCGCACATGAACACTGTCAAAAGGAGCGCCGAAACACGTCGGAGATAGGCGAGTGGGGCTTTTATTAAAAGAAAAAGCAGCGAAAAGGGAACAAAGGAAAGTAGATTTTACACAGTATTTTCATATCTAAATGGTGGGGTTTTTTGCCCTTTAATTTCTGTACTTTTATCATTGCCTTCGGTTATCACCTTTCCCTCAGATTTTGCTTCCTCGAGTTACGTTTTCCGGATGCCATTTGCAGGCATGCAGTAGTATCTGGGGATCAAGGCACTCGGCCCTTCTTTTGATGGGCACTCCGTTTAATGCCCTTTCTGTCTATTTAATATTTCTCCATGGGACTGTTGATAACAATGTAAAGCATTAGTTTAGTTGTGTCTGTTTAATGAACAAATTGTTAAATCATTTTTCACTGGCCATGGTGATGAGTTTATGGGTATCCGATACACATGGTATGAAAAGAGCTTTAGCCTTTGCGACCATCTAACCACATCATATGTGGGAGCATAGTTTAATCCCATTTTGTTGTACTACTTCAACCAACGAAGCATACTCTTAGAACTCAAGCATTTCACAAACACTTCATGATTAATGAACCAAAATGTTAAACTTATTTAGTGTCTGTCATTAAATTACATTATCTTCAACTTGACATTTGAACTCTTTAATGTGACATATAACTCCATGCCACATCAACCCATGATGTGCACATATGATAGTTGTGGAAAGATCCAAACACAACAACCTATATCGAATACTACAATAAGAATGTAATTCTCATAGATGTCAACACCACCATGCCATGGCAAAGCTTTAGTGAATAACACTTTCAAATTACTCACAGTGGCAGTACATCACCAACTAATGTAGCCCCTTCCATGTATCAGAAGGTTAACATTTTCCTTGACATGATTTTTAAAATGATATATGTATAATTGGTTCAACGATAATGTTTTTATTTAAGAATATGCATTTTATCATTATCCATTGTAATCTTGTATACATATCGAAAAACACATAAATCAAGTCAGAGTTATTATTGAGTTCAAAATGTCAATCGTAATAAACATAACCGATATCACTAACATTAACACATATTCATAAACAATTTTCATACTTTCAGCATGTTCAATAAATGTCGTAGGTGACAAACCTTTTGTAATGACCCGCGTTGTTTCAGGTTGAAAATTCCGGAGCGAATTTTAATTTCTCATTTGGTGATGAGTTTGTTTTTGGAACTAGGACGCGGACATGCACTACTATAGATTGGGCTAAAGACAACGTTAGAAAAGACCAGGACATGTGTGGTGTGGTGTCCGACATAACCGTGTTACCCGATATCCTTTTGTAGTTGGGGTGGCATCGAAGAGGTAAACCCTGTAATCCTGTATCCAAAAGACCAGAGTTCGAATCCTGAATATCACCTTGGGGATTTATGATGCAGAAAAGTAGTGAGGCATACATGATACAGATAGACACTACTACACAAATGTCCTTTAACAGCGCACAAATCGGCTTTTAACAACGTTAAAAAAACGCCGTTAATCGCAGTGGTGATTGGGGGTCTCCTTTATCAGCGTTAAAAATAGTGTCTATAGAGGCCTAAATGCTTGCAGTGTGTTGTTAATATAACAGCACACTCAGAAAACCTGCAAATACAACCAACTTGCAAAAACCAACCAACAAACACCAACAAACCAACAATTTCAAATGCAAAAACCCGTTTCAGATGCTAATACAACCAACCTGCAATTTCAAACAATGCTATATACATTTAATTGACATCATGAATACAAAAATGTTCACCCATGATATATAGAAAAAAAACTGATATTTACATTTCAAACATAATGTTTTATATAATTACATTTACAATTATCCAACAAACATTCTAAAATATCAGTATTTCATCTTTTGACGCCCATGATCCCCTCTCAAAAAATGTCCGCCCATGGTATCAGTTGCCGGAATAATCATCTCAACCCAAGAAAAACATTCCACCTATATAAAAAAACAAATACTATGTTAGTAATACTATAAAGAAATAAATTAAACATTAATATGAAAAAATACATTAATAAAATGTCAGTATTTAATAAAAATGACACATTTGGAGTTATACCGATCAAATCGTGCATCTTATTGAGGTGAGGTTGATTCCTACACGTCACAAACGAGTGATGGATCGTTGTCATAAAATATCAAAACAATCCGAAATCATTTCCTTGGTTTTGAGTATGCCACTTGTTCTTTTACTAAAATTAATGTCAATTTTAAATAATGACACATTTAGAGTTATATGAGTCACATCGTGAATCAGATTGACCTATGGTTGATTCATATATGTCACAAATTACTGATAGATTGTTTTCATAAAGTATCAAAACAATCTGAATGTGTTTGCTCAGTTTTAGTATGTCAGTTGTGTTTTTGTACTAAAATGTCATTTTAAACTCGAAACACGCATTATGAGTCATATCGGTCGCATCGTACATCAGTTTGATGTGAGACTACTTCATACACGTCACAAATGACTTTTGAATCGGTGTCCTAAATTATCAAGACAATCAGACTATGTTTTCTTTGGTTTTCCGGGAGTGACGCATTTTGAACTAAAATGTCAATTTTAAACTGATAATGCACACTTTTAATCATACCAGTCACATCATGCATCAGATTGAGCTGTGGTTGACTCCTATACGTTAAAAATGGCTCATGGATTGTTCTTATAAAGTATCAAAACAATCCGAATGTATTTTCTCGGCTTTCAGTATGTCACTTGTTGTTTTTACTTTAATTAATGTAAATTTTAAATAAAAAGAAGACACTTTGAGTTATACCGGCCACACCTTGTGTTGTATTGAGGTGTGGTTGATTCCTACAAGTAAAGAATTACTAATAGATTGATGTCCTAAAATCTCAAAACAATTTGAATGCATTTGTTCAGTTTTCAGTATGTCACTTGTTGTTTTTACATTAATTAATGTCAATTTTAAATAAAAAGAGACACTTTGAGTTACACCAGTCGCACTGTGCATCGTATCGAGGTGAGATTGATTCCTACATGTCACAAATAACTAATATAACGTTGTCCTAAAATATCAAAACAATATGAATCCATTTTCTCGGTTCTCAGTACGACAATTGTGTTTTTTGTATTAAAATGTCATTTCAAACTAGAAACATGCATTTTGAGTCATACCGGTCGCATCATGCATCGGTTTGATGTGACACTGCTTCATACACATCACAAATGACTTATGAATTGTTGTCCTAATATATATATATATATATATTTATAATTATAATTTTATAATTATTTACATATATATATTATTTATACTTATAAATATAATATTTGTATATATGTATAAATAACTGTATATATATAAAAATATATTTCCATAATTATATATATTTATAAAATTATAATTATTATAAATACATTTTTTATAATTTTATAATTATATATATATATATAATTATTTATATTTATAATTATAAATAAATATATTTATAAATATTTGTAAATAATTATAAATATATATATATATATATGTATATTAATATATAAATATATATAATTATAAAATTATAATAAATGTATTTATTGTAATTTTATAAAAAGTGTTTATATATAATTATAAATATAATAAATATATTTATCATTTAAAAAAATTACAATAAATATATATATATTTATTTATAATTACAATTATAAATAAATATATTTAAAAGGTATTTATATATAATTATAAATATAATGCATTTATTTATCATTTAAAAAAATTATAATATATATATATATATATATATTTATAATTATAATTATAAATAAAAATATTTAAAATGTATTTATATATAATTATAAAATAATAAATATATTTATCATTTAAAAAAATTATTGTAATTTTATAATCATTTAAATAAATAAATATATATATTTGGTTATATATAATTATATATATATATATATTAATAAGTATTTATATATAACTAAATATTTATAATTATAAATATAATTAATACATTTATTATTTAAATATACTAATCGTGATTTTAAGTATTTATGAGAACCTAATAGCTTCATGAGAACATGAATGAATCATATACACCGAATAAAGTATAGATCATAAAAAACGGGTCATCATATATATGGCCAACATGAATAGTAATGAGGGTGTAATGTATAAATGAACATTCATAATGAATACATAACATATGAACGTTAATTATATTCACACATCAATCAACCAAATTCATTGATATATATATATATATATACTTATACTTATAATTATAAATATACATATTTAAAAAGTATTTTTATATATATTTAAAAAATATTTATATATAATTATAAATATATAAATATAATGAATATAATAAATATATTTATTATTTAACAAAGTCTATTATATATATATATATTGAATTATTAAAAAAAATATTAATTATAAACATGCGTTTTTTATTTAATGTATAGAAATAAACATTATTTTTGAATATAAATATAATAATATTATATAAATTAATAATATTTTTTTATCAAAAACTTCTATCAGCGCTAAAAAATAGCGTTGATAAATCTACCCTTTATCAGTGTTAAAAAAACACCAATAAAGGGATAAATGGTAGATTTATAAGTGCTTTTAGCTATCGCTGATAAAGACACCCATTTTATCAGTTCTTTTTGCTTAATGCTAATAAAACCCGGCATATCCCTTGCCCAAATATGTGGTAGTGAGACGATGATGGAAACATGACGCATGCCTGGTGACGCAGGCAGGATGATGTAGGCATGACGCTGCACTGGCCTTCGGGCCATGTTCTTAGGCCACTTGGCATTGGGTCTTCGGACAATGTAATATGCCTCCCTCTACCCAGATTGAAAAGAGGTCTTTGATTTCATATAAAAAAGAGGCTTTAACCCCATCATTAAAAAGAATACATTAATAAAATGTCAATTTTTAAACTGATAATGAATACATTGTATCATACCAGGCACACCGTGTGTCAAATTGAGGTGTGATTGATTTCTACATGTCACAAATGACTTAGGGTTCGTTTTCCTAAAGTATCAAAACAATCCAAATGAATTTTATCGATTTTGAGTATGTCGTTTGTCTTTTTTACTAAAATATCAATTATAAATAAAAAGAGACACTTGAAGTAATGACGGTCACACCATACATCGGATTGAGGTGTGGCTCATTCCCACACTTCACAAATGACTTATGAATCATTGTCCTAAAGTATCAAAATAATCCTAATGCATTTGTTCATTTTTAAGTATGACACTTGTGTTTTTACTAAAATGTCACTTTAAACTGAAAACACACACTACGAGTCCTACCAGTCACATCGTGTGTTGATTTGATATGAAACTAATTATTACACATCACAAATGGATTATGAATTGTTTTAAAAAAATCATTAAGAAAATCTGAGCTTATTTTCTTAGTTTTAAGTATGTAACACACGTTTTGAACTAAAATGTCAATTTTAAACTGATAATGGACACTTTGAGTCATACTGGGCACACCATGTGTTAGATTGAGGTGTGGCCAATTCCTACACATTAAAAATGACATATAGACCATTACCCTAAAGTATCAAAATAACATGAATGTGTTTGTTGCATTTTGAGTATGTCACTTGTCTTGTTTTCGAAAATGTCAATTTTAAATAAAAAGACACACTTTAAGTCATACCGATCACACCATCTGTCAAATTGAGGTGAGTATGGTTCTTACACCTCATAAATGATCTATAGATCATTTACCCAAATTATCAAAACAATCTTAATGTATTTTTTTGGTTTTGAGTACATCACTTGTCTTTTTAACTAAAATGTCATTTTAAACTGAAAACACACACTTTGCTTCATACTGTTCACATCGTTTGTTGGTTTGACATGATACTAATTCCTACATGTTAAAAATTACTTATGAATTGTTTTTCTATATTATCAAGACAATTTGAGCAAGTTTTCTCAGATTTTAGTGAGTGACACACGTTTTGAACTAAAATGTCAATTTCAGATTAGTAACAGACACTTTTAGTCATACTAGGCACACCATGGATCAAATTGAGGTGTGGACGACTCATACACAAAAAAAGACTTCTGAATCATTTTACTAAAGTATCAAAACGATCGGAATGCGTTTTCTCAGTTTTGAGTATATCACTTGTCTTTTTTACTAAAATGTCAATTTTAAATAAAAAGATACACCTGGAGTCATACTGGTCTCACAGTGTGTCAGATTGAGGTGTGTGTGGTTCCTACACATCACATATGAAATATGGATCATTGTCCTAAATTATCAAAACAATATCAATATGTTTGACTAGTTTTGAGTACTTCACTTGTCTTTTTTACTAAAAAGAAATTTTAAACTGAATACACTCACTTTGAGTCCTACCGGTCACATCGTTTGTCTGTTTGAGTTGAGATCGGTTCTTACACATAAAAAACGACCTATGAATTGTTATAATAAATTATCAAGAAAATCCAAATGCGTTTTCTCAGTTTTTAGTGAGTGACAAACATTTTGAACTAAAATGTAAATTTTAGACTAACAACAATCACTTTGATTCATACTGAGCACACTATTTATCGAATTGAGGTGTAAATGATTTCTACACACCACAAATGACTTATATATCATTTTTCTAAAGTATCAAATAAATTAGAATGTGTTTCTCATTTTTGAGTATGCCACTCATCTTTTTTACTAAAATGTAAATTTTAATTAAAAAGACACACTTGGAGTTGTATCGGTCACACTGTGCGTTAGATTGAGGTGCGACTAATTCATACACATAAAAAATGACTTATGAATCATTTTTCTAAAGTTTCAAAACAATATGAATGTGTTTTCTTAGTTTTGAGTATGTGATGTGTGTTTTGAACTAAAATGTAAATTATAAACTAAAAATATACACTTCATGTCATACTGAGAACACCGTGTATCAGATTGAGGTGCATCTGATTGAGCGGTGGATGATTCCTAAACCGTTCAAGACAATATTTACGATAGATATTTTTGGAATTCATACTTTCCATTCAACTTGTAACAGTATGTTCCTTCTTGGTCCATAACTTGGCAATTTCAGTCGTTGGAAGTGCTTGGAGGAGGGTCAAAGGGAGTTTGAAGAAGTTTGGTTGTTAAAATCTAGAAGTAGGGAGGTTACATGTCATGTAACTTGATTTCATGGTGTGAAGTTTGGTTCTGCAGCATGTCCTAGAAAGCTTCTTTATGTGTAGACTTTTACATGGTGTGGAAGAGGGATTCACAACATGAAATACTTCAGTGTCTGAAAAATAAAAATAAACTGAGAGGCAATGGGGTTTTCATCAAAAGTAAACCTTGAGGGATTTCACAGCATGAAAATGGATTACACACTGTGTAATCCGCCAATGCTGTAAATATTTAAAACATTCCAGCTACTAGGGTTTTCACAAATCCTATAGCCGCAACAACATCTCTTATTCCAAACAAACCCTAGGCACCCTGAGGAGTTCTTTGAACCCTCTTCCCCCTTTTCAATTCGTTGATCTTAATGATCATTCATTGGCAATCCATGGTGATCCAAGGTACATTCTCCCTTTGTTTTCTAGTAGTTTCCTCAGTTGTGTCTCGTTCTCTTCCATATCTCCTCCCCGTGCCATGGTGTGTGCTTATCGACAATTCTTAATGGGGTCTCTCTCAGTTGTTCTTGGTGTGGTGGTGCCACAACATCCTTGTATGGATACTGATCTTTTGGGATAGGTGATCATAGGACCACTACGTGATCCATTCTCATGTGAATAACATTGACACCCCTTCGTGGTGGGGATTCCATTGTCTCTATTTATTTGTTCATCATGTGGGAGGGTTTTTTCATTTGTTACCCTTGGATCATGATTTTTCCAGATTAATCAAAGATAAAGAATTGGATAATTGAATTGAAAGGGTAGAGAGGTTTATCTCATGATTTTCACAAATTTTCTTATTATTTGTGATATTGTTCTTATATAGGATGAACACCCTACTGAAAATGGTGGCTACTGGTGGCTTTGTTTGCCCTGTTTATATCTATTGTGTGTGCTTATTTAGTTGTGGTTGTTACGGTATCACCCTAAATGGAAATTGGTAAATCATGTAAAATCGGCTAATAAATGGTTTCCCCAGGATTGTACAACTTCTGTGATAACCCTAAAATTAACAAGCAGAACTAAATAAGGGATGCCTTATTAAATCTAGAATCTATATTTTGTTTGGTTTGTGTGGTGATATGGTTGTGAGCACAGTTGTTTGTTGTGCGTGGGTTTCTTGGTTGTGTACGGAGGTATGGTTCAAAAGGTGTGATGGAATCTCAGGTTGATAGATTGTTTTATTATGTAATGGATGATAAGTGTTGTATAGTGGGGCTGCAATCGAGTTGTTCTTTGGTTGTGTTGCTGGATGTGGTTGAATGTTGCGGACTTGTCTTAGTTGGTATGGGTAATTCACCCGAATTTTCTCCATGTTTGGCCTTGGTTGTTTTTCTTGTTACGTGCTATGCTTGGTATTTGCCTGGATAGTAATGGAATAAATGAATAAATAATTGATTAATGATGTTTCAGATAGTCTTAGTTTGGTTTGGTTAATGGAATGAATAAATGAATTGTGAATGAAGAATGGTAATGGTTTAAAACAATTGGTTGGGAATTGAAAAGAATTTGTGGCTTGTTGTGTGGTGATTACATTTAGAGGTAGTAGCAAGGTTGGATGTGTTGAGAGATGGTTGGTTGTTTCAGAACCCATAGGTTGGGTAAGAGTGTTTGGAATTATATCTATATATAAATTTATTTCATTTGTGATTTCTATACACACCCACCCTAGTTGATCACTATGTCTTGAACACCCCCATCATTATAGGGGAGGGTGTATTTCCCAAACATCCTAGTGAAAAGATTGATGGCTGGCCACCTTCTCTTCCCTACCCATTCTTCCAGGCGGCGGTAGCCCAAGATTCTTAAGGCATGTTGTGGTTTGTGGGGCCTAGGTGTGTGTGGCCGAGTTGTGTTTTCTCAGGAGTCTTTGGGATGAGATGTGTTGTGCTTTACTATGTGTTTTAATGATGGAAGACCCATTTCCCTCTCATTAAATCCCTCCCATGTACACCTGTTACTATGCTAAAATTCCGAAAGGAACTTCTCTCTCCTCATTTACATTCAAGCAATACTTTTGTACCATGAATATAAATTCCATTACAATTGTTAAGACATGTATCTATATGACCTCCTTACTATCCATTACATGTAAATATGATTAGTAACCCCTTTCTCTCTCATCAATAATTTTTTATGAATTCTTATGTCACGCCGTTACGCTGCCGAAATCGCACTGATTTTCTAAGCCAATGTCATTGTGTAGTGAATACCATGCCCATTTCTCCATTAAGGGTATTCAACATTATGCACATTTACTTATTGATTATAATGTTTCATGTATGAATTCCACATTCCTTTATCATGGAATAAATGATTATGTTTGATGAATCCATGTTTTATGATCCATGTGACACACTTATGCATGAAATGAAATGTTTAAGAAGGGTTCACCCTTATAGCGCTCCAATGAATTGGGTAAAGTATAGTATCATGATACGTCATGTGCAATGATTGTTGACTCATGCTAATTCAAGTGCAACAAGGGTTTACTCGTGATTTATGTGCAATGAGGATTTACTCATACTCCATGTGCAATGAGCCTTGGATCATGCTAATTCCATGTTAAGTGTTGTTACCACATTTCCATGTTATGATTATCCTGCTTTATCACGCCTTTATGTTCATGTTTCTCTTATAATCTATTGATATGCCTATTTTGTAACATGTATTGTACTCCTCATATTATTCCATGTGTACTCCCTTACTGGGATTTATAGCTCACCCTTTTCTTATGCATGTCCTCAGGATATCCCATGCAATGCTAATTACGAGGGAATGTAGTGGTCATGTAAAGGAAGTTTTCAATAATGATGTTGTATTTCATGTTTTAAGTTTTTATGTAATGATCCTAATCCCCAAAGACACTAAACCTCTCGATCTTCTTTGTTTTATCAAGTGAAGTTTTATGTAATAAATCATGTTTAAGTTTGTAATAAAAGCAGAGTTGTCATAGTTGGTATCAGAGGATAGGTTTAGTTATTTTTGGGATTAAGAAACCCTAGTAAAGCCTTATATACAAGACTAAGTATAATAAAAACATCCCTAAGTTTTGGTAAGTACTGAGTAAGTGGTTTATCAAACAAATACATCCCTGTCTGGATACGAGCATGTAGAGGCGGCTCTGGCACATTTGTATCCTAGGGGTAAAACCCGAAAACACCGCTTTGAGCTAGACTTGAATGGGAACTGGTGCACGACAACGGGCCTTGCTTCACTCTTGGTTACGACACACCCAGGGGATATGTTTTGATAAATTCAAAAACATATTATGAACCCTTATTAAGGGAATTAAAAAAAATTCTTCTACGAATATATATTAGAAAGTAGATCATGAAAAGCCTAATTGAAGCCTATAGACTATTGAGTAAGGAAATAAAAGTTTATTTATAAGTCATCAAATTTTTTCTTTGGATTAACCTTTATGTGTTACCCCTAACTTTCCTTTTATTCCAGCCAATGGCTGGTAATAGGAGGACTCGGGCTATCAACCGTTGTGAAGATCATTGTGACGACTGTACTAATGAGATGCCCAATCCAATGGGCGCGGGAATCGCGAACTTTGTCACGATTATCTCTCAGCAAACTCAAGTTTTGAATATAAACACAGGTCAAGAGAAACGTTCAACCCCCCCTAAGAAAGAACAAGTCACTATCGAGAGCTTCATGAGACAAAGGCCTCCTACTTTTAGTGGATCATTTGATCCCACGATCGCTGAACAATGGATCAACTCCATTGAAAAGATATTCTACATCCTCCAATGTTTTGAACAAGAGAAGGTTACCCTGGCGGCTTATCGTATGGAGGGTGAAGCTGATCAATGGTGGACGTTGATCAAAAATACGAAGCCTAAGGAGGAGATCGAGGCGTTGGAATGGAAGGATTTCCGGAAGATGTTTTTCGATAAATATTTTCCGCGCACCCTCTGGCTTAAGATGGAAAAGGACTTCCTTTCCCTCAAGCAAAAAGATGAAGAATCTGTTGGAGCGTACGAGGAAAACTTCACAAGGCTTACCCGATACGCTTCCGGCTTTGTCGTTACCCCCGAATGCAAGGTTGACCGCTTCTTTGGTGGGATGAAGCCTAGATTGCGGAAAGCATTAGCGATCCGTGACTTCGACAGCTATGAGGAAATTGTCTGATGTGCCCTCAAGGTCGAAATGGAGATCGGGGAATCACAGGGGTATCATGGGGACAAGAAGCGTAAGGTGGACTTCAATTCTGGTGGTCTGATGGATAAATCCAACTGTGCTAAGAAGATCCAGCACCCCACTTGCCAAAAGTGCGGAAAGAAGCAGCCTGGAAATTTCCTTAAGGGGACAAGAAAATGCTTGAGGTGTGGAAGAGAAGGGCACCTAGCTGTTTACTATCGGCAAGAAATACCCGCGACTACGACAGAGTAGAGGAATGCTCCGTTCGAACCTCAACGCGTTGTTCAATGCTACAAATGCAATGAACCAAGTCATTTTGCAAATCAGTGCCCTAATCCAAGGGTTTTTGGAGACAACCAACAACCTCCAAGGCAGCAAGGAAGATCTTTTTCCATCACTTCTGCCGAAGTGAACCCCGACAACGAAGTGGTGATAGGTACGCTAGTTATTCATTCAAGAATACCGAATGTAATTTTTGATTCAGGTTCTACACATTCTTTTATATCTCGAAAGTTTAGTAGAACAATCCCACCACCACCCCAAATCATGGAAGTAAAGGTGTCAGTGAGTACAGAAAATGGGGCAATCATTGCATCCCATGAATATAAGTCCTCCCCTGTTATAGTCTGTGGATTGAATTTCCTAGAGAACCTCGTCATACTCCCTCTGGTGGAATTTGATGAAATTCTTGGCATGGATTGACTTTCCCTATATAGAGCCAACATAAATTGTCGGGAGAGGGAAATCACACTCCATATGGAGAATTGACCCCCGATTCTTTACAAGTGTAAGGAGGAAGATGAATCTCCTTTAGATCCATCATCTCAAGAATGGATATTACTACCTTATGAGCATGCGTATCTAGCTCAGATGATTGAGTCCAAGGAAGAAACCATCCTTGAAGAAATGACTATTGTGAGGGAATTCGCTGAAGTGTTTCCCGAGGAACTGCCTGGTCTTCCTCCTAGAAGAGATGTTGAGTTATCAATTGAACTTATACCTGGGGCACTACCAATATCCAAGACTCCATATAGAATGGATATTGTTGAGCTTGAAGAGTTGAAGAAACAACCATAGGAGAATCTGGATAAAGGGTTTATACACCCAAGTGCTTCACCATGGGGTGCACCAGTCCTTTTCGTCAAGAAGAAGGATGGGCCAATGTAGCTTTGCATCGATTACCATGAACTTATCAAAATCACGATAAAGAAAAAGTATCCTCTCCCAAGAATCGATGACTTGTTTGATCAGGTGCGTGGAGCACAATACTTCTCCAAGGTGGATTTGCGGTCGGGATATTATCAAGTAAGGGTGAAGAAGGAAGATGTCCCCAAGACTGCTTTTCGTACAAGATACGGGCACTATGAATTCATAGTAATGCCTTTTGGACTCACCAATGATCCATCAATATTCATGGACTTGATGAATAGAGTCTTTAGAAATTACCTTGACAAATTTGTGGTAGTCTTTATAGATGATATTCTAATATACTCCAAAACCAAGGAGGATCATGAAGAACATTTAAAAACTGTACTAGAGACTTTGTGCAAGGATAAGCTCTATGAAAAGTACAGCAAGTGTGATTTATTGTTGAAGGAGGTATCATTCTTGGGCCATATCATCACAAGCAATGGGATATCTGTGGACCCCTCCAAAATAGATGCAATTGAGGGATGGTCGAGGCCAACATCGGTAACGGATATCTGTGGCTTCTTGGGGTTACCTGGATATTATCGACGATTTGTGAGAAATTTATCACAATTTTCCAACCCTATTACCAAGATAACTCGAAAGGGAGTAAAGTTTTCTTGGAGTGATGAATGCGAATAAAGATTCAAGGAGTTGAAAAGGAGGCTTATCACTGTGCCCGCGCTCACTTTACCCACAAGTGGGGAACTTTTTGTTGTTTTCAGTGATGCTTCAAAGAAGGGCTTAGGCTGTGTGCTGATGCAGAATGATAAAGTTATATCCTATGCCTCAAGGCAGTTAAAAATCCATGAGCGAAACTATCCAACGCATGATCTGGAGTTGGCGACGGTGATATTTTCCTTGAAAATCTGGCGACATTATCTCTATGGAGAGAAATGTGAGATATATACTGACCACAAGAGTCTTAAATATATATTCACACAGAAAGAGCTTAATATGCACCAGAGAAGATGGATAGAGCTCATCAAGGATTATGACTGTTCAATACATTACCACCCTGGGAAAGCGAACAATGTGGAAGATTCCCTAAGTAAAAAGGAACCAACAATTCTATCAATGACGAGAATTGAGAAGGATCCAATCTTCTTAGACTTGATGAAGATGGACGTGAGAATCATAAAGAAGGGAACATCATCAATCCTTTCACAAATGATTGCTCAACCATCTCTTTTGTAAAGGTTAAAGGATGATCAAAAGGATGATGTGGGAATTCAGGAAAAAGTGGAAGCTATAAAAAAGGGGAAATCCTCAGAGTATAATGTTAATGAAGAAGAAATTGTGCGGTTTGGGAAAATACTATGTGTTCCATCAAGTCCGGAGCTGAAGAAGGAACTTTTGGATGATGCACATAGTTCAAATTTCTCTATTCACCCAGGGAGCACAAAGATGTATTGAGATCTCCGAGAAAAATTTTGGTGGGATAATATGAAGAAGGAGATCACTGAATATACATCAAAGTGCCTGGTGTGTCAGCAAGTGAAGGAAGAGAGGCAGAAGTCTAAGGGGATGATGCAACCATTGCCCATACCAGAATGGAAATGTGAGAACATCACCATGAACTTTGTCACCGGACATTCAAGGACATCCAAAGGCAACAATGCAATATGAGTTGTTGTGGATCATCTTATTAAGACTGCACACTTCATTACTATTCAGGAGGATTTCTCTTTGGATCAACTGGCACTGATATATATCAGGGAAGTGGTAAGGTTGCATGGAGTACCACTATCTATTGTGTCTGACCGAGATCCAAGATTCACCTCTAAGTTTTGGAAGAGTCTTCAACATGCTCTGAATACTGAACTGAACTTCAGTACAGCCTATCATCCTCAAACTGATTGCCAATCTGAGCGGACTATCCAAACACTTGAGGATATGTTGGGAGTGTGCTCAATGGACTTTAAATTAGGATGGGACCAACATCTTCATCTGGTTGAGTTCTCTTATAATAACAGTTTCCACTCGAGCATCCAAATGGCACCATATGAAGCCTTGTATGGTAAAAGGTGCAGAACACCAACATGTTGGGATGAGGTCGGTGAACGTAAGCTACTTGGACCAGAAATGGTCGAAGAAATGGTGGAGAAGGTGAAAACCATTCAGTAGCATATCAAGGCAGCCCAGAGTCGACAGAAGAGTTATATAGATAATCTTCGATGAGACCTTGAGTTTAAAGTTGGAGACATGGTGTTTCTATGCATATATCCGTGGAAGAAGGTCATGAGGTTTGGAAGGAAAGGGAAGTTAAGTCCATGGTACATTGGCCCCTTTGAGATTCTTGATCGTGTCAGGGTTGTGGCCTATTGACTAAAACTTCCACCTGCCATGGCCAAAGTACATGATGTCTTTCATGTATCCCTCTTAAGGAAGTACATACTGCACCCTTCAGATGTACTCTCTTCTGAGGTGGTACAATTGGAAGATGATCTTTCTTATGAGGAGCAACCAGTGAAGATCTTAGATCGTATAGAAAAAGTTCTATGAAATAAGACAATGCCCCTCGTCAAGGTGTTGTGGCAAAACCACAAGTTTGACGAAGCGACTTGGGAATCAGAGGAAATGATAAAGTTGAGTTACCCACATCTATTTTAGTGCAGGAAAAGGAAAATTTTGAGGGATAAATTTCTTAAGGGGGGAATATTGTAACGACCCAAAGTTTTATTAATGGAAATCCCTCTTGATCTAATTAAATGTCTCTTTATGTCTATATAAAATGTCAACTTCTTTGGTTTTATGTTAATAATTTTTGACCGTTGATAATATAGCCATTGAATAGTGATCACATGATTAGTATAAATATAGGACTTTAACAAATCCAATTTACTCAGACAAAGGAAGCGATGGCCTCATCCAGTAGAATTGCCCAATACAAAGCCCATTTGTCGGAGCTCGGAAAAGAGGTGGCGTCTTTGGGCTTCGACCTTGACCAAACCCAAGCTGAGCTTCATCATGTCAAGCTCAAACATGACCGTCTATGAGAAAAGTGGAAGTTGATTGAAATTACCACTGGAGCGATGTTATCCGAGCCACCCCAAGAGTCTATCACCATCGCACACCTTACCCTTAGGTCTTATGCGGCTGTTTTAAGGGGTTATGTAACAAATAAGTAGTACTATGTTCATGTGCATTTTTTTTGTATATAATAATGAATATAATTTCTAGTAATTTTTGATACATTGTAAATAGTTTTTAAAGTACAAATGGTGTTTTTAGTTAATATTTTTTAATAAATATTTTTTATTAAATTATGGGATTTTTGAATTAAATAATATTTTAATAAAATAATAATAATATTATTAAATTAATTTTTATTAAAAATAAATGATCTTATAATTTTATGAATGCAATTAAAATTTTTATTAAGGTTTGAAATCCATTTCTGTCAAAACTCGTGAATTTTTTATAAATGTCGGTTTTTATTTTAAAAGTGAAAATTACCATATTTAAAAAATTATTTAGATAAAATAAATTTTATTTCTGAAATCAGGACGTCGAAATTATCCAATGGTGAATTTTTCATAATTTTCTGAGATAGTCAAATTTTTGGGTAAAAATTAAATACCGTTTAAATATATAATGTGTTTTATGACGTTTTAATGACCCAATAGTGATGTAATAAAGTACTATAATCTTTATGTTCGACCAATATATGTTTTACCATTAAAATAATGTGATTTTGGGTTTGTTTGACTTACTTTTCAAAGCATTAATGGACCCCTCAAGACTTATTCAACACGTTGCCTTTTTAAATTAATTTCCATGGGAGTGTGACTCACCTCCACATAAGCAACCCTAATATTTTAAGAAGTTTGGACTTTGGCCTTATAATTTTTTTTCCTCTTCCCTTTTCCAAAAACCATGGGCAAAAACCATGGTATGGTTTGTGGTTTGGATTAATATTATGTAAGGGGACCCAAACCTAAATAATAAAGAATTCCATCACCTTTCCTATATAAACCCACCCAAGCTCCCACTTACTCCTCACTCAAATCACTTGGAGTTCGTCCAACCTCTTCCCTACTCTCTCTATAATCCTCCCAAGGTTCCCCAAGCTCCCAATAAGCCTCTCACAATCCTCTCTCTAGCCTTTGGAAGCACACTTCCAAGTAAGGTTTTTTTTCTTCTTTTCTCATTTTTGTCAATTTTCTTTAAGTTGTATTGCCCTTTTAATTTCAATTATGAATGTTGGGGTATGGTTCCGCACCTCCCCCATACTGGCCTCTTATTTTTTAAATGATGGGAGACCCCTTTCTCTCTCATTAAATGCCTCCCATGTACACCCGTTACTATGCCAAAATTCCGAAAGGAACTTGTCTCTCCTCATTTACATTCAAGCAATACTTTTGTATCATGAATCTAAATTCCATTACAATTGTTGGGACATGTATCTATATGACCTACTTACTATCCATTACATGTAAATATGATTAGTAACCCATTTCTCTCCCATCAACCATTTTTTATGAATTCTTATGTCACACCGTTATGCTGCCGAAATCACACCGATTTTCTAAGCCAATGCCATTATGTAGTGAATACCATGCCCATTTCTCCATAAAGTGTATTCACCTTTATGAACATTTACTTATTGATTATGATGTTTCATGTATGAATTCCACATTCCTTTATTGTGGAATAAATTATTATGTTTTATGAATCCATGTTTTATGATCCATGTGGCACACTTATGCATGAAATGAAATGTTTAAGAAGGGTGCGCCCTTATAGCACTCCAATGCATTGGGTAAAGTATAGTATCATGATACGTCACATGCAATGAGTTGTGACTCGTTATAATTCAAGTGCAATGAGGGTTTACTCATGCTTTATGTGCAATGAGGATTTACTCATGCTCCATGTGCAATGAGCCTTGGCTCATGCTATTTCCATGTTAAGTGTTGTTGCCACATTTCCATGTTATGATTATCATGCTTTATCATGCCTTTATGTTCATGTTTCTCTTATGCTCTATTGATATGCCTATTTTCTAACATGTATTGTACTCCTCATGTTATTTCATGTGTACTCCCTTAATGGGCTTTATAGCTCACCCTTTTCTTATGCATGTCCTCAGGATATCCCATGCAATACTAATTACGAGGGAATGTAGTGGTCATGTAAAGGAAGTTTTCAATAAAGATGTTGTATTTCATGTTTTAAGTTTTTATGTAATGATCCTAAGCCACAAAGACACTAAACCTCTTGATCTTTTTTATTGTATCAAGTGAAGTTTTATGTAATAAATCATGTTTAAGTTTGTAATAAAAGTAGGGTTGTCATAAGTTTTGTTTTCAGACATGGTTGCCCGATGTGTAGTTTTCATTGGTGAGTGGAGTCGTTAGGTGGGTAGTTGGTGTATAGAGCCTATTCTTTCATTTTTGACTGAGATGTTAGTAGAATCAGTAGATTTTTGGACAATGGAGGTTATTAGAGTTGTTGATAATTTCCGAGATGTTTTCCCTAAGGAGGTTGTAACCCTACCCCCTCGACATGACATTGAGTTCAAGATAGACTTGCATCCCGGTGCTTCTTCGATTTCGGTGGATCCATATCAAATGAAACCTTATGAGTTATGGGAGTTGAGGATTCAGATAGATGATATGATGTATAAGGGCTTTATCTGTCCTAGTTTGTCACCGTGGGGTGCTCTAGTGTTGTTTGTAAGGAATGCAGATTGTAGTCTGAGGCTATGAATAGACTACCGGAGATTGAATCAGGTGATTCTAAAGAAACATTACCCTCTTTCAAGGATAGATGATTTTTCAACCAGATTATAGGGGAATGTTGGTTTTTTAAGATTGATCTATCATCTGGATATCACCATTTGAGGGTGAAGGGGGAGATATTTTGAAGAATTATTTCAGATGTAGGTATGGAAACTTTGAGTTCGTAGTCATGCCATTAGGTGTTATAAATTCACCAGTCGTGTCCATGAGGCTTATAAAATCGATAATTCAAGAGTTCTTTGACCGGTTCACCATCATATTCATCGATGATATCCTGATCTACTCAAAGTTAGAGGAGGATCACGCTGAGAATCTCAGAACTATCTTGCAGGTTCTTCGACACCACCAACTCTATAGAAAGTTGTCCAAGTGTAAGTTCTGGAAAAGATAGGTGCATTTACTTGGGAATTTGGTGTCCCAATAGGGTTTGATAGTTGACCCATCATAGGTTGAAGTGGTTTTTTCTTGGGAATCACCTAATAATGTGGTAAGATTTCATAGTTTTCTTGGTCTTTCAGGCTATTATAGGAGGTTTGTACCTGATTTCTATCGAGTTGCAGCTCCATTGACATCTCTGAGTATTAAGGACCAGGATTTTGTGTAGAGTGAGAAGTTCCAGACAACGTTTGGTTATCTGAAGGGAAAGTTGGTTAGTGCTCCAGTTTCCAGAGGAAGGGGTGATGTTTGAGGTGTTTTGTGATGCTTCTTGTCTAGGTTTAGGATGCATCCTAATGAGATATCAAGCGGTGATCTCTTATGGTTCTAGGAAGTCACACCCCCATAGACATAACTATTCCACCCATGATCTGGAGTTATTAGCGGTCGTTTCTGCGCTGAATTTGTGGCGGCATTACCTCATTGGGGTGCGCTTTATGGTCTTCACAAATCACAAGAGTTTGAGGTTTATCTTTTCCCAACGTGATCTGAATCTATGGCAGCGGAGGTGGATGTAGTTTCTTCAAGACTATGATTTTGAGATATCTTACACCTCAGTAAAGGGGAATGTGATGGCCGATGCTTTGAGTAGAAAGTTATATAAGGACGTTTTTCAGGAATCTGCAGACACTTGGAAAGTATTGGAAGAGTTGGAATCCTTGCAGTTAGTTGCAAGAATGGATGGTGGTAGAGGTTGTTTATTCTAGATGATAGTATAGTCTTCTATTATGCAGCTGGTAGAGGAGTCTTAGTGAGGTTACTTAGAGGAAGAGGTGTTGTGTGATCATGATTTCCATAGTGATGCTCTATAGGGATGGTCAGAGGACGGTTAGAATTGGTTGCTGTTCTATGGGAGGTTGTTTGTTCTAGTATAAATGCATGAGGGAGTTATTCATTAGTTTAATAACTCACCTTTGGAAGTACACCTAGGAATATATACAATGTATCATTGCTTGAATATCCCTTTTTGGTGGCCCAAGATGAAATGAAAAGTTGAGGAGTTTGTGGCAAGATTCTTGGTCAACAAGAAGGTAAAGGCCAAGCACCGTGTTCCTGTTGGTTTGTTGCAGCCCTTGGATGTCCCCGAGTGGAAGTGGGATGACATATCAATGGATTTTTTCATTGGGATACTAATGTGCATCCTTGTCAAAAGGACGGTCAAGTTTACATTTATAAAGACCCAAGATATAGTACAGTGTCTAACCTTAGGGTCGCTCTCAAGGAAGAAGTGTAGAATGAACGAGAGGTCATTTTGAAAATCGTTTTGGATTTTTAAATATTCTGAAGATAGTAGAACACAAAGCCTAAGAAAACTCTAATATGTGCTAAAGAGCATAGTGGAGTGAGATGAACAGTGACAGACTGGTGAAGAAAAATAGACATAGGAAAACACTACAAGAAACAAGAAAAGATATCATAAAGACACAACACAAGACACAATCATACACATAACAACAAAAATGACACCAAAACTCAAAAGACAAAATTCAGTGTGAACAAGGCTGGACCCAGGTTAATCTACCTTCTACTCCCTATCCTATAAAAACGTAATAAATTAATCAAAAATTCTCAATCTTCTCATTTCATGTCTGAAGTCTTAGATCATACACCTCCATCACCTAAAAATTGAACACTCAAACACGGAATTTCTTCAATACTCAAGCGTTCCTTCGAACTACAAGGTGATTCACTCAGCAAAGTCATTCTAGAAAGAAATTATCACAAGCCACAATGATTCAAATAATATTGTCACATCGTGCAAATTATTTCAAATTATCATTTTGAGAAATCAAAAAATGAAGGGGATAAGAGATTAAGCAAGAAAGTAGCCCATCATCCTATCTAAGTTTTTTCTCTCACCCAGTCTAACTCGTAGACGCGATCAACCAAGGACAAGAAAGAGAAAAGATGGCCGCCCTGACGATCATATCTCTAGGGTACATTAGATTTTATAATCTGGACCAAGCCCCACAAATTAGATCTCCATTCCTGGAGATTCAAGATCATGTCGAAAAACAAAGAGAGACGAAAGAAACATCATAGAATAAGTAAAACAAAATTCAAAGAACAAACAAGAAACAAAATATATTTACAAACACTAATCAAAACACAAAAATAGAGTAGAGATGATGGATTAAATGGAAGAGTGGGTAACCATCTCTAGGTCAAAGATGAGTTATAGTATGGTGAATTATTATGGAATTGTGCATGAATGGTGGTGGAGTCTCCCCCTCCGCTTTGGAATGATACCCCCCCCCCCCGCTCGACAAAAATAACTCTTTGGAATCCCGCCTGAAGTGTTTTTCGGCCTCCATGTGGAGCTTTCAGAGTTCTACTTCTTCTACACTGGTCACTAGAGAAGTTGATCCTAACTAAATGATGGGTCGCGCATGCCGGACCACAACCCTCCCTCTGCATGGAATAAAAAAACACACGTGAGTCAGGAAAGTAACAAAAGTACATCAAAATATGTATATATATATAAATATATATTTATTTATATATACCTAATGTTATAATTAAAATAAATAATTAATATATTTATATTACTATTATATATATACATATATATTAATTAACTAAATAATTATGTAAAACAAGCAATAAAAACAAATAAATTTACTATGTAAGTTATTTTAATATATTAGTTATCTTAATTACTATATATATAAATCATATATTATGATTATTAGATATGATATATTAGTTATATTATATATATGTTAATATAATTAGTATATATTATATATATGTTATTGTATATTATAATATAATATATAAAAAAATGAAAAATGAAAAAGAATGAAAAGTGTGTGGGGGGGTAGTTTGTGCGGAGCAGAGGGGAAAGGGAGGAGGGATCCAGAAATAGTTTGGGCATGGTGATTGTGGATGAGCATAGACAGGGGTGTTCTTCAGGGAGAGGATCAGTGCTGCAGGTGGTTCAGATGCGTGCGGCGGGGCTCAATGTGGCGGCTTCAGCTCAGGAAGAGGTGAAGGTAGTTGGTTCAGTGATAGAATTAGTGCGGTGAGGTCTGAGAAGAGGGTGGGGGTTGTGGCAGCAAGGCAGATCTAAGTAGGTGGCTTGCAGAAATGGTGGTGAAGAGCGAGTGGTGCCAGCGGCTTAGTCCGATGAGCGTTGGCTTTGGCCATCACATTAGAAAGGCACATATCTTGTGATGTTTTGTCTGAATTGATGGTTCAAGGATTTTTGTGTTGATTAATTCGTTTTTTTCTGAATCATAATGCATTTGATTAGTTTGATATTTATTTCTAACGCTAATATGAATGTTTTGGGTAATTTCTGTGGGGATTTTGTTGTTGTATTTCTTTGATTTTGTACTGCTGTTAGTTTGTGGAGGGTGATGGTGAGACAATGGGAGGAGCAACGACGTCACCATTGCTGGAATGATGAGATTGGAGAAGGAATAGCCGTGAGTGGGGTTGCGGTGAGATGGGGTGTGGCACCATTTGATGAAATAGTGGCACAGGGGGTTAGTATCGTTTGATGAAATGGTGGCACAGGGGGTTGGCACTGTTAGTGGTGAACGATGACACCGATTGTGAAAAGAAAGAGTGGAAGGGTGGATGAAACTGTGAGATATGTTGGAGGGGTGGTGGCACCATGAGTAATACTCACGGTTTTTTTGAGACAATAAGGGATGATGTGGTGCCTGGAGAAACGATGGCAGGGTTTGATGTGGCACCATTTGTGAAACGGTGCCACCATGAAGGGTCGCAGTGACACCGTGAGGTTGGAATAGTGGCATGGGTGGAAAAGTGGCACTGTAACATCTTCAAAACAAACAAAAAACACCAAAAACTTAATATAATTTACTAAAATTAAAAATAAATTAATAAATCAATCAATTTAATTAATAAAAATAAATAAAACAAAGTTAAGTTAAATAATAAAATTAATTATGAATTATTTAAAACAATGAATTTATTTGTAATAAATATTATAAAAAATTTAATTTAAAATGAATTAAAACATTTAATGTCACTTAATTAATCAATTAATTAGTTAAAGAATTAATTGAAGAATTAATTAATGACTAAAAACATGAATTAAATAAAATTAAGTTGTTAAACTAATTAAATTATTAAAATAATTAAGAACTAAAAATTAAAATGTGTCATTTATTTATAAATTAAAAATAAATAAATAATTAAATTAATTAATGAATTAATTACTAACAAGAATGAAAAATTGTAAAAATAAAAGAATAAAAATAAGACATGAATTCATAATAAATTATTTAATTTAAGAATTATTTAAAATGACAATAATGCACATTAATACACATGATTTAATATAAAAATTATTATTTTACATAACAAGGTACAAAAGTACAACAATTATCAATTATTTAATAAAAAAAACATTTTGAAATTAAAAAGTCAATAAAAAATATAAAAAGGGTGTGAAAAAAGAGTGAAAACACTGCCACATAAAACTACCCCAAACTTAAAACATTGATTCCTCAAAAAAATACATGCCTCTGACCTTAAAACAGAAATATGATTTGTGATTTTCAGTCCAAAAAGTGTATGATTAAACCTTAATACCCATAGGATTAGAACTAAACAGTGGGTAATACTAATTAAGGGTGTTAAAAAATGATGTCCTTCCTAGCTTTAAATACTCACTGGAAGTCAAGAGCCTCACACATTCATACACTAACAATTATGTCATGCCTCTTATGTGTACCCATTAACTATCCTACTTCAATTTCCAATTCATGTTTTGATTCATGGGGTGTTGATAGGTTAGATGAAATTGAATTCAAAACAAAACCAAGGGATCCTTCCATTATCACCATTTTATAGGTTCTAAAAAATTAAATTCCATGAATTACATCACTTTATTGATTCAACTCAAATGAATTTTAACTAAGTAAATTGCTCCCTTCTTCATCTGGGTTCAAAATTATCCTCACCTTAATGAGTTCATTTTTGACAAGGGCACTTTATTTCTATTTTTCGCATCTATATTCCATGTACAGTGCACTGTGGATAAGACTTATTTAGATTGAAATTGGCTTTATTTATTCACAGAAACGCACCCAATGCACCTTGTCTCAGATACTCACTATGGGATCACATTTTCCCATTTTACTCCAGTCACGAAGGACTTAATTAATAATCAATTGAGTTGACTTTATAAAGTGATTTAATGTTATATAAATATTTTAAAAAATGCATCCCCTAGGTTTCAGTGAAAACTTATAGTGACCCTATGTCATGATCCTCATTCTACAAAACCTTTCCTGTCACACTTCTATCCCCAGTTCCTAAACAGACAGATCCATAGAGACAGTGAACAATTGCACTTAGCAATCACTCATGCTTAATAGTTTCTGACTAAGTGCCACTCTCATCAACCAATATGAAGTTATCCACTAAAAAAGACAGAATTTAAGTAACACTGAACCTCCAATTCCCCTCATGTAATGAAAGAATTACAAAAATTAGAAAAATTTAATTTTTTTTTTGAAATTTTTTGACCATTTTTAAAAAAAACCAGGTTCAAGAAGGGGGAATTTTAAATGACACTAGAATGAACCCTCTACCTGAAAATTAAAACCCAACATTGACCTCAATGTTGAATTATATGGTGGGAGACAATATAGTTCAAGATTGATGGATAGTTCATCTTAAAAAGGATATGGAGGGGTAAAAATGAGGTTCACAAATTTTCTTTGCCACATAAACAAGAAAATGAAAAGAAAAACACAAACAAACAATTACAGAAGAACCCAACCCCACCAACCATCAACAGCAAACACGTGTATTTCCTTTTGAAAAGTTCATGATTTTAATTTTTAAGAGCATACAAAATATTTTATCAATATACTTCAAATAATAGAATTATTAACAATATTTTTCATCAACAACATAATTAAATTGAAAGTAGTGGGTGAAAGCATGTTTCAAAAATCATCTCATAATAAATTTTCAACTCTCTAGATACTAGCTTCTAAATACCCATTCAAGAGAACGTATTCACTTTTCACAAAAAATCAGGGGACTCCCCCACACTTAATTCATAGTAGTAGATTAGTGAAATTAAGTAGAAAATTAAAAATAAGAAGAATAAAACAACACTTCCTTGAATTATTGGAGTTTTAAAACTGATTTCCATAAATAGATCCTCTTCAGCAGCACTGAGTGGTTACTCCTCTTAATTAATCTGAAAGTTCAAATAAGTAAAATAATATTACATAATTTAAAGTTCAAGAAAAGTAACCTAAGAGAGTGAGTAGAAAGAAATGCTATCCATATGATACAGTGGATTTCTCCCCTGTGTTTCCTTTTCCAAGTTTCTGGAAGAAACAACCCTCTCTCTCAAATAGAAATAGATCCCGAGGCACCATCAAGAAGTCAAGAGGTCAAAATGGAGTACAAGAAGCATGGGTTAACTTTATTGAAAAAAAATAAATGTAAAACAACTAAGCAACCATGGGTTAGTTCCCATGAAACAATGAGTTTATAGTCCTTAGTTAGACTTGAAACAACTCATTCTTTCAACAGAGATATTGTAGCCATGCCCTTTGGATTCCCTTCAAAGAAGTGATTTATTATTTGACTATTGATAAAGAAAGGTCTATTTTATTCTCTAACTAGCTCAACAACTCCATTAACCAAAACTCTAACAATGGTAAAGGGTCCTGACCACTCGGTCTTCAATTTTCTTGGAAATAGTTTTAATCTAGAATTGAATAGAAGGACCCTCTCACCAACCTTTAAATTCTTGTTTTGAATGACTGAGTCATGAAAACCCTTTTTTCTTTCTTTGTAAATCTCAGTATTCTCATAGGAATCTCTTTTAATATCCTCCAAATCACTCAGATCTAACAGTCTCCTCTCACTAGAAAACTTGAAATCAAAGTTAAGAGCCTTCACTGCTCAATAAGATCTCTGATGTAACTCAAAAGGTAGATGATATGTTTTCCAAAATAGGAGCCTATATGTTGGCATCCCTATAAGAGTCTTATAAGTAGGTCTATAGGCCCAAATGGCCTTATCCAACTTCCTTGACCAGTCCTTCCTAGAGCTGGAAACTGTTTTTTCTGAAATCTATTTGAGCTCTCTGTTTGAAACTTCTACCTTCCCACTGGAATGTGGGTGGTAAGTGGTGCATGTCCTATGTGAGAACCCATACATCTCCACCAAGACTTTGAACTTATAATTCTTGAATTTAGTCCCATTATCAGTGATGAATTCTTAAGGCACACCAAACCTGGAAAAGATGTTTTTATTGATGAATTTCATAACACCAGCAGCTGAATTGTTGGGTAGAGCCACTGACTCAACCCACTTGGACACTTATTCCACAATAACCAAGATTTACTCATTCCCATAAGATGATGGTAATGGTAACATGAAATCCAATCCCCATACATAAAAAATTTCATCTTCCAGAATTCTTTTTTGAGGAAACTCCCACCTTCTTCCAACATTTCCCAGCATTTGAAATTTCTCACAGCCAATAACCAGACTCCTATCATCCTTGAACAAAGTTGGCCAGTAGAACCCAGCCTGTAAGACCTTCTGTGCAGTCCTTTATCCTACAAGGCGGACACCCCAAGGCGACGAATGAGAACTCTCAAGTATGGGAAACATTTCATCCTCAACCACACATATTCTCAAAATCCCATAAACCCATCTACTAAAGAGAAGAGGGTCATCCCAAATATAATATTTCATCTCAGATATAAACCTCTTCTTCTGGTTGTGTGAGAGATCCTTGGGCATGACTCCATCTTATAGAAAGTTGACATATTATGAGAACCAAAAAGACTGCTGCATAGAGGAAGCAAACAATTGTTAATCTGAGAAAGAAGTGTTGATCTCTTTTGGTTCCTCACTTGGGGTGTTAGGAAGCCTAGAAAAATGATCTTCAACTACATTTTCATCCCCTTCCTTATCCTTAATCACTAATCAAATTCCTATAACTAAAAGTTCCACCTCATGAGTCTTGGTTTTGAATCCTTTTTTTCCAAAAAGTACTTTAGGGCTGAGTGATCTGTGAAAATAAAAACCCTTGATCATATCAATAACTAACTAAACTTTTCCAAAGCAAGCATCACATCAGCCAACTCCTTTTTAGTGGTGGAGTAATTCTTTAGTGAATCTTCCAACATCATGCTGACATAGTAAATGACATGAAAATTCGTATCCTTTCTCTGTCCCAAAACATCTTCTACTCAAAACCACTAGTATCCCATATCACTTCAAAAAGAAGCTTCCAGTTAGGAGCAGTGATTACAGGTGAAGTAGTCAACTTCTCCTTGAAAAAATTAAAGGCCTCTAGAAATTTTTCATCGAAGAGAAAGGGTGTGTCCTTAACAAGTAGGGAGCATAGGGGTCTAGTAATTTTAGAAAAGTCTTTACTGAACCTCTTATAGAACCCAACATGACCCAAATAACTTCTACTTACTTTGAAATTTTTAGGCGGGGGATACTTTTGAATAACCTCAACTTTGGCATTATCAACCTCCAGGCCCCTCTTAGATACCCATGACCAAAAACTATGCCTTTAGTGGCCATAATTTAGAAATTTTCCAAGTTTAAGACTAATTTGGTCTCTTGGCATCTCTCTAGCACTAGTTCCAGATTTTCCAGATAGTTCTTGAAATCAGTTCCCACAAAAAAAATCATCCAGGAACACTTAATTTATCCTTTCAATCATGTATGAGAAAATTTACATCATGAACCTCTGAAAAGTGGAAGGAGCACCACACAAGCCAAAAGACATCTATCGGTAGGAAAATTTCCCAAATGGACAAGTGAAGGTGGTTTTATCTTGATCCTCAAGAGAAATGGAAATCTAGTTGTAACCAGAATAACCATAAAAAAATTCATTGCCTACCAACCTCTTTAACGTTTGGTCCAAGAATGGAATGGGAAAGTGGTCCTTTATTGTGGCTGCATTCAAATTTATGTAGCCTATATTGACTCTCCATTTATTCACCCCCTTGTCTGCATTTGTTCATTCCTTTCATTAGTGACCACTATCACTCCACTCTTTTTAGGTACAACCTAGACAGGACTTACCCAGGGGATATCATAAATGAGAAAAATTATTCTAGAATTAAGCAACCTAATCACTTCTTCTCTCACAACTTCCTTCATGTTTGGGTTGAGTCTTATTTGGGATTCTACTCTAGGATTACACTCAGGTTCCATGTGAATTTTATGCATGTAAAAGGATGGGCTAATCCCCTTGATATCAGCAATTGACCAGCCTATGTCAGACTTGTACTTCTTCAAAACACATAGCATATTTTTCTCTTGACTTACCTCTAGGTAAGATGAAATGATCACAGGAATGGTGGAACTATCACTTAAAAAGAAATATTTGAGATGGGAAGGAAGAGGATTGAGTTCAAGGATAGGAGGTAACTCACTTGAGGAAAGACACTTGGGATTGGGTGGCCCAAGGTCTTCATGCTGACTCTTGAAGAAGGCAGTAAAGAAGGCTTTCTCCACATCACTAGAGCTTCCATAAAAGTTCTCCTCAAACTTATACTCCTCTCTTGGGGTAACAATGTTTTCCAAAACAAACTCATCTAGGTTATCCAAAAACTCTCCCTCAAACTCATCAATAGATTCTATCTCCTTACTTGAGCTAATCCCCATGCAAGTGTTAGTAGAGATTTTCGGTTCACTATTGATTTCATCTATCATCCTCAGAAACTACTCTTCCTCCTTATCAAAACTACTCTCAGCAACTAACATCTCATATTAGGGGAAGATTGGGTGGGTGGGTTCTTGGATTTTTTTAAACACATTGAATTATTCTTTCTGTTAACCCAAATTAAAAATTAGTTTCCCTTAGACACATATATCACAACTCCCCATGTGTCTAGGAAGGGCCAATCAAGAATTATAGGGACCTCCTGGTCACACTCCATATGAATGATGAGAAAGTCATTAGGAAAATAGTGTTCACCTACTCCCACTAACAGATCATCTACCCTATCCACTAGATGAGTAATGGACCTATCAGAAAGCTTTAACACAATAGTGGTGGGTTGGGGAACTCATAATCCAAGGTGATAAAAAAGTGACAGGGGAATCAGATTAATACTAGCACCCAAATCACACAAACAACTGAACTTACCACCTCTATCCTTGAAGGTTCAAGGGATGTGAAAGATTCCTGGGTTCTGAAGCTTAGGATGTATTATATCCTTTAAGATAACACTACACTCCTCTGTTAATATATAGGTAGAGAATTCTTCCAATGTATATTTGTTTGAACATATTTTCTTGAGTGATTTCAGATATGATGGGATATGAATGAGATATTTAAGGAATGGGATATGAATTCTCATCTTTTGACTACTTTCAGAAATTTTAGCAGTTCAGAATCATGATTTGGTTTCTTTATTCTCTCAGAAAATGGAATGATAGGGGCAAAATTTCTCACAATTGGGAGAAACCCAACAGATTATTCATCAATATTGTTGTTCCCTTTATTGTATTTGTTTTTAAAGAAATTTTATTTGGGTTTATGAGCTAGATCAATAGGAACTGGAGGGATTCCAGTGCTGCTGTCCAGTTTTCCAGATTTAGCTTTTTCCAGATTTGAGTTTTCAGCTTCATCTAGTTTCTCATTTTATGAATTTTGGGGTTCTTTTCTAGGCTCTTGATGAGTTTGGAGACCACTTATGGTGATCACAACCATGTAATTCTCCCTAGTATTGTATTCAGTGGTGTTGAGTAGCCTACCTTTGTCTATACTGCTTACATCTTTAGCCAACTTCCCCATTTGAATTTCCAAAATTTTCATTCTTAAATCTATTTTAACCTTATCATAATAATTTTTAGTCTTTTGTTCATAAAACCTCCATATCAACTGATGGAACATGTCCCTCACCTCATATTTTGAGTTGGATGACTCAGCCTTGGGTTGGGTATGTGGTTGGAATTGCTTCCTAGGAGGCTGCTGGAATCCAAGAGGGGTAGCAGGTCGAAGGACTCCCTGCTCCCTCCATGAAAAATTCAGATGATTCCTATACCCCTGATTGTAGGTGTTGGAAAATGGATCATCCCCAGGCTGCATCCGAGGTCCATAGCCAGCAAATATGACACTATCATGAGGCTGGAAAAGCATATCAAAGTTTGGACAACAGGTTTGAGAATGGACATACATGCCATAGTGGTGACACTGCTCTCTAAGTGTGTTATGGATATTTTCATTGAAAAATACCACATCTTGGGATTCGACTTGAGGGATAGGATTCAGTTCTTTCATATTATTGGTTCTTCTCCTAGATCATTTGTGTTAGGAGTTTTGAGATAGCGTTTTGATTACTTGTTTGAGATCCTTCGTAGTCCTATCACTAAAGTCTCTTCTAGAATAATGATCCACCAAGGTTTGGTGGTAAGGGGTGAGACTATTGTAGAAGGTGTCTATGGGGAATTGGGGTGTGCATTGATGGTTTGGACACTGATTAAGAAACCCTCTAAACCTGTCCCAGGCTTCATGGAACAGTTCACCCTCATCTTGAGTAATCCAATGATTTTGTGCCTAATTTTAGATGTGAACCTCCTAGTATATAATTTCATTGTGAAAGAATTATAAACTTGATCCCAGGTGGCAAAGATTTATTCCAATAACTGTTGAAACCAGGACCTAGAATTTTCATTGAGGCAGAAGGAGAACACTCTTAATTTAAGCTCTTACTCAGTAATACCCCTAAGTGGCAGCTACTGGACACTACAATAGAAGTCTCTAATGAAGTCAACCGAGTCTTCACTAGGTATTCCATTGAATGTAGGTAGCTAACTAAGCATGGATTTCTTGATTTCATAAATCCTGGAACTAGGAGAGATCCTAATGCATGAAGGGTTACTATACACTGAAGTTAGCTAGAACTCTCTCAAACTATGCATCTCATCTATCTCATTTCCAGGTGGGTTCATCATTCCAGGTTGGTTTAAATTCTCAAGAAGTGGATTGTTCAAGTTTGTATTTCTGTTATCTTCCATTTTGATCTTGTCCTTGTTCTTTTTAAATTCCTTGAGGTTCTTATCAATTTCAATATTACCAGGTACTAGGTATTTAGACTTAGACTTGGTTTTCATTCAGTAGGTTCACAATTTTTTTTTTGATTTTTTTGGATTTTGATTTTTTTTAATAAGTGAATTTTTGTTTTGTTTTTTATATCACACGTGGCCTCCCAAGAAACTATGCCAAAATTTGATGTGTGTACTTGTCGTGAGGACAATCAAGTTTTAATTTATAAATACCCAAGATATAGCATAGTGGATAACCTCGGGGTCGCTCTCAAGGAAGCAGTGTCGAATAAACAAGTGGTCATTCTGAAAATCTTTTTGGTTTTTTAAATATTTTGAAGATAGTATAACACAAACCTCAAGAAAACTCTAATAAGTGCTAAAGAGAACTGTGGAGAGAGAATAATAGTGAAAAATTTGTGAATAAACCTATACATAAGACAACATTACAAGAAACAAGAAAAGACAACATATAGACACAACACAAGACACAATTATACACAGAACAACAAAAATGACACCAAAACTCAGAAGACAAAAGTTAGTGTGAACAAGGCCAGACCCAGGTTAATCTACCCTCTACTCTATATCCTAGATCAACTTAAAAAATTAATAAAAATTTCTCAATATTCTCATTGCATGTCCGATGTCTCAGATCATACACCTCCCTCGCCTAAAATTTGAACACTAAAACACTGACGTTATTCAATACAAAAGCGTTCTTCCAAACTGCAAGGTGGTTAACTTGACAAAGTCATTCTAGAAATAAATTCTCACAAGACAGAATAATTCCACTAAGATCATCACATCGCACAACTTATTTCAAATTATCATTTTGATAAATCTAAAATGGAAGGGGATAAGAGATTAAGCAAGAAAGTATCCCATTGTCCTACGTAAGATTTCTCTCTTGATCAATCAAACTCATAGTTGCGATCAACCAAGGTGAATAAAGAGAAACGATGATCTCCCTGGCGATCAGATCTCCAGGGTGTGTCAGATTTCATAATCTAGATCGAGCCTTACAAATTAGATCTCTATTTTTGAAGATTCAAGATCACGTTGAAAAATGAAGAGAGACGAATGAAACATTATAGAACAAGTAAAATACAATTCACAAAACATACATGCAACACAATATATTTAAAGACACCAATCAAAACACAAAAATAGAGCAGGGAGGATGGATGAAATGGAGGAGCGAGAACCCGTCTCTAGGTCGAAGATGAGTTCCAATCTGGTGAATTGTTATGGAATGGTGCGTGAATGGTGGTGGAGTCTCCTCCCCCACTTTGGAATGATTCCCCCTCCCCGCTCGACAAAAAGAACTCTCTGGAATCCCACCCGAAGTGTTACCTAACCTCCACATGGATCTTTCACATTTCTACTTCTTCTGTGCTGGTCACTAGAGCAGTTTCTCCTAACTGAATGATGGGTCGTGCACGCGAAGCCACAACCCACCCTCTGCATGGAACAAAAAAGACGCACCTGGGTCAGGAAAGAAACAAACTACATCAAAATATGTATGTATATATATAAATATATATTTATTTATATATACCTAAAGTTATAATTAAAATAAATAATTAATATATTTATATTACTATAATATATATATATATACTAATTAACTAAATAATTATGTAAAACAAGCAATAAAAACAAAGAAATTTATCATGTAAGTTATATTACTATATTGGCTATCTTAATTACTATATATATAAATAATATATTATGATTATTAGATATGTTATATTAGTTATATTATATATCTGTTAATATAATTAGTATATATTATATATATGTTATAATTTGTTATAATATAATATATATATATATAAAAGAAAAAATAAAAATAATGAAAAGTGTGTGTGTGTGTGTGGGGGGGGGGTAGTTCGTGTGGAGCATAGTCGAAAGGGAGGAGGGATCCAGAAAGGGTTTGGACATTGTGACTGTGGATGAGCATAGATAGGGGTGTGCTTGAGGGAGAGGGTCGGCGCTGGTGGTGGTTCAGATGCGTGTGGCGGGGCTCGATGTGGCGGCTTCAGCTCAGAAAGAGGTGAAGGTAGGTGGTTCAGCGATAGTCTTGGTGCGGTGAGGTCCAAGAGGAGGGAGAGGGTTGCAGCGACAAGGCAGATCTAAGAAGGAGGCTCATTGAAATGGTGGTGAAGAGCGAGTGGTGCTAGCGACTTGGTTTGATGAGCGTTTTCTTCAAGCGGCACACTAGGAAGGCATATATCTTGTGATGTTTTTGTCCGAATTACTGGTTTGAGGATTTTTGTGATGATTAATTCGTGTTTTTGCTGAATCCTAATACTTTTTATTAGTTTGATATTTTTGTCTACCGCTGTTGTGAATGTTTTGGGTTGCTGTGTGATTGCTGTGGGGATTTTGTTGTTGTCTTTCTTTGATTTTGTGTTGCTATTAGTTTGTAGAGGGTGATGGTGAGACAATGGGAGGAGCATCGGCATCACCATTGCTGGAATGGTGAGATAAGAGAAGGAACACCTGTGAGTGGGGTTGCAATGAGATGGGGTGTAGCACTGTTTGATGAAACGGTGGAACAAGGGGTTTGTACCATTTGATGAAATGGTGGCACAGGTGGTTGGCGCTGTTAGTGGTGAATGGTGGCACCGGTTATGCAAAGAAATGGTGGCAGGGTGGATGAAACTGTGAGACAGGTTGGAGAAGGAGTGGTGGCACCATGAGTAATACTCACAATTGCTGTGAGATAGGAAGAGATGATGTAGTGCCTGGAGGAATGGTGGCAGGGTTTGATGTGGCACCGTTTGTGAAATGGTGCCACCGTGAAGGGTGGTAATGACACCGTGAGGGTGGAACGGTGGCAGGGGTGGAATGGTGGCACTGTAACATCTTCAAAAAAACAAAAAACACAAAAAAACACAAAATAATTTAGTAAAATTAAAAATAAATAAATTAATCAATCAGTTTAATTAATAAAAATAATTAAAACAAAGTTAAGTTAAATAATAAAATTAATTATGCATGATTTAAAACAATGAATTTATTTGTATTAAATATTATAAAAAAATTAATTTAAAATGAATTAAAACATATAAAGTCACCAATTAATCAATTAATAAGTTAAAGACTCAATTAAAGAATTAATTAATGATTAAAAATATGAATTGAATAAAATCAAGTTGTTAAACTAATTAAATTATTAAAAGAATTATGAACTAAAATTTAAAATGTGTTATTTTTTTATAAATTAAAAAAATAATTAATTAATTAAATTAATAAATTAATTACTAACAAGAATGAAAATTATAAAAATAAAATAATAAAAATAAGAGTTGAATTCACAAGAAATGATTTAATTTAAGAATTATTTAAAATGATAATAATTCACATTAAAACACATGATTTAAACTAAAAATTATTATTTTACACAACAAGGTACAAAATTAGAACAATTATCAATTATTTAATGAAAAAAATAATTTTAAAATTAAAAAGTCAATAAAAAATATAAAAGGGTGTGGAAAAAGAGTGAAAACACTGCCGTATAAGTTACCCAGGGCATATGGTGGCTACGATGCAATCTAGGTAGTAGTAGATCAACTAAGAAAATTAGCTCCCATTTTAGTGATGAAGGAGTCAGGTGGAGTTAATACCTTATCCAAGAGGTATGTGGATGATGTGATGCAGTTTCATGGAGTTTTGAGGTCCATTGTCTTAGACTGGGATGTGCGGTTTACCTCATGAGTTTGGAAGGGATTAAAACATGATTTTGGCCCGTAGTTATGCCTCAACACTTCTTTCCACCCTCAGATAGATGGGAATGCATAGTGGACTATCTAGACATTGAAAGATATGTTGTGGTCATACATCTAAGAATTTGGTGGATCTTTGGTACAACACCCTCCCTTGGTAGAGTTATCTTATAATAATAGCTATCACTCTTCCATTGGAAAGGTTTCATTTGAGGCATTGTATGGGAGACCGTGCCGTTCTCCATTATGTTAGATGTAGGTTGGGGAGATGACTATTCTTAGTCTGGATGTGGTGTAGAGAATGATAGAGAAGGTTCATCTTGTTTGTGAGAGGATGAAAGCGGTGTAAGACTAGAATAAGTCATATGCCGATCGCAGGAGGAGGACCTTGGAGTTTGAGGTTTGGGACCACATGTTCTTTAAGGTTTACCCTCAATATGGGAAATGGAGAATTGGAGGAGGGATCAATATTTCTCCTAGGTTTGTTGGACCCTTCGTGGTATTGGGACAAATTGGTGATGTGGCATACCAGTTAGAATTTCAACCATAGTTGGAGAGGATCCATGAAATATTCCACATATCTCAACTTATTTGATATCTTCACAATGAATCCCATTTCCTTGACTAGGGAGAGCTAGATATCAATGATGATGTGACATACGTGGAATGGCCGATAGAGATCAAGGATCATCAGGATAATGTTTCGTGTGGATGGACCATTGATTTTGTTCACGTGTTGTGGAGGCATGGTGTCTTAGAGGAGAGTACATGGGAGTGAGAAACGCAGCTATGTTACTAGTAACCAAAGTTATTTTGAGTTTTTCCTTGTTCTATTTAGTTTTGAAATGTAATTCTTAAACCTTGTTTTATGAGATGATCAATTTTCCCTTTGTATTTTTGGGTGTGGTGTAATGTGTGATGAAGTCCTAACTTTTGGAAAGGGGAGGAACAAATTATTAATGGAGACACATTAACTGTGATGTGATTAAACCTATGCTGGAAAGTCAGTGCCTCCCAGAATGGATAGTATCTTGACATGGAGGATGAAATTCCATGGTTCACATGTTCAGACAGTGTGGTTTTCGTGCTCACGTGGTGTGTATTGTATTCATTTGGGTTGATGTGATAAGGCATGGTTACAGGTGTCAGAGGAGGCATTCTTGGATATGGGGGTTTCCACTCTAGATTTCGAACAACACAAGGTAATTTATCATTGAATGTTTATGTGTTTGGTATTAGAGTTTCAAGTGTATCTAGGTCCTTAAGAGGTACCTCACAAGGTGTTTGTTAAGATCCCTTTTTCTCCTAGGCTTGGTATTGGATTCTTGAGGATGATAATCATTTGAGAGGTATCATATGTAATAGTCCATGCCTTCTAGGTCTGTTAATTTGCGAGTTTTGTCATTGAAAGTTCTTGGAGGAGGGTCATAGGGAGTTTGGAGAAGTTTGGTTGTTAAAATCTAGAAGTAGGGAGATTACACGTCTTGTAACTTGATTTCAAAATGTGATGTTTGGTTTCATAGCTTGTCCTGAAAAGCTTCATGATGTGCATACTGTTACACAACGTGAAAGTGGGATTCACGACATGAAATACTTTAGGTCCTGAAAAATAGAAATAAACCAAGAGACAATGAGTTTTTTTTTATGGAAGTGGACCTCGAGGGATTTCACAGTGTGAAAAGGGGTTACACATTATGTAATCCACCGATTTTGTAATGTTTTAAAACATTCCAACCGCTTGAGTTTTCAAAAAATTTATGGCTTCAGCAATCTCTCTCATTCCAAATAAACCTTAGGTGACCCGAGGAGTTCTTCAAACCCTCTTACCACCTCTTCGATTCATTGATCTCAATGATCATTCATTAGTGATCAGTGGTGATCCAATGTATATTCTCTCTTCATTTTATAGCAGTTTCTCTCGATCATGTCTCATTCTCTTCCATATCTCCTCACCGTTCCATGGAGTGTGCTTATCCACGATTCCTAATAGGGTCTCCCTCAATTGTTTTTGGTACGGTGGTGCTGTGGTGTCCTCAGATGGATGCAGATCTTGCAGGATAGGTTATTGGGGGAATGTTACATGATCCGTTCTTATGCGATAAATGTTGACACCCCTTTAAGGTAGGGATTCCATTATCTCTCTATATTTGTTTATCATGTGGGAGGGGTTTTTCTTTTGTTACCCTTGGATCATGATTATTCCGGATTAATCAAAGATAATGAATTGGATAATTTAATTGGAAGGGTAGAGGACTTTATTGTATGCTTTTTATAGGTTTGCTTATTGTTTGTGATATTGTGATTATATGGGATAAATGCATTGCTGAAAATGGTGTCCATTTATTGATTTGTTTGAAAAAATTATATTTATTGTGTGTACGTTTTTGTTTGTGGTTATTGTGGTGTCACCATAAATGGAAACTGGTAAATCAAGTACAACCGAATAATGAAAATATGCCCCAAGATTGTACAACTTCTATGATAACCCATGAATTAACAACTAAAACTAAATAAGGGATGCCTTATTAAATTTGGAATTTATATTTTGTTTGGTTTTTGTGGTGATATAGTTGTGTGTTGAGTGTGGGTTGCTTGGTTGTGTATGGAGGGATGATTTAGAAGGAGTGGTGGAATATCAGGTTGAGAGATTGATTTATTGTGGAATGGATGAGGAGTGTTGTATAGCAGGGCTACAATCAGGTTGTCATTTGGTTGTGTTTCTGGATTTGGTTGAAAGTTGGGGGATTGTTTTGGTTAATATGGTTAATTCTCCCAGATTTTCTCAACGTTTGGCCTTGGTTTTGATTCTTGTTATGTTATGTGCTTGGTAGTTTCTTAGATAGTAATGGAATAAATGAATAAATAATTGATTAAAGAAGTTGGGGACTAGATTGGATTTGTTTGGTTATTGAAATGAATAAATGAATTGTGAATGAAGAATAGTAATGGTTTAAAAAATTGGTTGGGAATTGGAAAGAAGTTGTGGCTTGTTGTGTGCTAATTTCATTTAAAGGTAGTAGTAAGGTTGGCCATGTTTAGATATGGTTGGTTTTTTGAGAACCCATAGGTCGGGTAGGAATGTTTGTCATAATATCTATATATACATGTATTTCCTTTGTGATTTTTATACACACACCACCCTATTTGAGAACTATGTGCCGAACACCCCCATCGTCATGGGAGAAAGTGTCTTTCCCAAAAATCTTGGTGGGAGGATGGATGGATGAACACCCACTATTACCTGGTACCTCTTCCATGTGGCGGTAGCCCAAGATTCTTTGGGCAGGTTGTGGTTTGTGAGGCCTAGGTGTGTACAAGTGAGTTGTGTTTTCCTAGATGTATTTGGGATGAAATGAGTTGTGTTTTCCCAAGTGTCTTCATGATGATATGTGTTGTGATTTTCCAGGTATTTTCAAGACGTGATGTGATATGTAGCCTTGGTGTCTATAGGCGTTATGTGATATGGTATGTGGACCAGGTGCCTTCAGGATAGATGTTATGCAGTATGTGGTCCAGGGGTCTGTGGGTGGGATGTGATGTGGTATGTGGCCTAGGTTTCTACTGGTGAGACGTGGTTGTGAGGCCCAGGTGTATGCGGGCGGGTTTTGTTGTGATGTGTTCAGAAGAGGTGGGAGTGAAATGGATGAAAATGACTTATGTTTAGTTAAAAATTTTATTTAAAATATAAATTAATTTTTTAATCACCTTAATTTATTATTAATTTTCAGTGATGAAGTAATTACTTTAAAAGTTAATGCAACGTCAACATAGTGCTTGTGAAAAAAAGAAGAAAATTATAGTAATGGATTTTAAAAATAGAAAAAATTATATTATTTGAATGAATTATCGTGTGATAAGAATTCTATATTTGATAATAATTAATTATTTATTATTAAATTTATTATATTATAATTCAATTTATAAAACGTTTTTTTAGTATCAAACAACATGAATAGTTCTTAATTAGTCATTAATACAAATTTCTTGTTAAACATATTTTATTTTAACTATTTTAAAAAAAATTAAATCCTTAAAAGTGTATAAATTGGATGATAATGGTCTAAATTATTTTCCCTTGTCCATTTATGGACCATGTGTCACCTTATAAGTAAAATAAATACCCATTAATATTGAAACATCCCTTACCATAGTTAAGGTTAAAATTGGGTAAAGATAGGGTTAGTCCAAGAGATAAGGTTTAAAATAACTAACAAACCAATAAAAATATGATTTTATGATTATATCAAGACTATATAATTCTTTTATTCAAATAAATTTCATTTTGAAACCATTTTACATGATTTTGAAATGTTTTATACTATAAAATTTCATGTACTTCCAAAAAATGACCTTAATGATGTTTTATAATGAAAAATATTTAATTAAATGATTTAAAATTCATAAAAATATTATATTCAAAGAAATGTAATGTAATATGGTTCAATATAACATATATGTCTCATTTAAGGGAAATTATACCATATATTTTTATATTTTTTTACCCCTAATGAATGAAATACATTAATATCACATTAATTTTTTAAAGGGTTAATGAGGGGATCAAACATAGAGATCACGTTAAAAATAATCATTATATATTGAAACTATATCATTTTTTATCCACTTGAACATGAAAATTCATTTATATTAATTTTATTCTTTAAGAAATTCCAAAAGTGCCCCTCCACTCACTTAAAAAAAGGGCTTCCCACCCCCCTCCACTCAAACATCATGAAATATATTTTTAAGGGAATATAGTTGAACACATTCCTTCTTAAAATACATATCTTTGTTATATATGTCTTATTTTGGTCATAATACCAACCTTATAGGAATTATGGTGCAAACCAATGGAGGCTTTCCGAAGAATATCTATAGCTTTTAACCGAATGTTGTAGTTTTATTTCTTCTTCTACATTGTTAAAATATTATTAAACAATGATTAAATAATAAAATAATTATATTATATATACTAGTATTTTATCATGTAAATTTTATAACTAGTTTCCATTTCATCTTTCATCAAATTGGGAATGAAAACATCATTCATGTGTACGTGTGGATAACAACTTCCATCGAGAGATGTGTTTCATTTTCCATCACCACCTCTCATGGATGGTTATAATGATTGATTTAATGTATACGCTGACACTAATTGAATAATTATCATTATATAAAGTTAAAATATATTTTATTTTATTTCTATTCCATTTATTAAAAAATGATAATTTCATTTGTGCGTACATGTCGATTACCACCTCCACAAAGTGATGTGATACTTTTTTCACCATAACATCACATAGATGGTACGTAAATATGTATTTCAATAAATAAAATTTTATTTATGATATAATTATAATTATATAAATATAAATTAAAACCTATATTATTTCCATCATGTTTTTTGAAAAATAGAAATGATACACATCTGTATATACGACCTACAATCTCCATGATTGTAATAAAGTTAATTTTTCATAAACATATTTTACAGTTGGTGTAAAATAAATAATAAATAATATAAATGATAAATATTAGATTATTTTTATTCAGGATATGATTTAATAAATATCATTTTGACCACAATAAATACACCAAATCCATTTTAAAATTATGAACCTAACGTTCTCAAAACAGCTAATGTAGACTTACCTGATTATGTAAATAAATATATCATTATAATAAATTCAATAAAAATTTTATGGATAATTTATTAAAAATATAATGGTTTATAAAGAAATAATATAGTTTATATAAGTTTATTATACAATTTTTAAATGGAATAAATTGGTTGTTTTGACATGATATTAGAGATTTCGTCTAAATTTCCACTAAATTGGGACATATTTGGTTTTATTAACCAATTTATTTTTATGTGGTGTATATACTACCCCTTTTAGATGTTATATTATGAATCATTATTACTTTTTTGAATTTTAATTTGTAATTAATATTATTTCATATAATGGGATTTGAATTTAATATTACGAGGTGGAAAGTGTTTTATTAACTCATTTTCATTTCATTAGGTTATATCACTTCCTCATTGATTATATTATACCAATATTATTTGTTAAATTACCTTCTTTGATTTGTGATTCATTTTCACTTATTTTTTATTGATATACATTTGTTATATGTAATAAATCAATTGATTAATTCTCAAATCAATGTTATGATATTTATAAGGGTAACTTGTATCAAATTATATTTTATTGGGAGATATGTTTATGTTATAAAACTATTTTAATTTATAAGGTTTATATTATAAAAATTTATATATTTGATAAATAATTAATCTTTTATAATTATATTTAATGATCCATTTAATTCATATATTTCATGAGATATTGATATAAATATTATAATATATTCTAGTGTTTTCGGGCCCTTAATTTCTATTCTTTGAGAAACAATTCTTGTTAGTTTTCATCATTTAGGTATTATTTTGTACTTATTTACCCATGATTTTTTTAACATATTATTTCATTAAAATTATGGGTTTTATTGAATCATTTTATGTTCCTTCTTTTTATGGCCTTTTGATCAAAGCACTATCTATGTTGTAACAGTTTCTCATCTCAAACTTTCTTCATTGAATCATTTTTTGATAAATGAATATATGTTAATTTATATAGTGTATATACTAAATCTTGACATATAATATCATGAATCTTTTTATACTCATGGAATTTTATGTTTCTTTCAATGTTTTCTCATTGAATAGTTTTTCAGTTGTATAAATCCATAAATGGTATTTCTTTTAAAAATTTATTCAAAATGTACTAGTTACATTTAACCAAAATATTCCACCATATTCATTATGTTACTTAAATAATGATTTTTTACAATAAATATTACTTCCAGATGATATTTTCCTTGATCTTATATATAACACACTAAGATTTTAAAAGAAGAAAATCATATTCGAGAGTATAAATGAAACATAACACCAATCATAGAAGAAAAATTAACACCCCATGAATTTTTGATATTTGTATTTTTAAATTAATTAAATCTCCTAGATATCTTGAAATTAATGAAACATTAGGTTTGAACAGAACATGATTCTCAATCATAATATAATATTTTTAAACATGATCATTATAACTTAGCTATTAAGTTGGTGGGTAGGAATACTAATAACTAAATTATAAAACATATATAGTTTAAAATTTTATAATAAAAATTCAATTGATATATATGGATTGTAAATATAATAAGATTAATTTAAAAGAAAAGTAAATGTATTATGAAAAACCGTATTTTTAAAATGTGGTTTTGTAATGCTTTGCACAAATAATTTTAAATTAATTTTTACCACATTTATAAAATGTATTTGAAAAATTAAACTAAGATTTTCAAATATAAATTTCAATATTATCTTTTGATGAATTTTTGATAATTTTTTAAAAAGATTAATTTTTTGATTAAGAGTTAAAAATATTTATTTTTTTTAAAACTATTATTTGTTTAAATTAATTAAAACATTATATTTTATTTATAATTAATTTTAATGTTAAATTGGTTAATCTATATTTTATATTAACTAATATAGATAATTTTAATCAATTTAATATTTAATTTGGATATTTAAACATTATAAGGTTTTGAATGTTTTTCTTTTGAAAACCCATTTTTTCGACGCCCATCTAGTTAAGAATTATAAAAATTATATTAATTAAAGTTGGATTTATGATTTTCATATTTGGATTCATTATATTTTATATTATCCAATAAGTTCAACTTAATTTTTGTCCATAATGAATTTTGAAAATTGTAAAAAATATAATTGTCAAGTTTAAGTTAACATTCTGTTTACGGGGGATTAAACTAAGAAGATACAAGTTCAAAATGTCACAAAACATGTCCAGATCCCATTATATATGCATATATAAACTTTATCACCTATAATGCTCGATAATGACCAATTTTGGAAGATTTTGTATTAATAAAAACATAAGAATAACTTTTTCATTTCAAATATACGATATGCGTCCTCACCCCCAGTTATAAAAGGTCATACCACATTCTCTCCTCTCAAAACATAAACAACCATTTGGTTCTGAAAATCCATGAAATATTATCTTTAATAATCCTCTAAAAACATTTTATTTTTCATTTATTGAGTAAAAATACAATCTATGAAGGCCTTATGTGTAAATTTAAAAGAGTTCTTCGAAGAAGAGGTAAAATTATCAATGTGCGTAATTTTTTTATTTATACTTCCACATTATTAAAATATTATTAAATAATGATAATATAATAACAAAACCATAGAAAATTCACTAAGATATTGTTATGTTAATTTCATAAGCAATATTCATCCCCACTTATGTCAAATGGAAAACGATTATGTTGATCATGTGTACAAAAGAATACCACTCCGTGAACTTATGTATCTCGACTTCCACAACACCATTCAAAAGATGGTATAATGATTAATTTAACATATTTATATGAAAAATATTTATTTATTTTACATATATAATTATTATATCACATACACCTTATTTCATTCCAAGGGATACTATATCATTACTTGTGTGTAGAGTGGACAACCACCTCACAAAGCGATGCGATTAATTTTTCACTTATTCATTATATAGAAGTTATTAAAGACAATGTTCATGAAATATATGTTATATTTATAACTTACAAATACTTATAGAAAATAATATCACAAATAACGTATTACCTTTCAATCCATTTGAAAATAATAGCGTCACTCATGCGTACATGTGGACTACCTCCACCGTGTAGTGATGTGAAATGTTTTCCATTTTATTTTTATGTGGAAGGTAATAATGATATAGTTTATTAATATGAATAATATATAAAACATAATAATTATTATGTTATGTTTAATTAATTTTTACTTTACTTTTATTCTAGTCATTGAGAAAATTTTAATTAGTGTTCAAGCATACGTATCGCTTACCATCTGTGTAATCCGTATAACGTCTGAAACATTTATAGATTACTATAAATACATATATAATAAATTAAAATTAAATTTATATCATGGTTAAAATTAAATATATTATTTAATCATGACTAATTTTAATCTAATGATATTAACAAATAAAAACATACATGACAAATGAAGAAATTAGCCTTTGAAATAGTGATTTTAACAAAGATTTGTTATTAAATAGGTGATAAAAGACAATAACTAAATAATATGTGTTAAGATATAAATTATTATAGCTATTTAATAGTTTTATAATAATCATTTATTTATTATATAATAGTTTTTGAAACATGTGACCAAAATCTCCCATGAGGTATGGGTTTATTATCTCACTTTTACTTTTACAAAACATATACCATATTCACCAAATATTTATATTTGTGGAAAATATAGTACTAATTTTGATATTTAATATCATGAATATATTTATATTCAATTTAATTAAAGTTATATTTTATTTTATTTCTTTAACGTGTCTTATAATTCCAATGTTACCAAAGTCGAAAGGCTTTATTTCACAATATCATCTTTATTTGAGATTGTTTATGTTTAAATATTCCTTGGGGGAATTATATGATATTTATATCATGAAATAAATATGTTTTTTATATTCTTGTTATTCACAAAACTTTCAAGAAATATTACCATTTTCCCACTCATTATTATTTAAAATTATTCAGATAATATTTTTAATAAAACCAGACATCATTTCTCTTTTCGGTCGAAAATGATTTTTCTTACAAAACCATGTTTTCTAAAAAAGTTTTCAATATTTTTACAAATTCATTAAATGATTTACTAATAAAAATTATACCCATTTATTACATTTTACTTATTTTTTGAAATTAATCCTTATCTCATTTTTAAAAAAATCCAATTTTTCTTTTACCAAAAATGTGGAAGGAAACTTTCTCTTAATGACTAAAGCAAGAATGTAATGTAGTACCATCCTGAACACTAACTTTATTAAATATTAATTTATATATTTCAATGGGTATTTTCAAATAAATTCATTTTCAAACTTTTTTTGATCATTTATATTTTAATTAAAATATATTTTCAATGTCAAAAGGATATTTTCATTAAAAATGATATTAATACATTCTTATGGCTTTTCAATTCATCCACGAAATAAAATATTTATTTTAATTTTGATCCAATGGGGATATATTTTAGTTTTATCATATCCATTATTTTTTTGCATGGTTTATGATCTATTTGAGTAAGGTTTTATAATTTTGTTGACATTCACCATATAAATCCGGATGGTTTATGATTATGTATATTTGATTGGGGGTAACTATTAAAATTTCAAATGATAGTTTTTTAATAAGAATATTAATGATGATTATCATTAACCACCTTAAAATGAGGAATTAATTAGACTTTGTTTGTGATTGGTGGGGCCTAGTTATTGAAATTCCTTCAATGCATTATTAGGGATCACAAGACAAATAAGTAGACCAAATTAGATGTGATTCTAACCAAAAAATTTATTAGTCTTGTGAATGGTATTGATAGAGTGTTTTTGATGTTTGGTATTATACATTACATCATTATGGTATTTGTTATTGATTTCCTTGTGATTATTTGATTATTTGTAATATCCAAGGATAATTTCCAAGCTCATGTGATTATATATATGGATTTATTTTATCAATATTCATTACTTCCAGATTATGATGAACTTATTATTTAAATGGAATGTGTTTCAATTATTCCAATAACTATATTTATTATTATTATTTATCTATAATGGATTTCACTGCATGATCACACTTACTGAGAATCTATACTCACCCCTTTATTAGGTTATAATTTCCCCAATATATCATGAATTGTTTTGTAATTGATAGATTTGGATATGATAAGGTAAAATATAGTGTTCTAAAAAAATAGTTTGTATATTTTTTTTTCATCAATTCTAATATCAATTTAAAGTAGGTAACAAATTATTATATGAATATTACACTATTTTATCCTTCAAAATGTTATTTCTTGTATCTAGAACCAACATAATATGGTAAACACCAGCTTCAGGTTAACGGGGTTTTGTTTTTTACCACTGGAAACAAAGGATATTTAATAGAAAATTGGGAACTAGATTTATGAAAACATATATTATAGGATATAACCCTACATATGAATTTAAGTATAATTCTATGTATAGGATAAATTCTTAATTTTTGGGGAGGTATAAATTATATGGGTTTTCATCAAATACATCCATGTCTTGCTACTACAACAAGATTCAGTTTTGGAACAGATATAGCTAGGGGTAATAATTATGAAATTTCCATGCCAAGCCTGACTCGAGCATTAACTAATACACACCAAAGTGGAATACTATGATCCGGGTTTGAAACTCTAGGAGAATATGCCTATGATAATTCAAATTTTATTTACAAACCAATATGATGTTTTTTGAAATATTTTAATGATTTGGAAAATTTTCCAATGAAACAATGATTATGATTATGAGATTTTTCATGCATACATTTTTTAAATTTATAATAAGTGTATCACTCGTTTTTGTAATATAAATTATGTTTCATAATTTTATGATATAATCTAGAATTTTCCATTGTTTTGAAATGGTTCCCAATAGATTGAATGAGAACCGTATTAATTTAAATAATCCCAAGTGTAAGAATTATTATTTCTTTGATGGGATTAATCTAATATTGCACAGGGAAATAGTCTCTGAAAATTTTTCTTCTTATAAGGAAATAATATCATGTGATATCAAGATAGATAAGGAATTATCCATGTATTATGGCTAAAAATTTAATAAAAAAAAGAAAAGGATAAAAAATAAAAGGACTGATAAATGGAAGAAGGGAAATAATGATTTCCACCATCTCTTAACTGGGAAGAGAAACACCCTGGTACATTTTTTAAGGAAATGAGAGTATTATATAAGTATTTAGAGAAATTACACCATTATTATGACTCAATGGTAAGAAAGAATCATTTTATGCTCAGTGTTTCAACTTTTTATAGATTGGTCACTACATATATGAAATCACCAAGCATCATGGGAATATACCTTAGAAGAAGTTAGGGGATCAAGGTCAATATTTTGATATTATTACAGCCTATATTGAATGATTAATATTATTTTTTTGGATTAAATAATTATTTTATATGTACATTTTATTAATTATATTCTAGATATAATAATCATAGAATGTATAAGGATTGTATTGTAGTACCTTTTCTCTAAGTATTTTAAATAATATAGTGAATAATATTAATAATAAAGAAAATTGAATCTATGTGAAGATAATATTTCTGGAAAACACATTGCTTAGGGAATATAACACTTAATATGTGGACTATGTTTTGATAATAATATTCTGAGATTTTTATGGTATTGTATCGATAACCTTGAATTTTTTATGTGAATTGTGTTATTTACATTAGAGTTTAAAACATTTCAGATTTATGGAATATTTTAAAAAATGTGAAATTTTATTTTTTGAGTCATTACTATTTTAGTTAGGGGTTTCTTCTAATCATGTTATTCAAATATTTGCAATGTGACATTAAGATAAACTTTATATTATCTAGGTAATACAATGTTGATTTACGGATCTCCCTTCAAATTTTTTGGACATTGAATTTCATCAGACATATTTTAAATGAGTCTTAAGCTTAACTATGCATGGAATGGATTGTGTTTAACTTTGGGTGTTATTGGATAACTTCTCATAACTATTTTTTTCTTATAGAATATCTAGATATTGGTGGAAAGGGTTTTCATTTTATTTACCGAGATTATGAGCTGTTAAATGTCAATTTTAGTGGTTCCAACATAATAATTCTTATAGTATATTCATTTATTAAAGTAAGAGATGAAGTAGGAATTCAATAAATAACGTTCAAAGGATGAAATTGTGACAATTATTTAAAAAATAAATCATTTAACTATATTCTTTTATTTATTATGTCAATATGATAAAGGAATTCTTGAACTCTAGGAGAAGGACCTTGAAACAAAAATGTTATCTTAGTTGGAGCATTTATAAAGAACTGATGGTATTTTCACTTAGCACTGATTTACGGCTTGGTGGTCATTAAATTTTTTACATCCACTAATTTATATTGATCAATGATCTCTACCACTCTCCATGATTATTTACAATTTTCTTCTATGTCTATATCTTCACTTCCCACCAATGTTTTCCAACATAAAACCTCGTAATGTATTATTTTATATGACCTTCATGCTTATGTTTCTCTTGTGTCAAGAGGATTTTTTATTAACCATTTTTACAATTTGATAAAAAAAATATGGAATTTTCAATTATTAAACCCTTTATTACCAAAACCATGATTATCTTGTGAGGACACAATTTATTTCAGGGGGTATAATGTAACACCAATTGATTTTAAAATAGGAACATCATTTTTAATAACATATAGGACAAAAAACACTAATAATAGAATAGAATGTAAAACACAAAGTCTTTATGGTATATAAAATTTTAAATAAATTAAATATATTTTATTTCTTTAAATGCACAAAACACCGGTTTTGAAAAAAACAAGTCTCTCTATTAAAATAAATTTATTTAAACATGACCATTAGCTGTTATGTTGGTAGGTATGAATAAAAATAGTAATTTTTTTAAAATTATATGTTTTAAAAATGTATATCCAAAATTTAGTGGATATATATTGATTACAAAAAAAATATTAATAATTTGAAAGAAAAACTAATGGTTTCTAAAAAACTATATTTTTTAGAATACAGTTTAATCATGCTTTTTGAACATAATTTAAAATTAAATTTTACCACTTAAAAAATTATATTAAAATATAAAATTAATTTTTGTAATCAAAATGTAAAAATTATATTGGAGTTAATTGTTTTTAATTTTCTAAAAAATTATTCTTTTGATGAATAGTGTAAAATACTGATTTTTATTGAAAACTATGTTTTCATTTTACTTATTTAAAAAAGATAACTTATATTTTACAATTTTAAGTGAAATTAGTTAATTATTATTAAAAATTAAAGAATTTATTTTATTTACATTTATTTCATAATGAATTATGATATTAAAACATTTTTTACATTTGAATGTTTTTCTTTAGAAACCCCATTTTTTCAACAAACCTATAGGGTTAATTTTAAATTGAATTATTCCACTTATGTGAATTGAGTTAAGAATATAGAATCTATATTTAAAATAAAAATAATTAATATTATATAAAAAGATAAAATTAATATTTGACCACAATGAATATTTAAAATAGTTTAAATTAATTATCACGGTTATTGTAAAAATGGATTTACCAGTGGGTTAATCTAAGGTGATATGGGTTAAAAGTGACATTAATTTTTGAAATACCAATTTTATGTACATATATTGAAATCATTACCCCCAAAATTAATATAATGACCCATTTTTAAGGCGTTTGGAATGAGGAAACATGGGCATCACTTTTTATTTTCGAAAATACAAAGTGCGTCCTCTCACCCACTAATAAAACACCAACACCTAATCACATATTCACACATCCAAAACCATTTGGTTTAAGAATCACTAACCAAATACATTACTTAATAATATCCAAAAAACATATAGTACATATTTAATCATAAATCAAATATATGAAGGCTTTAGGAATAAAAACAAAAGTGTTCATTAAAGTAGAGGTAAAATTCTAAAAATGGGTATTTGTTTGATTTCTTCTTATAAATCCTAAAAATACTATTCAATTATGATAATATAATAAAATAAATAACTCATATATACTGAGATTTTATTTTTATAATGTAATAACCAATATCTATACCCACTTCCATCAAATGAAAAATGAAATTGTCCATCATGCGTATGACGAACTACCACCACGTGAACTAATGTAATTCATTTTACATTACCTACGTTCATCGATGAATATGATGATTTATTTAACATATTTATATTAAAAATATGAAGTTATAATGGATATGGAATTAATTTATCACATATATATTCTTAATTTTTATTCCATTGGGGATATAATAACATCACTTGTGTGTAAGGAGGACTACCGCCTTGCGAAGAGATGTGATTCGTGTATTGATTATTATTTAAATTTTTTTTATTAAGGATAAATTTAATAAAATATATGTGATATTTATTAACTAACCACAATTCTTGAAATATGATATAAAATATAGCTTCTAACCATCAAATTCATTAGAAAATAATGATGATTCATGTGTGTAAATGTGGATTGTAGCCTCTATGTGACTATGTGAAATAATTTTCATTTCATTACCTAATGGATGGTAATAAGGATGTATTTGAATAATATAAATTATATATATTTATCATAATAAATATTCATTAATGTTTAATTTATATTTTTTCCATTCCATTCCGTCTATCGAGAAAAATAGAAAAAACGTCATGCGTAAATAAATCATGTCATCTCCCTGAATGGTGTAATTAATTTACTATCATTAGTTTTTTTAGATTAATATAAATACATATATAATTAATAAATATTTTATTAATTTTATGTTTAAAATTATTTATATGATGTAACCATGATAAATGTAAATGAAATGAAATTACATAACCAAAACACACATGAAAAATGGATAAATTTTCACCAGATACAGGGATTTGAACAATAATTTGTTATTAAATGAGTTATAAAAGACTATAATTTAATCATAAATGGTGTGGTATATGTTTTTATTTTTATTTAATATATTTATAATGAAACTATTTATTATAGTGTAGTTTCAAACAGATATGATATAATTCAGATACGACATAAGGGTTACTCATCTCACCTTTACTTCTTTAAGACAATGCCATATTCACCAATTATTACTTTTTTTTGGTGTGTATACTAACACTTTTGATATGTTATATCATGAATGTATTTATATTAATGTTATTTAATGTTTCATTAGATTTTATTTCTTTCACATGCCTTATGATTCAAAAGGTACCAAAGTGCTAAGGGTTTATTTCACAATCTCATCATTATTTTGGATTGTTTATGTTTTAGTATCATTTGGGGGAATTATTTGATATTTATTTCATAAAATAAATATATTTCCTTATATTATAGTTATTGTTGAAAATTTCAATTTATACATCCATTTCATAACCCGTCTATACTTAAAATGACTGAGAATTTTATTTAAAAAATCCATCTTCATTTCTCTCTTTGGTTGAAAATCCTTTTCCATTCAAAAAAATGTTTTCAAATTTAAATTAACAAATATATTTAAATTTATATTAATGGTTTATTAAGTAAATTTAATAAAATTTTTGACCTTAAATTTTTTTTTGAAAATAATATTCATTTCATTTTCCATATAATTCAAAGTTTACTTTTACAAAAAAAAAATTGAAATGAATCATTATTTTAACATGTATGACATGAAAACAATTTCCTACCATCACGTACAATCAACTATTTAAATATTAATTTATAATTATTGATGTATATTTTAATAAAAAATTATTTTTTTAATTTTTGTTTTGAAATTTTGTTTAATAAAAAGAATATTTTCAAAGTGAAAAGGCTATTTTCCTTAAAAATATTTTTAATGACAAAATTATTGTATTTATATTCATCAAAAACATTAAAACTTTATTTTACTTATGATCCACTGGGGATATTTTATATTTATATCATCTTTATGATTTATTTGGATGGTTTATGATGAGTTTGACTGAGGATGTACAATTTTATTACCGTTCACCATTTTACTCTATATAGTTTATGTTTATGTTTTTTTGATTAGGGTAAGTATTAACATACTGTATCATAGTATTTAAATATGAACGTTTTTTACTATGTTTCAACCCATTTATATGAGGAATGAATTGGACATAGTAAGTGATGGGATTGTTCTGGTTATAGATATCCCCTTGATGCATCAATAGGTATCATGAGACCAATCAGTCGGTAAAATTTCACAAGTTCCTACCCAAGAATTTAAAGTTTCCTATAAATATCTTGTAAATATGTTTTAGATGACTGAAATTATGTCTTACCTCCTTATAAGATCATTCATTTATGTATATGTGATTATTAAATTTCATAGAACATCCTTTGATAAATTTCATGTTCATGTCATTATTAATATGGATTTATTTTTTCATTATTTATTCTTGAATTTGTTTTCTCTTATATTATTGAAATGGAATGTGTTTTAGTTATTCACCACTCTATATTGATTGTTATTATTTGTTCATGATATCTTCTAATTTATTATCACCCTTAATAGGTATCTAATCTTAACATTTTCTTTTGTTTTATTATCCCCAGGATACAAGGATGTGTTTTGGAAATTGAGATGTATGGATATACTAATTGGAAATATGGAATTATAAAAGAAAATACATTGTGTATTTAATATTTTCAATTATAAATTGAATTTCAAGTATGTATCTAGTTTACCAAACACTAATGATCTATTTTTTCCTTTAGGATGTGATTCTTGGTATCTAGTTCCAATTTAGTAATGTAATAACTGACATTGGGTTTTTGGGTCATGATCATTACATTTTATTTTATTTTAAATGTTTTTAAAAGGAAATTTATTAATGATTTCTGAATGGGTCACTTTTTGATCTCTTTACGAATGTTTTAAAACAATGGTCATTTTTATCATATATGGAATGAATAAATTGTTTCTTCCTTATTGACTATTTTTTATTTAATAAAACTTTATATGTTTCCATGGTTTCTTTAAAATAAAACTTTCCCAATATTTTTGACGTATTGTTTAAATATTACTTAAATAAAAGTTTATTTTCCCCTATTTTCAAAGAAAGGGCTTAAATATTATTTTTAATTTATTTTAATCTATTTTAACATAATTTAATTATTCCTCTTATTCCCATAGATTACAATCACTTTGTACCATCTATCTTCAATCCTTAGATGGCTAATGCTGATCATTTTAATGAGATTATCATGAAACCCATTTGTTTTCAATTAGTTATCAAATATATCAAAGAATTAATGTTGTTCTAAATGGTGATATATTTAAATGTGAATGGTTATAAATGTCATATTTATGAATAGTACACGGACATTTTTTATGATGTTGGGTCAGAGTGGCAAAACATATATTAATGGGTGAGCCTGATAAATCTTATACAAATAGGTTAGCATGATACAACATATACAATGAGAGGGCCCAATATATATCTTCAATTGATTGTGTAATGTTCCTTGTATTTAAAAGAAATAAATAGGGAGTTAACAACTGCTGTATTTCAAATGGATTTAACTATGCTCCAGTATTTATTGGCATTAGTGTAACATGTGTTATGATGACATTCTTCCAAAATAACAACACTTTTCCATTATGATATATATTTGTTTTTAATGCTTTATTTTATCCATATTGAAAACACATAGAACATAATTATAGATTTATGTTACTGTTTCTTGTGTGAAATCCTTATTAATTGTCGTACGTTTAATGATCTTGACATTAATTGGTAGGAGTCATCTTATATTATTATGATGTACATTTATAACATTACCCTAATGCACATATTATGATCACTAATCATATTAAATTTTTAATAAATATGTTTACCCTTACTATAGGTTTAAGAGAACCCTTCTTATGTTTCATTTTTCCCAGGTTATGAAGAATAATGTTTGATGATTTTTTTCTAGAAAGGTTACGTGTGTCAATAATTTTGTATTAGATGTTAAAGACTTAAAATGGAATATAAAAAGTTGGGTATAGTGTAAAAATGATCAATTAAAGACATGATTGTTTTTATATTAGAGTATAATGACCCATCCTTTTCACACATGAAAAAAACAAAATTTCATATTAATATTCAATATATATCAAAAATACATGTCTGGGGACCATAATAGTTTATTTTTTTGGGATACTGTTTACTTGATATTTTTACTTAATAAAAGATATGTAATATAACCCTAAATATCTTCCTATATGGTACTCTTCTTAGTCATATCCTATATAAATCATTCCTTATAACCAAGGGAATTGAAACATAAGAAGAAGTGAGATCATATTCTCAGTAAGGTTAAATATAAGGGATATCCTTCAATGATCATAAAAAAATTAAAATACAATCATAAGGGTATTATATCATGAACATAATTTATAAATTTTATACCCAATCTATCATAGATCACTAAAACACGTCATGGAAAAAAATTATCCTTTCATAAGGAATAAATCATAAGAGCGATAAATCGTCATAAATAAATTTTGAACAATAATTTGTTTTCATAAAACTATGTAACCATATTATATTATGAATAATAGCATACTTACCATATTAGAGCAGAAATACCTACCTATTTCTCATATCTAATTCAGCACATAAACACTTTTTAAATTGTGGAATAATCACATTGACTGGCTTCCCACAATAGATCAATCACATTGACTTATTTCCATAATTATCTCATGATGTGTAAAACATTATCCAATAAATTGGAGGGATATATAATTATGGGACCACCCATCAAAAAAGTGATTTATATATATGTGTTCCATAATATCATATTAAAATCATCGTATCATAAAATCAGAACCCAAAAAGAGAAAAAAATTCATAAAAGTTTCTTAATATAAACATTGCATTACCCATGAAAATAATCGGTATCATAAAAAACTTTTCATTACAATCATAAACTATATTTAAGAAAAATAAGTATTGTATCATTGGATAATATCCCTATTAAAACATAATTATCATCAAAATTTGTTGTCCTAGATAAAATTTGATTTAAAATATTTAATGAAATGTTTCTATAAGAAAATATAATTTTTTATATTGAAACCACTTATATAAAATCTAATGATTTAAAAAAAATATAATAAAAAAACTCATTGAAAACCCCCTAAAAACACGTAAATGAAGATCCAAAAAATTGAGCGGTCATGGTGGCAAAAATTTTATTCATGTTTTATAAGTTAAACGAAAATGTCACTTTCACACTTTCTTAAAAAGATAAAAAGTATTTCATATGGAAAAATACAGGGTTATTCTATTTATTTTTATCAAAGGTAAGATTGTGTTAAAATTAATGAAAATTATCATAGTATAATAGTTAAATATTCTTGAAACAATTTTACAGAAAACATGGACATGGAAGGGCAAGAATGTTTGGCAGAATAGTAAAACATAGCCAGTTTTCCCAAATAACATTATTTCAATCAAATGAGTATTTCAATTGAATAAATTAAAGGAAAAAATGTATTATAAAGAAGAAACCACATGAGAATAAAATTAAAGTGATTTATTATATAAGGATTATATAATTTCTTCATGAGAAATTCCAGCATAAACAATCTTGATTGAAATTTTATTAAAACGTAAATCTCATGTCGCTACAGTACATTTTGAACAACAACCTCATGAAATTGAAAACCTTATATTTTTAGTAAATCAAAGAAATCATGATAATAATATTATAATACATTCAATGTAATTATACACATCACATTAATGAAATAAGTGGTGAGCATGGCTTGTGTCTTGCCAAAATTAATATGAGACAAATATACCTTACTAAAAGTCATTTACTATTCATATTTGTTCAAAAATCCAATTGAATATGTATATATTTATTATAAATGTATTATAGAAACATAATAATATCTCTCATACCATTTATGATTTACTTATGTAATATTATCACCCTTTTATTAACAATATGTTATTAGAATCACTGTTAAATGTGATGACGACTTTGTTCATCATGCATGTTTCGGTTCAAAGGTCTTGGTCATTGTATATTTATTATAGTAAAATCCTATCCATAATGTTAATAATTAAATAAATGTAATATATATTCAATATATATACATATATATATTGATATCTACAAAAGGAAGAGATAGAAAAATTAATTACATCATTCATGGAGACGGTATGGCATACGTACACTTGAAAAACATTTCTAGTTTTTGAAAAATGGAAACAAATAAAAATAAAATAATAATTAATATTTTTAGAATGGTAATTATTATATATAATATATATATATATATTAATTAAAGGTAATATTATTACCATCTTTGTTAAAATAATATAACAAACGATCACTTCTCTTCGTGGAGGTGGTAGTTGACACATATGCAAAAGAGATGTTATCATTTTACAATTGTGAAAGAGGTAATAAGGTAGATAAAGAATTATAATATCAGAACTATAATTATACCATAAAATATTATATAAAAATATAATCCATAATTTTAACCATCCATGAAATATGGTGATGGAAAATGAATTATATCACTACGTGGAGAAGGTAGGTTGTACGTACGCACGAGTGAAACTTTCACATCCCATTTGATGAAAAAGAGGGTTAATAAAGGTGGTTTGATAATAAAATAATATTTTATTATATTTAGTATACTTAAGATATTATTTTATTAATAATTTTAAAAATTTAGATTAAGTACATGAAGAAACAAATTGAAAGAGTTAGGGTAAGATGATTACTTCTTATTCAGATGGCCTTGTTTCGATCTCTCCTCACAGACAATTACAGTGGTATTCTAAGAATAAAAGAATCTATAATTAATAGATAAGGAAGTTTAAAATAGATTACATAATGGTCTTTTCAATCTATAAGTCACAATGTGGTTCAAATAAGAGAATGGAGGAATGATGTTTTATTTGTTAGAGAAAGATCAATCTTAGAATTTCTTAAAAGGTTTAATTATAATAAAGTCAATATATTTCCCAATTATTCCAAATGGATAGATATTAAAAATAGGGTTAGTTTATGATGATATACCATCACAAAATAAAAATTGGATAGGTTTCTGTGGTGTTTTAAAACATCCATCCAATGACCCGAATGCCTTCATTTTTAATGGATTTTTGATAATCCAACTTTCAAGGGGTGATGTGGAACCCTTAAAATGTCTGTACTCATAATTATTACATGTCCCTATAGGCCTTAGAGTAATTCATTTCCCGTAGGCTTCAAACATTACATACAACCCAGATTAGCTACTTGGAACTGCTCCTCCTAGCATCTTCATCATGAAATCATCTCTCCACCTTCACATGGTTGTTCGGATAGGCTATCCCATGCATGCACATGCTTATCCTGATGGTAGATGTCATACCCTCTCATTCTTGCAATCTGTGTAGCTTCTTCTATAGTGAAATCTCTTTCCTCATCCTCATATAGACCTTTTTCCTTGTAGGTTTTCTGGTTTGCATTTGCACTAAAGGTGGCCCGAAGGCCTTTAGGTGAGCTGAAGGCCTTACTGGACTGAAGGATTGGGTGGCCCGAAGGCCTCAAAGGACTTGGAGACCAAATCGGTGGCCCGAACGCCCAAACAGGGGAAAATTCCCAACTTCAACAGTGCCGAAGAATGCATGCGACAGTTTCTGCTACAGTTCCTGCTGTATTACTACACACTTATCGCTACAGTACCTGCTACAGTACCCCATAAATTGTACCTCCACCTGGATTTGATCTCAGGTCGCCTGGATGCACTTAAGAGTCCTCACCAACTGGGATGAGGCTCATGTGTTGGTGTTTTAAAATAAATTTTTTGTTTAATGCATTAGTTAACCTATTTTAAACATAACTAAAGTAACAAAGTATTCACTCTTAAAGGGATATAATTTTACATATAAGGAAAAAATTGGGTCATAAATGTAAAAGGTATAAAAAATTTACCATATCTTGTCCAACTATTCTTATTTCCAGATTTAATTATTCTAAAATAATTTATTAAAATAATAATTTTATAAAATATCATTTATGTCATTTTGAAAATATTCAATTAATTTGATTTTGAAGGATACAAGAAAATGATGGAAATAGAATATAATAATTTTCACATATCCAAAATAATGAATATTTTTCTAAAAAATTAGTGAACCACAACAACTCAACCAAATTTTATTTATTTTATCATTTTGAAAATATTTTATTCTATTTTTCTATTAATTGAATAAATACCCTATCGAGATTATGTAAATATTTTGGGTGATAATTCAATAAATAAAAATTAAAAATAAATTAATTTGATAAATAAATATAATTTAACATTAAAATAAACATTTATAAACAAATATAACATCTTTTTACCCTTATGATAAAATAGTGTTATTTTTTTGACTTTATTTTTTTCTTATACTAATATAGATGTCAAAATAAATAAAAATTATGGAAGAATTGGCATATATATTAAAGACATATATGTAAATGGGTCATCCCAACCGATATAATATAATAAATGAATGTTTTAGAAAAAAATTAGATACTGATTTAAAAAATTTAACCATATTTTATTAGTTTTATCCTTATTGAGGTGACAACAATTTATTATGGTAACTATTCATAGAGAAAAAAATAAAAGGGACCTATTTAACAAATTTAAAACATATGATTCCAAAAAAAAGGAATCTATTTTTAATTATCAAATTTTTGAATATGGAATAAATTAATTTAAAATAAAAACAAATAACGCAACAAAGAACAATTTTACAGAAAAATGCATTTTTAACTATACAAATAGTTTTATACAAAATTTACACCTAAAATTGTTTTCAATGAGTTGAATTAAATTAATAGTAATATAATATGAATAATTTAACTTTTAATAAATTTTGAATAAAAATTTAATCTTTTAAATTATCGAATCAAAAATACATTTTTAAATAAAAATCAATATTTTTTAGGATTAATAAAATATATATTTTTGTAAAATTCATAAAAATTATCCCTAAGATAATTTTTAAATATTTAAATTAAAAATTAATTTTATTTCATCAAATTTTTTTTTTAATAATGTTAAAAATTAAGTATTATATTTTCTAAAAAAGGAATAAAAATTACATTTTAAGGAAATGTATTTTTGAAGAATAATATGATTTTACTAAGAAAAAATTGAATTATTTCTTCATAATAATTAATAAATAAATTTTGTTTTATTACTAAATTTATATACATTTCATAATGTTCATATTCCTACTAATTACTTCAAATTCAATGGAAACACTATGATTATCATTTATAAATAATTATATTTCACGGTTCATTTTAGCGAGGTGTTTCATGTCATATACACTATCAAACATAATGTTATTATTGTAAAATATTATGGTGTTAAATTATCCCCTACACATTAATAAAATTATTCCTACCAATTTTAACTTATTATTGTTAGTAAATGGTTTGATATATGATAATTCCATTGTGGAAGACCCACATCATAAAAAGGGTTAATAAACTTCCTTTTAAAAAGGGAAAAATAAATATGATGGTTATCTACAATATCACAAAAGAAGGAATTAAAATAAAATAACACAATTTAGAATTGAAAATATGTAAATGGAGGAGAAAACTAACACTAAGAAACTAATAAAGAGTGATAGAGAACATATACAAGAAAAATTTTATGATCGTAAAACTATAAATCCATGATTGGGTAAAAGAAAAAACTTTCATTTGAAATGAAGGTAAAAGAATTAAATTTTATTTCAAATTTTTTTTACAAAATTTGAGGGAATATTTTATCATGATAGTAATCATTAGAAATATACATACTAGATACCTTTCCATATTATAAGAACAGTTTCACCCTTTGTTTTTTTCTTCGACCAATTTCCAATTCACCTCTTACTCTTGGAAATGAATAATCAAGATAAATTTTTTCAAGAATAAAGAACTCAAGTTAACAGTTAATGGATTATAAGATCCATAAATCAATGAAAATCCACTACTTAAATTTCTAAATATTTAATAAAACCAAAATGGTTTTCATGGGTTATATAATATGGATAAATATAATACATTAATCTCTAAAACCCCCAAAAATGGCCCACAAAGTTCAACATAATCCATTCCATAAATATTTACCCTTAATACCCTTCTAAAATATGTCTGACTAAATTCAAAACTCAAAAGTAAAAAATATTCGACCCGACATTTAAACCCATATAACATAAAGTATCTCATATTATCACATACCAAACATGTGAATTCCCTGATTATTTTAAACCATTCTAATAACTTGAATCATCATAAAACCTAAATGAAAACATATATACATCAAAAAATTAATAGTATCATTATTCTTTAAATAAAATAAATTACAATTGAATATATTTCATTAATCTGAAAATGTAATAATATTTATCAAAGATGACCCAAATAACTTTATCATCCAATAACTAACCAAGTTATAGGTTTCCAATACTATTCCATTTTATCCATCAATGTCAATAATCTATTCACACAAACTAAACATTACTGACACTGAATGAGGAACATATAAAGTGTTATCCCTCCATTGAAAATGTTTTCTCAAAAAATTTCATCATGCTACTAAATCTAATTTCGTTATTTTTTTTAATATTGAAAATATGTTTTAAAATACATAAATAAAAGCTATTGGGGATCATGAATTAGATGATCCATGAATCTAATAACCAGGATATCATTGATAAAACCCTTCTACCATATAATTCATATATCCAAAAAAAATAAACACTTTAATAATTCCACATTAATAATAGATATAAATTAGTTCCTTCCATGATCTAGGTGGTAAACCTTGGATAAGGGAATTGACTTATATAATTTCTAAGTTCTCCACACAGAAGGCAGTGAATTACTGAGAAATTAATTTCTATATGACCTTCATTTCCACATAGGAAACATCTTTTATTTATATTGATAATTTATCTTGGGTGATCCTTCCTACATTGCCTACATGAAAAAAGATGAACTTTCTTTCATCTATAGTCATTATCATTTATATAACTCCACATTAATCTTATTTAAAAAATTAGTAAACTCAAAAAATATTGTGTTGTTAATCATATATTATTATATATTAATAGGAATAATCACAACGATTTACACTCTAGCTCATGTTTCACTTGGTTTATTATAAGGATAACCATTTCATTATCAATCAAATTTATCACTCACTCACAAATTACTTTTTATTTAAAAAATAAATAGTAAGGGGGGTTTAAAGTGATTCATCCCTAGAGCATAAACAGTGAATATTATATTACATTCATTAGGAATAGATATTATGTCATAGAAAATAACAAGTCTATTGGCAGGATCTCCATTCCTTGCAAGATTATCTTCACCAAAGTTCCCCTCGTTCAATGTGTGAGTGATCTCCATCTAGTTTCTATGAAGAGACCTACACATCTGAATGTCATACACAAAATACCAAAGAACAGTATGATTACCTCTTAGAAAATTGATAATCAATTGGTGGTTGGACTCTATTAAATTAATTTGAATGATGTTCAGCCTACAGATAAAATCACTGCTAATCATAGACTTATATTACACCTCCATGGAGTTTCCCAACCCAAAGAAGGAAGAAAAACTGAGAAGGACTAAACCCTTATTATCCTGGACAAATCCACCTCACTGCATGAAATCCTCATTGTAAGTTCCATACACATTAAAAATTAGGCACGCACAAGGAGGCCTCCACATTACCCATTTTCCATGATGTGTAGAAACCTTTCCTAGTGAGTCTGTCAATAAGAATGACCTTATACTAAAGGTGCCAAGTTTGTCTCTCAAATACAGAGAAATCATCTCCTAAATCAATGATAAATAGATAACCTTTATAAATATAGGATTGCACCTCATACCTTGCCATCGCCTATTGTGATCCTCCCATTGAATCCATCAGACTAAAGAAAAATCAAGACCCCAACTCTAGTCATCATGTGGTCATTTATTGGGCCCCTGGAACCATAAGGACAAAATCATATTCATGTCATCACAAATAATTGAACATCCCAACTTCCTCCCAATGAGGTTCCAAGAGAAATAAGCTCGATCTTTTCTATAAAAATATTTCATGCGGTCTCAATATGGGGATTCTCATAATATAAGTATCATGAAGCCAACTGCACACATTTCAACTGAATATTTTCCTCATTAAGCATTGCTCTATTTAGGGTTCTCCAAACCAGAAAACTCATTTTAGATAGAATTTTTTTTCACCATAATTTAGTTTCCCAAATTTCTGACTCCCTTTCGTTAAACCTTTATAATCTCTAAGACCAAGAAATAAAATGAACAATTTATATAGGAGTGAATACAAAATTTTTTAGCTCATCCTTTAGAAAAATTCAATCGAAAATACACTTGTTATCCTCATTAAGAGTTGTGGAAATCCGCCTTGGGTGAAAACTAGCCTCTTGGAATGAAATATCTGGAGCTGGATATCTAGAAAAATACAAAGAACCTACCGAATTATCCTCCAAGTAGTTGATCTAACCTCTCCAAAATACCCACCACATTCTATCCATAAGCTTACCCAAATGAAGGACCATACACCTACTATGATAGAGTGTTTAGAAGAATTTTCATCCCACTTCCATTAATCAGCTCCATATATATCCTTTATAAATCTGGCCCTAAGGATCTTCCTTCAAAAATGTACCATGCAAGCTTTCATTATAGTCCTTGTATTGTAATCTCTACATTTAATATACTAATACCGCCCTCCTCATTCATTCTTCACATCTTTTCCATGATGCCCAATGACTTCACCCTTCTTATTTTAAGTTAAAGATAATATAATTCATCATATTTTCCAGCCTCACTATAACACCCTTTGGGGCAATAAAATAGAAAAATATGAATCGACAGAGAAGTCAAAACACTATTGACTAGAAATATCCTTCCTCTAAATGGAAACATCTTGTTTTTTTAATCATAAATACATTCTGTCACATAACTAAATAGGTCCTTAGATAACATCTATAATGACCCATACTTTACATACATTGTTATTACTTCAGAATTGAAGCACACTTATTACAACATATAACCAAACCAAGAAAGGACCGTATAGGTATAGTGTCTTTAGAAACTGGGAAACATAAACAACTGGTTCATAAAGCATCTACTTTGCCTCCCATTTATTTCATCATATCTAGAGTCCCTTTTTGGCATATTCTACTTAATAACCTTCTTCCTGACCTAGGGAAATAAAACATACAAAAGGGTGAGCTAAAATGCTCAGTAAGGGTAAACAAAAGAAATATCAATCACATCATATACATAAGCACATAACTTTTGGAAATCTTAACCTACAAAAGAGATCATAATTTCATAACATGGGATAAGTCATAGTAGTGAAATGTAATCCCAATAATCATAACTTAAAACATGAAACTTTGTGGAATACACACATAATCATAGAGAATCATTTCTTATTATTCAAGACTCATTTCCAAGACTATCTTAGTGGACAAAGTCCATTTCTGAACCGAGTTCACTCCTCGTTTCAGTCCTGTTTCACTGAACCGGTATAACCTACCGTTCCAGCCATGTCTATCTCATGAGATATAAAATCTTTACCCAATGCATTGGAGGGAGATATAGGTCCCACTCATCTCATAATTATACCATTCTTATGTGTACCACAAAATCATAAATCATACATCATTACATAACCCATGTAATAAAAATGGGATTCTTAAACAACATGACATCATAAAACAATTCATATAAGATAAAGGAATTCATAAAAATAATTCCATCACAACATAATCAAATCAATGTAATAATAGGGATAGAAACAGAACCCTATATTATCTTAGATGGAAAATAATTTTGATAAAACACTTGAACTCCATTCTTAAGGAAAATATCCTTTCTACTTTAAAACCCTTTTTCCTTTCTTAACATGTCATACAATTTTAAACTAAAAGAAGTTGATTAAAATTAAACTTGAAAACTTGTAAAGGAAGCTTCTTGGAAATAGTTTTTTAAAAATCCATTCATGTCGTATAAGTTAAAAAAACATTCTTCTCATACTTTTGTCGGAAAAGTCAAAAAGTACCACGTACGAAAAATGACAAAAGAATCCTTTCATATCTTTTACTAAAAACTCACCGAAGGGTAAAATTGGATTTAAAAAATTGTTGGTCGATGGAAATAATATTACATATTGAGGAAACATGGATGTGGATGATAAAATACACCCCAGTAAATGCCAAAGTAAAAACAATCTCGGATAAAAATGAGATTGTGATATTTCCGTTACCTTAGGTCCGATATGCTTTGTACATGTCCGAAACTCGTGTATAATGATTTAAATAATGTTATTGACTTATTACAGAATCATACATATTTTTATGATATCATATTTGGTCATATTCTTAGCTTCTTAGTAGTAATATTTCATTGCAACTTGTTATTCGGGTGTTTATAACTTTTTGTTCTTATGCGTGTTTTGTCGAATAAATTCTTATTCTTCTCTTTAGGTTATAGATACCTCATTTCCATAATGGTATTAGTGTAATATATATCATATTCATTCATTTAATTCATTTATATAATTATTATGAAATGAAGATCATGTAGAACGAGTCGCATCACATCATGGAGACGGTATTCCGTACGTAAGCACGAGTGATGATATCGTTCCTATGATCGTGGAATTGTATCGGAGTGTATGTATACTATTTTAGAATCATTATCACTTTATAATAGTCATATATAGTCATTATTTACACCATTATACCCATCCAAGTAATGTGGTGGTGGAAAATAGATTACACCACGACGTGGAGACGGTATTCCGTACGTACGCACGCGCGGTGATTTCTTTTTCCGTAGGATGGATAGATGGTGAAATAGGGTTGTTTCATACTTATAATAACATATCATTATATGAGTGATACTGATGTTATTACTTCATAATTAAACAACTAAAGAAGAATAAGTGGAAGAAGAAATAAAGATGAAAGAATCGGTAACGGACATTACCTCTTCTTTGAAGTGCTTCTTTGAGACCTTCTTTTAGGGCACTAAAATTGGTCTTTGAAGAAGACCAGGACCTCTAGGATGTCTCTAGGGAAGTGTATAGGAGAAATTGTCAGGGTTTTTTTTAGCTTGAAGGCTCAAAGTGGTGTGAGGAAGAGAGGAAGGAGGTTCCCTTTTATAAGGGAGGAGAGGGGCACCTTTGGAATAACTAAAAATAATATTTTATTATAAAGTCAAGTTCTATTTTAAATAGCTCCAAATTGATTTATTTCAAAGATAAGGTGGGTATGGGTCAAAATCCTCTCATCCAATATAATTTAGACAAGTTTAGGTTCCTATTTTAACCTTATCATTTAGATTTAACATTAAGTTAAATAATTTTACTTTTACCTTGTCTTCTTGTGTTCTTATACTATAAGGTTAATAAACTTACTATAAGCAGCCAAACGAACCCCAAGTTGTTTATTATTAATATATATAACCTTATCTAAGTCATTTGCCCGAACCTTAGATTTTTAGGAATAAAATAAAAATTACTAATATAATTATTGTTTTAAAAACTATTTTATGTCAATTTTGACACTATTTAGTAATTAATTTTTGTGAAACTCATAATAGGATTATTAGTTCGAACAAAGTTAATTAAGTAAATAATAACATGTCATATTAATCTATAAAATTAGTGTAATTCATAAAAAGTCTCAAATTATATTTATTTGGGTATTTATAACATCAATTATGTCAATATTTCATTAATAAGATAATTAATGCATCATCGTTGTGTCATAAATAAATTAAATTATTTAATGTCTAAAAATTACAAATAAAATACCATTATGTAGATAATTTATTTATATTTCTAATGAATATTTATAGTCGAATTTATCTTATGTATAACCCCATATTAAAAATGGTTTACTTATTAAACTTCTATTTTAACTATTTTAACCCTTCTTTAAATAAATTAATAATAAATGTCCTAATCTAATCCATGTGGGCCTAAATGGTCATATTTTATTCCTAAGGTTGTTTTTTGTCGAATTAAACTTGTCCAATAGAATTAGAACAAGTGTTAGGGTAATAATAATATCATTTTTACCCTTAATTACCCTATTTACTTTTAACCATGGTAAAAAAAAGGTAAAAAATTACTATTCACCAAAAAATTATTTTCATCTCATTGAACAACATTTTACTTACTAACATCAACCATGTCTCTCGGATTTTCGAAATTCCACTCACAGAAGTGGTAAAATTAAGTTTTATGAAAAATTCAGTTTTTTAACTACCACTTAGTGGTTTCACTATTCATCAAAAATTGAAAGTTTTCAGAAAAATACCAAAATTTCACCCTAGGCTAATTTCGATATTACGAATCCAAAAATGAAGTCCATTTTGAAAAATAAAATTTATAAAATTTCAAAAAGTGGTTATTACTATTCATAACGGCTAGTTTTAAAAATATTTTAATAGTATATCGTTGTTTAGTGAAACTCGGTATTGCGTACAACGCAAGCTATCGAGGAAGCTCACGATTTCATGTAAAGCAAGACAAGAAAGTATTGTGTGTAGAAAAGATTCCTTTGATGATTTATATAACATAAAAGTCTCGAGTGTTACAACAACTTTTTAATTTCTCCATTAAAAATATGTGCGCCAAGATAATTTATCAGTAGATGTCTTCTTTGACTACCCAATATCACTTGAATTCGGATAGCATGTTGATCTGAACATTATTTAGAGATATATATAAATCTATTTTGGAGACTAATTTTTTCCCACTCCGATCTGCATAATTATTTATGATTTTTTAAGCCCTCAGTGATGTTTTCCCTACTATTTAGAAAAAATATCATATCATCAGCAAACATTAAGTGAGAAATGAAACCTATAAAAAACCAGTTCATGAATGGAATGACTTCTCTACATTATATCACATGATTTTAATTCATAAATAGAACCTTCTAAACTATAATGAAGAGACTGGGTGACACCAGATCACCCTAATGAAGACCCCTAACTAATTTGAAGAACCCAACATTTCATCCCAATAATGAAATAGTGAGCCACGATGAAGCATAACACCTAAACAAAAGATCACAAGCCCAGCACATAATACAAAATCTACTCATAACCTTCAGAATAAAATACCAATCCATCCTCTCATAAGATTTTTCCATGTCAACCTTGATCATAATGTTATAGGGAATGGATCTCTGATTAAGATCATTCACCATCTCTTTCTCAATGGCTACCGCACCCTAAATACTTCTTCCATGATTGCAACCATGTTGTTCATATGAGATAACCTGAAGAAGTAATATTCTCAATCTTCTGTTTAATATACTATGGTGAATTTTATTTGAGAAATTACAATGGAATAATTGCCTGTATTGATTGATATTAATCAGGTCCTATAATTTCGGAATGTGGACGAGCATGGAGGCACGTACAACCATGGAAAGAAGACCCCATATAAAAAACCATGGGCTACTTTACACAACTAATATGATATCCTTTCCCATGAAGCAACTTTGAAAGACCCCAGAAATCCATCTGACCTCAGAGCACTCTCGAAATTCAATGCAAATACACCTTGTCTAATCTCATCCTCCTTATGATTTGCCTCTAAAATTTCATTATTATTCTCATGAACGAGCCATATAATGCTGCTGAAAATGTCCTCATAACTTTAACTTTTCAACCTAACATCATCACCATCTGATCTAGGCCCCCTGAGAAGGTTTTCGAAATGCTTTTCGACTATCATTCCTGCCACATCCAAACTTTCTTGTATGTCCCATCCTCTAATAAAAAGTTTCTTTTCCTCGAAGACTTCCTCTCCTTTAAAATTTCATTGAAGTACCCTGAATTTCTATCCCTTTCCTTTATCCAATGTGACCTTTCTTTCTCACTAGAAATTCTCTCAATATCAGCTAGCTTCCCAGAATGATTAGTTTTTTTCTCTATCATCAATCAATACACACCATCATCCAAATTCTCCTAAAGTTTCTCATCCATTTATTCAATTTTATTTTTAAGGTCTTCAAAGGAAAAAATTATTTCTGGGCATATAACAGATCCAATCTAAGAGATTCCTTCTAAGTCATTTCAATCGATCAACCAGATTATCCAAGGCCCTTCCACTGATAGGCAGCTCCCATGATTTCGTAACCATTTGAAGAGAGTCTTACTCCCTAATACACCTATCCGTCAAGCCCAAACTAGACAAAATTCTATCCTCTCCACTAATAAGAATAAATAGGGGAGCATGATCAAAAATTACCCGAGCTAAATACTTGACTGAGGCTTGAGGAAAGCTATCAATGCCATGGAGGATGGTAAGGAGCCTATCAAATCTGCATCATATTGTATCCCTACTTTTTTATTATTACACCAAGTGAAGGGGTATCCCTGATAACCCATTTCGATGAGGCTAATTAAGGATATAAATATGTAAAATTCGTGCATTGCTAAAGAAAAGTGGTACTCACATATTTTGTTTTCTGACCTATCTCATATTGTATTAATTTCCACCCTCAAAAACTTTTCAAGATTACGTCACTAAAAAGAGGCCAAATTCTGCCCCAACTCATTTGTATTTGAAACATCACAGCTAGAATATATGAAAGAGAATAAGAAATCATATCTTGTTGTTGATATCATAGTAGTATTGAACAGGGTATAGGTAACCACCTGCTTGACCAAAACATTTCTCTTCCAAAAAATCTAGATATGAGTATTGCAAGTATGGCCATGTAAAAAATGATGGAAGCCTGGCCTCCTTGATATAGAAGTTAAAAATCCTTAGTTATAATTGGATCCAAAATGGCCATGATGGAAACATGATGCTTCTTGACCTCATCAACCTTAAAGGTTCTTTTGGCACGTTCCACCAGCCCCTGGCATTCTATGCTATTGTGGATGAAACTAATCAAAAGTTACACTAGCCTTACAGCCCTTTAACCTGGTGTTGTAAGAAACCAAAATAGATGACCTTGGTAACCCTATAGACCTTGAGAGACTGATTATTCCTTCGGATTTTCAAACCTGAGTTGTTTTGATATTCGCATCTTGTGATATCCCCTCATCTACCTCCTTATTCTCCTCCTCAGTAGTAAGGAGTATAGCCTCATAGTATTTGGGAGAGTAGGGAAATTGAACCAGTCCATCAGACACACTCCCAACCATATCAACAGATGTCTCCCCAGAGGAGGCCTCAGTACCATTGATATCCTTATAATAAAACCAAAAAATATATATAGAGTAATATTAATCATATTGAGAAACCATATATTCTTGAAAAAACATTTATTGAATTTATTAATCATGATACATTCATTTAAATCTATGACTCCTTAGATTTATCTTAGGTCACCCTTGATCATCATCTATACAAATACTTAATAATGGTTAATAAAGAAAATATAATTTAACCAGATCATATCCCTTGGGATTGTCAAATTAGGTACACATTACAAGAACACACATCGTACACCAGAATTATATTCAAGATATAAAATAACATCTTATTTTGGCGTTATTACCCCTATAGATACCCATTCCAAAACCCTATCTACTTTTAGTATCTAGAAAGGGGTATAGTTTCAAGAAAACCACCTATTTTCTTCCTTACAAACATTTTGGTATGTTATCCTATACTTAGTCATATTCCCTGGGTTTTCAAAAATGTTTTCTGACCATAATATTTATATATTAACTAAAACTATGCTCTAAAACCAATTGTAAAAAGCCATAGTTTTCTTTCAAAAATATCACATTTTTTAAAGGAATTCTTAATACATATCACAAATAAATTCCTATGGTCCATAAATTTATAATGTTTTTTTAAACTACATACACTACATTTTTATATCATGAAATATATTCAATATCTCCCACAATGATCTTCCCACATGGTACTATTTATAGACATACACTTCTTAAACAATTTTTAAAACCTCGTGAAATGAAATATAAGAAAGGGTGACATTATAATATCTATGAATTTTTATGTAATTTCTTTTAAATTATATGAAATTATTTTGAGTCTACATGCTCAGATGACATGTGATTCTGGGGCCCAGTGAGTTTGGAATGGAATTTTAAAACATTTTTAAGATACGTTTAATAAACATGTGAGGGGGTTTTCATTACTTTTGGTCCGGTGATCATATAGAAAATATGAGGGAACCATTGAACATAGGATTCCAGGATTTTCCTAGAAAGGACAAAACTGTGGCTGACAATGGCCGAACAGAAAAGTTAATTTTTGGGATTTTTTAGAAAACTAATAAAATAACTTCAAAAGTTATTTTATTACGTCTCTCATTGAAAATCAGTGACACCATGATGTTGTGTTATAGCATTGATGCAATGACAGAGTGAATTAATGGAGCTCATTAATGGCTTGTTAAAACGTAACATAATAATGCATTAATGATGTGTAACAGTGAAGTTGTTTCATTAATGAAACAATGTAATGATGTGATGTCGCATCAGAAGAGAAACACTAAGATGTGTTTTCTTTTTAATAGTGGACACGTTGGTGGAACGAGGATTAAACTGTGAGGATTCTTGAACAAACCTTGGGCGGATTAACTCACCAACAAAGAACGAAGAATGCCAGTGGGATGTCATCAACTTCGACATACCTCTAAGAATGAAGAATGTCATCGACCTCATGGACCCTCAAGGACAAAGAGTTACTGTAACAAACATCAATAAGGTAGGGGTTTTATTTTGGTTTAATGATTTTACTCATTCTTTTTCTAAACAATGAATGCAAATTAACCCATGAACAGGTTAATTTGTGGATTGTGTTTTCTTATGGGAGAGTGTCATTCTTTTTATTTTCTGTATTCGAGATTGAATTACAATTTTGTTGTTATAATTTAAATCTACAAGAATCCCCTTGTTTATAAACATATAAAATGGAGGACGCGGTCTGGTACGAACTATGCCCGAGCCCCTCCTCTAATGTGTTCTTCGTGACCAAATTCTCAAGTGGAAGACAAGGAGGAATCGAGGCCATCGCTGGAAAATTGACATCCCCTTGAGGCTGTAGGCATAGAAGACATTAATAATGGTCCACCAAAATGTGTTTGCTAGTCTACCTAAGACCCTATCGATGAAGTAGTGCTGGAGGGCGACACACCACGGTGTCGCACCCTAGAGACTCGGACAGCTACATTGGAAGGTCTCCCATATGGAGGAGGCCGCGACCTTTGGCCTTGGAAAAGAATGAGGGTCCACAGGCCTCTGAGCCAGTGGTTGGCGGTGAACCGATGTGGCGCCACGTCGTGTTGCACGTGGAGGAGCCACGGTAGACTCACCGCGACTGGGGAATGGCCTCGACAATAACCCAAGTCGAAGGAGTTGTCGGATGTGGCTCTCAGCCGCGTTCTAACCATAACAGACCCAACCAGTCCGCCTTTGGAAGACCATATAGAAGGGCAGGCCAAACCCATGCCGAGCGGGCCGAACCCACACCGAGTGGTCCAAACTAACGCTCAGTGGGGTGAACCCATGCCCAACGGCTGGGGCCCACACCGTAGGATTGGACTAGCACCCAGTAGGCTAAATCCACACTGGAAGGCTGGACCCAAACCCTTTGGTTGGGCCAGATGAGACCGGGTCGCCAGACATCCTAGTAGGGTGGACCCTCGGCCAAACTAGGTCAGTCCCAATGTGGCCCATTGTGCCTAGACAACTAGCCAGGTCAGACGTGACCTACCCTAAACCAAACCAGGCTAGGTAGGAATTTCGAATTAAACCAAGGTATGTGGGACCCCCAGGACGATTTTGTTTGGTCGTTCTGACTGGGTTAGACTAGGTATAGATGCAACCGACCCATGTTTACTAAAATTCCCATATCTTACAGACCGATAATTCATTCAACATGTCGACTATTGCATTGGAACCCTTATGATGGGAAGGTCATTTGGGTTATTCTATTTGTGAGTTTGTGGTGGTTTCAGTATGACTGATAGCTCGAGTAGCAGTAGTGTGGATCCTTAGTTGTCTGACAGATGAGCTATAGCCACGTGGATCCTTAATGGTCCAGGAGATGAGAAGCATCCGTGTGGATCCTTAGTAGCCCGGCAGACGAACAATGGCCGTGTGGATCCTTAGTGGCCCGATGGATGAGGAGCATCCATGTGGAACCTTAGTGGACCGGCATGCGAGAAATGATTCATCTGGTATGATTCCATCAATATTATGAAATGTTCATCACAATAGCTGATAAACCTTCTTTTTATGCTTTAGATTGTACCTGGTGTGAGTTGTCCTTACATTGTGGCTTTTCTTTTTGGTTTCTTTGAGGTATTTCTCTTTAGTGGACTGTGGTCCCCTAATGAGTACTGTATTACTCACCCCTTCATGGGCTTCACCCACACATGTTGTGTCTTGTGCAGTCAACTGACGTTTCGATGGAGGACTCGGTGGCCAAGGAGAAGGTGAGTCCCAGTAGGATAAGGAGTACATGACCTACTACATTGTCTTCCAGTATCTACACTAATATTACCATTAGGTAGGGTTTACAGCGAGTGACTACACGAGTCCCATTGTACACTGCTATTTTTCTATTCTTTTTTGTTGTGTTTGTATTATGGCCCACTTGTTATTAGTTGTACTTGTACTCAACACTTGTTTCAGTATAATTATTTTCCCCTTTCATTGTGTGGGATGTGGATGGGAGTGTGTGTGCATACAGGTACTTATGAAAATTCCTCCCACTTGATGGTTTATGCCTTTGGTGCTAGTCGCCAACCCCTGGCCTTTGGGAGGCAGTCTTAGGGTATGTCACTACATGATCCCCAAGGGAGGGTTCATGACAAAGTGGTATCAAAGGTGGTATGTTCTACCTGAGAGACTGGGAGTTTTTGTTTTTGTTTTGGGGAAACATTATTGAATATTGCGAGCCTGAATTTCAGATTCAGGGAGTCTAGTGTTGGTGCGGCAGCCGACGTATCCACGCACTAGGACACTGAATTCTACGTTTTGGATTAATTCATAAAAACACTGGTTGAAAAAGCGTCTCCTTATGTTCTTCTCTATAAGAGTTAGCTCTCCAAGTATAATCTATTGATCGTGTCCCATCTTGATCTATTTCAGGATTCCTCCACACAGACAGCTAGCTAGGTTTCTGATATTTGGTTGGGAGGACAACCCGCCTAGTGACGAGGCATCCGTTCAGGGACTAGTTCTCTAGATGGCCCCACTGGGTGGTGCACTAGTGATAACACCACCCCTTGGTCAACATATACTAATGGAAGTACCATAATAGGACGTCTGTATACTTAGTTCCTTTCATGAGTTTCAGAGATAGAGACCTCCGAGGTTCAGGGAAGAGATAGATCCCCAGGACGTTGAGGATTGGATGGAGGTGGTGAAGTGGGTCTTCCGCTTAGTGAGGACACTGCTTGACTAGATGGAAATCTTACTTACATGTTTTCTTCATGGATTGATAGGGAGATTATTGATTCTAATGATTCAGACTCATGATGTGGTGACCCTCACCCAGAAAGACTTCAAGTGGCTTTTTGAAGAGGTGTTCTTCCCCAAATCATTGTGTTCGGTGCACATTCAAGAGATACTTCACCTTCATCAGGGGAAAATGATGGTAGATGAGTACTCAACGAGGTTCACCAATATTTCCCACTACTATAATAACATGGTTTTAGACCCTTTAATCAAGGATCGATCCTTTGAGCAGGGAATCGGGTTTGGGGTCAGGGCATCGATGTTGTCTCTCAGCATCCCCACACAGGATGGAGTGTTAGTGTGAGCTCTACTAGTAAAGATCTTTATCGCTATGCAGGCACCGACAATGGGTTCCAACATTGGGAGAATGGTAGCCGATCCATACGTGGATATGATTTATCAATTATTCATTTGGAAAATGTGATCACACCTTATCTTTTTTGAAATTATGAACTGAAAATCCTCAAAAAACACGATGTAGAATAAACTAATTATGTAATAAAATAAATCATTAAAAAAATGAAAAAAAATAGTTTAATGGAAAATAATCAATATTTTAAAAGGTTTATAATAAATATAATATTTATTTATTTATTTATTATACACGTGTTTAAGGACATACGTACCAGTTCTAGACTTATGGTAATGGATTTTGTCTCAATTTCCACTCAATTGATACGTATTTGGTATTATGAGACAATTTATTTTCTTATGTTCTATATAATTATCTTTATAGATTTTATATTATAAATCCTTCATTCTTTATGGTATTTTAATTTTCAAGTGGAATTATTTTATCACAGGGGATTTGACTTCAATATTAAGAGGGGGTAAGTGGTTTCTTAACTCGATTTAATTTCATTATGTTATATCACTTCTTCATTGCTTATATCATTCCATGATTATGTTATTAATATCCTTTTTTATTTATGTATTATTTTACCATGTTTATTTGGATTTAAATTTATCAAACATAATCTCCCTATTTCTTAATTCTGAATTCAATGATATTATCTTTATAAGGGTTATTCATATCAAATTTTCTTTCTTCAAGAGATACGTTTATGTTATACACCTACATCTTCTTATGTGGTGTGTATAATTAAAATTGAGATATTCACTAATGAATTAATATTCTACCATGATATTTATAATTAATTTTAATTTCACTCCTTCATGAGATATTAATTAAAACGTTATAAAAGTTACACGGGCTTTTATTGTCTTATTTTTAATTATGTAAAGCACAATTCATGTCAAGCACCATGATTAGTGATATATGGTGTACCTATTTCCCAATGAATTTATGTTAGAATATTCATTCATGGAAATTATGGGTTTTATATAATCATGATATGTTTCTTTATTTAATGACTTTTAGATCCAATCATTTCCCAGGGGTCAAGGTTTTTTCATATCAATCTTATTTATTTGAGACATTTTTTTATTGATGCACATATATTAACTTATATGATGTATATAATGACTATTGAAATATAATATCATGAAATTTTTTATACTCATGGTGTTTTTATGTTTTTAGTTTATTTTATTCAAATGGTTTTCGGACCCATTGAATATTCTTATAAAAATATCAAATCAACTCTATTTTAATTGAACATTTGAACAAAACTATTTAAATACTTACCATTATGCTTATCAAAATCTATATCTATTTTAGAGGAAAGAGTTGGTGGTTTATATTCTTTGATAAATACTTGGTAAATCTTCCATAAAACCCAAAATTCAAAAAGAATATTATTGTTTTCATAACTATATTTTTTCAAAGTACAATTTTTTTCTTTATTATATTTTATTAAATATCTTGAGAAATTACGCCCCTGAAAAAATAAATAACTTATAATTAATTGAAATGTATTCCAACTTACTTCCAAATATTTCTTCACACGTCTACCTTTATATTTTGATATGTTTTTTATGAAATCAATAAATGTTAGGCCAATAAAAGAAATTTTATCCATAAATACATAAGTGATATTCTCAAACATGTTTGATATGATGGAAATAATACATATGTGAAAGGTTGAAAATTATCCAAATAGATGAAATTCCATTCTTCTATAAACAAATATACCATTGGAAAATGTGTATTTCACCTTTTTTGGTCCATAATATTTATATGTACCATGTTGTATCCTAAATAACCATCCCAAAAAATGTGAGTACCCTATAGTTCTATCCAACATTTGATTGATGAATCAAGAGGGAAATAATATTTCCTCACCACCTTCATTATTTATTTATAAAATCTATAATAATTAGTAGTCTTGGTTAAAATATATTCATTTATTTCATTAATGATTACAATCATACAACCATTATTGGGAACCATGTGTATAAGAATTGCGCATGCACTATCATAAATGATAAAATTACCCCATCTTAAAGAAATTTGACGATATCATACTTGGAAATAATTTGAATATTTTGATTAAATACTCCTTAACACTCAACAGTTGGCTTGAACTAAAACAACATGAGTATTTGGTGCATATAAATTGTTGGTTTTATTCACTTAATATCTAAAATAGTCTAGTAAATTTTATTTTTATTCCTCCATAGTACTTCAAGAAATGTTTCTTCTTCTTGAGATTCCAATTCAATCAACAGAATGAAAAACAATGTCTCTTTTTTACCCAAGTAGATATTTTTAATCAGGGTCAAATTTAACATATATGAAATACTAGGTAAAGTCGGTAATGTCCCATAATTTTAGTGTAATTTTTTTAAGTTATATGGAATTATTTCTAGAACACACGCTTTGACATCATGTGATTTCGAGTCCTAGTGAGCCCGGAATGGAATTTGGAACTTTTTTAAGGTATATTCAGTAAATGTGCTAGCGAAAATTTATAACATATGAATCGGTGCTCGGATAAAAAATCTATGGGCATTGTTGAACTCGTAACATCATGGATCGCCTAGAAAAGAAATAACATAGAATGACAAGGGTCTGATGGAAATATTATTTTTCAGACTTCTCAAAAAATAATAAAATAGCTTAAAAAGTTATTTTATTTTATTTTCCCACCGTTGAGTGGAAGACGGTGGTGCTGTAGTGCGGCGATGAGGCAACGATGAGGCGCAGTTAAGGAAATCACTTAATATCTCATTGTGCAAGCATAACCTCTAAGATATTTCATAAATGAAATAGTGTAACGATGCAATGTCATAGCATAACTAAAACGTTGCGACATGTTCCCTTTTTATGAACTAACACGTAGGAAAGTTGGTAATTAAATCGTGGGACATTCCCTAACGAACCTCGGGCGAGTTTCCCCTACAACGAAGAACAAAGAACTCCAGAGTAACTTCATCGACTTTGACATACCGTGAAGAAAGAAGCTAGGAAGTAACGAATTATTTTGACCTCTTGAACCCTCAAGGATAGATGGCTATGGAAACGGGCATCAAGCGAGGTAGGGGTTTGATTATGGTTTCATGATTTCTCGGTTCTTTCTTCAAATGAAGATCATGGATTAACCCATGAACAAGTTAATCTGTGGATCATGGGTTCTTGTAAGAGGTTGAATTCTTTTTATATTTCGATATCCATGATTATATTATCACTTATATCTATTGAACTATAATCCCTAGACCTCCCCATGTTTTTAAACATCTAACACGGACAGCGCGGGGTGACACAAAAAAGGCTTGATCCCCTCATCTTGTGTGTTCTTCATGGATGAATTCTCAAAATGGAAGAAAATTGATTTAGAGTACTTCGTAGTGAAGGTCGTGGCATCACAATTCCATAGTCATAGAAGGATCGAGAAACAGACCACCAGAGAAACTCTGGTAGCCTGTAGAAGAAACCCCTAGCACGTCAGTGGCATCCCGCAGCGGCGGCCGCATGATGAGGTAGGTTGTGTGCCTGTTGGCACACCATAGGGGCAGAGGGTCATGACGCCATGGTGGTGAGGGCCAACCAATGTCGCATTGATGTGGCGGCCTGCATAAGGGTTTCCTGGGCGAATGTCGGAGGCCGCGACAACCACAACAGCGGCCCGAGAGACACACGATGCCTCGCTGATGCCACATTGACCAAGTCAACTTGCAGACTAGATCCATGGGTGATGTTGAAAGAAAAAAATTCTTATCCATGTCGGAGGCCACTGTCACTTGACCACGACGGAGGGGAGGCCCGGTGGTGAACTGCGGGGAACCAGTGGGCCAAATGTGGCATCCGACCACATCCCAACCAAGCAGAAAAACTAGTCTACCTTTAGAAGACCGAGTAAGGTGTGGGCCACCCCCATCGGGCTAGACCCATGGCCCAACATGTTGGGCAAGATCTGGGTCGGGTTGACCCAGACAGGTTTGGGTCGACCAAAACTGGGTTGGGTCGGGTTAGTCTGATTGGGTCGGACCGGACCTGGATTCAACTGGACCATGTTTCACTAAAACACTAGTATCTCTCTAACTAGGTGTTTGATTGACCCACCATCTATGGAGTTGGGACCCTTACGATGATTCGTTCATTCTGATATACACTACAAGAGTTTGTGAGGAGGTTGGCATAAACGGGTCAGATCGGACTTTAATCCAACTAGGCCCTTTTTACAAAAAATGCCTAAATCTTACAGACCAGGCGTTCATTTGACGCACATTATATTGCATTCGGACCCTTATGATGAGATGGTACTTTGGTTTACTATATGTGGGACTCCATGGTAGATGAGGTATGAAGGATGTCTTGAGGAGAATATCCTCCTAGAATCAATCGTGCGATGTACGGGAATCTAATGGCTGACTGTGACTTGAAGAATTACTAGTGACCCTATATGGATCGACATCTAGGGACCCTGTGTGGGTCATCACCTAGAAACCCTATGTGGCTCAGCAGCTAGCAACCCTATCTGGATTAGAACCTAGAAACCTAGTGTGGATCAGCAGTTTGTGACCCTATGTGGATCAGCTCCTAGTAACCCTGTGTGGTTCAGCACATAGCGACGTTGTGTGGGTCTGCACCTAGAGACCCCATGTGGGTGAGCACCTAGTGATCATGTGTGGATCAGCAGTAGAGCATCTCATTAGAATAATATGATCTATCTTTATAACTAATCATCATTACTTTCGTACTTATGTTATACCTAGTTTGAGCTATGTCTTTTACTTTTTGTTATGTATTTGAGGTCATTCTTGGTGGTATTACCTCTTTAGTATTTCCATTAAGGTTTTTAAATTTTGGTGTTTCAATTTTTGGATTTCCGAGAGTCCTTAGGGGGTCTCAGGGTCCCTAATGAGTATTTTAATACTCACCCCTGGACAGGCATTACCCACAGTTGTTGTGTCTTGCGCAGATGACAAACAGCTTTGAATGGGACTTTGGGGAGCCAAGGCTAGAGGATGCTTAGAGGTGGATCAATAGACATGGTGTGTTGTAGTGACATCCGATAGAGAGTTGTACCTACCCTTTAGGTCGGATCCTTGGTGGACTACCTTCGGAGCATGTTTATTTATTTTTTGTACTTTCCATTTATTTGGTCTTGTATTATTCATCCTTATACATTCAATTTACACACATTACTCTTGGTGGTGGTACATTGTGGTGATTGTACTATTTTTCTTTCATTTGTGGTTTCATTTCTCTAGTATTCCCTATCTGTGTGTGTACAAGTTTTAGAGGCAATGCCTTCCCTTTTTAGGATATGTATTTCTAGTTCTAGTCATCATCCCCTGGCCTATGGAAGACAGCCTTGGGGTAGTCATGACATGGGCCTCAAGGGATAGTTTGTGACAATGTTTTATTAGAGGGTGGTCAGTTCTTCAAAATGAACTAAGGGTCTGAATTTTTTTTCAATGGGGGAAATAATGTTAGGTTTCTTGAGTTTGGATTTCTGTTTGGGGAGTCCAGTTTTGGTGCAGCAGCTGACCTATCCATACACCCAGACCCTAAATTCTAATTTCCAAATCAGTACACAGAAACACTAGTTTCATGTGTTTTGGAAATGTTTTTCCATTGATCTATTTTGAGCCAGTTCAATAGATATAACTTATTTACCATGTCACATCTGTTTCTCTATAGGATGCCTCCACAAAGGCATCCAACTATGATTCCAATGAAAGATCACAAAGATGGTCTACCGAGTGATGAGGAATCAGTGTAGGGACCACTTACAGTGATAACACCTTCAAGTGGTGTACCATCACCACCACTACCTGGAGAGAAGTATTTTCTACCAGCCCCACTAGCGGATATTGCACGCCAACTGAGAATGTTGTATGCATTATAGAGGTAAAAGCCTCTAAGGTTTTGAGGTGAGATAGATCCTCAGGATGATGAGGATTTGCTGGAGGCTACACACAATTTTCTCCTTGTAGAGACACCTACAAACCAGATGGTGGTCCTAGCTACTAGCATTTTTTAGGGAATGACAGAGAGATGGTGGAGCTTGACACTCCATAAATAGGAGGATGTGACCCTTTCCTAGTTGGACTTCATGTCCCTATTCAGGGAAGATTTTATACCAATGACTCTATGCTCAGTGCATATTCAAGTTCTACTGCACCTACAGCAGGTAGCCTGACTATGGCCCAGTACTCAGCAAAGTTTACCAACCTTTCCGGCTACTCCAACGAAATGGTACAAGACCCTTTCTTCAAGGCCCAGACCTTTAATAAGGGACTATGAAGGGAGACTAGGGAATCAACGATTTATCTCAACATCATGATGCAGGCTTGAGTTCTAAATTGAACTATTCTAGTGGAAAAAAATTTGGTCGAGCATGCACTGACGGTAAGAACCACCACTTAAAGACAGGTGGCCGAGTCATCTAGAATAGGCAGTATGAAGATGATACAGATGCCCAAGTAGGCTATAACATCCAGAGGATAACCCCCAGATGCAAATTCAGAGGTGTGGAGCTCTCAAGGAAGAGGATTTCATATGGGGGATAGTGGTTTTTACTCCTGCGGCGAATAAGGGAATAGGGATTGTGACTTTCTGACTCCCCGCACAGATGATTATCAGGAGGTAGAGGGACCACTAAGACAACGATAAAGGTTTGAATGAGGAGTTCCTCAGGGAAACAAATGAGGTAGGGGATAATGCCTACCAAAAAAGTGGATGAAGGTTCGAGGTACTAATACCACCACCCCCAGGTGGTCCACCATGATCTTAGGCTGCCAGCGGACATTGGCAAGGCTAGATTTAGGCAATGGAGGCCTATGACCACAACACCCTCTAGATGATTAGTGGTACGATTTGTATCTACTCCACCTTAGATTTAGTTCTTATCGACATAGGTTCTAATCACTCTTTCCTTTACATAGACATCATTCAAGTCTTGGAGATTCTAGTGGATCTGTTGGCTTGATCCTTATGAATAGAGACTCCTACCGGAGGGGATTCGATGATTACACACTGGTGCAGGTAGTGTGAGATTACTCTAAGAGGTGAGATCTTCAGCTGGGATCTCTTAGTAGCAGCATCAAGGTCTTATGACATCATCTTGTGTATGTATTGGTTATCTACAGTCCATGCATAGATGGACTATTTTAGGAACAAAGTGCATTGTGTCCATGATGATAGGATTAGGTTTTACTTTACTGGTGATAAGGTAACCTTTTCAGCACAAGATGTAAATTCATGGAGGAGGGAGCACCCGAGAACTCACCAGTTGGATATCCTCACCCACGGTGTGGTGGAAGATATGAGTCTAATCTTTCCTGTAGTGGTGGAAGAGCATGGGGATGTATTTCCAGAATATGTCCCAAGACTACCTCCCCACAGAGAGGTAGACATTTTTATCGATCTGTACCCAGGGACGACACTGATATCTACACCTACATATTGGATGGTTCCTGTAGAGATTCAAGAGTTGAGAGTACAGTTGGAGGACTTGTAGAGGAAGGGGATCGTTAGACCCAGTGCTTCTCCATGGGCATCCCTGGTGTTGTTTTCCAAGAATGAAGATGGTAGCCTGAGGCTATGTGTGGACTTCCAGTGCCTGAACTAGGTGACTGTGAAAAAAAAGTGTCCACATCCAAGAATTTATGTCCTCTTCGATTAGTTAAAGGGAGCGAGGTGGTTCTTGAAGATCGAACTTATATCAGGCTATTATTAGCTTTGGGTATGGGATGAGGACGTACAAAAGACAGGCTTTAAAAACTGGTACAACCACTATGAGTTTTCAGTGTTGTCTTTCGGCATGAAAAATTCCCTAGTAGTGTTCATGGGACCCAAGAACATGATATTCTAGCCTTACCTCAATCGTTTTGGGCTGGTCGTCAATGATGACATCTTGGTGTACTTAGTTTCGGAGGAGGAGAATGCTACACACCTATAGATAGTCTTAGATACACTTTGAGAGAACCAGATTTATGGAAAGCTCTCTTAGGTCTAGTTCAGTATTTCAGAGGTCTAATTTATGGGAAACCTCATCTCAGAGGATGGAGTTTTAATGGTTCTAGAGAAGATAGAGGTAGAGATTTCTTGGGAGCAACCCAGGAGTGTGACTGAGGTGCAGAGTTTATTGGGGTTGGCTGGGTACTACTAGAGGTTCATGCCTAAATTCTCCAGAGTAGTTGCACCTATGGTAGCGTTGATGAAGAAGGGAAAACCCTTTGTGTGTATAAAGAAATTCAAGTAGAGCTTCCAGCAGCTGAGGAAGAGCTTCATTGGTGCTCCTATATTGAGGTTGTTATAGGAGGGCATCAACTACATGGTATACAATGATGCATCAGGGACTGGACTAGGTTGTGTCCTAATGTAGGAGCGAGTAGTGATCGCCTACAGCTCATGGAAACTATGGTTGAACGAGCAGAACTACATGACCCATGACATGGAGTTAGCAGCAGTGGTATTTTTCTTGAAGATGTGGAGGCACTACTTGATGGTTGAACGGTTTACCGTATAATCTGACCAAAATAGTATTAGGTATATATTCTCACATAAGGACCTGAACTTGAGATAGCATTGATTTAGGTATTTCCTCTAGGAAAATTACTTCGAGATAGTCTATACTCTTATAAAGGGGGGAATGGTGGTAGACACACTCAGAATGTGGTTTGGTTTACAACTACTGAGTGAGGAGACAGAGAAACTAGTTGCGATGTAGTAATCCTTCATGGATGAATATGGATCAGCTTACCTCCAGTATATGATTGTCACTCCCCCCACTCCTTTAGTGATTTAGGGGGGCACAACTTGTGGATTTGACTGTGAGATCGGATGTGCTCAGTTATCCCCAGGACAAGTTGCTGATAGATTTTTGTCAAGTGGGTAACACGTCATCAATTTCAGAGGATTCACCGTAGTTCCAGGGACATTACTAATGGATGTGTTGAGAGAGTAACATACTTCCACTTTGGAGGTACATTCAAGTGTGGAGAAGATGTAACAGGACCTTCGACATTAGTACTGGTGGCCAGGGATGAAGAATGTAGTGGCAGAGTTAATTTCATGATTCCTCACTTGTTTTCAAGTGAAGGCCGAGCATCAGGTCCCAGCATGATTGACATAGTGGAATTGGGATTTCATCTACATGGGCTTCATGAAGGTTTTTTAACACCCATCTAGGGGCCACGATTCTATCTAGTTGATCATTGAACGACTCACCAAGTAGGATCACTTCCAACCCATCTGAGAGTAGGGATCGTTAGAGGGATTCAGATGCCACTACATCCAAGAGATAGTGTGGCTTCACAGGGTACCTTAAATTATTGTCTCAGACCATTAAACACGCTTTACATACCTATTATGGAAGGGGATGCAAGAGGTGTGTAGGAATCAGCTGAGCTTGAGCACATATTTTTACCCCCAAACAGATGGTCAGACAGATCAGACCATACAGACCTTGGAGGGACTACTTTGTGCTTGCACCTTGTTTTTTTTTCGTATTTGGTAGGACCACCTACCACTGGTGTAATTTTCATAAAATAATAAATATCACTTCACCATTGTCATCACACAATTTGAGGCCTTGTACGGGTGGCCATGTAGATCACCCCTATACTGGACAGACCCAGGGGAGTCAACACTAATGGGTCCAGAGTTGGTATGGGCAACCGTTGAGAAGGTGAAGATCATCCAAGATAGGATGAGTACTACACAAAGTAGAAAAAAGTATTATGCATAAAAGAGATGGATAACCTTGGTGTTTGAGGAGGGAGACCATGTCTTTCTTTGGGTCTCACCCAGACGGGGATTGCGGAGATTTGACTAGGGCGACAAGTTATCTCCGAGGTTCATCAGACCTTTCCAGATCCTCAACAGAGTTGGTGATTTGGATTACCGCCTAGTTCTTCCACCGCATATTCACTAGGTGAACAATTTTTTCCACATGTAACATATAATGAGGTCCGTGCAAGATCCATCGCACGTCCTTGACTATGGCAAGCTGGACATTGACGATGGGAGACGTTTACAGAGTTCCTGGTTGAGATATAGGATCGATAGGAGCAGGTAATTCATGGTTATTCGATTCCTCTAGTGCACGTTCGGTGGCAGCATGAGAACCTCCAGGATAGTACATGGTAGAAGAAGGCTTAAATTCGTTCTGAGTACCCCCCCCCATTTGTTTTATTATCCTTTTTTTGGATTTTAGGGACATAAATCCCTAAGATGGGGAGAATGTAATGTCCCAGAACTTCCATGTAATTTTTTTAAGTTAAATGGATTTATTTCGAGACCACACACTTTGATTTCATGTGATTCCAAGACCCAATGATTCTGAAATAAAATTTTGAACTTTTTTTATGGTACGTTCAGTAAACGTGCGAGCAAGATTTTCTAACTTTTGAACTAGTGTTCGGATTGAAAATATGGGGGCACCGTTGAACTCGAAATGCTGAGATTCACCTAGAAATGACTTAACTTAAACCGTTAAGGGTCAGAACAAAAAATTGATTTTTGAACTTTTCATATAATAATAGAGTAGCTTAAAAAGTTATTTTATTTTATTTTCCCACCATTGAGCTACGGACAGCAGTGTTATGGTGCAACAATGTGGTGATGACGAGGACCAATTAAGGAAGTCCCTTAATGGATCATTGTGCAATCAAAACTGAAACTATATTTCATAAATGAAACAGTTTAATGACCCAAAATCACAGTGTAATAGAAACATTGTGATGTCTTCCATTTTTAATTTTCTAATGTGTTTGATAGTTGGAAATAAAATTTTGGTAAATTCTCTGACAAACCTCCCACAAATATCCTCTCCAACGAAGAATGACGAATGCCAGTGGGATGACATTCACTTCGACATACCCTAAAGAAAAAAGCCAGGAAGTGACAAACGACATCAAACACTTTAACCCTTGAGGATAGAATACTACGACAACAAACTTCAAGTGAGTTAGGGATTCAATTTTGGATTTATGATTTCCCCATTCTCTTTTCAAAAAGAGAACACAGATTAACCCATGAACATGTTAATGCATGGATCGTTTGTTCTTGATATATGGGGATATGTTTTTGGATTTCTCTACCTGGGAGTAAATTATCACTTCTATTGATTGAACTAAAATCTGCTGACTTCCCCATGTTTTTAAACTTCTAATAATTAGGGTGTTGGCTGACACAAACAAGGATTGAGCCCCTATGCACGTGCGTTATTCATGTATAAAGTCATTAAATTTTATAAAGGAGATATGGAGGATGTCATAGATAAGGTGGAAACCTCAAAATTATAAAGGAGCAGAAGGATCGAGAAACGGACCACTGAAGCAACTCTAGTGGCTCGTAGAAGAATATGCTGGTCCACCGGTGGTGGCTGTGGGTGGAGGGAGGCAGCACGCCCGTTGGTGCGCCATGGAGGTAGAGGTTCGTGGCTAGATAGCCTTGGTGGAAAGGTGTTGCGGTGCCAACCAGAACTACCTAGAGGCAGCAACCCGCTACTGGTCCACCCTGGTGAATGACGGAGGTCGCGGCCGCAGTGCTGGAGACCAGCGGTACCTCATTGGCGCCGTGTTGACTGAGTCAACCCATAGACTCGGTCTGTGGGTGATGAGGAAGGGTGCGGCTACTTATCCCCATCGGAGGCCACCTGTAGTTCAAAATTCAATGGTACACTATCACTTGACCACTGTAGAGGGGAGGCCCCGCGGCGAACATCGTGGCAGTAGGGGGCCAGACGCGGCATCTGGTTGCGTCTCGGCTAGGCTAACAAACTGGTCCGCCCTTAGCAGACCGGGTAGGGTGAGGGCCACCCCCATTGTGCAGGACCCACCCCAGCAGGCCATACCCACCCCTTTGGGCCAGGACCAGGCCAATCTGGATTCGGGTCAGGTCGACCAGACTACTTTGGGTTGGGTCGGACTGGACCCAGACCCAACCAACCCCATTTCACTAAAACACCTATATCTTTCAAACCAGGGGTCTGATTGATGCACCGTCAATGGAGTTGGGACCCTTGAAAAAAGGTGTTCCTTATGAGATACTATAACTAAGTATTTGTCGAAGTTGGCATATAGATGGGTTGGATTGGACTCAAATCTGACAAGGTCCTTTTTACAAAAATGCCTATATGATACAGACCGAGCATCCGTTTGACACGTCGTCTGTTGCATTGGGACCCTTACTATGAGACGTTCCTTAGGGTTACTCTTTGTGGGAATTTATTGTTTTGAGGTACAAAAAATGCCTTGATGAGAATATCCTCCAAGAATCGAGAGTGTTATTTGTGGGAATCCAGTGGCTGGCTGTGACATGAAGAATAATGAGCGACCCTGTGTGGATCTGCAGCTAGAGACCCTATGTGGGTTAGCACCTAGAAACCCTATGTGGATCATAAAATATAGAACATGTGTGGTTCATCACCTAGAGACCCTATGTGGATCTGAACCTAGCGACTCTATGTGGATCAGCTCTTAGCGACCCTATGTGAATCAGCACCTAACGACCATGTGTGGATCAGCACCTAGAGAACCAATGTCGATCAGCAACAGATCCTATCAATATAATAACATGGTCGAGATTTATGACTAATCATCTTTAATGTTGTACTTATGTTATATATAGTGTGATCTGTATCTTTAATTTATGCTATGTGTTTGAGATCTTTCTTGGGGATATTATATTTATGGTATTTTCATTGAGGTGTTTTCCTATCTTTTGTTTTCCTTTGTGGATTTCTGAGAGACCTTTGGGGGTCTCGGGGACCCTACTAGGTATTGTTATACTCACCCCTACATGGGCTTCATCCATACATATTGTGTCTTGTGCAGCGATGAACAGCTTTGACCGGGACTTTGGAGAGCCATCTCTAGACAGTGCTCAAAGGTGGATCAATATATGTGGTGTACTATTGTGACATCCAAAAAAGAGTTGTACCTACCCTTCAGGTAGTATCCTTGGTGGACGACCTCTGGTGATTTTTTTCCTGTACTTTCCTTTCATTTAGGCTTGTATTCTAACCCCTTTACTTTCAGTTTACACACTTTTCTCTCAGTGCTTGTACTTTGTAGAGGTTGTACTATTTTTCTTTCCTTTGTGGTTTTCTTTGCCTATTATTCCCTATCTATTTGTGTACAGGTTTGAAGGCAAGGCCTTTCTTTTCTAGGATATTTCTTTTTGGTGCTAGTCAGAAGACCCCTATCATATGGAAGGTGGGATTGGGGTAGTTAGGGCATGGGCCCCGAGGGACAGGTCGTGAAAAATTCTTTATATGTAGTTTCACAATAATTATTTTGTTTTCTAAATCCTCTATGATTTCTTTATCATCATCTAATTAAGAGTTTTCTTAAATATTTAAATAGGATTCCTCTTAATCCAATATAGTGTTTTCCTATTTTTAATGATTTCCTCCATCTCACCATATTTATTATCAAGATGAATATGTGACTTATATTTGACCTAGTAATCAATCATATAAATAGAAAATAAATCATCTAAACCATATAGAATCATCACTTCTTGGAATAAATTTAGTATTTTTATATCTTTACCCTCTTGAAATATAAGTTTTACATTTAGAATACCAATCATGGATCCTCTAGCGGATAAGAATATCCTTACTTCTATAACATTCACTTTTTATATTACATTACTTGTTTAAAACAATGATATAATATGTTGGAATATATTACCCAACCCTTGATAAAAATTTCCAATTACACCAGTATGATAGGTGGGTGATCTACTATCTAGTTATAATGATACAGTCATGTGATAAAGCTCTCCAGTTCAATATTGATTATAAATTACTAGTGGAATTAAATTAATACTATCACCTAAATCTATAATACATATGAGTATTTCATTCCCTTAAAATCACATAGATTCATAAATCTCCATAAATCCTTGAACATCTGAGGAGTATTACATTAGATAAAACAAATACATTATTTTATAAGATGCATAGTTTAAAACTTATCAATACTCATTTTCTGAAATTTTATTCATTAATAGTTTTAATAGTATATAATCTTTCAATATTATTCTAGAAATTCCAAATTCAATCCAAAGTTTTTGAAAATTTTAATAAACCTATTGAAATAGGTATCCATTTGATTGTAAAACTCTCTGTCTCTTTTTGAGGAAATATTTGGTAGTTTATAAGATTTTATTTCAGTTTCTTCTAGTTTAATAATTATTCTAACAAACTATTCTAACCATATTTTCATTTTTTTCAACCAATTTAGCATTCAATTTTTTTATCATACTTATCACTGTATTATGTTTCCAAATTTTTATCTGATTATTTATTTATCTATAACTATACCTCATGTCGTATAGGATGATATTTACCTTCTACCTTTGTAAATTTTCATCCTCTGTTTTATTATTCCCACACATCATTTTGATGGAATTTTCTCAAATGTGAAATAATTTTTTTCTTTGTCTTTTTATTTATTTTTAATTGATAGTTATCAAAATTAAATTTATAGGTTGTGCATTATAGCATGTTCCCTTTTATATGTTGGTTGATCATAGAGTCATTTAAGTTGGTTTTTAGAAAAAAATTATTCATCTTTAATTGATTCTCGTTGATCTCCCAATGCTCGATCAAAATATTCTAAATACTATAATCTTTTTGATCGGATGTAGAGGTCTAATTTACACAAAATTTATGACTATTTTTATCTTAAGAACAATATTTCTATATCTATGAAATTAACCCTAACATCCCTGATTGAATATACCATGATCCTTCAAATATAAATTATGGTGGTTCTTTTATTTTGGATTATATGTTTTTTTAAAAGATCATTTCATATGGGATGTCTCCCATAGTTTCCTATAAAAAATTCTTCATTCACTAGATTATTTGATGATTCTTACTTTGGATTGTAAATAATCATGATAGAACTGTATGCATACATGCCATAGTAATTATAATGTTCTCTTTCCTCATTATTTTTAGACATAAGACCATTCATAAATCATTAAAAATAGTCGACTAGAGATTTCACTTCATCCCATGTTGTTAGTTCATTAAAAATAACTATCCCTCCTCTTATTTACTTTTTGTTGAGATTTGGAAGCAAACATATTGTAATGTCTCTTATGTTACTCCCCTATCTTATCACCAAAGTGACCTCCTACTATAGTTTCCATCAGTGATTGTATCAAAGGGTCAAGTAATTTATAAAATAATTGAAAAAAGTAAATACTATATATATTGGTGATGGGGTCACTATTGGAAGTAGTCTCTAAATTTCTCCCCTTAGTCATAAAATGTTTCCTTATCTTCATGAACAATGATAGACATTATATTCCTCAAATATTTGGTTCTCTATGTAGTATATAATCTCTATATAAAAATTTTAAATTTCTTCCCATGCGTAGAATGAATCTACTTCTTACTCTAACAGTAATTTCCAATAATATCCTTTATGATTGTAGGGTAATAATAACATCTCTAGTTCATATTCACTCACTCACATGAGTAGGAATTATTTAAAATTGGATAAAAATATATTATGAAATCCAATACAACCAATGAGGAAAATCCTTTTAAAAGTGGAACACAGTGAAAGTGATGGATCCTTGGCTAAAATGTTCTAGAAATTTGTATCAATATAATGCATGTAGGATTAGAAAACACTATTAAGACATTAAATTCACCATGTATTAATGGCATATGATTATTATATATAATTTATTCCTAAAATCAGTGTTATTTTATGTTTTTTATCTTATAAAAAGATTAACTATATATATATATTATGTGATATTTTTTTAATTCTATGAAAATATATACTTTTTTGGGAATCATAGGATATAGGTCTATAATCAAAATACTATTTTTCATGTTACTACAATGTCATATAGTTATATTCTTCATAATCTCTTAATGTTAAATAAATGTAACTCTATAAAACTATAAGAATAATTTATGGAGTTTAATCCTTGTTTTTTTATTTTCTAAGTTTATTGAAAATTTTAAAAGTTTATCGGAATAGTTATCACCAGTAAATGTGCCAAATTTGTTTGATAATAAAATATATAGTCATGTATTTCAACTTCCCACCATGTTCGTAGGGTCGAAAAACGAATTACATGAGATTTTACCATTTAATATCCATATGGATGGAATAATTAATTATCTAATTATGTTTAATTATGGGATAATTTAAGGAGTAATGCTGATGTATTTATGATGTATATAGGTAAATGGTAATAAGTTTAGAATATATAGAGTTAATAAACATTGTTTTATGATATAATAAACACACACAAAAATATATAAGTTTTTAGGAATCAAATGAGATAATATTGCGGGTGTTATGATTATTTTTGTATATTTTTATTGCTCATGAATGAATTTATTAGTTCATTACTAAAACACCGACTTTTCCTTTACAAGTGATATTTTATGTCACTTTTGAGAATCATGGGTGAATACTTCCCCCCATAACGTTTTTTATACAAACTACACCAAGATTATTAAGATCAATTGCAATATAATTATTATGTGGATTATCCTCTATAGACATTCTCAAACATCATAGAAGTATGTCCCTACTCTAAGTGCATCTAATTTATATATTAATTAGTTATGATAATAATGAATCAATATAGAAATATAATATAGGCTAAATTCAATTCCTTTATTCATTATAAATAATTGAAAACCACACTACACTTGATCCCCACTAATTCCATAGTCACAAATAATCATGATAAAAATTCAAGATAAGAAGATTAATTTTCTCCAACGATCGATGGTAAAATTTATTTTTTTGTATAAGTCCCCCAAACTATAGTCTTATCTCCACAGACATGATAAAAATTTACCCCTCTCTCAATGTATAGAATATTAAATTTTTACTTCATCTCCCCTTATCTTATCACTCCACATGGGAAATGAGTAATGATATCTCTATACATGGGAAAGAATATGAAAACACCTTAGTGAAGTTCCACTCCCCTATCCCAGGTGGGTTTTATTCTCTCTCTCATGGATTTGATTTCTTGTATGCAATTTGTTAACGAATTTCTTAATTTAGTTCGGTAAGAATATTCAAGGAATATTTTGGTCCCCTTAATCTGTGTACGTGATCCACAAGTAATCCTCATGAATCAGTGGACACTAATTCTCGATCTATATTAATTACTTCTTGATTAATATTTAAAAGTTGTTTTACAATTATTTTGAGTGTCATGAACACTTCTGGAACATATAAAATACTTTTATGCTTATCATGTAGAAAATTATGAAATTGGATAGCTATGTATATATTAGAGTCAATATAGAATTTCTTTTCTAATGGAATAATAGATTTTAACATTATTTTTTAAAAGATTATAATATAAAAATGTTGTAAGTATTTTTTTAATAATTTTTATATAAACTAGAATCAAAATATTTATTTCAAAAAATTTATGTGGCTTTAAGAATCACTTATTTTATTAAAATGATGTAGAAGTAATCTTGTGATATTCTTTATATTGATAATCAATAATTAAAGTGAAACTATAGTTGATTTCAATGTCGGTTATTTTGATAAATTACCATGAACTTCACATATAACAACAGTCATATAGAAAAATTATTTTATAGTAGCCTTTTCATGTTAATCATTAAAATGATGGATTTAAAGTGTTGTATATTTATTAAAATTATTTCAATACAACTATCTTAATTGGATTAAATTGAGATAAAATTACTTGAAATTAAAAAAACATAATTAATATAGGAAAAATAAACTCATCACTTTAGATTTTTTTCCTTGGTTTTGGCATTTCTCTCTAAATAAAATTATCTTCAGTTGATATTTATTTTTTTGAAAGGTAGAACTAATGTATCATTTTGGACTTCAAATAGTAAATATCACAAAGGATATTTTTCACTTAAAATCAATCTAATCAACTTATCTTCATGAAAATAAAAATAAATTAAAAAAATATATCTATGAATAAAAAAATCATCAACAAAAAATAAATATTGATATAATAATTATAAATACCATGAAAATTGTAAGTAATGAAGAAGATATAGAATGAAAAGGAATTTAAATAATTAAGATGGAGTAGAAAATGAATATAAAAATTAGGAGAATGAAAATATATAAATAGTATTTTGAAAAATTTCACCTATTGTGTCGTAAATTTGTATGCATGAAGATAATAATATAAAGGGCATGTTATGAAAAAAATGAACGATCACTAGAATACGATATGAAATTTTACATTTAATGTTGATAATTCATATAAATGAAGATATAAAATTTTTATTCTAGTGTAAAATATATTTTATCCAATGTCAAAACCCCTTATAACCTCAGTTATATATTAACCAACATCAAAAACACGGGTTTTAACATAAGTTATATATTAACTGGTGTTAAACCCAATATTTTTTAAGTTTATTATATAAATAATAGACATTCAAAACATTTTTAATATTGGTTAATATATAATTAATGTAAAAAAGACCATGAGATAGGTTTTAACATCAATTATATAAAGAATAAGGTTTTTTAAAAAAATTAACATTGGTTAATATATAACAAATATTAGAACCCCAATACAAATTCTATTTTTGTTATTGGTGTTTGAGTGAAGAATTATATTTCCTCATAAATTTATTCTCATATTTTTTCCCATGGATCGATTAAAATTACAATATATCTTTCATTTTTTATATGGTATTGTATTGATAAGATAGAAAATCATTGAGGAGAAACAAGGTTCATGTTAGTGCAGGTATTTCCTTAAGATTTGATACTAGTCATGTTGTCTTAGAAATTTAATCTCAGTATTATGACTTTTTTAGTTAACCGGTATATAGAAACTCAATGTGGAGGATATTTCATTAAGTTGTAGATTTGGTAAAACCTTAGTGATATGGGGCATCATGTATGTAATGTATGTTGTATTTTGAGGGACATTGTCGATAGCGACGGTAACTGAAGTGTTTACCCCAAACAAAATTAAAACTAGTATTTTCTTGTATATTAATCCAACATCCATTGAAGAGATAATATATCCTTAGATTGATGTTCATGAGATTACATTGGAGTGCATGCATACTCTGAAACTCAAACATGGGGTAGCATTTGATCTGATGGATGATCTAAGTTACTATGGAAGAGTTTGTTTCCTCTTACATTTAATCTCATGTTGCACTTATTTTAATATTTTAGATCACATCCTTTCTTATTTAATCTTAAATGTAACCTTATTTCATTAATTTAATATCACGTTGCACATTTCTTCACATGCTTAATCTTATGTAACTCTATGCTAAAGTATTTTAGTCCACTTAGTCTTTAAAAGTATTATATATAACTCTATTAATTATATCAAAATAATTCTAGAAATTTGTTAATCACTTTAAAAACATTAAATTCAAATTTAAATCATTAATGAATTCATATTCACCAATAGATTATAATAATTGATATCAAAATTCCAAAATTAATTTAATTGTACAAACTACTATTTAATATCTAAAGACATAGAAAAATAATGAAAAGATAAATGAAAATAAATTTAAAAACATTGAAAACTCTATATAATGAAATCACATAACCGTGATATATAATTTAGATGTTTCTAGGTAGATATATATATATTAATATTATATTATATTACAAAAATAAAATATTACCTCATTAAAATAATAATTACTATTATTAATGAAATCCATGGAGCTGGTCATATATAATATTTCTATTTTTAACCTGGTGAAATTGCAAATTTCAACAAAATAGATAAACTTAACTACTCAGTAATGGATAGAATACAATTATATCTAATATGTAACAACAATGACACAAAAAATAAGAGGAATAAATAAAAAATAATTCTATATAAATGATTATATAATCATAATAGAAGCTAAGTATTTTAGGAAAATAAAAATGAATTATCACATGGATAATAATAAATGATATTATAATTATAGAATTCACAATACATTCCATTATAAATAATACATTGTATTTCTCATATAAAGACATAAAACATAAAAAATGGAAGTCGTACACTAGATACCCAAGATATTTTGTCTCTTTCAAGTTATCAATGAATTTTATGAAATATATAATTTATGGCCCCATTCATCACAAAATAAGTTGAATACACTTATTATATGAAAGAAAAGGATAAAAATATATATTCTAAATAGAAACTTATTGCATAATTATAGATGAAAAATCAATAATAATTTATATTGAGGTAATGGTTATATGGATTGTAAATATTTCCACAATAAAATGAATGGTATGCATATCTCGACAAATACCCTTCATGGAAAATCATTATGTACATGGTACTGAAACCATATTGGATAATTAGATATTTGGAAAATTAAACTAATCATTTTAGACAATATATTATATATATATCTCGGTGAATACCATTTAATGAGAATATATAAGTATTAGGAATACACACCGTATATAATAAAATGATAAACAATAATGTCTGTAAATTTTCCCAGTTAATCGTCAGGAAAGACTATCTTGTATAATACCATTGAATCATTTTATAAATTGATAATAATTCAAAATAATAATATATTTACCTTTTTATGTGAAGAATATCTAATTGTAGTATTTTAGTACCTACAAAGATTAAGATGAAAAGTGTGTTTAGTAAATTATATACATGAATTTATGATGGTAGTAGACCAATGAAGTTATAGATAAATTCAATCTTAAATTAAGAGAATTTAATCACACATATTTGATACACAGTAAGAATATAAAATTTCTTTATATAGAAACTTCTAGGTTTGTAAATATTTATGGAAATGGTGAACTTGTTTCAGAATTGAGTGTAATTAGATAAGGACCTAATAGTGGCTCCACTAGCTATATTTCTATCACCCATAAATAAATAACAACTTTTAGGAAAAAATTGATCAACAATATAACCATTACATGGAATATATATAGATTTTTTAAAATGGGAACCATAGATATTCTGACCTCCTATAAGAATTTGAGCATAACAATGGCTTTTGAATAGAGCTTAATGTTAGTGAAATGCGGTCTCACATGCCTTGTTCACCATATGAACATTACACAAAATTACATTACAATAATAATATATTATTAAATTTGAATTTAGAAGTGATACTACAATGGAAATGTAAATATGAATAAAGAAGAGAAATAGAAAAGACCCTTACTTTTTTATGGTAACGACATATAAACAGTGTATAATGTGAGTAAAATTTGGACTCACATGAATAGAATAAGATAATTAAAATACTTAAAATAATATTAAATAGATATTAGGATATTAAATAGGAAATTTATATAGATACTATAATAAAAATGTGAAATGTGATGGAATAGAGAGAGAAATAGGACACTTACTTCATCATAATGATCACATAAGAAAAGGTAAATAATGATTGTGAATGAATAATATCTCATATGAAATAAAAAAGGGTTATAATATATACAAAATATAACAATATAATAATTTTTTATGCTTCTTCTGAAGGAATTATGATAAGATAATTAAAATTGTAAATGGAAAGGAGTGGTATACAAATCCCGACATTGTCGTTGTAATAGCTTTTGAAAATGGTAAAATGGGTGAACAAATAATATCCAATGAAAAATAAATTGAAGGGATGGTAATATAATATATTATAATAATATAATAATATGAAATTTAAATATATAAGATATTATAACATAAAAATTATAATATGAAAATAAAGATATATAAATAGTGACCCTTACGATACATATGATTCCTGGCTTAGAATAAGACCTCTTTACAATCAAAACACTTCAGTATCGAGGATATAAATGTGGAATAGACTTAGTAATAGAAATATTAAGATATTAACTAATTATGGATTTAATATAAATTAGATAAGGGGTGGGTATTTATAAGTGTGGTCAGTGGAAACAATGGAATAATGTATTTATTATTTTATTGTTTCATTATCTCTAGTGATTCACTTCACTCATAGTTTATTATTACTTATATTTTTTTTGTTCTAAAATTATGCCATGGTAACTAAATTTGTGTAATTTAGTCATTATTACATAAGTATCCTGTCATATTTACCAAAATTCCTCTATTACCTTCCCAATGACCACATTATCTTTCTAATGGAAGAGTTATATAAATTTTATAACCATTTTTTGGTAATAATTCTATAAATATATAAAATTTATTTTTAATTGAAGATAATAAAAAAATTAGAATATTATTTAAGTGAAAAATAAGTTACGTATACATTTAGAAAGAGTTTTATATTATAATAACTTGCACAACATATTTTTATTTTTTTAATGGTATGATAAAAAAATCATTTACACATTATATGAATTATTATATTTTTAAAATTATTTATAAAATATTATTTTTTGTAATAATATTATTTAACCATTTATGTTATCTTTTGTTGTATAAAAAAATTATTATAAAATTTATCATTTATATAGAAATTTATTACATTACATTTTATAGTTACATGTTACGGATATAACACTATTAAAATTTTAATAATACTATGATTAAAATTATAATTTAATGATATATTACTATAAAAATGTTCATATGATAATAAAACAATATATACAGTTATTAAAGAATAATTAATGTTGTAAAACATATCTTATAAAACAGTTTTAAGAATCATTTATTATTCTAAATATATATTGTAATTCATAGAATAATAAACTTTATTAAATAATAATAACTACAAAATGAACATTTCAATATATAAACATATAATAACTTTTAACAAAACATATATAAATATGATAAATGGAGCGTTATGAAATCTTAATTTTTGGATGAAATATATTTTCATACTAATAAATGAATTACATAAGATTGTGTATTTATGTATAACTAATATATCATTTATGGTTTCCACCTAACAATCATATAGTGAATATTTTTATTAACAATACAATAATAAGTCCTATAAGAGATATAGATTTCATATACCTTTATATATATATTTTATTATATTACTAAATTAATCCTTCCCATATATATATATATATTAAAGGGATTAATATATATTTTAAGATATCATGCCTATTATAAGTACATTGTTTATTAGTAAATTTATGTTATGATATAGTATTTATCTACCTTTACATCAAGTATTTATATATAAAATAATACTTTTTTTATTATTTGGTAAATATATATATTGTTCTATTCCATGGATAATAACTTTCAATGTTTTCATTGAAGTGAATCATATTTACATCCCCTTATCATAGAAATTACAATTAATCATTTATTTTTTATTCAAAATTATATATAGTTATTGTATAATATTATTTTAATTTTAATTTAAAGAAATGACCCAAATATATTTATCTTATCATATTAATTTCTATATCTATAAAATTCATCTAAAATCTGTAACTTTATATAAATAATTAAATTAAAATTAAAATAATCTCTATACATATATATGTTAAATTAAAAACTAATGGGAAAATTATATCTCTTATGTATGGGTTGTTACATTCTCCCCCCATAAATATATCACATCCTTGTAACTTTTAATTCATTATTTTTAACAAAGTCTATGGAATGTTTAATTCATCATAATATTTTACATTACGGGTTCCACCAGTGTTTTTTAACCAAAATATTATTCCTTTAACAAATTATGATCATTTCATAATATAGATTTTCATAATCATAGTGTAAAGTTTAATCCAATATGTTTATATTAGTAATACTTGAACAATTTTTTTAAACTAAAGACTTTATATCCTAACATTTCCTATACTAATCCAAAAAATAACATCCTAATTCCTAAAAAAATCTGATTCGACAATGACTTCTTTATTTTTGTTATTATGGATATCCCTAAATTTTACCTAATTTTTAAGTTTATTAAAATTTCTTTCAACATGGTCCATTGTCAAATCCTAATTTTATACTGAAAAGTATAATAGTATCTACTAATAAGGTAAATTTTTTCATGAAATAAATGTTCTATGTATTTAATATAGGAAAAATATTTAACATTTTCATTTTATACGATGTTTTATATAATTTTTAAAGTTTTTAGTGTATTGAAAATTTTTTCTTCCTATATTCAACAAAATATTGTTCGTATGGTTTTTACTATACCTATCCTAATACCAACTAGAACACCTTAAATATTGTTTACCTTGAGTTTTTGGGTTACTCATTACATGGATATTCGATTACATGATTTCTCATGCACACGATGTATGGTTTGGATTCTTGTTGGGCACTAGATACATCAATAGTACATTAAATTAAAAACATGAAATTTTATATTTTTAAAATACATATTATGTTCCGTTAATGTTATAAGTAGATCCAAACATTCACAAAATTATAATTTATCAGATGGGTAAATAGGGAAATATAATAAAATGGGTGATCTCAAACACTTAGTAAGTGATTACATATAGTGAATGCCAACATGAAAAAAATGAAAAACAATATAGTAGAAATATATCAAAAAATGATGACTTATAAATGATTATATAATCATAAAATATTTCTTCTATATTATGAAAATGGAAATAAATAATCAATTAGATAATGATAAATGATCTTATAATAATGACATATTTAATGGATGACTTTATAAGTATATTATTAAGACCTAATTACAAGGCACCATACATTAAAGGGTAGGAATACACCAAATACCCAATAAAAATTGTCTCATGTGACTTATAGATAAAATAATGGTAAATATAACTGAAAGCCCCACCTATCATGTAAAAACCCCGAGTACAGTAACCCAGATCTGGTGTTTAAATTCTTAAATTAGTATAAGATAATATAGATCCTCTCCCAAAGGATCAAACAATTTTTCATTCTTTAGAGACTAAATAAATACATTATTTACATATCACATTGGAAATATAAAATATATCTTATGAAAAATGTTAAAACATTTTTATTCTCTTAATAATATCTTGGAGTTCTTTCGATGTTCCATTTTTTATAGCCTACGAAAATGGAAAATAAATAAAGTGTTGGGATTAGATGACTATTAATGGGTTTCATACACGAGAAGTAATCATAGATAAATAAGGCCTAAAAAATATAGAAAATTGAATAATCAACAAACATGTCATATATTGAATATCTTGAGCATGAAATATTTTCATGGATAAAAAAATTAATGAAAAAACTTATTTCATAATGATGAAATGCATAATGTCATACATCATAATCCTCGAGCCATGATAGCATTATCTTACCATTAAGTCCTTATGCCAAGACATAATGATCTTATCATCAATGCCTCATTCAATGTTATCTTATATACCCTTAGGGCCTCATTCAATGACATCGTACATATTGTTAATGATTTGTGTAAGACATCATGATAATATTGATAGGTATACACTAGGATACCCATTGTAGTTTGTCTCATAAGACTAACTCGGTGCCTCTAAGGGACATAGTGGACCCCACCCACTATGTAAATATTTCCAATGACTTCTTCATTTGTGGAATTAATATAATAATTCAACTTGAATATTCCTTAAAAATCCATAAATAATAATATTGAATAAAATAAACAAAACATAAATATTTACCTAGACAATTAAGTAACTTTCATAGTAAGATTCTTTTAAATAAAGTCCCATATAATAATTAGAAAACAATTGTTTATACTTTTTAATTATTTAAACTATATACATGAAATAAATGTACATAGACATGAAGGATAGAAATAATATCAAAATAATTATGGTGATCACTAGAGAACCTAGAATAATTCCTTTTGCGTAAAATAAGGCTTAAACTATAAGCCATTATGGGATGAAATAATAACATCAATTTATAATAATTTTTTTTTATCAAAGGCATGTACTTTATATAATTATAGTGGAAAATGGGAGTGGAAAATTAAAAATAAAAATCATAAAAATTTTATAACTTGGTTACACAAAATGAAGTTAAAATTCAATTCCAAAACACTTTTCATGAGGTAAGAAGATTTAAAAAAAAAAATATTTTTAGGATAGATTAAAATAATTTCAATTGGAAAATAAAATATGATCAATTAAGAAAATATATAGTGGAAGATAATATACATAATTGAAATAAATTTCCTTTTAAATTTTATTATGAAAATAATATCCCCCTTTTTCAGCATAAATATTAAACAAAATATTGAAAAATAGAATTTCATATAAAAAATTTAAAATATTTTAAATGAATATTTATAAATAATAATGTTCATAATGAAGGAAAATGTGGTTAAGAAGTTAATGTTAAAAAGAATTATTTTTAATACTTTATAAAGAAAGTAAAAATTGTCATGTATGGAAAAAAATAGAAATATTAATAATTAAACCATTGTAAAGAAGATTGATATTGTTGAAAATCACCATAAAAATAAACTTTATTATATATAATATAATTCATGAAATAAAATAAATAACATGGACTTTGAAGAAAAAATATTCCCAGCCAAATAGAAAAATTAATGTCAATTTTTATTAAAAACAATCTTTCATTATTTTTGATTACCATAGAAGGGGAAATGGAATGAATAATCAAAAAAATATTAATAACCTAATTAAAATAATAAAAATATATTTTAATAGATAAAAATATATAATTTCCCTAATAGAAATTGATACACAAAAAATCCCATATAAAAATGATAAATTAAAATAAACTCTTACCTTTTATTCCTTATTAAGATGAAGCCTTCAAACCTCCTACAAAAAAAATATTATATTTATTGTTAATTTATATTTCATCAGTATTTAAATATATATTTCTGGATATCATATAATAATTACTAATTCTTACCTGTTTACTCATAATTCTTTGTCAAAATCAATCATTTAGGTGTCAACTGATCTCTTTATCATGCTTGTTTTGATTTAGGGATTCTAGTCCTCACACCTTGGACAAGTTTTAATAATATAAAAGTGACAATCATGTAATATATATATAATTTATACATCAAATAAACTTTTATAACCATCAATGTAATGTCTTTTTGAAAAATGAAATACAACATTCATGAAGGTTGTAGTTCACACAAACGCATGTGTGATGTAATCATTTTTAAAAATACATACTGAAAAGAAGGTTGATAATTATTTTTATAGAAATAAAATGATTTATGTCTTTAATATCATATTTATTCATTAAATACATCTATATATCCTTTCATGTGAATAATTAATGAAAAACAATATACGTTGGTGGTAGTATGCATATACTCTTGAGAGATATTTTTATTTTTCATTGGATGGAAATGAGAAATAAAATGAATTTAAAATAAATATACTCACATTTAATTATATTAAATATATTCACTCAATTATATTTATGGTAATAATATACTTGAATTAAGTAGAATAATAATGAAATATGAAAGAACTCGGTTAAGACCTTTACCTCTTCCGTAGATTTCATCCTTTCGTTCACACCTTAAACCTTATTATTTTAGTATTTTTGTGACCCCAAGATATACATTTTGTAGAGAAAAGAGTTTTTAGGTGATTTGGAAAGATATTTTCCATGCTAAAATGCTCCAATAGTGTAAAGATGTGAGGGGTTGAGGGTCTCTATTTATAAGTGATGATAGTAGAACTCTTGTAAATAATTATAACTTTAAAATAAAGTCGTTTTTTGTGTAAAGTGGAACTGAAAAAGCCCAATTTAAAACATAAGGTGAGTTATATTCTAAATAAAATCTTTAAATAACATTTTGAGGATTTTTAATAATATTTGAATCGTTATCTTTTAAATTACCCCATCATTAACCCTTTTAACCCAAATTGTGGTAAGAAAAACTTTTACTATGGAAACAATTCATGATATCTAAAAATGAAATGGGAATTATTAAAAAAAATTAATGTTATTATTAAAAATATGGAATTCATTTTACAATACACTTTTTTATAAGTGTTGAAAATCAATTTTAATATGAGTACACAAAATGAAACAAAACACATTTTTTTAGATAAAAAAAAAATTTAACCTAAAAATTATTTTACCTGAAAATCAACATAAAATTTATTAGCAATAAATATATTGGTTTAACAACAAGAAAAGGATAATTTTTTGACTTCAGAACTAAACCAAAACTAACTGTAAAATTTTAATTTTTTAATTAAATAAAAGGATTAAAAAAATTTATTAGAATAAAACATCACATGGGTTCTTAAATGTCAAACATGCATTTGTTTTCTCAGAATGATATTTTTAAATAATTTACATCACTCCTTGAATATATATTTTTTTTAATAATTTTTTTTTCAAAACACATAGGTTATTGTTATATTAGGATGATGTCTTAAACGCAATGATATTTGTAGAAAACAATATTTTTCACTATTCAAATAAAACAAACCATTTCAGAAAAATAACCAAAATCTCACTATACTATAATTTTTATTATAATAATTAAAAAATAAATTTAATATAATAAAATTAAAATTAAAAATATATATATTATATTTAAAATGAAAATATGTAATATAAATAAAATATTTTATTTAAAAGTTACATTTTTAAAATTCAAGTGTTATTAATATCACATATAATCAATTTATTATTATTTTAGTTTTATTTTATTATATCATACATTTAATTATTTTAGAAATTATACCTTTATTAAAATATATAATACTTCAAAATCTATTCGTTAAAAATTACACCTTTCTAACATTTAATGATTTTAATAACATCAATTTAATTATTTATTTTCTAATCATTAAATTTCTAGAATCAAAAATATTAAAAAATCTAAGAATCATAATTAATTAATATCATTTAATTTATAAATGTTTTATTATTACTATTTAATAGTATGTATTGACTCATTTTAATTCGGTGTTTTGTGTGTTACAAACTAATAAACATATTGTTTATTTAATGTAAAACATGTAATAAAATATTGGGGTGTTATATTAGACCACTTGAGCAAGTTGCATCCTAAAAATTTCATTTTTTTCTTAAAATAAAGAATTTATGTTAACATAGGTATAATCTAATATTTGGATTTTATCTTTTTAATTATTCCTAATATACTACTTGGAATTTTTTTTCATAAATAAATATTTCTAAAACCGTATATGTACAATTACACTACTCAGAGATAAGAAAAATTATATATAGGATTACCTTAATTGCTAAATAATATTCCTTACATAAGACTTTTTAACTTTATCTTCATATTTTTTGAGTTTTAGTAATACTTTTACCACCAACATATAGTATATGCATAAATATACTTACTCAATTTCGTTCAATTTTATAAGATTAATTTCATCCCTCGATTATGCTTCAAACATTTTTTCATCTTTTATATATTAAATATTTTATATGATAAATAATGATTGTTCTTTTTTCATCCCAAAAGAATGACTATAAAACTTTATTAGGTCATGATATCAATAAAATAATGATAAGTTATTCATGCCATCTTCTGGAACTTACAAAAACAAAAATAGCGAGTGTGATTAAAAACAACATTGAAAAGGATACTAACTATAAAATCATTTATTATTAATCATTCCAATAATTCTATATAAATTATCTTATATGTTATATATTAATTCCTTAATAATAAAAATAAATAATCCTAAAAAATCAGTATTATGAAAAATTCAATCATAGGTATAACAACATTGTTTGCAAAAATGGAATAACATAACATCTTAACTGTAACCACCTGATATATTGTTGTTATATCCAGATTCCTATAATGTGTATTAATGTATATCTCCTTTATCATATTTTTAGGAGATGATTCAATATACATGAAAAATATAAAATATATGTATGTTTGGAATGAAATAAAGCACGATCATATCATTAAAGAACATGACCTATAATCTTAAGGGACTTCAAATTCTGCAATAGTAGTTTCATAAGACTAGCCTTTCTATATCAACCATTTATGAGAAAACATCAACTAACTATTAGGGATTTTTTTTGAATATTTACCCATCTCCATACAAGTTAAACTCTAGATATTGGATTCTTCCTTATTTCTCATTGAATCGTGACCTACATGTACCATATATTTTCAATGGTAATAGACATTCATTCCCTTTAAAAAATACTATGGTGTTTCTTTCCATAATAATGACATATTAGATTTTTCATCCTTCTCATATTCTATTTCATATAAAGTATTTTTTCCTTGGTGCTCAGTTGTGCAAGGGATCCAATATTGGGTGCCCTCTCCTTTAAATATTTTCAATTTTGGGGGAACCTATAAGAGATTACAATGAGTTTGGAGGTGTTTTGGATGAGTTGGGGTTGGGAGGGAGAGTTCCACTTATATTTTAGACTAGAATCTAGTGTGGATCCTTTCACTACACCATAGTCATAGCTTCTTCAACAAGTAGAGTCTATCTATATTTTTGGAGGTGTATAAGGCAATGTTCGAAGCTGGAACCAATTTTGGGGTTGCTACGCCATGAAACCTAGGTTGTTGTGTAGCCCATATTATTAGATGGTGGATGAAGAGTGGATACCCTACCTATAGTGTGAAGTTAGGGTTTTATATTACATTAGTTCTTAAAATTTTTTAATTTAATGATTTGTGGATATGTGGTTATATCATAACCTCATCCTTATTGTTGGATGCCTATGATGTAGTAGTCCGGGTAGTGTCATGGTCTTCACCCACGTACTAAAGATTTGCAGAATGTAAATTTATAAAAATCTAAAATCTAGTTTTACGAGTATTGTTTTGATGTGTTAAGGTGTCATACACCATAGTCCCTATGGTTTTTAAAAAGGTTTCATTGTGGTTTGAGTGGATACACCATGGTATTGTGTTTTGTGGCTGAAAAAAAATTCCGGCAGTCCCTTAAACCCATCATTTATTCTAGTTTTTCTCTTCTTTATTTGGTGAAAATAGTACATCACAAATATCTCCATTATCCCAATTTCATGTAATCTTTACCCAACCCTTAATAATCGATCTGTGGTGGGTTTTGGTAAGTACACACTTCATTTTTCTTCCAGTTTCTACCTGTTTCTTCATCTACAAGGTTCTACTATATGGAAAACCATTTTTATCATTTTGGGGTACAAGAATTAGGTGGTTATTGTGTTCAAGTATATGAAGTGTTCTTTACTTAATTATTGTGTTTGGAGGTGACCATTCTCTTGATTTAACGTTTCATAGTGATTTAAAAAGCACCAATTTTGGTAAGGGCTCCCTTGTTTCTCACATACTCTATCATGTGGGATAGATTATGATTTCATGTACCATTGATAATATGGTTTTATTTAGAATAATGAGGATAATTAACCTGTTTAATTTTAATTTAATTTGAAGGAAATGATTCCCAGGTTTTTATTACAATTTTTTGTAGCTGATATTTAGATTATTCATGCATGTTAAACTACTAATATAATGTTTGTTAGTTGACTATGTGTGGGTTTAATTGATCTAGATTTTGGATCCCATGTTGCCTGATAGGTTTTCAATACCGTGACTAAAATGACTAATTAATTATATATAGATAAATAGTTGGGTTCACATGGAAACTATGACTTGTATGAGAAAACCCTAAAATAAAGATGTGAAATTGATGAAGGCCCCTATTAGATTTGAATTATTATAAGTGATTCCTATGTGGTTATGAAATGTGTAATTTTAGTGTGTGTGTGTGTGTTGTGTTGTGGTATGTCTTCAATGTGGTATGGTGATGTGTAGTTATGATTTGGGGTGGTTATGTGATGAGTTATGGTTTTTTGATGTGGTGGATGTGATGGGAAATGGTTGTGATGTGGCTGTTGTGATGAGGAGGTCGTTATAGCTATGTAATGGTGGAACTGATGGTTTGTAGGCATGGAAATTTAGGCTATTCGGTTTTTTATGTTGTGGTGTGCTATGATTTCGTCTTCTTTAGTAATGAAATTAATTAGTTAATGATGAATTGAAATGGTATGGATTGAATCGCTAATGAATGAATGAATAATGATGTGTTGTGTGGTTAAAATGGGTTTATGTTAAATGTAAAATAATGGGTTAAAATAATGAGATTAATAGGATAGAAAAAATGAAATGAATGGGATGAATTAAAAACATGTTTGTTAATTTGAAATTTTGAAAATGGATGAATTTTATGAATAATATGAAATTTGAAATTTGAAATGTGAAATGTTCCATGTGGCTTATTTTATGAGGTTTTGAATTTAGATGTGGAAGTGAAACTGATGTTTGTTGTGATTCTTGGTGGTGATGTGGTTAGTTTTGATATTGTTTTTTTGTGAACCCATTGGTTGGTATTATGTTTATATTTATATATATAACTTTTATGTTCATTGGGTATTCTATACATACCCCATCAATGATGACCACCTAGTGCCGACAAGTAAATCTTGTGGTTCATTTTTTTCAATATCCCAATAGTGATGACCGTTAGGGCATACATGATCTTCCCCACACTCTCTTCAATGTGACATTAAAATGCATGTTCTAGGATGGTCATAAGTCTAATGTTCATTTTAAATATGTGGGGTGATGTGATGTGATAGCCTAGGTGTCTTTGGTTAATATTTTATGAGGTGTCTTGTGGTGGGTGTTTTGCATAGTAGGAGGATGGAAAAAATTTGATGTAGTTAACATTCACGAAACTCAACAATGTTGGTTATTAGATGTGATGTGAAGTAATTTTGAAGGTTTATTTGGGGAAGACATGATGTGATGTGACAGGCCATTTGTCTTTTGGTGGGATGTGATGTGATCTAAAGGCCCAATTTTCTGTGGGAAGGATGTGATGTGATGTTGTAGAGAAGAGGTGGAATCAGAAGGACATAAAATGATGGGGTGCGAGGGTGAAAAATTAGTTGGAAATTTGTGTGAGATAACCTTTTATTGAAAATCATCAAATTATGATATTATTCTTGAATGGGTTATTTGGTGGTAAATCCATCGGAAGTATGGGATTTTGTTAGGTGACCTATTTATGTGTTTTTGGTTATGATGTTTTCTCAATTGATTATCTGTATTCTATTTTCACATATGTAATAAAGACTTTTGATTTCCTACTAACTATACTTGTATGATCACCCGAAGTATATAAAAATGATTTTTTAGGTTTCCAAGAGGAGTATGAGGATATTTCTGGATATTATTTTCACAGGCTGTTGGAATGTTGATGTATCGTTTCCTTATTTTTTTCATTTCATATATTTACATTATAAATTATTTTATTTTTTACATTATTAATTCATAATGTGATGTACTTTGGTAATTTCATTTTAAATTAGGTTATGGAGATTATTTATCAATTATATCATATATCTTAATCATATATATATTATAGTGGGTAATGCCTCTCATATTGGGATTATATAACCTCAGTTCTTGTCTCCAACATGGGGCCTACTCAAGGTAGGACTTCAGCATAATTTTATCGATCACATAATTATAGGTCTATGAGGGGTTCCATTATAGTGAGGGTCCATGATATAATGGTATTAGAGGTATGGATTAGGGATGTGATAGAGTTTATAATAGTAATTATTCCATGGGTTGGTAGGGTGGAAACATGATTTGATATTTGTGTGCGACATAGGCTGGGGAAGACTGTATAGGACTTGATATTTTATGTACCCCTGTGATCTAATCCAAGAACTATGATACTAGAAAATGACCAAGTGAGGTGGCTCCACTTTCAAGGTAGATACCTTGTGAATTAACTTGCATTATTATTGACTTGGGTTCTTGTATGAACAAGGGTGTTTTGGGAAGGATAAAATAAATTAAATAAATAAAAAAAAATTACATTCTACCGAGTCTAGGAAATATTTGTTTCCATTTTAGCTATTTATTATAGTCATTGTGTTTGTGTGGTTATGGAAGTGGATGTTACGTATGATGATCCATTGAATCAATGGAGGGTTGATTCGATATGGGAGGATGATATATAGAAGAGGATATTGCATGATTTTTAGTGAAAGATGTTGGAAAAGTAAGAAGGAAGTATTTATGATATAGAGACATAGATATGGTAGGAGGATCTCAAGATTACCTTCTATTTGATCTAGGTACCAATATATTATCAGTTACCTTTTTTAATTTTCCCAATGCGAGGAGATATGCGTCAATAGTGGGTGTTATGCCTTGGTGATTGGAAGAAGGGATATATTTATTGGGTCATCTTTTAGAAATAGTTTTGAGTAGAGTTACTCTTAGTGACCACGAATGATGTGATGAGGATGGAACTGGCCTCTCTTCACCGGTGGAGTATTTTTGTTTAGGATCTAGGAATCGAATCCCGTGAAATTTTTTATTTCACCCCCTGACCTATTACATGAGGAGGAGTCCCATGTGCAATCTCTTGATGAGGCACTATGTCCTTCTATTTAGTTTTTAGTTCCTCCTTTTATATTGTAAACCAATCTGGTGGTTCAGAAAAATTTGATGGTGATCAAGTGGATGCACTTCTGAAGAGGTTTCATATAATAGGATAATTAATAAGGTTCCTTGAGGAATATATTTTTCAGTGGTAGGCCTCATGGGCCATGGAATTTGAGGTTTCAATGAGTAGGGAATTGTCCTCAGTGGCTTCATCCATGGCCTTCTAAGGTCATATTTTTGTACTTATATATAGTCTTTGGCTAATGTTTTTATCCTATGGAGTCCATGTGCATAATGAAAATAATTTCCATGTAGTTCTTTATTCTTATTATAGTTGAATAAGATATGTTCAGCATCGGCCTCAGTAGTAACAACTAGTGAGACTAATTTAGAAGTAGGGGTAGTAGGATTATTATCTTACAAGAAGTGATTGAGAAGAAATAGTTTGAACTTAGGATGTTCCTAATGTTTAGGGACCTCGGCCTAAGCATGGATGTGGTGGTGGTCTCACCTAGAAAGGTAGAGTGTCTATGTGTAGTTTGTTTCACGCACTAGAGGTCAAAATGCAAAAAAGGATATAGATAATTATAGTTCCAATAAGTATATCATCCACACTTTTTTGTGCCTTTTCTAATTCACAATCCTCACACTCCTTTATTACTCTAATTTTACATTATTATCTAAGACTATAATAAAATAGGGTTTACATTCCCATAGTCTTTACTACACCAGTCTAAGTTCAGAAAAACTTTTTTTAAGTGTTCTAGGGGTTTAGACAGATGATAGGGCTACATAAATCATGTAACGATATATTATTTATTGAAATTATACCATAAAATGACATCCTCACCATCAAATAGTTATATTTTGTGAACTCTATTATAAACTTCTTCTATAATAGAGTTGTTTTTTATATATGGATGGTCATCGTGCAGTTTTATTTGATGAGGGTAGTTTTCTATTATCTAGTTGATGTGCAGAGCCCAATATTATTTTTATGGCTCAGTATTCTATAGAATTAGTGAAAATTTGGATAGAGGAGGCTCCCACAGTTATGAGGGAGTTTCTATATGTTTTTCCTTAGGAGTTTGGACTGTTACCCCCATGATCTAATATTGAGTTTGGGATAGACTTATAGGTTTTTGCATCTCTGATTTCGATCTCTCCTTCTTTGATAGGACATTATGAGTTGGAAAAGATGATGATATATATAGATTATCTAAGTATAAGGGTTTCATCTGACCTATTTTACCATTAAGGGGTGCTCTGGTTTTCTTCACTAATAATGCAGATGATAGTCTATGGTTTGTATATACTATTAGAGGATGAATTAGGTTATAATCATTATTCGTTACCCACTTCTGAGGATACATGGTCTATTTTAACATCTAATAGTTGGGAGTTGGTTTTATAACAACTATCTACTATATAGATATCTCTATTTGAGGGTGAAGGAGGGTGATAACCCAATAACTGCCATCAAATGTAGGTATGGGTGGTTGGAACTTGTGGTTATGCCATTCGGTTTCATGAACACACTAGCTGTGTTCATAGGTCTCATGAAATCTATGTTCTATGAATTCCTTAATCATTAAATAGTTTTTAAATTGACTAAATATTTATCTAGTAAAATTAATAGGATGATAATGTATATCTTCTCAAAGATATCTTATTGGTTCTTCCACACCATCATATCTATGGAAAGTTTTCCAATTGTATGTTTTGTACATGATAGGTGAATTTCCCTAGAAATGTGGTATCACAGTATGGTGTGGTTGTAGAACCATCATTGATTTATTAAATTTTTTTATTATGAGTCACTTGATAATTTTGAGGAGGTTTATAGCATTGTAGTTATTTCACACAATTGTTTTAAGTTCATACCCTATTTCTCATGGATTTCAATGCTTTAGATTTCTCTCGCTAAGATAGATCCAACTCTTAGTAGGTTATATTAGTGTTAGTGTAACATCCCAATATTTTAAAATAATTAAATAACATTCGATAGTGTATATGGATTACAACACTAAGATTATAAGAGAATATAACACCCCAAGACATTACTATATATATATTAAATAAATTCAATATCTTCGATAGCTTATAGAACAAGAAACATCAAGTCTAAATGAACCATTATATAGCACATCATTTTAAAATAATAGTTAAATTGGAAGGTATGTACAATATTAAATACATTATGAAAGGTATATGGTTTACACATATATAAAAAAATACATTAGTTCAAAATTTACTATAAATGAAAATAAAAATAATTTGAAAGAAAAATAAATTATATATAAAAAATAATATCATTCTAAAAGGAATTTTCATCATGATTTTAGAACATATTTTAAAATTAATAATTTCCATAAGAAAAAAAAAATTATTTTTGATGTCTACATGTAAAAATTATCTCTATGTGAATTTTGAAAATTTTCCTAAAAAGATTAATTTTCATTAAATAATAAAAAATACTGATTTTTATAGATAACATTCATTTTGATAAAATTAATTACAAATATAAATTATATTTTAAAACTTTTAAAGTAATATTAGTTCAATTCTATTAAACTCATTTCATATTGAATTCTGATATAAAAAGTGATAAATTTTTTGAATGTTTTTCTTTGAAAAAAACATTTTTTCGGACACGTTTACGAGTTTACATTTAAATTGAATTCATCCACATATGTGGAATGAATTTGAAAAAATGGAGTCAATATTTGGAATCATAATATATTATTATATATAAAATGTAAAATTAATTTGTTTCTATAATTATTAATGAAAATAATAAATATTAATTAGCACGGTTATGGTGAAGACATGTTTACTGGGGTCTTAAACCTAAGATATAAGTTTTTAAAATGAAATAAAACACATATATTTTTTTATTTTTTGGCCATATATCAACAAAATATATTACATGCTTTGAAAATTATCTATTTTTGACCACTGATTCATCTAAAAAACATTGTAACAAATTTTTTCCATTCAAAATATTCCAAGTGCATTATCTCCCCCACTTATAAAAGGACACCCCTTAGCCTCCCCTGTTCAGAAATTAAAATCCATTTGGATATACAAATAACTATGCAAATACCTTCTTTATATCAATCCATGTATACTAGTGTCCTTTTTTTGATTAATGATATATTTTAAGAATTACTTAGGTATAAACATATATAGAATACCTAATGAAGAGGAAAAGTTCTTAAACATGTGTATTTGTTTTATTCATTCTTCGTCATCCTTAAAATATTATAAAAATATCATAATATAATAACAACATTGTATAATTTATATTGATATGTTACTATTTTAATGAAATAACCAATATTCATCTCCACTTCCATGAAAGGGAAAACAAAACTATCTATCATGTGTATGGAGGACTATCGCCTCATGAACCGATGTAATTTATTTTCCAACACCACTTTTCAAGGATGGATAAAATGATAGAATTAATATATGTATATTATATTTATGAAATTAATATAATTATTTAATTATGATATCACATATACCTTCTTTATTTCCATTGCAAGGGGATATGATAATTTCGGTCGTGTGTATGATGAACTACCTCCTCATGAAGCAATATGATTATTTATTTCACTTAGGATTTATATAGATTATTTTAAGGATAAAGTTTTTTAATTTATGTGATATTAATTAACAAAAATAATTATATAAATATAATATCCCATATAACTTCTTATATTCAATTTTTTTGAAAAACAATAATGTCACTCATACGTACGTGTGGACCACCAACTCCACGTAGTGATGTGAGATGTTTTTCATTTTATTTTTACATGGATGGTAATAAAGATTTATTTTATTAATATACATAATATATATATAACAATAATGTTTTTTATATTTTAATTAAGACATATTTTTCTTTTTCCATTTGATGAGATAATATAAACAATGTTCCTATGTATGTACGACCTACCATATCCATGAACTATGTAACGAATAATATAAATTTAACATGAATGGATTACATAAAAGAAATTTAAAATGAATTAATATTATATTTATATCATGTCTTACATTCTGGGAATGATTTAATCATGATCAATTAAAAAGGACCAAAACAAAAAAACAAAAACATACATGAAAAATGAAAAAATTATTACTTGAAACAATGATTTTAACGAAGAATTGTTAATAAATTGGTCATAAAAGATAATAAGTAAATAAAATATGTAATAAAATATATGATCATTGTTATTTATTATATTTATAATAAATATATATTTATTATTCCATATTTACAGACATATATAAAAGAAAATGTATCTGAGTTATGGGTTTCTCATCTAACTTTTAATTCCATAATATTCCCCAATTATTCCATTATGTGGTGTCTATAATACCCATTTCATATGTTATATCATGAATATATTTATATTCATGATATTTATGGTTTCATTTTACTTCATTTCATTCATGGGTATTTTGATTCATACATCACCAAATTGGTAATGGTTCATTTCCCAATCTCATCATTATTGGGGTTTAATTATTTTTTAGTATCTCGTGGGGAAATTATTAGATATTTCTATCATAAAAGTAATAAAAAAACTTCTAATATTGTTATCAATTAACTTTTTCATGTATTAGTAACATTTTTTCTTTTCTTTGGTACTTAAAATGACAAGTAAAATGTTTTTAAGAAAATATGACTTTATTTCTCTCTCTGATCAAACATTTGTTCATTGAAATGCATGTTTTAAAAAAAATTAATTATTTTTTAACATTAATCAAAATAATTATTAAATAAATTCCTACCTATGTTTTACTTGTTAAAAATTGTTTTAATAGTTATTTTTATGTCATATTCCCTTCAAGGCTCATTTTTATTTTACCGAAAGTGAGAAATAAATCATTATTTTAACATACGTGGCCTATATCTAAATTCTTGCCATCACAACCACTCAATATTTTATAAAATAATTTTTAAATTTTAATGATTATTTCAGAATAAAATTTTCTTAATTTTTTTTTTGAAATTATTGTTTTACAATTATTTTCAATGTGAAATGGTTTTTTTATCAAGAATATTTTTGATGATATTTTATAGTATTTATATTCATCAAAAACTATAACCCCCATTTCACCATAAGTTCCACAGGAAATTAGTTATATTGATACCATAATTATTAATTACCTCTATGGTTTATGATAAGTTTTAATAGGGTGTACTATTTTGAAACCATTCATTATACTACACTAAATTTTTTCTATTTATGTTTATTGATTTGGGAAAGTATTAAAATTTCATATGATAGTTTTAAATATGAATTTTTAGATTTACTTGGTTTCTCCCATTTCATTGTAGGAATGAATTATACTTATTATATACAGGTTGAGGCCCATTATTTCCCTTTTATACATCGGTAGATATCGTGAGACAAAATAACATGGGTATTTGGATGAGGCCTTACCCATTTAAGTAAGGTGTATTGGCATAAGACCTTAATGGTACAGTTATGATGTCCAATGTTATGATTTTACTCAATATGATATTATTCATTGATGTTTCATGTGATTATTTGATTATTTAGAATATATATGGTTTTATTTCAATATCATGTGTTTAATATATTCAATTATTTAATCATACTTTATTCATTTTAGATTATGATCATGTAATTGATCAAATGGAATGTGTTTTTTGTTTACCTTTCCATACTGATTATGTATTATGTATTTAAGAAATATTATATTGTGTTAATACACTTATTAATCATTTAATCTCACCCATTTCTTTTGTTTGTTTCCTTAGGATGAGAATATGTGTACTCTGATTGATATGCAGGGATATGTAATATTAAATAATGATTCCCTCAAAGAAAAAACTATGCTATATTTTAAGTTTTATATAGTAATGTGAGATAATTTTTGGAATCTAGTTTACCAATTCTACTAAACTATTTTATCCTTTGAGACATGATTACTTATATATAGATCCAATGTAATAAAGTAACTACATACTCTAGGATACAAGGTTTAGGGTCTTTATACATGGTATCAAAGTAAATTTAGTAGAAACTTTCATAGTAGATTTAGGAAAACATAGATTAGGGAATATAACCATATGACTTAATTTAATGATAAGTCCATGTATAAGAAAACATCATAATTTTTTTAAGGTAGAGTTTATGGGGTTTTCCAAAAAATACATCTTTGTATAGATAATACACATGGATGTATTTTTATAATAGATTTTCCTTGGGGGTAATAACTCCAAAAAAAATTATATCTGGTTTTAATCAATAATTACCTAGTATACAATAATGGGTCTCATAGAAAACCTTATTTCACACTCCTAGAGGATATGCTTGAGTTAATTCACACTTTCTATATGTACTATTATAAAAGATTTTAATAGATTATAACCATGAATAACCTTTGTTAAACTTAAGGTTCTATAGATATAAATGAAGGTGTCATGATTTTCAAGCCTATAAATGAATTTTCAAGAATATTTGGCTTCCATAATTATTATTGTTTCTTGCACTGTGTTTTTTGTTCTTTGTCAATAGTAGGAACCAGAAGGAACTGGGTTAACATTGAATGTGATAGATAGTGAGTTAATGATAAACCCAGTGGGAATATTACTAGAGAGAAAATATTTTGATTATTCCAAATCAGTTATCACAATATAATATTAATTTTTTTACATTCAACTACCCTTATACTCACAATAGAAGAGAAGGTTAGAGTTCAATGAGTTCCTAGTTGGTGGATACTATGGAGGAAATAAGATAATATTTTATTTAAGATATGAATATAGGAAGAATCCTTCAATGGAATGTCTCTAGGGAATGATACTATTTTTATATTTCGAGAACAAGGATATATAATAAGTAATTTTCATGGAAAAATGAAAATTTTAGTTAACAAAATGGATGGGAATAATGGTCCCCCTAATGAATCATCCACATGAAATTTTTAAATATTTAATGTTTATGAATTAAAAAATTTACTAGATCGTTCTCTTTATTTTGATCAATGATCTCTACCACTCTCCTTACTTATTTGCACAATTCTTCAATTTCCATATATTTACTTCCCACCACTCTTTTATTATATAGAAACCCAATAATGTGTGATTTTATATGACCATAATATATCCCATTCATTGTTATTATAGGGTATTAATAGTACTAAATAAATTTTTATATTTATATGGTTTTTTAATATATTAAATAAAAATATTTAATTTCAATTTATTAGAAATAAAAATAAAAAACATTCAATATATAAATTAATGTTTTCGGTAAAACTTTATTTTTCTAAAAAGAGGATTTATCAAACAATGTGCACATATTTTAAAATTATTTTTTAATACATTAATATAATTTAGTTGAAAAACTAAATTTTATTTTTTCCTTATAAATCTAAAAATATTTATTTCTGTAATGTTTTTAGAAGTTTTAGGAAAGATTTCATTTTTGATTAATAGTGAAAATTCTCATTTTTATTGAAAAATTCATTTTTATTTAAATTATTTAAAAATAAATATTATATATTAAAATGGTTTTAAAGTAAAATTATTTGACTTATTTAGGTCATTTTAATCAATTTAATATTGAATTATGATATAAATACATTTTAATCCTTTAATGTTTTTGTTTGAAAAAACCATTTTTTCGACGTGTATGTGGGTTAAATTTTAATTAGAATTACTCAACATATGTGAATTGAATTGGAAAAAATATATTCCAAATTTATAATTTAAATAAATTATATTATATATAATTTCAACTTTATTTTTACCGTAAATAATATTGAAAAAATTAAATATTAGTTATCTTAGTTACGGAAAAAATGGGTTTACCATGGGGTTAAACTAAAGAGGTTAGTGTTAAAAATAATCTTAAAGTTGTAAAATTGCTATTTTATTGATTTATTTTGACATTATCACATCCATGGTTCAATAATGAACCATTTTTTAGACTTTGGGAATGTTAAGGATGTGGTTCTCACTTTTAAGTTTTTTTAAAAAATCCAATTGTGTCCACTCCCTAACTTATAAAAGGCCTCAAAATCATTGCCCAAATCCAGACATATAAAGACATTTGAATAAGATAATACCTATCCAAATTCCCTCCTTATATCCTTCCCCACATCTCAAATATCTTATATCTATATTAGTTAAATCTCTTTATAATTATTTAGGTATAAACCTGAAAAAGGCCCTTTGAAGAAGAGGTAACATTCTTAAATGTGTGTATATGTTTTATTTCTTCTTCCACCACATTATAAACATCCAAAAATATGATAATATAATACAACTTATATATCCTATATAAAAATTTTATATTATTTTTATTTAATAACCAATATACGTATCCACTTCCATCAAATGGAAAATGAAACTGTCGATCGTGTCTATAGAGGACTACCACCTTGGGAACCGAGATATATATTTTTCGGTCACCACATTTCAATGAAAGATATAATGATGGATTTAGAATATTTATATGAAGTTTATGAAATTAATAAAATTCTATAATTTTTATATCACATATATCAATTGAATTTCTCTTTTGTGGGGGGATGTCATAATGTCGCTCGTGTGTATGACAGACTACCGCTTCAGAGAGCGATGTGATACATTTTTTAAATTATGATTTGTATGGAAGGTATTAAGGATAAATTTAATGAATATAATTGATACTAAAGACCTAAAAATAATTATTAAAACATAATATATCACAAACTTCTTACCTTCCAACCCATTGGTTGATAACGACAACCCATGTGCTTACGTGCATATTATCACCTCCACGTAGCGATGTAAAGTGTTTTTCATTTTATTTTCACATGGATAGTAATAAGGACATATCTGATTAATATTAATGATATATATAACATAATAATTATTCTATAAATTTAAATTAAGTTTACTTTTACTTTTTATTCCATCTGTTGAGAAAATGTAAACAACATTCATACATACATATGGGCCACCCTCTCCGTGAACATTATAATATGTTTTATATCAATAAATTTTATGGATTAATATAAATACATATATAATTAATATATGTGTGTTTTATATGATATTTTAAAATCTCTAAATTATGTAATAATGATAAAAGTAAAAGGAATGAAATTTCCATACCAAAACCTACACAAAAAGTGAAGAAATTATCAGAAATACTATTATTTTAACCAAGATTTGTTATTAAATGGTTCATAAAAGAAAACAAGTAAATAATATATGGTATAAAATATATCAGTATTTTTATTTAATAGATTTATAATATATATATATATTATGAGAGATGAGGACGTATACGAAGGATAGACGATCTGAGGTAATGGTTTATCATCTCACTTTTACTTTTGTGAGACATATCCCATCTTCACCACATACTCATTTGTGTAGTGAATATTTTCATGAACCAACTTAGTTTGACCCCAAAATATCACTCAAGCCAATCCATGAAATGTTTTTAGAGGTATTCCTCACCCTCCAGGGTTGGAAACTAGTACAAGGCATCATGCATACTCATTCAGGAACGATTAACCTCATATATGAGAAATATATAAACAAAAATAAAGAAATAAATGTAATAAGAAAAGAAATAAAAATGGAACATACCTCCATGTGACCCTATGGGTAACCTCAATCCAAAGAAACACATTCAATCTATGATCAATCTTGAACCAAGAGAACCCGAAGTGGAAAAATGATAAAAAAATATGTGTGAGAATTGAGATTCTCCGTAGGGTTGATAATGTTAAAAAAATCCACATTCCTCGAATTTAATTTGAATTCATTTCAATATTTCTTTAAAATAATATATATAGAAAATATGGTTTTCCATTATTTTTAAAAACTGGTAATTGGATTCCATTTTTAAGAAAAAACCATTTTTCATTACATTTACAAAATAGTTTTGAAAGCATGACAAAAGATTCAAGAAATTCCATTAATAAATAATTAGGGTTGGAATATTAATGTTAACATTTATTGAAAAGTTGGTGTGTCACATTGTAGAGATACTATAAAACAGAAGAATGTAGAATATGTGTAATATAGGTGTCATGGTATCTTAAGTGCTAGTTGAGACAACCTAGGAAAAATATATAAAACTATCTCATAATCAATCACTACTAGTACAAGTTATCCACAAAGACATCCCTAATACTCGGTGACACTCTCACTGGATTGATTGAGGTACGCATCCCAAAACCATTCAGGTTATTTACATAGGTCTAGTAGCTAGTGTTTAATCTCAAGTAGTGAATCATGTGAACCAAAGTCTCCCAAATAACTACCCAAGGCTGCCCGAGAAATTTTAAATAGATTTGGGTTTTATCAAGTTATGATATAAATATATATCACCTTCTTTAAAAAAAATCTCATCTGCTTTCTCACCTATGAAATCCCACCTTATAAGTAGCCCTGTTTTATGTCACGCACAAACCAAGCATAGTCCTCTTCACAGGGAACATAATAAACATCACACATTTATCACATCCACCACATTTCCCAATAAAGGGGGCATGTATTAAGAGGATTTTCACATTTTTATAAAACAATTCAAAGTGCCAACTTTGCCTCATAATCCTTTGAAAAAACAATCCATTTACAAGAATGTTTAATAACATGGTCTTAATTGGAATAACTCATGTGGAAGCATAGGTAAACTTTTTAAACTTAAGAAAACCATTTCCAAAAGGCACATCCAATTTTACATACCATATGTATATCACATAATAATATAAACACTTTTAAAACACTCACTAAATAAAATAATTCAGATTAAATTCTTGTATATAGGTAACCTATCTCAACACACGTTGTCTTTAACAATGACAACCCAAAACTACTTCACACATACATGCATATACAGCTTCACATAAAAATATAAATAAACCCTTTGACCAAATGTAAATATTCCCAACTCTATGAGGGAATGTGTACATGGAGGATATATATATATATATATATATATATATATATATATATATATATATGCTTACTCGTGAATACATGTTCATGTTGCCTTCAAAAAATGATAGTCCAAAGTTATGCCATAGTGGTCCAATTATAGTTGAAAAATATAAGGAACCCAAAAACTAAAAAAAATAAAAATTGAAATTTTATACAATTATAAAAATGGATGAAAACTTACCTATAACCAAGGGTTTAGTCATTTACTACCATCACCGATTCTAGAACTGGCCAAAATAGTTGTTCGTGAACACTACACATCAGAAACTGGCCAAAGTAAAACCCCCAAAACTAGTTAGGGTTCATCCATGGTGTCTACACCAATCGGAGTAAAAAGAGACCAAAAAATAGGGGGAAAGATATGAGGATTAAAGGAGGATAACCTTACTATAAATTATTATACACCAAATCAGGAGGAGAAACGATGACTAGAAGGAGAAACATAAGGGAGGTCGTTCGCAAGATGGATCCCTCCTAGTTGGCCAGTGGAGTAAGAGAGGAGGGGGGTGTCACATGAAGTTAGGGGAAAGGGGGAGGGGGTATGAGGGTATTAGATAATTATACTATTATAATTAATAATAACATTATTATTATTATTATTTAAACAATTTAATTATTTTTTTAATAATTGTTGGACAATGCACATGGTTTGGCTACGTAGATTTCAAAACTGTGTGCCAAGCACCACTCTATTGGCCTTTGGACAACCACACAGGCTAGGTGATGGTAAAGAAATCCATGAACAAACCCTATGACCAGCTATAAAAAACCCAAAGATGACTCGCATTTGTTGCACACGGTTTGAACTAACCATGCGCCAATGATGTACCAATACTAAAAACAAAAAATTTTAAAATTTAATCATTGTCCAACCTGAAACTAAAAAAGAGAGTCTAAAATAATTAAATAATTACAAAAAATAAATATTTCATGATTAGGGTTTCACAATTCTCCCAACCATGACAGTTACTACCCACAGAAAGCCTTAAAAGACACAGATCATTAAGAAATGGTTCAAGGATGAATTCCCTCCCAAAATGAAACCTCCACAACCTAAAGACCAAATACAGAAAACTATCATTCATCAAAAAAGTGAAAACACATAGATCCAAATAGAATCAAAATGGTCATATTAAAAATGAACCTACACATAAGGAAACTACAAATGAAACATGATGCATTCAAACATAAAACTAATGAAGAATAGAGAAGGGCTTTCATTTCAACAAACACAACCTCAAATAAGGAACACGACAACCCCTAACATAGAGATCACAAATAAACTTATCAGAGTCTTGTGGGATGGTGAAAAAGGATTATCCCATCAATGAGGATGGTGATCCAATTCACCATGATTCTCTTTTTATAATGGTCTCACACCATCTTGGGACATCGTTCAAACACCATTTCTCAGTCCAAATCAAATCAAATTTCCAAATAATACCTATAAAACTAGTGTCACTATGAGAAAATGGGTTTTTATGATCGGATATTTTCCATGGCCCCATCCCCAACACAAATATTACTTACTGAGGGAGTATTTGTGATCGAAAATAAATCATGTTGCAAATTATACTAAATAAAAAATTATTTGTTATGGGAATTCAATCCAATCACAAATACTTTTGGCACAACTTGCGCACCAAAATGGGAAAAATACATTTATGAAATTTATATAAATGCTTTGCAAATACCTTTCCTTTTTATTTTTAATTGTAATGAAATTAATTACCATCCCAAATAACCAATAAATAGATGACTATTTGTGATGGGTCTCGTCGTAAATACCATTTATCATTGTCTTTATATGTGTTGGGGATTAAATATTATCACAAATATACTGCTAGAATAAGAGTATTTGTGGTATGCCTCCTTGAAAATATATTTTTTATTCTTGACATGATCTTTTATAATGGATACATATTTCAATGACTCCTATAAAAAATAACTCAATTTGTGATAGGAAAACCATCAAAAATTGTCTCATCGCTTATAATTTGACATATATTTACCACACCCCCTAATAAGAATTTCTTTCATTCCTTCTTACATTGAGCACTCCTATCCTCCTATACTATCCTCTTAATTTCACATATTTGTTTAAAATTTTTAATTTATTTATGGAAAAAAATGTCTAGTTTTGTATCTGAAAAAAGCTTTAGTTTTGAGGAATTTATTTATTGTTTTTAATTTTTAAATCAATTTTTCTATTTAATATTAAATTTTTTTTATTATTAGTTATCATTAATTGGGGTAAATTAAAATTACTTATTTATAATTATCAGAAATTATTCTAAATTTAAAAAATTTAACTTCAATTAGCATTAATTTTTTAAATTTTTTTAATTAGTTTTCATTATCAGTTACTGGTTGTTATGAATAGTAATTACATATAATTGATAAATAAATAGTATTAATTAATAGAAATTATTATTAATTTATTTATATTAGTAACAAGTGATATAAATTTATAGTATTTTTTTATAAATAATTGTTATTATTAAAGAGTACTAATTAACGCTAATTTTTAATAATAAATACTAAATATTAATAATTTATAAACAATTAGTAAAAATTAGTGGTAATATGTAAAATTAAAGATAATTATAAAAAACTAGTGGTTATTATTATAAATTACCAATAATTACTAGAAAATAGTCATAATTGGTAAAAAAAATTAAAAAATGAGCAACATGTTGTTAAAATTAATGAAAATGAGCAATATTTAGTTAAAATTAATGAAAATGAGCTGTATTTAGTAAAAATTAGCGAAAATTAATGATAATTATTAAAAATTAGAATAAATTAGTGAGAATAATTCAAAACTAGTGGAAATGAGTAGTAATTAGTAAAAATTTTGGGTAATAAGCGGTATTTAGTAAGAAATTATTAGTAATAACCTCTTTTTTATTAAAATTTGCAAAAATAAGAATTAATTAGTATAAATTAGTATAAATGAGTGGTAATTAGTTAAAATTAGTTGAAATGAGCATTAATTAGTAAAAATTAGTGAATATGAGTATTAATTTGTTAAAATTAGAGGTAATGATTTGTAATTAGTAAAAAATACTGGCAAGGACTGTTAATAAGTAAAAAATATCTGTAATGAGTTGTATTTAGTAAAACAAATATCAGCAATGAGTGGTATTTGGTATGAAATAATGGAAATGGGTGGTGTTTATTAAAAAATAATGGAAACGAGTGGTATTTAGTAATAAATACAGGAAATGAGAGGTATATATTAAAAAATATATACAATGAGAGGTATTTACTAAAAAAAATACTGAAAATGAATGGTGATTAGCAAAAAGATATGAGAAACCATTGTTAATCATTGAAAACAAACTGAAAATGAGTTTCAATTAGTAAAAAATACCAGAAATGAGAATTAATTAGTAAAAAATAATAGTAATGAGTTTTAATTGGTAAAAACTATCGAAAGTGGGCATTATTTAGTAAAAAATACCGACAATGAGTGGGAACTAGTAAAACATATCACAATTCACCACTAATAATCACAATTAAACACAATTAACCATAATTAAACAAAATTAACAAAAATTAACCACAATTAACCAAAATTAGTCATAAAAGTTAGACTATGAGATATGAGGGAAGAATAGAGTAGAGGGTACGAAGATTAATATAGAGTGAAATAATTACAGTGCCCTGTAAGTGATCCCATATTTCCTTTTGATGTTTTAAGTTTTGGATGGTGAAAATTGTGTCACTTTAATCAATATCAAATCTACAAATTTAAAGTTTAGGATTTTAGAACTGAATCTATAAGTGGGGGTTTCAGGATATTATAGTTTGGATCATAGAAACGGTTTAGAAAACTATGCAGATTAGGATGATTACATGTTAGGTAATCCTAATAGTCATATCATAGGTCTATAAGATTAATAATGATCATAATTTCAATGTCTTAGACCCTTTGAGGTTTTAAGTGATGAGATCTTAAAGTGATTAATAACATTTTAGGAGATGTTTTATTAGGTTGAAGTATATGTAAATACTTGGTTTAATATATAGTATTCCATTAAATTATATGGAAATAAGTTTTAATTTATTGAAAATCTTGTGGTTTTATATGATCTTAGATATTGAGGTAATTATCAGCACACAAGTTTTTTCATAGAGATAACCATGGGATTGAAAAGTGATTTGGTGACTAAGTGATTAATGTTATTTCAATTGTATATTTTTATATTTTGATCTAGAAATATTAAAGGTATTAGAAAACATTTGGTTTTAAAACACACATTAATTTTGAGTTTATTTAGGAATGATTTAGTTTTAACTTTGGGTATTAGTATTGAATTTTGGATTTTAATGTATTATTTCATCATATTAATGTTCACTCATTTTGGGAATTATCTTACCATGTGCTAACTATTTTGGTTTTGGTTAATTTATAAAAACGTGTGTAATAGTTTTTTATCTATATTGTGGTTATATAATTATTTAAAAGTTGATCTTTCATGCTTCGGGCATAAAAAAATTCATCTTGAATACTCATAATTTTGAGAAAAAGATAATATTTTTATAGAAATTGATTAAAGGAGTAAATTCCATATGTTAAGTAAGTATATTATTCTTATGGTAATAAATTCTTAAAATCTAAGAAGAGGATATTTAAAATAAAAATTTTATCTTATCACCTTCATATATGATGAATCAATGGTCTTTTGACTCATCATAGATGTATGGTTTTTTGTTTGTTAACTTTATCTTGATCATTCAATTTGATGTGATCAATTATCTATGTCACTCTATATAATTATTTGGGAATTGATATTTTCTTAAATGTCCAAATATCTACTACCCACCAGTGTTCTCCTATTTGGAAACCTAATTATATATTATTATATATGACCTTTGTACTTCCCTTTCTCTCTTATCAAGATGATATTTTATTAACCCTTTTTACAATGCGGGATTTTAGGAAAGGAATTTTCAAATATAAAACCTTTGATTACTGAGATAAATATCACATTGTAAGGATTAAATTAATTAAATAGTGGGAAATTTAACATATAAGATCCATCTTGTTTCTGGTATGTCCCCCTTTGAGTTTTTTATTTAGGTCTTCTTGGATGATTCTTGTTCATATATGGATAGAATTTGTTATGGAAAATGACCTAAAGTTCAAGGATGTGTGATTCTTTGAATTAATGGAGTCTGAGTATAAAGATGTTAGGCTTTCCCTTCTCTCCCTTATTTTCCACCATTTCAGTGTAAACCCTTGACTGAGTTTGTTTTTGGTTTCGATATTGATCTATTATGATCTAATAACTTATTTGAAATCATATTCACCATCATCCTCATGAGTGTTTTCCATTGGAAGAAATGTTGGGCCATTAGTTAAAGGTAGGGGTCTAAATACTGACCCTATGGTTTGATAATTACCATGTTTATGAAATATTGTGATTGCTTCAATGTAACATGCACCAAAATCAATTAAATAAATGAATGGGATTATTCTTTGAAGTACTTTGGTTTCAATAGGATTCTAACCTAGCATATATTTTACCCATGGGGTGATTAAACCATGAATATAATTGAATTGACTAATGGATTAAGTGTGTTTATAATGACATGAGACCTTAGGTGATTGCTTGATATAGAATCCCTAAGTTGTGTATTTATTCTTATTGCTATAAATGATGAAAAATTATGACTTAAATCAAAAGTGTTATATAAAAGATAAATGGTAATTCACATAATTAACATTTGAGACATGTGATATGATATTGTGATACCCATGTTGTTGGATGGGAATTGTGTTCCATGATGAATTGATTATATATTAGGATCAACCCAAGAACTTTCACACTTATACGTTGTAATGCTGATATTGAGCAGTTTTGGACTATTCTCATGTTGTATTCTTATAGTGAGAAGCTTGTGCCTAGTCCCATACTATAATGCTTATTGGGATTTGATCTAGATGTTATAATGCTTATAGGTCTTTAAACCAAATTGTTGTGACAATTTCATGGTTATATGGTTGTGGTTGGAATGGTTATAAGAAATACTCAGAGATATTCTATAATGGAACTGAAGAATGTTATTTTACCTTGTTAATGTGTTGGTGGTTGGAATGGTCATAGAACATGCTCTGATATATTTTGGTACTGAGCCGAAGCAAGTTTTTGTTGTATTTTATTAATTGTTGAATTGATTCATACACCTATTTATAACTTTATTATATACATTTCTTATCAAATGAGTTATTTTAGACATGGTGGTGTCGACCTACTGAGTTACACTCACGCCCTTTTTGTGTTGTCATTTGGAACCCGAGAAGATTTCATGGATGCAGGTTTGGACAAGGGTAAAGAACCATGCAATTGATTATTTTATTGCGGGATGGGAAAGAGTTTTAAGGAGGGACCGACATGGGTTTTGGGACCTTGGGCTTTTGAGTATTATTTAAGTGTTCTAGTATATTACTTGTATTATATCTACCATGAAATTTAGTTTCAATCCAGAATTTCATTACATTATTCCTTTATTATTTATTAGATAATTAAATTGTCTTTTATTATTGTCTCCCCCTATGTCTATACTTTGATTTATTCCATTTTAATGGTTTACTTTCTAATACTAAGATACTTAATACCTGGGGGTATTGTCTCCCCACTATACACTTCACACCCACACTACTAGTCAACAGCCTCTGGCATATGGGGAGGCGCACTTAAGGTCTCATAACTAACCCTTTTCCCCATATGAGAGAGTGCCATATTGGGGGATGTTACAAAGTTTTATGAAAGGAGTATGTTTTATTTTATTTTACTTTAGTATTTGGGTAATTTAGAAAGGATGCTAGGATGTTTCGAGATGTGGAAATGATCTTGTGCATTGGAGTACCTAACCCATGTATAGGAAAAAATACATATACCCGAGGATGGGATTTTTTGTTTGTGTTGTGTGCTGGTTACAATTGATATTATTTCACCTTGGGTGGTTCACATGTTGTGCGATATGATTATTTTATGATGTTACTATTTCTTGAGATTTGTAATCATGTCCTGGTATAGAATTAGATGATAATACATGCATTATAAGAGGTACATATGAATATATTGACATGAATTGTTCGTGAAAGGAGAATAACAATTTTTAAAGGGGTATATACTTTTTGTTGAGATGTGCTATGAGATATTTGTTTCACTAGATAAATGAAATGAGTTGACGTGTCATGCTAAAACAAGTGTAATCTGTGTTTAGGGAGACCAGAAGTCATTGGTTCTCTATTTATTCACTTATTGAGTTTAACCTAGTAGCTAGACAGTTCTCTAAGGTGTGTGTTTGTCTTTTAGAGAAAATTAATCCACATCATGTTCATCTTGATCATCTGGAGAGTGTAAATCAACAAGCTCCTAATGCAACTGAACTAGAGCTTCCTATATTTCTTAAGGAGTGTATGGATGTTCAACTTCATGACAACTTCCTGAGGGTCATGCAATCCATGGAAAGGGAGACTATTCATACCATTCCTTCGATATCTAAGATGAAAAGATAGTTTTAGCTACAAAAAATGCTAGTGTTTACTGGGGAAGGGGGACCCCAAGTAGCCATGTTTTGGATCAAGTCTGTCTAGATGATCTTCAAGAATCTCGAGACACCCACAGATAGAGGGGTGAAGCATACTGCATATTTTCTTCATGGACCTACCTAGTGTTGGTGGGATATTCTGTAGGAATCTTGGTAGTAGGATGATCTATCTTGGAAGGACATTGAGACCAATTTTCTAATCCATTTTTATCCTAATACCTTAATGGATGAAAAATATTGTGAGTTCATGCATCTGATGTAGGAGGGAATGTCATTTTTGAACTATGTTGGATGTTTTACCGACCTATAGTGCTTTGTGCCATATTTGGTAGCTGACGATATCTCCAGGGCAATACATTTTTATAATGGTATTCACTATGAGATCAGGTCATAGGTAAAAAAATTCTCTTTAGCGTCTTTGAGGATGTGATGAACCAATCACTCATCATGGAATGGAATTTGAGAGAGGCCCCAAGCAGTGGCCAGGATGTTTCATTCGGGTGATTTGGAGGATCTTCTTCTAGTGGAAAGAAGTGATGTTATGATAGTTTTCTACAAGATAGTAGTGGGAATATCTGTTAGGGTAGTGGACATCCATATTTCAACCACGTTCCATTCCAGTACTATCAGTGTGGCCAGTTTGGCCACAAGAACCCACAGAGCCCTTACCCTACAGTCAATTGTCACATATATTGAAAAATGAGTCATCTTTAGAGGTTTTACAAAAAAATTCCACAATAGATCAGTGTTAGGGGATTAGGATAGGTTCTTGAGTCAGAAAGGGGCTTAGCTACCCCTCAATAAGATGGTAGCTATAGTTCCACTAGTCGTTCAGGATGAGGCAGGGAATGTGGTACCTAATTGAATGAGCACCAGTACCAAGCAAGGAAAATAGATCATGGTAGTAATAATGGAGCCCAAGATAAGGGGAAAACCCATCTGCATGTTTTGTAGACTACTCTGGTTATCATGGGTGTAGGATTGTATACCGTTAGGGGTACAATTCTTGTATCATCTAAATTAGCTTGTGTTTTTTTTATATAAGAGAATCACATTCTTTCTATCTTCTCTTTTTGAAAAAAAATGGTCTTGGATATGGAAAACCTAGATGGTTTTTTGACCATTGATACATCTTCGGGAGTTTATTCAGAGAATATCAAATGTCATAAGGTTAATTCTCTATATATTAGTGGTTACCATTTATTTTAGGAATCATTTGTGCTATAAATGATAGGATTTGACTTAATTCATGGTATGGATTGGTTATTTCTTTATCCGGCTCATATCGGCTTTAATAGGAGGAGAGTTACCTTTTTTATTTCTAGAAGGAGAAAGTTATTCTCATCAGGATTAATGGGATCTTCAGGCTGGTCCTATAAGACAAATTCAATGTAGATTGGATTGTATTTTGGATCAGATATCTAGTCATGCTCTAGATAATGGTGGAATATAGTATGATTATTTTCTTTCCATGGTAGACCATTTTTAGGATGCCTTTCCAGATGAGTTCTATGGTATACTACCCAATCAAGAGATTTATTTCACAATCGATTTGGTGCCGAGAGAAGAGTCGGCTTCTATCCCACCTTACAGAATGGCACCAAAAAAGCATCGTGAGTTGAACATTTCATTGGAATATATAGAATCTAAAGGCTTTATATGACCCAGTACATCTACTTGGGGTTCTCTAGTTATCTTTCCTAAGAATGTTAATTGGTCTTTGAGTTTATGTGTGGATTATCTAAGTTTGAACCATATGAAGATCATGAATTGGTATCATATTCTACACCTTGATGATCTCTTAAATCAGTTGAGAGGTGATAAAATCTTCTTCGATACTGATTCGGGGTCAAGTTACCACTAGTTAAGTGTGAGACCATCATACATACCTTAGACTGATTTTAGGAGTAGGTATGGCTCGTATGAATTTGTAGTGATGTCGTTTGGGTTTACTAACACACCAGTGATATTCATGGCCCTTATGAATATGATCTTTCATCCTTTTCTAGACCATTTTGTAGTGGTTTTTTAAAATTATATATTAGTGCAATCCTAGTTAGTATATCGTCTTTCCAAATAACTTAACATCATCCTGAAGACATTGAGAGAGCATCAGATTTACACTAAGCTAACCAAATGTAGTTTCTTGATTAATAAGTGAAATTCTTGGTCCATTTTATTTCAGAGTCGGGAGAGTCAGTGGACCCAGATAAATTCATAGTTGTTGTATCTTATGAATATCACAAGAATTTCTTTAAGGTTAATATATTTATAGGTTTATAGATTATTATCGGTACTTTATCCATGATTTCTTTAGTTTGGAAACACCAATTTCTGGGTTGAGGAAGAAAGGGTTGAATTTTGTTTTTTTGGATGCTTGTAAAAGATATTTTCAAGAGATGAATGGTAGACTGACCTCATCACCTATCATCACTTTATATGTGTTGGGTAAATAATATACTATGTGTTGTGATGCATCCAGAGTTTAACATGGATCAGTTCTAATGTAGGAGGATCTAGTGGTTGTTTATGGCTCCAGGAAACTAATATTGCATGAGATTAATTACCCTACTCGCAATCTGGAGTTATCAGTAGTGGTACATGCCCAAGGATTTTTGAGACACTATATCATGGGTGAGAGGTTTTTGGTATACATGGACCACAAGACCCTCAAGTACATCTTTTATCAGTGATACCTGAATCTTCATCATAGGATTTGGGTCGAGCATTTGCATTCTTTAAACTTTGAATAGTCTTATACACCAGGAAAGGGAAACATATGTTCAAAATCTTTGAGTTAAAATACATATATAGAGGTGGTACGGGGTCTTGTAATGAGTGACGAATAATGGACCTCTTTGAAGACATACATTTGGATGTTCAGGAGTCTTGAGGATGGGTAACTCTGACTTTGACATCTATTATAGACATTATTTTTGACCAAATTAAGACCAATCATTTTTCTAATCTAGATCTCTCAGTTCTGAGAGACAAATTAAATAGTGGGAATACACCATCAGTTTTTTATCTCAATAGTGAAAATTATCTTCTTTTATATGGTTGAATATGGGTTCCAATAGGATTACATGAGGAGATTATGAGGGAGTTTCATACTTCTATATGGGTGGTGAATCTTGATTTAAAAAATATGTATCTTGATCTCTATGGATAGTACTAGTGTTTAGGAATGAACAATGAGGCATCAAGCTTCATGGAAATATGATTCATTTGTGAGTAGGTGAAATTCGTGCATCAAAAGCCAGCTGGGATTTTGAAAACTTTTCCTATACCTGTGTGTAAATGGGATGATTTCACAATAGATTTTTTGATAGGATTTCCCAGGATAACCCATAAGCATGATATTTTATGGTTTTTTTATTGACATACTAAGGTATACCACTTCTTTCCTATCATAGAAACCCTCACAGTTGATGATTTGAACAGTCTTTACATTAATCAGGTGGTTTGGTTGCACGGTGTTCTGAGGAGTGTCTTTTTAGATAGAGATCCTCATTTCACATCATTTTTTTGGTAGTTTATTCATAATTTTTTCATATCATGAGTTAATTTAAGAAATTACTATAATCCACAGACAAATAGTAAATCTAAGCGGACTATTAAAGTTTTAGAGGATATGTTATGAACCTATATTTTGGATTTTTGGTGGTTCATGGGATCAACATATGGAACTCATGGTGTTTCCATATAATAATATTTTCCAGAAATCAATCTAAATAGAACCATTTGATAATTTTCATGGAAGGTTGTGTTTTTCACCTCTTTGTTGGATAGAGGCAGTGATTCAGCCCTAGTTGGAAATAATCTCATATAGGAGACATCTATACAGGTAGAGCTGATCAGACAGTGGTTTGTGACCACATAGATCAGGAAGTAATAGAATAATGATCATTGGAGATAACCTATGTAATTCGATCTTGGTCATCATGTTTTCCTTCAAGTGTCTCCAAGGTTAGGGAAATGTCATATCAGGAAATAGGGAAAGCTAGTGCCCAATTTTTTCAGATTGTTTGAGATCAGGGCAAGGGTCGGTCCAATGGTGTATCGTTTAGCCCTTCCACAGTGCTACAGTGCCATGCCCAATGTGTTCCATATGTATCAGCTATGGAGATATAATCTAGAATCTTCCCATGTGATAGATGTAGTAGTCATTGAGCTTTATGCTAATTCATCCTTTGAGGATCATCTGATACAAGTTTTGGATCATAGTGAGAAGTATATTCAGGGTAGGACTATACCATTGGTTCAAGTGTAGTGAAATCATGGGTAAGTTTAGGAGGAGACCTGGGATATGGAGTCTAATATGTGAACACAATAGCCAAACAAGTTCATTGATACTTCATGTTGATGCATAAGGGAGCTCGTGGACAAGTTGTTTTATGGTAGGTAGGTTATAAGATCCTATCTTTTTTCTGATACATCCCTCTTTGAGTTTTTTGTTTAGTTCTTCATGATCGAATATTGTTCAAAGACAGGTAGCCTTTTTTGGGTGAAATGATCTAAGGTTTAGAGATGTATGCTTATTTAAATTAATATAGTCTAGTATAAATGGTTTTAAGTGTTTTATAGGTTCTTGGTAAGTTGAAAAGATTTAAAGGAGGTTAGGGTTGTTTAAAAGGAAGTGGGCTGAAAACCCGTCTACAGAATATTTACACACCGTGTAAAGGGATTACACAATGTCTAATTGTTTGGGTTTTTTAATCAATTAAATATAAGGTTGTGGGTTTTTCAGTGTATTTCATTAGAAATATTTACACAATGTGTAACTACATTACATGTTGTATAATTCCACAACCTTTTGTTTTAAAAATGTTTTGTGGATAAATTTCATTGTATCTTTCCTACAAATCTCTTCTCTCGACCTAAAGGCATTTTCCATGTGATTTTATAGTGTCAAAATCCCTTCTGAACATGTCATTTGTGCAATCAATCCTTGGTAAATATTCTTGGTTAGCTTCTTCCCTCCTCTCCCTTATTTTTCAAATTGTTGCGGTGTAAACCCTTGACCGAGTGCGTAATTATTTTTTATATTTATAGTCTATGATCTAGGAACCTCTTTGCAATCATCCACACCTTCTTCCTCATGAGATTTTGTTGTTGGAAAAGTAGTTGGATTTCTAGTTAAAGGTATGGGTCTAAATCTAAATCCTATGGTTTGATAATTAACAAGTTTATGCAATATTGTGATTATGCCAATGTAATGTGTGACCAAATCAATAAAATAAATGAATGGGGTTATTATTTGAAGTACTTTGGTTTTAATTATCGTCTGAACTAGCTGATGGTTACCCATGGGGTGAGTTAACCATGAATGTAATTGTACTTGCTAATGGCTTAAGTGTATTTAGCTTAACATGATACTTTATGTGATTTATTGATATAGAATCCCTAAGTTTTGTATTTTTTTCTTATTTTCATAATTTTTAAAAAATGCTAACTTAAATATAAAGTGATGTATGAAAGATAAATGGTAATTATAATAATTAACCATTGAGATATATAATGTGATACTATGATATCCATGTTGTATTAAAGGACTTGTTTTCCTTGCTGAAATGGTTATATACCAGGCTCGACCATGTAACTTACACACTTATAATGTGTATTGCTGATATTGAGTGAGTTCAGCCTAGTCTAATGCTATAACTCTTATAGAGTGTGGGATTTTCTTAACCTCGTTCTATAATTATTATAGGGATTTGACCTAGATGTTATAATGCTTAAAAGGCTTTGACCTAGATTATTGTGACTATACCATGGTTATATGGTTGTGGTTTTCATGGTCGTAAGACATGCTTATAGATATTTTGACATAGCACCCAAGTAGGTTATTTTACCCTGGTTATGTGGTAGTGTTTGTCATGGTTGTGGGACATGCTTTGAGAGATTATAAAATAGATCCAAAGAAGTTTTTTGTTGTATTTTATTAATTTTTGAATTAATTAATACACTAGTTTATTGTTTTACTGTGTACATATCATACTAGTTAGTTTATTCGTGGTGAAGTCAACCTACTAAGTTATAGTCACACCCTATCAGGGTCATCGTTTGGTACCCGAACAGATTATGTAGAAGCTAGTTTAGATAAGGGAAAAGGACCTTGCAACCGATTGTTTTCTTACAGGATAAGATGGAGTTTGGAGTTGGGACTGATGTGGGGTTTAGGACTGGGTAATTTTGAGTCTTATTTGAGTCTTCTAGTATTTTACTTGTATTATATCTATTATGAAACTTAGTTATATTCCAACATGTCATTACATTGTTCCTTTATTATTTATTGGATTATTCTGTTAGATTTTATTGTTTAATTTATCTATGTATATACTTTGATTTAATTATATGTATAGTTTATTATATATTAATATAAAGTTTCATACTAGGGGGTATAGTCTCCCCACTATACAATTCACACCCACGCTGCATGTTGGAAGCCTTTGGTGTATGGGGAGGCACGCTTAATGTCTCGTAACAAACACTTTCTGGCCATGTGAGAGAGTGCTGGATTTGGGTATGTTACATAACACCCAAAGATTTCAAAAATATGAACATTATGATTATTCGACATGAAAAACCAAACTTAAATGAAAAAAATATATTATTATTGAGATATGACTATTATAACCAAGTTGTTAAATTGGAGGGTATTAATAATATTAAATATATTATGAAATATATATATATATACAAATTTATAACTAAATATAATTTTTTTATAATTATTTAGTAATGAATTAATCAATTTTTAATAAATAAATTTTATTCTTCAAAAATATGTTTTCAATAAAAAATATTTTTATTAATTTTTTCTGTGAAAATATTATAGTTAATTTCTAGAGATTTTAGAAAATTTATTTAGTAAAATGAATTTAATTTTTAAAATATTCATATGAATGTTTACTCAGGGTAAAATTTTGGTATTTTTTTTAAAAATTTATTTTTCATTGAATAGTGAAAAATACCAATTTTTGTAAAACTATAATTTATTTTCAATAAAATAATTAATTTAATAGTATCATTATTTTTTAATATTATTCAAGTAAAAAATTTATTACCTAGATATATTTAATTCAATTAATTACTTTTTAATTATCTTTATATTGTATTTTAGTATAAGTTTATTTTTGGGTTTAAAAACTGGTTTTTTCTTAAAACAGTTTTAAAGTGCATAATGATTCACCATTTTAATTAATTAAAAAAACCTAATTGTGAATTATTTAAACTAAATGTATATATTTTATGTCAATAAATTTAAATTTAAATTTAACAAATGATCATTACAAATCATATATTTAATATAAAATCATATTATGCTTGAAAATACAATTCTTGAAAAACTGATTTTTTACCACGTCTGGGGGTTTTATCATGGTAAAGGTGAAAACAAGTTTACCTACAGTTAAATAAAAATCATAAGGGTAAAAATGACCAAAAAACTAGACTAAAACCTATTTTATGACCATATTTCAACATTATCTCGTCTAATTCTTGATAATGGTTCATTTTGGATCTTTGTGTCTTGTGAAAAACATGTGTGTCACTTTTTATTTTAAAAAAATACAAGTGTCCCACTCACCTCACTTATAAATGGACGCCCACTCTCTTATCCTATTCACACCTTAAAATCTCTTTATATCAGAAAACACCTACCAAAATAAATTCCATACTTCTTTCCTCATGACCTATAGACCCTTTTTATCGTAAATCCTTCCTAATAAGGATTTCGGTGCTAACCTAAAGAGGTTGTCAGATGAATAGGTATCATTATTAACCAATCATTTTTATTTTATTTTTTCTTACACATACTTAAAATGTTATTTAATTATTATGATATAATAAAACCAATATGAAAAATATAGTGACATTTTATTTTATTAATTTCATAACCTAAATTCATCTCCCCTTCCATAAAATGGGAAGAAACATAATTCCAATGTACAGAAAACTACCACCTCTCAAAATGATGTAATTTGTAATTTTTATATCACATATACATTTTTTTTAATTTCCATTTTATGTGGGATTCAATAATGTCACTCGTGTGTATAGTGAACTACCACATCGCAAAGCAATATGACTCCTTTTTCCCTAACTCTTTACATATAAGGAAATAAGGATAAAGTTAATGAATATTTGTGATATATAGTAACCAATTATGATATTAATTAAATATATATTATTCTTAAAATATAATATATTATATATTTTCTTACTATTTAATTCATTGAAATATGATAATGTCGTTCATGTGTATATGTCCATTATAACCACCATGAAGTGTGTGATTCTTTTTTCATCACCACATCACATGAGTGATATATATATAAAAATAATTAAAGAAATAATATGATATTTATGATATTATATATCATCATTATTTAAAGATAAAATAATACTTACCTTCATTCCATAATGATCATTGAAAAATGGAAATGTTACTCATACGTACGGACAACCAACCTTCTCCATGATTGTAACATAGTTCATTTTTCATAACCATTATTCATGGATTATTTTAAAATTATAATTGATTTATAAAAATGATAATTATTTCATGATTATTATTCTATAAATGATGTAATAATGAACTCTTTGACCTCAATCAACACACCAATTCTATTTTGAAACAATAAACTGAACGTCCTCAAAACACATGATCTGGACTTAACTGAACTAAGTATTTAAGTGTGTTATGAAAATAAATAAATAATATTATTTAAGAATGATTTATTAAAACTGTAAAAGGTTATTATAAAACTGGATAATTGATATAATCTTGATATAAATAAGTGAAATGACATGCATGGAAAGTATGAACTCGAGGTATGGAACTTCATCTCAATTTCCTTTCATTGAGACATATTTTAATGTTATGCACCTAATTTATTTTATATTGTGTATAAACTACCAATTTTACATGTTATATCATGAATCCTTTATAATTCATGGTATTTAATTTTGTAGTTTTTATTATTTAATCTAATGGGATTTGAATTGAAATTTACCAAGTGTTAAAAGGGTTTTTAAACTCAATTTTCATTCATTGGGTTATAACTCTTCTTCATTGTCTTTGTTATTCTATGACTATGTGATTATATATCTATAAATTGTTTTACTCTATATTTCCACTTTTTATGTGTGTATTTACCTCTTTACACATAATCACTCCCTTTATTAATTATCAATTCAATGGTATGATTTTTGTGAGTGTTATTGATCTCAAATTCTATTTATTTTGGAAATAAATTTATGATACACACCTATATTCCATTAATAGATGTACATAATACCCTTTTAACCTACTATATCTTTAATATCCAAATTTTCATTATATTTAATTTTTCATTTTAATTTATTACTTCATGGGGCTCATTATTTAAGAGTTACCAAAGTGGAAAAGGCTTTATGATATAATCTCATTTCTTTTTTATATTATTTATGTTAAAGTTTCTTTGGGTGTAAATAATATGATATTATTTATTTAAACCAAATATATTTTATTCTCCTATGGTTATGAATGTGGTTCACATGTTTAATTTTCATTTCCTCAATTATTTATTAAGGGAACATCAAGAATTTTATTTTTAGGGGATACTAATCTTGAATCGTCCTTTAGATCAAGAATATTTCTCTTCCATATCCATGTTTTCTAAAATGTATTCAAAATTTTTATTTTTTAAATATAAATTATTTTTTAAAATTATTTTTCCTGATCTTTTACCTTCTTTTAAAATGTTTTAAAATTAAATTTCTTAAAAATTTTCAAATGGGTCACTTTGACTCCCTTTACAAAACATTTCAAAACAATTTTTATTTTTAACATTTATAATATGAAAAGATTTTACATCCATCATGACCACTCAATTTTTTAAAAAAAACTTTTTAAGTTTTAGATAATATTTTCAAATAAAATTATTTATTGAATGTTTGAGAAATTTTTATCTTTTAAATAAGTGTTTCCAAAATGGAAAGGGAGCATTCCTCAAGAAATGTACCAAGTGATATTTAAAAATAATTTTACATCAAAAATGACATCCCATAATGTTACTCAAAGTGAAAATATTATTTTTCTAAATAATTTTTTTAATAGGATTTTCATGGTATTTACATATATTAATGTCAAAAACCATTATTCTTACTTATGCTACACTGGGATATTTTTTAATGATTCCATACTCATTCTTTCTCTAGAAGGATTATTATTGTTTAAAATATATTTTCATAGTACTCATTTCTTTTTCATGGGTTAATCAAGTTATGAAAGGAATAATCTATTTTAACATATATGGAAATAATGACTTTTCCCACCACCGTAACCTTTATTTTATGTTGGGATTCCCTTATATGATTTCATGTTTTCTATAAATAAAAACTATTCTTCTCTCATTCTAGGTGATTTATGTTTTGAAAAAGGTTTTTTAAATTAATATTTTATTTTGATATCTAACATTTTTTTACATAGGGGTTTAAAAGATATTTTCAAGGGTTTACTCATGATACTTTTTTTTATTAAGGTTTGAGCCCCATTATAGCTCACGAGTGAGCCTGATACATCTTATACAAAGGGTTGAGCCTGATTATAGATCACAGGTGATCCGAATATAGCTTATATGATGGGTGCACCCAAATAGTGCTCGAATGCATTGCGTAATGATTATGTTATCTATAAAATTATATTAGAAGTAGGCCATATTTTTATTACAATTGTAAGGGTTTTTTAATGATTTTATGATGGTGATTTCCCAAGGTACCAAAATGTTTTCTTAATGTTTTCCATGGGTTTTAATAATTTTTTTATTCCATATTAAAATCAAGTGAATCATGATTATTGATTCTTATGACTCCTAAATTTCATAAATATTTATTCCATATTTCATGATTTATGATCTATGTATTTATGTGTATGTATATTCTTATTCTCATACACTTTGATTATGTCTGCAGACCTTTATAATCTTTTGATTCTCACTAATTACATTCAATTGTTAATGATCATGTTTACCCTTAAAGAGCATTTGATATCAACCTTATATGTTTCATACTCACCTGGTTATGAATAATAATGATTAAATTATTTTTTTATAAAAATATATCTACTGTTATTAAGTTCATACGATATTTTGATGACTTAATATGAAATATGAAAATCTGGGTATAGTGGTAAATATACTCCCTTTAATTCATGGAGTTTTTTATTTACTGTAAAACCATAAAATTAAAAGGTCTTTGGGTATTTAATTGATCCAATATTTATTTTTTGATGTTGTAATTTGTGGTTGGTGAAAATTGAGTCACCTTCCATAGTATCAAATATAAAAATTTATAGTTTCTGATTTTAGCACCAGATTTGGGAATGCAGGTTCGGGGCAGTCATAGTTGGTACCAGAGAAAAGTTTTTGAAAATTTTGGAGATTTTTATGTTTTCATGTGATGTTATATTAATATTTATGGATACCATAATAGATCTATAATTTTATGTACGATTATAAGTTCAAATTATTAAACACCCCTTTGAGGTTTTAAGTGATGATATCTTAAAGTGATTAATGAAATTTTAGGATATGTTGTATTTGGTTGAATTATATATAAATATTTGGATTAATTTGAAGTATGAATTTACATTTTTTGGACATATATTTTAAGATATTAATAACCTTTAGGTTTTATATGATCTTGGATATTAAGGTAATTATGGGAACATAAGTTTTATCATATAGATAAGTGTGGGATTAAAAATTGACTTATTGTCTAAGTGATTAATTTTATTTAAAAATAAGATCTCTATATTTCTTTATTAAAGGATAAACGGTATGAGATAAAATTACAGGTTAAAACACTCTTTAATATTGATTTTATTTTAGAATGATTTAGTTTTAACTTTGGGCATTACTATTGAATTTTTTTTATTAATATATTATTTCATCAGATGAAGGTTTACTCTATTTGGGAATTATCTTAACATGTTCTAACCATTTTAGTTTTTTTATTTTATAAAGATGAGTGGAATATACTATTATCACTTTTATTTTTATATAACCCTTTAAAAGTTTATTTTTCAAGTTCATACATAAAAAAAATCATCTTGAGTACTCATTGTTTAGAGAAAAAGATGAGATTGTAATGGAAATTGATTAAAGGATTAAATTTTTCATGTTAAGTAAGTATATTATTCTTATGGTAAAAAAATTATTCAAATTTAAGAAATATTTCTGGAAAATGAAAATTTTATCATATTACCATCATATCCAATGAATCAATGGTCTTTTGACTCATCACAGATTTATTGTTTTGTGGTTGTTAACTTACTGTTCATTATTCACTATATTGTGATCAATGATCTATGTCACTCTACATCATTATTTTGGCATTAAGATTTTCTTCCATGTCCAAATCTATACTTATCAGCAATGTTCTTCTATTTTAAAACCAAGTTATGTGTTATTCCAAATGACATTTCTACTTCTATTTCCCTCTTATCAAGAGGATGTTTTATTAAACCATTTTAAAATATGGGATTTTGAAAAGGTATATTCAAATATAAAAACTTTTACTACAGAGATAAATTTAAAATTACAAGGATTAAATTTATTATGGGGGGCATGTAACACCCCAAGATTTTTAAAATAATTACATTATGTTTGATAGCATATTCGCCATGCAACGCCGAATTTAAATGAACCACAAAATATTTTTATTAAATATGATGATCATAACATAGTCGTTAAATTGGAAGGTATGTAAAATATTAAAAAATTTATGAAATATATATATTTCCAACTCAATATAAATTTATTTATAAATCAATTTTATGTAAAATAATTTTATTCTTCAAAAATATATTTTCTTCAAAAAAATATTTTCATTTCTTTTTGTGAGAAAATATTATAATTAATTTATTGAGATTTTAAAAAAATTATTTGATGAAATGGAATTATTTTTTTAAATTTTAATATGAAATTTAACATAGGTTTAAATCATAGTAGTTTTGGAAAAATTTATTTTTCTATGAATAGTGAAAAATACCAATTTTTGTAAAACTAAAATTTATTTTCAATAAATTAAGTAATTTAAAAGTATAATAATGTTTTCAATATGATATTAATATGAAAAATTATTATTTTTTATATTTAATCCACTTAATTATTTTTAATTATCTTTAGGTTGGATTTTAATATAATTTTACTTTTTAGTTTAAAAAGAAGTTTTTTCTCAAAACTTTTTTAAAGTGCGTAATGTTTCCCCATTTTAATTAGTTAAAAAACCTAATGAAGAATGATTTAAATTAAATTTATATATCATATATAAAAAACTAATGAAAATTCTTAAAAAAATTATTACTAGTCATAGAGTTAATATTAAATCATCTAATAGTTGAAAAATGCATTTCTCAAAAACCCGCTTTTTCGCCATGTCTGTGGGTTTTATTTTAAATTAGATTCTTACAATTGTATGAATTGAATTTGATAAAATGGATTCAATATTTTTAATCATAATAATTTATATTATATAATAAGCTCAGCTTAATTTTTTTCATAATGAATAGTAAAAACATTAAAAATATTTTATCGTGATTAAGGTGAAAAGGGGTTTACCAGGGCATTAAACTGAAAATATAAGGGTTAAAATGACCTAAAAATTTTTATAAAACAACTTTTATAGCCATATTTAGAAATTATATAATATAATTATAAATAATTATCCCTTTTTATCCTTTTGTTATTTGAAAAATGTGGGTATCACTTTTTCTTTTCAAAAATTACAAGTGTGCCTCTCGCCTCACTTAGAGATGGTCACACAATCTCCTCTCCTATTAACACCGTAAAAAAAACACTTTATATCAACCAATACTTACCCAAATACCTTCCTTAATTACCTACCCATGACTTATATCCCCTTTTTATCATAAATCCATCCTAAGAAGGATTTTGGTTCTAACCTGAGGATGTTGTCTAAAGAATAGCTATCATGCTTAACCGGGAATTTTTATTTTATTTATAATTCAAACTCCTTAAAATATTATTCAATTATGTATAATATCACCAATATATATCATATAAATATATTTTACTATGTTAATAAACTACCCTAACTCTATATCCTCTTCAATAAAATGGGAAACGAACCCATCATTTGTGTGTAAAGCGGACTACCGCCTCACAAACTGATGTAATTCATTTTTCATCATCCCCACTCACTATTTTTTATAAAAAATGTATTTAAACTAAATATATGATATTCATAACTTAATTATACTATTTTAATAATTATATCACTTATACCTCCTTACTTTATATTTCCTGGGGGATACAATAACATCACTCGTGTGTACGGCGGACTACCACCTCACTAAGCGATGTGATTTATTTTTCACAAACGCTTTACATGGAAGGTAATAAAGATAAAGTTAATGAATATATTTGAGATATAGGAAATAATTATAATATTAATGACATATTTATAATTCTGAAAGTATAACACATTATATTTTTTTAACCTTTCTATTCATTGAATGGTGATAATGTCGTTTATGCGTACGTGTGAACTACTGCCTCCACGAAGCGATGTGATTCATTTTCCAGCACCAAATAAAATAAATGATATATATAAATATATTTAAATAAATAATGTGATATTTATGATATTATGATCATTATTTAAACACATAATAATAAATACCTTCTTTTTATAATGACAGTTTAAAAAAGGAAATGTTACTCATGCGTATGTACAATCTACCATCTTTAGGATTATAACATAGTTAATTTTTCATAAAAAATCATATAATATTTTTGAAGTATAATTGAATTATAAAAATTATAATTATCTCATGATTATTATTTTTTAGATGATGGAACAATGGCCTCTTTGATATTGGTAAACACATTGAAGATATTTTGAAATAATGAATCGATCATCCCCAAAACACATGATGTGTACTTAACTGAATTAAGTATTTAATTATGTCCTCAAAATAAATAAAATAAATGATTTATTTATAAGGTATTAAAAATGTAAATGTTTTTTATGAAATCAAATAATTTATATAATCTTATTATACATGAGTTAAAGGACATACATGGAAAGTATGGACCTGAGGTAAGGGACTTCGTCTCTATTTTCTTTCATTGAGGAATATTTTAATTTTATGCACCTAATTTATTTTATATGGTTTATAAACATACCAATTTACATTTTATATCATGAATAATTTATAATTTATGAAATTTTTAGTTTCAATTTTCATTATTAATCTAAGGGGATTTAACTTGAAAGTTACCAAGTGGTAAAGGGTTTCTTAACACAACTTCCTTTCATTTAGTTATACCTCTTCTTCATTAAATTTGTTATGATATTATTATGTGTGAATTCATTATAATTTTTGGTATTATTAACTTTCACTTTTTATGTGTGGATTTTAAATTTTTACACATAATTACTCCCTTTATTAATTCTCAATTTAATGGTATGATCTTTGTAATGGTTATTCATCTAAACTTTTATTTGTTTAGGATATACATTTATGATATACACCTATATTCCTTTAAAAGGGGTATAAACTTACCTTTTTACAAGTTATATCATGAATCTATATATTATAATTATATTTAAGGTTTCATTTGAAGTTATTATTTTTGGGGCTCATGATTGACGAGTTACAAAAGTAGAAAATTTGTTATGATACAGTCTCATTTCTTTTTGAGATTATTTATGTTGAAGGTTATTTGGGTGTAAATAATATGATATTATTTTTTTGAAACACATATAATTTATTATGATTTGTTTATGAATGTAGTTCACATTTTTAATTTTCATTTCCTCCATTATTTATTAAAGAAAAATTAAGAATGTTGTTTATAAGTGATATTGATCTTATGTCTTCTTTCAGATTAAGAATATTTATCTTCCATATCTATGTTTTCTAAAATGTTTCCTAAAGAGTTATTATCTAAATATAAATTATTTACTCAATATATTTTTAATGATCATTGACATTCTTTTAAAAAAAATTAAACAGTAATTTTTTTAATGTTTTTCAGATTTTTCACTTTGAGTCTCTCTACAAAACTTTTGAAAATAATGTTTATTGTTAACAATTACAACATCAAAATATTTTTCTACTATCATGACCACTAATGTTTTAAAGATTAATTTTTTATTTTTTATAGTTTATTTTCAAATAAAATTATTTCTTTTATGTTTGAGAAAGTTTTAGGTTTTAAATAATTGTTTTCAAAATAGAAAGGGTGTTTTCCCCAAGAAATGTTCTATGGGATCTTTCAAAATAATTTTCTATTGAAAAAGAAATCCTTTAATGTTACTTAAAGGGAAAATAAAATTTTCATCAAGATTTTTTTTATCTACTTTTAATGGTATTTCAATTCATCAATATCAACAACCCTTGTTATAAATTATGCTACATTGAGATATTTTTTAATGATATCATTCACATTATTTCTCTAGATGAATTATTAGTGTTTAAAAGATACTTTAATGAAACATGTTTCTTTCCTATGGGTTAATAAAGTTTTGAATGGTGTGATATATTTTAATTTATACAGTGATAATGACTTTTCCCACTATAGAACCTTTATTTTATGTTTGGATTCCATTATAATATTTCATGTTTTCCTTAAATAAAAACCCTCCTTCTCTCATTCTGAGTGGTTTATGTTTTGAAAATGGATTTTTAAAATAAAAAAGTATTTTGATATCCAATGTGTTTTAACATGGGTTTAAAAGAGTTATTGAAGATTTTATTCATGGTATGTTCCATGGAAATTATTTAAGAAGAGTTGAGAATAATTATACCACATGGGTTAGCCTGATACATCTTATACCAAGTGTTGATCCCCTTTATAGTGTATGAGTGAGATTTATATAACTTATATGTCTGGGGAACCTAGATATAACTCCAATGTATTGGGTAATGATTATTTTATTTGGAAAATAATATTAGAAGCTAGCCATATGGTCATTCCAATTGTAAGGGGTTTTAATGGTTTTTTGTTTATGACATCCCGAGGAACCAACATTATTTCTTTATGCTTGTTATAGGTTTTTAATGATTCCTTTGATCAATATTGAAATCACATAGCACGTAATTTTTTATTCTTGTAACTCTTGACATTGAAAAATAATTATAATATGCTTCATGATCTATGATCCAAGTACTGATGGGTATGAATATTCTTAGGCTCATTCACTTTGATTATGCCATTATTCATTTATTCTCTCCCTGTACTCGCTGTTAAAATTCAATTGTTAATGCATATGTTTACCCTCATTGATCATTTGAGATATCCTGTACTATGTTTCTTACTCCCTAGATTATAAAGAATGATTATTAAATGATTTTTGTATAGAAATATTTCTAATGTGATAGAGTTTTTAGGATATGTTGAAGACTAAATATCGAATATACAAAGTTAGGTATAGTGGGAAAATACTCCCTTAAATCCATGGATATTGTTTATGTAATCGTTTTTCATAATTATATAAAACTCTAAATCTAAAAGTTCCTTGGTTATGTAAGTGATAAAATATTTCATTTTATATTGTAAGTTTTGTATGGTGAAAATTGGGTCATCTTCATCGGTATAAAATCCATAAATGTAAAGTTTATGATTCCCTCACTAGATTTGGGAGTGACAATTCGGGGATATTCTAATAATAGTTTTTAAAATGTATATTTTTACTCGTTATTAAATATTTTATGATGAAAAATGTTTTAGAAGTTATTAAGATACACTTACTTCTTGATATATTCTTAAACTCTATGATTTTCAAAAAAAACTATATTTTTCACTATTCACCTAAAAATCAATTATTTAAAGAAAACTCAAAAATTAACCATAGGATAATTTATTTATGTGTAATTAAAAAATGATTTTAATTTTTTAATATTAAAATTTTAATATTTATAAATTTATCTTTTAAATTAAAATTAAAAATATAAAGGAAAACTACTTTTATTGAAAAATGGTGTTTTTAAACATTTAGTCTTCTTAATATTATTTCATATCAATTTCTAATTTAATTAATGTTAATATATTAGTTAATTTATTTTAATATATAATATTATGATGATGATAATTAAAAGGTAATTGATTAAATTTATTAACATTTTAAATATTTATTTGAGAAAGAACAGCCTTTTTAATATTAAATAATATTAATTATTTATAATCTAAATGTAAGAAATTTTAATTGATTAATATATTTTTATTTACTATAGATTCTATTAATCTTATAATTTCATAATAATTTCTATCTAATATGTTGTAGCTCATTTTGGTGTGTTGTTGCGTGTAAAGCAAGTTACTGAAAAAAGTATTTATTTGAAGTACAATATTCCAAAAATACAAGGGTGTTACATTCCCCCCCCCTAAATAAATTTTGTACTCATAATTATAATTATCATTTACTAGAGGAAGAATCTAAGGGATCAATAGGAAACTCAAGATATATCTTCTACTGTGATATCCACTTCAATATCCTTAGTAAGACAAGAAAACGGTTTATCAAAAATTTAATTCTTAGGAGTTATTAAGGATATACCATTCAAAGATTCATTTTCATGATCCTATTTCTAAATAAATTCCATGACTAATTTTTTTTATAATGTCTAATTAAATCATATTGAATGGTCATATGAATATGAAAACTCAATCATAAGATGTCTTTTTCAATGGAACCTTCATTTCAACATATGACACTTTTGGTTCAACTATTATATAATTGGAATAACCTATCACTCCTTTAATTTAAACAAATATTTGAATGGAAATATTTTTATTAGGTTCTATAACCTAACTCATCATAAAATTAAAATATATTTAAATCCTTCATATATATTTGTAGAAATACATTTTTAACCAAAGTATATCCTCAGGGAGTGTCTATCTAGGTGTGAAATATTAGGCCTACACATCATGCACTAGAGTGAAGATTTATTTGATAATAAAATATACTCTTTCATATTTATTACCCATAGGTGAATGTTTTCTACAACCACATCCATTTTTCTTGTATCTAGAAAGGGATGTAATTTCTATGATAACCACACAATCTCTACTTTACCAAAATTTTGGGGTGTTATCCTATACTTGGACTAATAATTTATAGTTATACATGGGTTTTTCACTAAATTTTCCTCATCCTAAATCCCAAAAATAATATAAATAATCCATAATAATAACTAAATCATGCTCTGATACCAACTGAGGCACCCTAGACCCACACCATCAATTTCGATGCTAAAAGAACTTTATTTAATCACCAACTTTGAAGAAAAGTGAGACGAACCTAACTTTATTTAAAAAATTACCATAATTTGAACATTATATCTCAAAATAATCACATAATCCTAATAAAGTAAGGTTTTGTGTCTTTAAGGATTATCACTCATGTATTTCTCATCCCAGGAGGACATTTGTTACACTATACTAATATTTACTTTTTATTTCTTCAAAATTTCCTACAAAAAATATCAATATAAAATTTCCTTCTAAATATAGTCCTGTAAATAATTTCTTGGGGAAAATTAAACAAAATAAAGGGGTGAGTTTGAAATCTCATTAATGGAAAACTCATCTATATTTCATCAAAGGTTAGATCACAATCATGTGATAACACATGATCAGGTAGAAATATCTTATTAAAAAGAACATGAAATAATAATAGTTTTCTATAATCTATGATAACAAGAAATGTATTCTCAAAATAAAATATATATATACAATGGAATAAAGGTGTAGAAACATGAGACAATATACATTAGTCATGGAGTGTAATAATAGGCATAATTATAAGGTATTTTATGGAAATAAAGAATAACAGTAAAATGTCAAACTAACATAGGTATAGAAATCATAAAATATTGGAGCGGGAATCACTACGTGTTTCCAATAACATGGTGGATCAGACATCACTAATTGATTCCCATAGTGGAGAAAATTTTAATGCTTAATTCCCATAAACATATTGGAGTAGGATTCACTACCTAATTTCCATAATCAAAGTGGATTAAGCATTACTTTAAGATTCCCATATACATAGTGGAATGGGAATCATTTCCTAATTCCAAAAATTGAAAGAGAATCACTACTCAATTCCCATAATTATCTCATGAGATATAAACTTTTAACCAATAAATTGAAGGAATATATAATTCCATACCCATACATTATCCATGAATATGTGTACCATTTGAAAACAATCATTAAACACATCAAAAAAACTATTGAAATTAAAATGGGTTTCAACATTTCTATATGGAAACACCAAAATATATCTCAAGAATGTAAATGGTTAATAACTAAAACTCAATCATCCCAAAAGAGAAATTCATAACAGCATTCATAGGTTGGTTCATGAAAAATGACTTCCATGGATAAAAAAAACTTTATAGATGGTAAAAAAAATTGTAAAATAATTTTGAATAAAATTCATTTAACATTGGAATAAGTGATGAAGTTATAGGTCACATTAAAAATAGATTTTTAGAAACGTCAATTTTTTAGAAATTGAAAAGAATGCATTTTTAAAATCAATATTTGGATAGAAATATCAATAATGAGGCCTTGAAAAATATATAAAGTTTTAAAAAAGGTGAAGTGAAATCATTTCAAAAACATTTACTTTTAAAAATAAACTTAAATATTAGAGCCTTGAAAAAGATATAATGGTTTCAAAATGGTGAAGTGAAAAATTTTGAACACTTTTACGTTTAAAAATAATATTCAATAATGGATCCTTGAAAAGGAATAAAGGTTTTAAAATTTTGAAGTGAATGTTTTTTAAAACTTTTCATTTTAAAAAGAATATAAAATAAATGAGACCTCAAAATGATATAAAGGTTTCTAAAAGGTGAAGTGAAACATTTTAAAAACATTTACTTTTAAAAATAATCATCAATAATGGATCCTTGGAAAATAAATAAATGTTTTAAAAAGGTAAATTTAAACATTTAAAAAAACTTTTAATTTTAAAAAGAATATTCAATCATGTATCCATTAAAAATAAATAATTGTTTTAAAAAGGTGAAGTGCACCACTTTGAAAAACTTTTACTTTTTAAAATAATCTTCAATAAAGTATCCTTGAAAAGAGATAAGGGTTCTATAGATAAAAGGTGGAGTAGAAGATAATAAAGATATCCATGATATGTAAAACCTCTATAATATTTTTAAAACACCTTTAATGAAAATCTAAATCATAAACAGGGAAATAAATTTTTTATTTGAAAAGTGGTAATGATATATGAGAGGATAATTGTAGTGAACTCAACCCTAGTAGCCCATATTCAGTTATTTCTTTTATTATATGGGCATAAGATACAAGGAATCACATATCGAAGGACTAAATAGTTTAGTAGTCTTGGTAAACAAGACACATACTTTATTCTTACATTACATTTGATTACAAAAATTGCAGTATAAGTTTTTTTTCAAGAATAACATTATTCCCTCTAGAATGACCTTGAATATCAAACATAGTACACTTCATGGATTCCTAATAAATGAAAAAAATAAGGGTGACCTCAAATGATTAATAAGGGTTAAGTACAATGGAAAATATCATGAATAATTAAGAATAATCAACTTCTAAAGGTAAATAACTAAGCACCCATTCCATTTAAATAACTAGATAAGGTATAATCAATATGGAAAGTTAAATGAATTAAAATAAATTCTATTTAATCAATAAATAGAAAATAAAATTCATAGAGAGATAATATCATAGTGAAAATATATTGGATAACAATAATTGGACTCTTAATGCTGAAAATTCTTAATAATTGGACTTCATGATCTCATGCATCATGATACCTCTACCACCAAGACCTTTCCAAAGACGATTTAATACTATAGGTAGAAACCTATTTAATGCTAGCTTAAATTGATTGTTTCATGATACCTATAGATGCATCGAGGTTCTATATTATACTAGTCCCACCCATCACTACAAGCCCAAAGAATTCCCTATATATAAAATAATTTATTTAATTAATGAACAATGTTCCTCATCATCAAATATCTGTATTGATAAAATAATACTGATTTATCAATATTTCTGTAGTCAATCCAGTAACTTTAAAATTAAAATATCAAATGTATAAATAGGATACAATTTAAACAATAATAATATCCATGATAAATCATATGAATATTTAGGGGAAATTTATTGTTAAATGATCACATGGGAGTGAATATTTCAAGGGGAAGTTAATGACTACAAAATGAAACAAAGATATGAATTTCAAAACTATCCTTGGTAAAAATAATCATAAACCATCCATATGAATAATAAGGATGGTATACACAAACAACCATTGGAGTAAGAATAAATTTTTTTTTCATTTATGAAGACAATTACCATAAAATGATCTTTAAAACCATTCTTGAGGAAAATATATTTTTCATTTTGAAAAACATTTTGAAAATCCTTTTATTTGAAGATAAAATTTATAAATATTTTATTTAAAAATATCCCTGTAAAATTGAAAATTAAGCTTCAATAAAATGACAGTAAGGAAGGTGGGAATTAGTTAAATGTCATAAAATTTAAAAACAACATTAATTTTTCAATGTAAAAAGGTTTTGGAAAGTACCATATTTATAAAACAATAATAAGATTACTTTTACATTTTTAGTATAATACAAATAGGTATTATTTTAAAAATTACATAATATTCTTTTGGAAAATTTTTATAAACATTAAAATAGGTAAAAATTAATTTTATAAATCATTTTAAAAAGGTTAAAAACATTTTTGAAAACATTTTTAGAAAATATGGTTTTGGAAGAAAATATATTTCTGACTGAAGAGATAATTGGAGTTGGATTTTATTAAAACATTTATGAAATTAATTTAAGTAGAAAAGAGTATAAAAATGGTAATATTAATTAAAAATGTCAAGAATTACCATATGATAATAAAATGAAATTATTTTATTAGTAAATGGTCAAATAATTTCCTTCAATATAAATTCAAGAATAAACAATCTCGACTAAAGTGATATTGTGAAGTAAAGACTTGAAAAGATTATAATGTTGAAGTGAGAGTCATCCAATGAATTTATTATGTGTATCAACTATAACTATACATAAAAAAATTATAAATAAATAATAAAATAATAAAAAAAATATTATATACATAATCTTACAATATTAATGATAATGAAGAAGTAATATAACCCCATGAAAAAAAAAATTAAGTTATGAAATTATTTACCACTTGGTAAATATTAATTCAAATCCCCTTAGATACAATAATTCAATTTTAGACTCAATATAATATGAATTATTAATTAATAATGATATTATATGTCAAAGGTCATTATATACACCATATAAAATAAATATGGTGCATAAGATTACAATATGCCTTAATAAAATGAAATTCAGATTAAATCTCTTATCTTACGCATCTTTTTAATTAAACATTATTTAACCTCATTTATATTTATTTTAAACATGTTATTAAATTACACAAAAACCATATTAATATTTAAAATAGCATATATAATCATTTTATAAAATCTTATCTCCCATTAATTAATAATCATTCATTATTTTCATTGTTTCAAGTGTCAATTGCCTTGTTTCCTCATGCATGTGTTTCCATGAAAGATCGGGTTCTTGAGCATATTATATAGTTATATCATCTCTATAACAATAATAATGACATAATTATCATATTTTGACATCAATTTTACTTTTAAAACTAATCATGAATGATGGTTATGAAAAATGATATATGTCGTGATCACGGAGATGGTAGGTTGTACGTATGCATGAGTAACATTTCCTTTTTCCAATGATCATTATTAAAAAAGTAGGTAATATATAATATTTCCAAAATGATGATAATATAATATACACCTTATTATATACTTATATATATTATCCATGTGGGGTAGTGAGGAAAAGAGAGTCACATTACTTTAGGAAAGTGATACTCCATACGTTCAAGAACGATGTTATCATCTTTAAGTGAGTGAAAAGGTAAAAAATAAAATGATATATATAATCTTTAAATAATTATAAATATTTTTTTAATATCATAATTATTTAAATCATATCACATTTAATCATTAACTTTGTCTTTAACACCATCCATGATAAGTGTTAGTGAAAGACAAATCACATCGCTTCGCGGGCGGTAGTCCGTCATACACATGAGAAACGATATCATAACCCATTTGATATAAGTGGAGATGGTTTTAGGAAATTAACTTATAATAAAAACACCCTAATATATTTAAGATAATGAGTCTATTATATTATCAGGTTTTAATAAAAATTTAAGGAGTTGTGTAAAGAAGTAAAATAAAGATGCTTATTGAAGAACGTTACCTCTTCTTCAGGTTTCCATATTTGGTTTGCATTAAATCCTTATAAAGATGGATTTATTCCCAAACTAAGTCTTTTAGGTTGTGGTTACGGAATTTGGGAAGTTATTTTCATAGTGATTTTTCAAACAAAAGTGGTTTAAAGGTGTTAAATGGAGAGGAGAGGGGTGTTCTTTTATAAGTGGGGGTGAGGACACACTTTGTATTTTTTGTAAATAATTGAGTGCTAAAACATTTTTCATGTGTCAAAAGAGAAATAAATAGACCACTATTTAACCATATAGGTTTTATTTTTAAAATATATTCCCATAAAATATTTTTTATACAATTTTATAAGTAATTTTTACTCTTATCTTTTTAGTTTAACCCCTATTATACTCATTTTTTCCTCAACTACGGTTATTAATTTTTACTACACTCATTATTAATTTTGCTAAAAAAAATTGACATTATTATACTTTATAAAATATAATGATTAAAAATATATAATACATTTTTTTTAAATTCAATTGGTATAGGAGGAAAATTTTAATTTAAAATTAGTCCCACAAACATGACGAGAAAGCATGTTTTTTTATAAAGGTGGTGCCTTGTTCAAAATACCAAAGAAAAATTTATTAAAAAGAGAAGCTTTCAAGATTCTAAAAGACGGGATCATATTACAATCTTTCACATGAAGAGGAAAAAGGTTGTCAGGAAGATCCTCCAGCCATTTTATGTGATGTGCAAACCCTTTATTGGTGAGACCATCAGCAAACATATTCTCCTCACAGTAGGTATGGGTTGTAATGAAATTGGTGTCATGAAGAGAACGGAGACAATTCATCCAACTTTTAGTAAGAGGAAAATCTAGGTGAGTCATTCCATTCCAAATAGCTTTCACCATAATCATAGAATCACTTTTAATCCGCAAGTTATTCCAACCACAGTGTATGGCAAAGAAGACTGCATGAATCACACTCAGCATTTCAGCTTCCAAATAGGTTATAATACCACAACCTCTATAAAAGCACCCAATAATTTGACCAATATGATTTATGTAGATGGAACCACACACTGCGGAGCCTGGATTTCCTTTGGATAAGTCATCCACATTGATCTTAATTCACCCAGGGAGCGGTGGTCTCCAGAAAACCTCAAAAGTGCGTCTTGGCTGGATGAAGTTGGGAGCAACCCGAAGACGTCACAGAACCATAAAATCACCCACCAAGTTTTCACATCACCCTTTCTGAATTAACGCATCTTCACATATAGTGATGAGAATCCTCATTTTACCTACATTTCTATTCAAAGAGTAATTTTTTTGAAAAATAGCATTTCTATCATACCAAATTACATGAATAAGATCTACAACCCCAGCGAGAAATAAGTTTTTGATTTGTTGGGAGATTTCTAGTTCCACACAGCGTTTTAATTGTGAATTGATAGAATTAATAATTGTCCATATGAAATCAAAGATTTAAAAAATATATTTCCAAAGAGCAGTCGTAGTAGCACAAGACAAAAATAAATGGTTGGTATCTTCTCTATGTTGATTATAGAGATGACATTTAGTACAAAGTTGGATCCCAAAAATTTTCAAACGAGAATCAGTGGGAACTCTATTATAGGAAATACGCCAAATAAGAGTGAGTCTTGAGGGATTAATCCAAGACTTATTGAAGAATTTAATTCACTTAAATTCATTTGCAGAGTTATGAAAGGAGTGGTTGTAAAATCTTTTTGAATTTAGAAAACCATTGTGAGTGGGTTCCCAAGTTAGAAAATCTTCAGAGATAGAAAAATGATAATTATCAATGATTTTAACAACATTATCATGAAGATTATCAAAATGAGAGTTGAGAACATTGTTGATAGTGTCAATAATATTTTTAGGTAGATGGTCATGAGGAATTAAAGTAATTAGAGGAGTCCCAGTCCAGTTATCCAACTAGAATTTCATGGAGAAGTTTCTAGTGACCATCCATCTAGCATTGGTCCTAATATTTGCATACATATTTCTAACGGATGGCCAAATGGGAAGATTTGGGTAGCCCTTGCTACCTCCCCTCAATCTATCCAGGAACATATTTTTGATGAAAGCAACTAATGAGGTATCATTGTGAATAAAGTTCCTGGTGAGTCTGGCTTGAAGGGCCTCATTAAAGAGTTTTAAGTTTTTAATACCAAGACCGCCCTTGTCCAAAGGCTTACAGCAAGTAGCCCAGGGTATAGTCACAAGCTTCCTATCCAAGGTGCTGCCAGTCTAAACGAAGTTTTTAATATGAACTTTAATTTTTTTTATAAGACTAGTCATCCACTTGTAGAACATCATAGAGTAGACCAATTTAGAGACAATGATTGATTTGACAAGACAGACTCTCCCTGCCATGGAAAGAGATTTACCGTTCCAAACAGAAAGCTGACTAATAATTTGATCAACAGTTCTTAAACAGTATCAAGCTTTGGTTCTACCCCAAAAGATGAAGACACCAATTTAATTGAAAGGAATTATCATCTCTTTAATTCCAAGCTCATTGGTGATAGCGTCTTTCCTATAAGCTGGAATGTTCTTGCTGAAATAGATGGAGTATTTTCTCCAACCAATGACTTGACCTGAGACCTCTTCATAATGAGTGAGAGTAGATTTGAGAGTTCTGATATTTTTCATATCACCTTTAAGAAATAGAATGATGTCATCAGAATAAAGAAGGTTAGTGGGAGAATTCACATTTTTGTAAGCCTGAATAGGTTTAAGTTTATTTTGGTCAACCAGATGGGTGAGCAGATGACTTAAATAGTCTTCTGTGATAGGAAAAAGGATTGCAGATAGAGGGTCACCCTATCTGACACCTTTGGATCAATTGAAGTATCCTCTAGGAGATCCATTTATCAAGATGGAAATGTGGGCTGAGCAAAAAAAGGTTTTTATTCTAGAAATCAATAGATTATTGAAGCCAAATCGATGAAGAACTTTAAAGATTAAGTCCCAGTCTATTGTACCGAAGGATTTTCTTATGTCAAGTTGAATTGAAATATTAACACCCCAATTTTTATTGTTCAAATTTTTAGTGCATTCAGAGTCGAGACAAATGCAGTCTTGGATGGATTAGCCCTTGACAAAACCAAATTGATTCTAGGAGATGATTTTATCTGTAATAGAGGTGAGTCTATTTGCAATCAATTTGGTGATGATTTTATAGAGAGTGTTGATAAGGGATATGGGTATAAAGAGGTAAATTTTAGAGAAATTATCAACCTTGGGGATCAAGGTAAGGAATTTTTCATTCAAACTATGTGGTAGGAACCCACTAGAGAAACAATTCTTAACAAGTATGCAAACTCACGAAAAAGAATGTTTTTAAAGAGAAGTAGTCCAAAAGTTTAGAAAGTTTTTATATCATGATTCAATATTAAGATGATTAAAATGACCTAAATTAGATTAATTTATATAAAATATAAATAATTTTACTTTAAAAACAATTAGAAATATAGTTTAACATTATAAATAATTTAAACCAAAAAACAGTTTTCAATTAAAATTCAGTATTTTTAACTATTCGTCAAAAAATGGAACATCTTAGAAAATCCCAAAAAATTACCTTAGGATAATTTATATATTAAAATTTACAAAATTAAGTTTATTTTTTCATAACAATTTTCTAAAATTAGTAAAAAAATATTTTTAAATTATTTTTACAAAGGGACACTAATTCATCTTTTAGAAAAATACAGTTTTTCAAAAAACATTTCTTTTTCTTTTAAATGGTACACATTTTTTACTAATAAATATATAAATAATAAATGTGTGTAAACTATATATTTTCATATTTTACTAAATCCTATTCATAACCTCCAATTTAACAGGTAGGTTACAACTATTATATTAAATAATAATATTTTAATAATATTTTTCTATTTAGTAAAACTCGATCTTGTGTGTAACAAAAGCTATCAAAAAAACTTGTTGTTGAAAGTAATGAAAGATAGAATCAGTGTTGCATGTATTTAAATATATTTAAGAGATTTAATTTTTTTTAAAAATAAATATATTATAAATATTTATGGTGTTATATTTTCTTCTAATCTTGGTGTTGCATGTCATACATGTTATCGAATACAATGTTCTTATTTTAGAATTTTGAGGTGTTATAATAATATGAATTCATCCATATTTGAGTTCCTAAAAAGATATAAAAACATTTTTGGAAGGTAATATATGGAAAATTATGGTAAATAAACATTAAAGATAATAGAATTTATTTTTAAAAATGATATACTTTTATGGGGAAGAAATTCATCTTGGGGAATATTTGAATCAAAAGTGTCAGTTCCTCAAAGAGAAAGTGAAAGTACCATGAAAAAATCATGAAAATTTCAAGAATAAATAATTTCAAGAAGAAACCAATATTAGAATAAATAATTTCAAGAATAAATATTATAACACAATTAAGGGGGGTGAGTTAAAAAACCCTTGAAACTTTTGTATCTTATAAATCGAAGGCCATTTAAGGAAGGAACATGATGTGGCTCTTCAACCCTCATGAATTACATGAACATGGTAAAAGACATAAATTAAAATGTAATAATACTAACTTAAATATACCATGGTGAAAAATCGGAAACATTTTCAAAGATATTAAATTTGATACAAAGACCCCTTACCTTAATTCCTGACTTCCACCAAAGCGCTAGAATCATGTTGAGGAATTTAGTTTTCCATTGGAGGACTCCTTAGAAATAAAGGGATAAGGATAATTTATTATGAAAATAAGATAAAATAAATCAAATATTAGTATAGTTTAAGGAAAAATAGATATATTTTCTAGATAAAACCAAAATTTGGGATCCGTCTTGAAGGGGTGGTGAGAGACCCATCTTAAAATTGGTGAGAATGACATTTTTTGTAAATACTTCGTCTTAATATAAGGTAAGAACATGTTTTACATGTCAATAAGATTATAAAATAAAAAATAATAGATTTTTGGATTATATAAGGTCACTAATCCCTCATCCATTGATTTTTACACATGTTTTAATCTTTTTTTTAAGTCCTTACTCTTAGAATTTTCATTTTTACCATTTTTTGTTTAACCATGGAAACTAGTTTTTACATAAGTAATTTATTATTAATTAATAAAATTAAAATAATACTTATTAAATAATTTAGACCTAATTATTATAAGTATTAAATCTATGTTATCATATAAAAATTATATGTCTAAGAAAAATCAATTTTAACACTAACGCATATAATATATAAAATCTCATTTTTAGAAAAAGTGTGTTTTTAGGATTAAATTTTATATGTAGAATAAAATTATAAATGAATTTTACTTTAAATATATAAATTTGTTTATTATAAAACAAATAAAAATTATGTGGCTTTTAAATAAATCCAAAATATAATTTTAAAAAAATAATTAGATAAAAAGAAAAAAACGATTTCTTTTATTGGAAAATATTTTGTATGTTGTTAAAAATAGGTTTTATAAATTTCTAATACTATTTTTAAAATTTTAATTTTACTTCATAAAAAATATTTGGTCATGGAAATTTTTTTTTAAGTTTTTAATTTACACTTACTTCCTAATATAGTCATAAATTCTACGATTTTAGTAAAAAAGTGTTTTTTTCACTATTTACCTAAAAATAAATTATTTCAAAAAACTATCAAAAATTTACTTTATGATAATATTTTTATTTATATTTAAAAATTAATTTAATTTTTGAAAATTAAAATTCTAATATTTATACATTTATCTTTTAAATGAAAATTCAGAATATAAAGGAAAAAATTTATTAAATAAATGATGTTTTAAAATATTTCATGTTTGTAATATAATTTCATATCAATTTATAATTTAAATAATCTTAGTATATTATTTCATATATTTTAATATCATATATTATCATAATAATAATTTTAAAGTGGTCGATTTAATTTATTATCAACTTAAACAGTTATTTGAGGGAGAACATTTTTTTAATATTAAATAATATTAATTATTTATCCTTTAAACATAAGAAATTTTAATTTATTACTATAGTTTTATTTACTAGTAGTTCTGTTCATATTATAATTTCTTTATAATGTTCATCTAATATATTTTGGAACTTTTTGGTTCGGTGTTGCATGTGAAGCAAGCTGTTAAACAATGTATTTATATAAAGAAATATATTTCAAAATCTTAAGGTGTTACAATTTTCCCCCTTATACCTTCTATTATTCTCCCCCCTTATTTCCCTCTCATTTGTAATGATTTGGTCAAGGTCTTGAGGTTGATTCCATCAAATCTTGGGGAAATTGGGTTGGGATGATGGGTCTTTGCATTCAATGGATGGAGGATATTTTGGGATGATTAACGCATGTCGTATATCATTATTTCAGTTAAATTATATCACTCAATTTATTTTATGTGGTTTCCACCATTTTAGCTGGTAATTTGATCCTTATTCAATGAAGTAAGATGGATATTTCATTCATGGGGGTTCAAGGAGTATGACAAGGGGTGTTAGTGTGTCTTTGCTTAATGATTCGACCATGATAGGTTGATCAATGAGTTTTAGCCATTATGCCTCTGTGGGAAAAATTGAAAGATAAGTTATAAATTATTTTAATTAAATATTTGGATGTTCTAGATTAATATAGGAGTTCGGTGGTATTTTCAAGCTTAGAGGATGCATGACTAATATTTTTTAATGAAATAACTCTATTTTTGAGGTAAGTTGTCAGTAAAAATATCTATAATGTTTATGAATTATATCATGTAGCATATTATATGAGATCTCTCTTCTTCTGTATGATCATCCTTGAATAGAAAATTATTTTTTCCTATAAAATCCCATGAGTAGAATGAAAGTGTGTTAGGCCACAATGGCACCTTGAACTTTATCTTGTTGCCTTTGTTTTTTATTATCATAGGCTTGAAAAAAGAGATATTTTATAAGATATATAGACCCTAGAAGGGTATAAATTTAATTAATTAATATAATGGACCTTAATATAGGTACCCTTAGTTCCCTTTTAGTAATAAATTTTGATTGATTTGGAATGGTTGTCCTAATCTTGGTCCATATGCAGTCTTAAGTTAATTTGTAGCCTTAGGCTACTTTATTATAGTAGAGGAAATTTTTCTCAATCTATAATTTATTTATACCTGAGTAGGTTAATTAAGGAAAGTATTTATATATAGTTTTGGAGTGAGGGGACCAATATATCTTGACTTTATATGTGATATGGAATTTAGATCATCTCTCTTATGTTATTATCATATTCTATCTCCAAAGTGACTGATTAGAACATGATGTAAGAATGCATATGTTGAGAGATGTTATTTCATTGAGAAATGAGATTGACCTAGAGTTAAGAATGTGATAGAGGAACCCATTTAGAAACCCATGCGATGATTTTACTTAGGTAACCATAATATATTCCCTAGTTTCATTTTGACTACAAGGAGGGTTAGAACATGGTGTTAGCTCGGTGATAGTCTATAATATAATTGGTTTTTATTATAGGTTGTGAACTTGATAGGCTAACCTAGGAAATTTATATAGGTATTGGGTGATTAGCAAACCCATTTGATTGAGTTATAGGATATATGATGTTCTTGGGAGATATGATGCCCCAGGATGTATGATATATTAGGTTTTGGGGAGAGATAATGCCTCTGGGTGTATCATATATGTTGTTTCAATGAGAGACAATGCCCTTGGGCATGTGATATATAAGGTTCTAGGGAGATATTATTCTCCCTGACTGTATGATATATGAGTTTCTCGGGAGAGATTATGACGCTGATTGTATGCTATATGAGGTTTTGAGGAGAAAAATTCCCCTTGGTGTATTCTATATATGGTTCTAGGGAGGACCCCCCCCCTGAGGGTGTATGATATATGAGGTTCTAGGGAGGTATGATTCCCTTGGGTATATGTTATATGAGGTTTTAGGGAGAAACGATGCCCCTAGCTGTGTGATATATAAGGATCTGGAGAGATATGGTTCCCTTGGGTATATGATATATGAGGTTCTAGGGTGAGATAATGCCCCATGGTGTATGATATATGAGGTTTTATGGAGAGACAATTCTCTTGGGTGTGCGGTATATCTGGTCTCAGGGAGAGATGATTCCCCTGAGTGTATGCTATATAAGTTTTTAGGGAGAGACAATTCCCCTAGGTAGATTATATATCAAGTTTTACGGAGGGAATACACCCTTGGTTTTATGTTATATAAGGTATCAAGGAGGGACACCCCTTAGGTGTATGATATATGAGGTTTCGGAGAGGAATGATACCCTTGGGTGTATGTTATATGAGGCTCCGGGGAGTGATGATTTCCCTGGTTGATGATTATTTTCCTATAAATCCTTTGGGGTGGGTTGTTTTTTACCTCTAAGTGGTAAGGTATCATACTCAGAGACATCCATCACTGGCCAACATAGGTATGATCAACCCCATGTCTCACCTTAGATAAAGGTTTCTTGGGATAAATTATCTATTAATCAAAACATTTTAAATGATAAAAAAATTTTGAAACCAAGATCATAATGCTTAAAAAATGGAATTCATAGACTATTATAAATGTAGGGTATAAGTACCTTTTCATCTTGAAAAGTTCCTATCAATGCGGATGCTATTCATTTTTTATTTATGAAAAAACTCAAGGAATAACCAAATGGTTTTGGAAAATGAGAGTTTAATATAGAGAAAATTTAATCATTGCACACAAATTTCCTGGGATGAGACTCTTTAAATAGTCTATAGGGACACTCTTTGAGCCTTTCACCTAATCCATGAAATTACTGATATGTTTCAAAATCATATAGGTAATGTATTCTATTACATCACTTGTAACTCTTAGTCATAACTCTCCCATAAATTATAAATGATTGATAATGTACAAGTTGTTTTGAACATCAGTATTTTTATCATTCAAGTGGTTAAACAAGTCGTAGTAGTGTCAAACAAATCAAATTATTAAATACAAGTAATTACAATTGGATCATATCATTTAATATGATATACCCAGTATCCATTATATGATATCTCATATCATAAAATAAAATTTTACCATATTATTAGTTTTTATCACTTTTATAAATGGTGTCTCATAATCTTTTACAACCCCAATCATACTATATGATATAAAGGGACTTTAGGGAATATTCCTTTTATTCACCCTCTTACACTAAAGCCTTATAGAATTTCATTCCATTTAACCTAGTATCATACCATATAAAATAAATTGTGAAATCATATTCAAAACTCTTTAGAATATCTTCAAAAAAAATTAAAGCAATAATTAACTTAAAATTATATTACATTAGATACAATACCTTGTGAAAAACTTATCCAAAAATATTTTCTATAAAACTCTAAATAAATTCTAGTGTATCACTCCTAGTCAAAATCAATCTCCATTTCATCAAAACAAATGGTGATCTCATGGACCATTGTAGTATCAAAAACAAATATTATTTATCTAATATATATATGTAAGATAAAATAGAGGCCTCTATAAAAACATCAATGATAATTTAGATATAAATGGGTTAGGTGTGGTATCCCTCAAACACATGTATCTATATACATGTGTCCACTAGACACATCACATGATCACATTAATTTTTACACAATCCCTTTATCTAATACATCGATTTACCATGGAACATGTTGTATATCAGTCTCATATAGCCTCCTCAAATGTTCATGATTCTTTGATAAAATACTGACTAGGTTGATGAAAACATCACATGTCATTCATCTAGTAGATGGGTATGTAACATTTCCCTCATCCAAATAGATAAGAAAATCATATATACCTTCTAAATGTGGAAATAATTTTTTTCAATCTATCTTAATTGAGGGTTTGGATGTCATACTCATCATACGGGAGTATAAATCTCATCTGGGTAAAGATCTATCTAATGAAAAAGATCAACAATATACGAAACCACCCCAAATTAACTAAGCCTCAAGTATTGAGTAAGAAAGGTATAAAATTATAAATATTATCATTCTATATATCACACAAACCTAAATTAATAGGAACTATATATGAATAATTCACCCCTCGTATACTAAAGACATAGTGTATGGAACTCCATGTGGTATACTTCATATTTCATAAAATTCACAAATCAATTTTGTACCACATAAGAATATTTCATATCCCGATATAAGAATAAAACACATTTTAACCTTAAATTTTTATTATAATTTATAATACTCCATAAGAAATAATAGTTAGGGATAAATAAAAGTCATTTTTGAGAGGTCGATTATCATTAAGCTTCATGAAATGTATATCTATATATAGATGTATGCAACCAAAGTGAATCAATGATAAAATGGAGATTGATTTTTATATGATGAAATTTATATTCTTAAATTGTATTAATAATAACTAAAAAATCCTACATAAGAACCTATCCATCGTATCATATATAAAATATTACCAAATCATCCTTCTGTTTGATATACTTTCTGAGGTTTTGTTAACTCATTACATCTATATTTAATTCATGTCACATACAAATGTGACCATCTGATAAAAACCTACCACTAAACTATTTAGAGATTAAAATATATAATATAAGATATTTTGAATAATAATGAGAATTATGAATCATATTTCTAATGTTCAACTTCGTTAATCTGTTTAAACTATTTATCTTCACAATAACTAAAGCTATAATGTTAATAAATTGTGTTCTCCACATAGAAATTCTCCAAGTGAATCATCATCATTCTATAAAATTTTACATCAAAAATTTACCTTGAAATATTTTTATAACTAATATAAATATTATATTATAACATATAATAAACCTTTTATGATATCAAGTTACTTGTTTTAACTTTTACTAGAATAAATATTTCTTTATTGACATTGAAATTCTTATGTCAAATTATACTCTTACTAGCCTCTTATAAACTGTAACATGTTCAAGATATCATGGTAAGATGCACAAAATATTTTTCATTTAGGAAATAGATTTCATTTGTTTTTTGTGGGAATACTTATCAAATAAACTATAATTTACTAATCATATATATTATTTTATGTTTTTGGAAATTTTACTAAAAAGAATTCAGTACCATATATGGTTGAATCGTACTTCTTCATATTATTGGATAAATGTGTTATCCCAAATAAAAATAATTTAAACCTAGTCTTCCTTTCATAATGTTATAGATTCGGAGAAATCATAAACTATATGTATCAAAAAAATACTCATCACATTCATTCACTAATATTGTTTTATAGGATCTTCTCATGAGAACAAAATGAGAACGGTATTATATATTTTTTATTCAAATTCATCCTATTTTGATGTATTTTTTGCACTTTTTTTTTACAACTCATTTTCTATATTGCTTAAAAGTAAAAATACAATATCTAATCATCAACCCTTTACTTATGATCTCATGTATATATAAAACATTTTTATTACATACATTTGGTATCATATACATTTTAGAATAAAATAATTGAATTCTATAACATAATTACCTAAAGTGGAATCTCTATGTGGATTCTTATAACCCTTTAGGTAGTTGAGAAGATTCTGTATCTAATAGCCAATCTTTCCATAATTAAAGCATTATCCCTCCATCCTTTTCTTTCACTTATCCAGTGGTGTGAGCTCTCCATGACCTATTTTTTTCTCTCTAGACAAAACATTTACTGTTATCCTTTTATAACAAAATCATGTCTCTTGATCTTGGAAAACCCATGTCCTAATCAGTTATCCTCAACATGTTAAGGTGATCAAGTAAATTTTTATTGAAATCATTCATACTATAACACACAATAAACTATTGTAACCATTCTGATAGTGATTGAAGAATGAAGTCTATATCTAGATCAAGTCTAAGAGGTAAACCCGACCTATCTAATTCGTTAATGTAACAAATAATATTGAGTACATTAGCTGAGAATGAGGTTACTTATGCTCTTTTTCATCAAAAAAGTGTGTTTTATATCTCATACCTTTCATTCTTATCTTGATATTTATAGATCCTTTTTATATTATTTGTCATCTTATAGGCATCCATGGTATCATGTTGCTTTTGTAACATATATTTCATGGTAACCATCATTAGTAAATATAATTCCATTTAATCCTTTAAATTCTTATCATATGCATCAATATATATTTATTGAACTTCTTCATTGGTTGGTAACTTAAGAAGGGGTTCCTCTAAAACATAAAATTTTACTTCTAACTTGATAACTATACTTGGGTTCTGGTACTGATCGAGGAAGTTACCACATTTATTTTTTCTTTATGAAAAAATAATCTCAAGGTTAAGCTTAATGGTGATTATGATTCCATTATCTACAAAAAAATATTGCATCAGATAAGTAATATTTTTTTAATTATTTTAATAATTACATTTATTAAAAAACCTCCCACTAAAATGATGATCTTATATATCATATCTATTTAATAAGGAAAGATTTATTTTTCACTTAGAAAATGAAAGCTCTTTGGCATGAAATTTACCTCATAGTTATTTAGATAAGGTAAAATCCCAATAAAATCATATATGGATATTGGATAATTGAGTGGAAAACACTTTTCACAATTCATCACATAGATAATATCAACTTTATTCCTCTGAAATCCTAACCCTTAGGGTTTCTCAGCTAAGTGTAACCCACAACATATAACAGGATGTGGTTACATAACCCTTAGGATTAATCTTACCCACTATATATTACACAAGATAATCCATGGTCACCCTGATTTAGCATCAATATACCAAATTAAATGATCAAGGTTTTTATATGTGTTTACTTTGGAAGGAATCTCACACTTATTACTTGATGAGTTTTATTTTATAGTCTTAACAATCAAATATGCATCATATTCATATTAAATTCATAATCATCACATAACATGTAGTCTTTATTAAATAATTTTGTATTATTTTTATGTATGAATGATTCTAATGATTTAGTTTTGGAGCACATATTTCATCCACAATATTAATATGATCACATCATATTTATGTGTAACTCTTTACACAATCCAGAGTTTTTGTTACTCACCCAAAAATAGAAGTCAAACATATTCATACAATTCAAATATACCAATTGCATAACATACATGAACTCTTTATGTAAAGGATTATAATTATATTTGAATGAAAATATATTCATCAGTAACCCCATAGAAATAGATACACAACCATCACCTTTCTATAATAAGGCATAAGCCTCCAGGAAAGTGGGAAGTCCAAACCAAATTCCCTCTACCAAGGGATAATTTACTCAAGAAAAAAATCAAATTCATTGTAATTATAAAACCTAATATGTATGAACAATATTTAATAAATAAATTAAATCTAATAACTTTAATTTTAAACCAAGGTCAAGGTAGATTAAAAATAAATCTTTTGTTATTGTACCAAGTATATTATTCTTGTCTTGGAAATTTATAAGAATAAACTGATCACATAAATTAAAGAAAACATAATATTCACATTTTATAAGATATTTACAAATATGTATACTCAAAAGGAATCAAATAAATAAAAAAAATTATTTATTTTCCAAACTTCAGATATTATCTTATAAACAATTTATAAATCAAAAATTATAAACACTTTACTATTTAATATAGACATTTCATAAAAATATAAACACTTTATATTTTTTAATGTTAATGCTTTTAATGTTTTTTATTATATGTAATTTTACTTTAATATATGATATTTCATGAAATATAAACATTTTATATTTCAATTTCTATCATATAAAAATTTTACATAATTTATATATTAAATAATAAAATTATTTAAAACTTTGATCATATAATTTATCAAAAATATTTTGTTATGATTTAAATAATTTTCAAATAAGGCCCTTTTAAATTAAACTTTTCAAATTAAATATTATGAGAAATTAATAATTTAAAATATAAAAAAATTATATTTTTCCTTATTTTTTATAATTTATAAACCTTTTATAAGCCACGCTTATTATATCTATATAAACGATTTAAATCCAAATTATATGTCATGACATGTGATTTATTTTAATATTAACAATTAATAATATAAAATAATTATTTATAAACATTCCAAAAACATTTAGTGAAATAATTATAAAATATTTATAATTAATAAAATTATAAAAACTTTATAAATAAATAAATATTCTCAAAATTCATTTTTTATCGTTACTTATAAACAATTTATAAATAATAAAATTCAATTCATAATTGAAAATTAAGAATAAAAAAATATCTTCATCAAATGTATTTTAATATTGAAGTTGGGTTATAGAATAAAATTGATAGCCTTGTGGTGCAAAAAAAATTTGGCGTTATCAGTCATATTTTACAATTAATTTCCATATTTTATTCTATGATTAATATGTAAGTGTATAATCTTCATATCATATCATATATTATGATATAGATAGATATTGTAAAGGTGATACAACGATCGGTTTTTTAAACCCACAAAATAACTATCATGAAATATGTTATATAGATTTTGTATGCTATGACATGTACAAAACCATGAGTTTTGTACTAAATCATATTTTATGAGTGGCATTATGATAGATGATAAGATATCAAAAAAATCATTTCTCAAATGATTTTATGAATTAAAATGCATGGATATCGATGATCCTACTAAAATGTATATTAGGATATATTTACCATTAATCAAATAGTTGGAAATGATAAATAATCCATAAAACAAGGATTACTATGCCTTCGAAACAAAAACCACAGAATACTATAAATGAAGAATATGTGTACCTTCTCACCATAATAAGTTTCTTTAGATGTTGATGCTGTTTATTTATGCTTCATGGTGATCGCTAACGAATAACCAAAAAGTTTTTCCCTCAAATTCATATCCACTAAAAGCACCAAACCACAAAATGATTTTGGTCAGGACCATCTGGAAGTTAATAATAAAGGAAGAAGGGTTTTTGGGAGGGGGAAGTTTTGGGCAGTAATAGTTTAAGGATTTAAAAAATCCTTATAAAGAAACTCCAAAATTAGATAATGGGGAAACTCCCTGATCCTGAACCCAAGTCATGAAATTACTTGTATATTTCATAAACAGACAAGTAATTGTAACAGTTACATAACATGTAACTCTTTTCCATAACTCTCTCAAACATTATTAATGATATCTAATGTGTTAGGATATTTTATTTCTAGAATTTTTAGAATTCATGCAAATGAAAAATTCATAATAGTGCAAAACATCTCAAACTATTTGATATAATTCATTACAACTGAATCATATCCTACAATACATTATACCAAGTAACCATCATATCATATCTCATATCATAAAATATGATATTCTCAAATCATTTGTTTTAAGAACTTTGATAAATGGTGTGAAATACTCTATGATAATACCAAACATAGTGTATGATATTAATGGGATTTGGGGAATATTCCTTTCACTTACAACATAAGTATCGATAGTGATTTATTTATTTATTTGTTTCAACTTTTTTACTTAATGTTCTGACTATATCACTTTGATCGTACACTATATTTACTAGTTATATTTGGGACACAATTAGTGGTTACCTACTAAGTTATAGTCCCACTATTATTAGGTTCCCCTAGTATATTGGTACCTGATCAGACCTCCTGATTGTAGATATAAGTAGTGTAGAGGCTCGGTATTGGATGGTTGGGCTGGATATCTTGACTAAAGTTAGGATATGGGATCGATTTGGGACTCATAAATGGGTTGGAGTTACTATTTATTTACTTTTGGTATGGTATATATATAATCTAACCATGGAAATATTTTTTATGTCTTCTTATCTCATGTAACATTTTAGATAGTCTATTTTTTATAGCATGGGATTATTATTATTATTTTGTTTCTTTGGTCATGATGTTTATTATTCTTCAAGTATTTTGATGACTAATTGTGTGTTATTTACACTATGTTTTATACTCTAATGTGAGTATGTAGTATCCCCACTATATCACATTGAACCCTTGATACTATTTGGTAGCCTATGGAGTATGAGGAGGCATGCATTTGGTCATGTGGAATTATGATCCAGTTACTATATAGTAAACTAGGTCGAGACATTACATACATGATCAACAATATACCCAACCACCCCTTAATTATATGAGTATCAAGGATTTAATATTAAAGTTATCAAAGTATGAAGGTTATCATGATAGGTATCTTTCTAACCTAAATTATAGTTAAATACCAATATGAATGCACTCTTAATATACCAAAGATATAATGTATGACACTCCATGTGGTATACTTGGGGGGTTTTCAGCACATAAAACATCTTTTGTTCCTCATGATTATATTTTGTATCTCTATATGAAATACTACTCATTATAACCTTAACATTTTATCATATACTATAATACTTCATAATGAACATCGGTTAGGGATAAATTAAAGTCATACTTCAAGAGTTTAATTATCATTTCACATCAAAAAATAAATTCATCCAACATGAAAGAATAATAAAGTGGAGACTAACTCTTATATAATATGATATATTTTATATTCTAAAAATATTTTAAGAATATTGAAAAAACCATACATAGGTTCTCTCCTAATCAAATCTTGTGTGATATACTAGAAGATCATCCTTATGTGTGCTACACTTTTATGGTTTTATTAAACTTGTTACATCTTTATGCAATTCTATCTATATATATGTGACCATGTGATAAAACCCTCCCAAAAAAATCCTTTAGTAACAAACATATTTGAACAAATCCAATTTTTAATAATGGTGTTATTTAGGAATCATATTCTTAATTTGTGACTCTTTGAATGTAGTATTCAAACTCCTTAACATAACAACATTAAATATTATGATGTTAACTTGTGTTATATACTTTTAACTATTTCTAAGTTGATAATTATAATCATTCATGGAACCTTTTCCATAAAACTTTTTCCTTGAGATAATTTTGGTAATAACATATAAATATTTTTATTTTTATTTACCAATACATGTTAAACTCTTTTAGGACAATGTGATATCCACTTTGTTATGGTAAATAATTGTAACTCTTTATATTTCTCTTTACATATATACCCTAAACTCTTTTATAATATTTATGTGGCATCATATTTGAGTTTTAACTGGCATAGTATTTTATTTATTAATTTTGAACTTCTCTTAGTCCAAATATACTCTCATTATACTCTAAGACATCTCATGGTTCTCTTTAAAATATCAAGTTAAGACGTACAAACTCATTTTTGTTAGTAAATAGATATTATTTACACTTAGAATTAATATTGAAAAAATGAACTATTTTAACCATATCTTATATGGAATTATATCTATTTGAAGAATTATTCAAAAAAGAATAATTTATTCTTTAAAATATGACACATAATATTGGAATGATCACATCCCTTATATCTTAACAAAAATCTAGATGAACTCTTTTATCCTAGATAAAATTCCTTTTATACTTATCTTATTTTCAATTATATTATTGAATCCTATGAATCATAAACCATGTGAAGCATCTCATATTATTCATAAAAATTCCTTATTTACAAATAACTTATCTTATAATATATGATAAATAAGATAAAAACAAACTTCATTTTTTAAAATCAATCTGATCTTTATAAATTTATTTGTATTAAAATCCATGATTCAATAACCCTTTTCTTAACTAGTGAAATTCAAACTAAAATCTCTAAAAATTATTTCCTCCATTTCAAAATTCTACATATATGCATAATTTGTTGAGAAATTATTGGTACCATATACCCTTAAAAAATAAATAATTGATTTGTATCACATAGATGGAAGATGTAGAATTTATATGGAGTTCCCCAAATGTAAAACACCATGACTTTGTGAGTTGTGAATTTGAAGAGGAATTTGGATTTTTGATTTTATCATTGGGGTATTTTTTGAGAGTATGTATTCAGATTGGAATTATAAGAGTTAGAGAATCTTGAGTAGATTTTTTTAGACATGGATTGAGGCATGGGAGGTTTTTTGGGTGCTTGAATGAATCTCGAGATCTTTATTTGGGAGTTGAAATTTTTAAATGAGTTTTCCATGACCTCACAATTACTACATGATTAGGGGAAATCGTATGAATGTACTATGCATGTTGGTTTTTTCTAGAGGTGTGGCACATGGTTGGTATACAGTTTGGAAAACTATGTGATAAAACTATGTGGTTTCCCATATATAATTAAAAATTATAAAAATAACCTTTTTACACTACAATATTTTAATCCATCACCCCTATATTTTCCTCCGTCATATGAGAATATTTTTTTAGGTCTCCTCCCCCTAAGCCTAATTCAATTTCCCATGGTTTTTAGTGGGTTTTGGTGAGATTTATTTAGTGTTTTGAGATGAGTATTCCTCTCAACCTTCCTCCTTCTTTCCTTTCAATACCCTATAATTTTTGGTGATTTTTATAAGTGTTCTTGAGATTATTCCACCATATCATGGTGGAATTTTCCTAATATGATGTGGATTTTTCTCGGTGTGGCCAAAGGATACCCTAAAATAATGAACACAAGGTATTGCTCTTTTTTTTATGAAGGTACATCACTCTGGGAATTTTATTAGGGTTCTACCCAAACTGGATAAAATTGATGGATGAATTGATTATGTGAATTTTTAGATTTTAAGTGGTTTAGGTTTGGGTATTCTTTGGGAGTGAACCATAACCTGTTTCTCATGGTTTTAGTGAGAACATATCACCCAGTGAGATTTTAGGCATTTTTTACTATTTAAATTAAATTGAAAATTAATTATAGATTGTTATAATAATTTGTAAAATTATTGATAATTTTTTATAATTATATAAATTAGTTTCTATGGATTGAGATAATATCTCTAGTGGATTTAAAATGACCATTGGGACTTGGTCGAGCTTGAGCAAGAGTGGTCAGACCCTGTTTTAAAAAAGAATTAGATTTGGATGAGGTAGGTGGTCCCTAAACATGCCCTATAGTAAATTAATTTTCTATATATGTATGTGATATGTTGTATCTTCTCTTTTATGTGATCTTCCCTTTATTTAAAATAATTTTTTTGATGGTGCCTATGGATATAACGGAGGTTCTAAGGGACCTAGTGGACCCATAATCACTAGCTTTGTTCCTTGGTCACTTATGGTCGATGGTGTTATATTAGATTTGGCCCTTGAGATATATGTTACCAAGAGGTCTAGGGAAGAAATGAATGAGGTGTTTTAGGTCTGATATAAGAGTCTTAAGTTCCCTAGAGTAATGGTAAATTATTTATGGATATTAATTGGTTGATTATGTCATGATGGGACCTGAGATTCCTTAGATCCTTTGGGATAGTTAATATGGGTGTGGGTGAGTGTTTATTCCCCAATAATTCATGAGTACCTAGGTGGGTATACCTTGGGTATATTATATGTAGGTTAATCATGAATACAATCCTAGGTTTAACATGAGAAGGGAGATGGGTTGGGTGTCATCCCTTTAGTGGGATGATTGTATGGAATTGCCAATGATGTTGATGGTTCCATGATGTAATTATGGTGATGATGAGGGATGTTATTACCTATAAGTAGAGATATTCAATTGAGGTATGAGAATGAGATAGTGGATCTTGTATAGGGTGTATGGGCTATTATATGGCCAAGGTGACTCTTAGAGTATTCCCTAGTATTATGTTAACCCTAGAGAGGGGTAGTGTTTAGTTGTAGATATCATTGATAAGGGGTGTCACCTTAGAACTCAATGAAAAATGGGGATATTCAAGTAGGGTAGTAGTGATTATGAAGGGTTGTGTCACACCCCAACCTGGTATCATGCGGTCACAGTTATTTTATTTATTTATTTATTTATTTATTTATTTGTCTTTTAGTTTCTTGAAGTTTAAAAATTTATTAAATTAAAATAAAAATGGAACGAAATAAAATAAATAGAAAAAAGATTTAATAATAATAATGATAAAATTATTATTTAGTTTATTATTATTATTATTAATCTATTATTAATATCATTTATATTATTATTATTATATTTAGGTTTTTTTGGGTTAGTTTTTATTTTATTTTTTTCTTATTCTCTTTTCTTTCTTTTTTTTCTTCCTTATTTATTCTTTCCTTATCCCTAGTTTCTCTACTACCCCTTGTGTGTTACATAGTTCCTCCCTCCCTCTCTAGGTATCACCCTCTGATCGGATCCCCCATCCCCCCTTTCAGCAAACTCCATGGCTGGCACCCGTTTACTTCTCCAAGCAACCTCCCTGCGATGCAATGCACCCCTAGTCGAAGCCCCTCCTTGGTTGCGCGATGCACCACCCTCCGGCCACTTCGGTCTATCTTTTTCTTCCTCCGTTTCTTCACAACTCTTGTCTAAAGCTTCAATTTATGGGTTTATTCCCTATTCTCCTTCCATTCCCAGTCGATTTGAGGTCTCCCCATCACCCTACCAAATTTTAGCTGAACCCTAATGTTTTTTGGGTTTTGATTTTGATTGAATCTTGTTTTTTTGGTTTCATTGGGTTCTATCAAGGCTAGTTTTAGCCACTGTCATCAAGGGAAGTGGGTTCTCCATGGTCTTTAGGTGATAATTCTTCAATTTATTTTTCGTGGTTTTATTTTAATTTAGGAGTTTTGTGATTTTTGAGTTGTTAGTATTTTTTGGGGTGTGAAATTTGTTTCTGCAATAGATTAACTTGTGGTTGATTTTTATATGTCATGCTTGTGCGAAATGGGGTCTGTTTTGGATATAAATGATTTAAGTAATTATTGGTTTTGTATTATGACTTGTGTGTTTTCTTTATTAGATCATGTAAGGGCTACAGATTATATTTTAGTATGTTTCTAGTGTGATTTTGGTCTTAGAAGATGTTTTTGAGTGGGCGTTTGTGTTCAAAGTTTGGTAATACTACTTGGGGTTGTTTCATAAAATTTTTAAGTGGTTTATTAAATCTTATAAAGGGTGTGAAACATGTTTGGATATTGTTTTGGTGTGCATATATTTTCAAAATTGGGTATGAGTATGCAAATTGGGGGTATTTATGTGTGTGTGCCTTGTTGTGAAAATCTTTGGATGTGTTCAATCAATTGTTTAAGTAGTGCGCCATGTGTTTTTGTGGGTACATGAGGTGCATATGTGTGGAAAAAGGATCTTTTATGGGAAATGTACCACTTTGAGCATGTTCTACTTGTTGTTCATTTATCAACATGTTTTGCAAACTATTTAAAAAGATGGAAAGTATGTTTTAATGTCACTTTGGTGTACTTTTGGTTTTAAAATGACTTTTCCTACTTTAATTTCAGTGTGTTATTAGTGAAAACCCTTGATGTTTTATTTTGAAACTTTTTGTGTATTTTTTAAATGTATAATTGTTTTATTAAATTATTTTTGTAGTGTGTTGTGCCTCGCTACGATGGTTTTGGGTTGCGGGTGTCGAGGTATCCTACATGTACGTGCATAGGGTAAGAAATATATATATATATATATATATATACCCTCTTTATACATATTCCCTCATGGCGAGGGGAATATGTGAAATGCAGCTAGAGGTGTATATATATATATGTATAAATGCATGTACATGTATGCACTAAGTGTTGGTTCGAGTGGTTATTGACAAATAGAGACATGTTTGAGGTAGGTCCCCTATTTCTATTCCTTTAATTTGAATTTCATAGTTGCTTGATTTTTTTAAAAATATGTTTTACATTTATGCTACATACAAATGCTATGAAATATGGTTGTGGTTGCTATAAATGATTATGCCTTTGCTTTTGAAATTAAAATGTATTTCTAATGCTATCGTTCTTAAGTGACTTTTCTTGAAAATCGATTTCTAAGTGGTTTTGAATTGGTAATGATTAGTTCCAAAGGTGTTTGGTATTTTGGCTGGTTAGTTATAAAAAAAATTCCCTTTATGTAATTAAGCATGTTTGTCACCTTAAAAATGTTTTATGAAAAATAAAAACCTCTCTTGAGGCACGCCCCCTTGGTTTTAGAAAATGATTTTTATGTTGAATGTGTTATTATGTGCCTAATTGGATGCTTATGCATTATGTGACATGAAAAACTCTACTACAAATTTGGCCTTTATCATTGCTATAAAAGTTCACTAACAGTGCTAAAAAAAGCGATGTTAATCGAGGCAAAGATAAAGGGGGGTCCCCTTTATCAGCGCTCAGAAAAGCACTGATAAATTCATCTTTTATCAGCGCTAAAAAAAGCACTGATAAGTGGGGAATTTTATCAGTGATTTTAAAAAGAGCTCATAAAATTCAAAAATAATAAAAAATAATAAAATAATTATATAATGCGAGGGGATAATTAACAGTGCTGGACACCCCCTTTATCAGTGCTAGGTAGACCCATAGCTTCACACTCTCTCATGTTTCCCTTCTCATGCATCCCCCACACGTGTGCTGCCCTTCCCGTGCATCCCCCACACGTGGGAACCTCCTTGCTTCCACCCGAACTTGAACCCACGACCTCCCCCTTGCGCGCCTGCACATTTACCACTAATCCATTTCATTTTTTTATCTATTTAATGATATATATTTTTATTTATATATATATAGTTATATTTATTCATATATTAATATAGATTCATATTAATATAAATATATTTAGTTATATTAATACATATATATTTATTCATATATTAATATATATATATATATATATTCGTATAAAATATATATAGTTATATTTATTCTTATATTAATGTAGATTCATATTAATATAAATATATTTAGTTATTTTAATAAATATATATTTATTCATATATTAGTGTATATATATATATTCATTCATATATTAATATATTTTTATTTTTATTTTTATATATATATATTTACTTATAATATTTTATCTCTATATTTATTTGTATATTAATATATATTTATAAGATTAGTTTTAAATACCTTTATAAAATATGTTTTTTATGTGTGTTTATAAATAAATAAATAATTACATACATACATATATACAACACACGCACACACACACACACTCACGCATATATATATTTACAAATAAATACATATATATGTGTATTTGAAAAGCCATAGAATGTCAAAACAACCATAACTTCTAATCCAGAATCCCATTTCAACTCCAAAACCAGTCAAATCGAATAAAATAAAACAATATTTGATATGATATTTGGTATTGGCCTAATGGACATTCGGATAAGAAGTTATACATGTTTTAATGTTAACAAATCGGGGTGTTACGACTAAGAACTCAGTTTTGGAGGCCTTCTGGGCCTTTTTGGCCTTGAAAAATGAGAAATAAGCTATGCTTTGGTCACTACCGCGAAGATCTCATTACAAGCTTTGATTTGATATGTTGTAGAGCTCAAACAGACACCCGGATCAAAAGTTATGGTTGTTTGAAGTTTGAGTTACATTTTCAACTTATTTTAGATCTTTTATTAATTTTTTTGATTTTTTGTGTCTTCCAATTGTTATTAAATGATTATTAATCGATGATAATTATAAAATTATTAATTAATAATATTTTCTAAAATATTTTAAATCCATTTTCACTAAATTTATTATATATTAAATTTAATAGTCTATTTATACTTATCTAAAACATATTTAAAATATATATATTATATTTATATCAATATAAATATACTCATATAACAATATATATTTTTCATGATTTTTTTTTGAAACATAACATTTATCAGCAATAGGAAAAAGCGCTCATAAATCCCCCCTTTATCAGTGCTACTAAAAAAAGAAATAATATAGGGGTCCCCTTTAACAGTGCTAAAAAAAGCGTTGATAAAGGGGGGGCCTTTATCAGCGCTAAAAAAACACTGATAAAGGGTCACTTTTAATAGTGCTTTTTTTAGCGCTATTAAAAGTGCCCCTTTATCAGCACTTTTTTTAGCGCTGATAAAGTCCCCCTTTATCGGCGCTTTTTTTAGAGTTGTTAAAGGGGTATCGCTTCCCATGCCCATTTTTGTCGTAGTGAAAGGGGGAATGTGCTTAAGGAGGGAGAGCGGTGGTGAGAGGTTGAATGAGTTTTAGATAAAGAAAGTGCTATGTACATATATGTTTTCTTGATAATGAAAACTCACCACCACTTGAAATAGAGAAAAATGGGATACTCGGGTATCTTGGTGGGTGACCAAGACTAGTACACTAGATGACATGTTAGGGGTTCATCCCGATTCGTCTAGCATGATTGATGCAACAACACTAGCTAAACATATGAACTACTGAGGGTCATGGTTTCTAAGCCACGGTTACTGAGGGTCGTGGTTTCTAAGCCTCTTTTTCTGAGGGTTTTAGTTCCTAAGACACGTTTCACCAAGGTATTGGGTCTCTAGGGTCCCACTTGTGCTAGTTACCTATAGGGATTACCCATGGTGCTTGTTTCCGACATAATGCTTGTGATGTAATTTTTCATTTCATTTGTTTCATACTTGATGTCTTATTTACGAAAACCATATTTTAATCTAAGTTGGTTACCTTTCATTTTGAAACATCAATGCATGCTTGGAACCTATTTTGAAAATGTGGTGGGAGATAAATTCTTTACTTGAAAAGGAAAACCCATTACTTGAATTTAAAAAAATGAAAAAAAAATATTTTGTTATGTTCTATTTTCAAACTAGCATATTTTGGATTTCATAAAAAAGGCAAGGGAATAGGACGTAATTGTATCTCGGCATTCCTACTGAGCATCTCGGTGTTCATTCCTACTTTAATTTTCAGTTTCAGGCTTCAGTCTTGGATTGCTTTTGGGAGTGAGTGTAGTTTACGTTCAGTGGTGACCCATTGGGTCACCTGACGTATGTCACGTTGCTTCATTTATTCCTTTTTTTGTTTCTAAGTTGTTCAGTCTATTTTATTTTATTTATCTTCTTGTCCAGTTTATGATTATTTATATTTTTTATGGTCAAAATCATTTCCAATGGGTTTATTTTGATGCCCAGCACTAGTTTCCAGCCTGTGGGGATTAGGAGTGCCCTTCGGTCCATTTCGAGGACTAGCTCGGGTGACCGGTTCAGGCTTGACCCGGGTTGGTTCATAACAAAATGGTATCAAAGGAGGTTCTTATTATTTGGGGTGTCAGGTAGCTTGGTGATTAGGTGTGTTGGGACTCAAGAGGTAGGTGCGGGAAGGATGTCATGAACCCTTGCCCGTCTCGAGACTCGAGTTTCCAGGGGTAGTCCGGGATTTGAATTTTTATCTTTGGCTTGGTCTGTTTAGATGAGGGGTGACAAAGGAATTTAGCCAATGTTACACGGCAGGCTTGCATGGAGTAGCGACCCATGTACAACCCGAATGCACGGTTCAAGATGCTTCTTTTGGTTAATGCTCAGTTGGAGCATGGTCTTCTAAGCCATGTTACCGGGTTGGCATAGCCACTAGTCCCTTATTTTTTGAATTTTTTATGTGATTTATCTTTGGGATTATTTTTGACTGACTTGATTAGATTTCAAAAATAAAAATGGTTCCTAGAAAAAGGGTTTTAAAATGGGGATGTGGTTTTGTAGTGAAAAAGTGGTTTTGTAATGGAAATTATTTTCTTTTAATGGAATGAGTGGTTTCAAAGGGAAAATGGGAGGTGCTTTGGAAGTTGTTTTTGGATCTGAGTAATGCTTTTTGGAATGTGAATTGGAAAATGTTTGGGAATTTGGAAAATTTGTTGCTTTAATGATAAGTGTTATTTTCAAATTGGTTGAGAATTTGTGCTTTACGTCAAATGATCTATTTTGAGAATGAGATGTGTTTTGAATTAACCCTTGGTATTCCTATGATGGATCACACATATAGAGGTACGCATGCGGCATAGAGATAATTGGTGGTATGTGTGGATGGGTGCATAAGCTAGCACAATGGTATATTTATATTCAAGACTTCATGGAATACCAATGGCGGGTACTTAAGTTGTTTTGTTTTTTGAAAAATTGTTTTCAAATAGGTAATTTAAATGTTTTGAAAGGTGATTAAGCAATTTTTTAGTGTTCTCTTTTTGTGTTTGGAATCCTTTTTCATGGAATATTGGCTTTGAAATATTTAATTTTGGTCGAAATGGGGGTTTGAGTTTGAGATTTATTTGTGATTGAAGTGTGAAATTTTGACTTATGATGAATTTTGATTCGGATTCGTGCATCTTGTTTTGAGTTTGTTTCCTAGAAAAGTCCCAGAGGTTTCTATTGAGTCTTTTCTAGTTTTTGGTTCTACCCAGACTCTTAGCGGAGTGGTGGAATTAAATTCATTTCAGTTGTTGTCTATATTTCATGGTGATCATGATCTATCAAAGGTAACATACTAGCTTGGTGAAATCATTGGTGTTTTCCGGTTATTGGAAACTCCCAAAGCTATGAGAGTTTGTGCTGGTTTGAGTTCATTTGAGCGTTCAACTTTGGATTGGTGTGGGAGAAAATCCTAGCGTCATTGCATGATGGGATGTCTTGGAAGGTGTTCAAGACCACTTCTGTTCGATGGTTTATACCTAAGGAGGTGAAAGTGAGGAAAGTGGCAGAGCTCGTGAGTGTCCAGCAAGGCCAACGAATAGCGAAGGATTACGTTGGGAATTTCTAGGGGTTGAGTCCCTTCTCTCTGGAGGTAGCATCATGAAATCAGTTAAATTTTCTCTTATGTGGGGTCTTCGTCTAGGGTTCAAGGAATGATTCATTTTTGTGTTTGGGATGGTTCCCCATTCGGTGAGAGTGAACCGGAGGAACCTATCTCAGACAAGTTTTCTTGTCAATTCCATCTTCTATTAGTTGGTCCACTCTCTTGTTCTCTTCTGGTGTGGTCGGTTTGGGTACTTTAAGTCACCTTTTCATCATCCTACAAAGACTTTCCATCGGTGTAGCTGTTTGGGATCTTAGAGAGGTCCCACTAGTGGCATCATCAGAATCATTCTCAATCGGGGGATGTCAGCTCCAGACTACAGGCAGAAAGATTCTTCAAGACATCAGAGCTCCAGCCACAGGTCTCAGAGTGAATCCATTCATGCAGTCAGGAATCATTTGGTGTGGGGAACCTTGGTCTAATTTTTTTCTCCAATGCTAAAATGGGGATGGTCTGAATTTGTCTATTGTATATCTCTCATCATTAAAGGTTCTATTTTTCTGTGTAAAGGTCTCTTTTTCTCATTGTGGTCATTGTTCTTTGAATACCCCACTTTGGTTGTAATAAGTCATTGTGATCTCGTCTTCTTGTAATTCCAGTAGTTGTGCCTCCTCAAATGTGAGCTTTGAAGGTTGTCTCTTTACGGCTGTGTGTCTCAAGATGATTGTCTCTCTTGCGTAGATAGCTCCGTTGGTGACCTGTTCTTGTTTTAGGATATGCTCATTTTGGAGACACGTGCATCTTGGAAAATAATGAATAGGGGTTTGGTCTGCCATTTGGTTTGGGGTCTTTTGTCAGGAACCCCATGTGGTGGGGATTTGGTTTATGTAGAGAGTCTGTGGGTTGGTTTGTGTTGGGTTTCCCATATTGGTCCATGATAATTGGCCAAAGATGGTTACTTCTTAACTGGTGGGAAGACCCACCATCAATATTGTTGTGCCTTCATTGAGAGTTGGTTTGTGTGGGGGTTTTGGTCTGTGTTGGCAGTTTCTTCTTTGGTTCAGGTTAACGGTTCTAGAGTTAACATATACTGAGAGTCCCAATGTTGGTTGTGACTAGTAGGGTTCTTATGATGGAGATAACCCTCCTCATTTACAGATGAATCTTCTCATTGTGATTTCCCATATACCTGGTCAGGTGTGACTCATGGAGTAAAAATTCACATTGAGTTCGTGATTTTATTGGCCTCATTTAGTATCGAACTCTATTCTGATTCTTTATTTGGCTGGGTGAATTTCTAGGGGTAGAAATTTTTGTGGTGGGGAGAATTGTCACACCCTTACCTGGTATCATGCGATCATGATTATTTTTATTAATTAATTAATTTATTTATTTTTATTTGTCTTTCGGTTTCTTAAAGTTTAAAAATTTATTAAATTAAAATCAAAATGGAATGAAATAAAATAAATGGAAAAACAATTTATTAATAATAATGATAATATTATTATTTAGTTTATTATTATTATTAAGTTATTATTAATATTATTTATATTATTATTACTATATTTTGGTTTTTTGAGTTAGTTTTTATTTTATTTTTTTATTTTTTTCTTTTCTTTCTTTTTTTCTTCTTTATTTCTTCTTTCCTTCTCCCTCATTTTTCTCCAAACCCTTGTGTGTCCTGCAGTGCCTCCAAACCTCACTAGGTAGTGCCCTCCGGTCGGTGCCCCCTTTCCCCCTTCTTGAGAACTCAATGGACAGAACCCATTTACTTCTCCAAGAGACCTCCCTGAGATGCGATGCACCACTGGCCGAAGCCCCTCCTTGGCAGCATGACACCCCACCCTCCAGCCTCCTCTATCCGTCATTTTCTTCCTCCATTTCTTTGTGAATCTTTTCTGAAGCTTCAAGTTATGGGTTTCTTCGCTCTTATCCTTCCATTCCAGGTCAATTTTAGGTATCCTCGATGCCCTACTAAATTTTGACTGAACCCTAATGTTTTTGGGGTTTTGATTTTGATTGAATATGGTTTTTTTAGCTTTTGTCGGGTTCCATCAAGGACATTTTTAGCCACTTTAGTCAAGGGAAATGAGTTAGACATGGTCTTCAGGTGAGTATTATTCAATTTCTTCTTGGTGGTTTAATTTTAATTTAGGAGTTTTGAGATTTTTGAGTTTTCTGCATTTTGTTTTGGGTGCGAAAGCTATTTCTGTAATAAATTAACTTGTGATTGATTTTTATATGTCATTCTTGTGTGGAATGGAGTCGTTTTTTGATAAAAATGATTTTGATAATTCTTGGTTTTGTATTATGGCATGTGAGTTTTCTTTATTAGATCATGAAAGGGTTGCAGATTATATTTTAGTATATTTTTTGTGTGCGTTTGGCCTTAGAAGATATTTTTGAGTGGGTGTTTGTGTTCAAAGTTTGGTAATACTACTTGGGGTTGTTTCATAAAATTTTTAAGTGGTTTATTAAATCTTATAAAGGGTATAAAACATGTTTTGATATTTTTTTGGTGTGTGTATATTTTTAAAAGAGGGTTTGAGTATGCAAATGGGGGTATTTGTGTGTGTGTGTGTGCCTTGTTGGTAAAATATTTGGATGTGTTCAATCAATAGTTTAAGTAGTGTGCCTTGTGTTTTTGTGGGTACATAAGGTGCATATGTGTGGAAAAATGATCTTTGATGGGAAATGTACCACTTTGAGAATGTTTTACTTATTGTGCATTTGTAAACATGTTCTTTAAACTCTTTTAAAATATTGAAAGCTTGTTATAATGTCACTTTGGTGTAATTTTGGTTTTAAAGTGACTTTTCCTACTTGAAGTTGAGTGTGTTATTAGTGAAACCCCTTGATGTGTTATTTTGAAACATTTTGTGGATTTTTTTAACTATTTAATTGTTTTATTAAATTATTTGTGTAGGGCGTTGGACCTCACTATGATGGTTTTGGGTCGTGGGTGTTGAGGTATCCTACATGTACATGCATAGGGTAAGACATATATATATATATGTGTGGGGGGGGGGGTTCCCTATTTGTACATATTCACTCATGGTGTAGGGAATATGTGAAATGCAGCTAGGGGTGTATATATTTATGTGTGTATAAATGCATGTGTGTGTATGCACCAAGTGTCGGTTTGAGTGGTCGTCGACAAATAGCGACATGTTTGAGGTAGGTCCCCTATGCATATACCTTTAATTTGAATTTCACAATTGCTTACTTGTTTTAAAAATGTGTTTTACATTTACACTATATACACATGCTATGAAATCTGGTTATGGTTTCTAGAAATGATTATGCTTTTGCTTTGGAAATTGAAATGTATTTCTAATGCTATCAGTCTTAAGTGACTTTTCTTGAAAATAGATTTCCTAAGTGGTTTTGAATTAGTAATGAGTAGTTCCAAAGGTGTTTGGTCTTTCAGCTCGTTATATATAAAAAGTGTTCCCTTTATGTAATTAAGCATGTTTGGCACCTTAAGAATGTTTTATGAAAAAGAAAAAACTCTCTTGAGGCACGCCCCCTTGGTTTTAGAAAATAATTTTTATGTTGAATGTGTTATTATGTGCCTAATTTGATGATTATGCATTATGTGACATGAAAAGGGGGGAAGGCTCTTAAGGAGGGAGACTGGTGGTGAGAGGTTGAATGGGTTTTATATTAAGAAAGTGATATGTAAATATATGTTTTCTTGATAAAGAAAACTCACCACCTCTTGAAATAGAGCACAATGGGAAACTCGGGTATCTATGTGGGTGACTAGGACTAGTACGCTAGATGACACGGCAGGGGTTCGTCTCGGTTTGTCTAGTAGGATTGACACAACAACACTAATTAAACATATGAATTACTGAGGGTCGAGGTTTCTAAGCCACAGTTACTGAGGGTCGTGGTTTCTAAGCCACGTTTTCTGAGGGTCGTGGTTCCTAAGACACGTTTCACTGAGGTAGGAGGTCTCTAGTGTCACATTTGTGCTATTTACCTATAGGGATTACCCATGGTGCTCGTTTGTGACATAATGCTTGTGATGTAATTTTTCATTTTAGTTGTTTCATACTCGATGTCTTATTTGCGAAAACCATACTTTAATCTAAGTTGGTTTCATTTCATTTTTGAAACTTCAATGCATGTTTGGAACCTTTTTTGAAAATGTATTGGGAGAGAAATTATTTACTTGAAAAGTAAAGCTCGTTACTTGAATTTGAAAAGAATGAAAAACAATATTTTATTACGTCCTATTTTCAAATTGACATGTTTTGTAATTCATAAAGAAGGAAAGGGTATAGGGCGTTTTTGTATATTTGCATTTATATTGAGAATCTAAGTGCTCACACCTACTTTACTTCTCAGTTGCAGGCTTTAGTCTTAGATCACTTTTTGGAGCGAGTGTAGTTTACGTTCTATGGTGACCCACAGGATCACTTAAGGTATGTCACATTGCTTCATTTATTCCTTTTTCTACTACTAAGTTATTTGGTTTATTTTCTTTTATTTATCTAAATGTCTAGTTTATGATTATTTATCTTTTTTATGGGCCAAATCATTCCAAACAAGTTTATTTTGATGCCTAGCACTAGTTTCAAGCCTGTGGGGATCGAGAACACCCTTCGATCCATGTCGCGGACCGGCTCGGGTGACCGGTTCAGGCTCGACCCGAGTTGGTTTATGATAGGTTGTGCACTTGAGAGGCCATATTAGGATACATGTAATGGATTCAAGATGGTTTCCAATCCTTGTGGGTTGATAGGATGGTTAAAGGGAGAGTGTGTGTACCCTATATTTTTTATGAACTTTATTTTTTTTTTCCAGTAGGTTTTGGGCATGCCCTGAAGTTTCTAGATATGGTTAATTATTTTCTGGTAGAGAGAGTCAAATCCTCGGTTCTAGATAATATTTTCCTAAAAGGGGAGAGTCCAAGGGTTTCACTAATCAACCTGATTCGTCACTAAATAGAACACCTAAGTCAAACCATAGAAAGATACTAAGGGAATTAGTAATCCTCGTAGGCTATCTAAAATCACCTTGGAATCAATAACTACCTTTGGTAATAATTTTTCCCATAAATAAAAACCAAAGGAATCAACAATGGAATATATAAAAGAAATTCAACATGTCATTATAGAGTTAGAAAATAAAATACAAAGAGTGCAAGGAAAATACAATCTAAATTCCAAAATAGATAAATCATAGTACATGTAACATCCTAAAAATTTAGATTAATATGATATTATTCTCAATATCTTATTTAACATGCAACATTGAGCTTTAAGAAAACTATGATATACTATAATAATATTATTTAAATGAGATCATTATAACATAAAAAGATAAATTAGAGGTATTAAAATGAATAACCAAATTATAAAAAATATGTAAATAGTATTTATATAATTAAAATGTGTTTATTTATGCATAATAATTTAGTACTAAATTTTCTATAAATTCATTTTATGTTTGAAAAATATGTTTTCCCCAAAAATAGTTTTTATTGTATTTTTTGAATGAGCGTTATAATTAATTTCAAACATTTTTTGAATTTTTATTTCAGAAAATTAATATAATTTTTGAAGTAATAATTTTAATATCATCTTAGGGTGAATTTTTAAAATTTTTCTAAAAATATTTTTTTTAGTGAATAGTGGAAAATACTGAATTTTGTAAAATTGTCATTTCTTTTCATTAAATCAAATAATTTAAAATTTCTAATATGTTTTGAATTTGATATTTAATTAAAATAAGCCTCATTTAATCATAAATAATCTTATTAATTATATATTAATCATCATCATACTTGGTTTTTGTATAAGTTCATTTTTTGGCTTAAAAACACATTTTTCTAAAAATTGTTTTTATGTGGAAACGTGTCGTTATCATAATTAATTAAATAAATAACTATTAATTAATAATTTTAATTAAATTTTTAATATATATATATAATTAAATATTTTAATTTTCATATAATGTTTTTACATGGAAATTAATGGAAGTAAATTCAGTTTTATGATTTAAAATGCATTTTTCGAAAAAAACGGTTTTCATTATGTTTTTTGTACTTATTTTAAAGTGAATTTATTTCCACTTATAGAAATTGAATAAATTAAAATGTAATATATATATTTAATAATAATAATTCATATAATTTAATTATGTTAACTTAATTTTTTTGTTATAATTAACAGTAAAAAACATTAAAAAAATACTGCAGTTAAGGTTAAAACAAGTTTATTGGGGGTAAACTAAGTGATAAGGGTAATAATGACACATAAAATTCTTTATTTATAATTTTTTGAGGATATTATGACCTTATAATAACTTAAATTTAATTTATTTACAATTTTTATTCACTTTCACAAGAAGGTGACCCCATAATATTGAAATCTTTTAAGTAATTCCATGTGTGCCCCTCCCCTCACTTATAAAAATGCACCACGTCTCCCCCATTTTTCACACAATTTGAGCATTATATCTAAAAATATACCTACCCCAAAACATTCCTATATTTTTTCCATTTATCATAGATTAAATTTTATTCTCATAAGACCAATATTTCAAGGCTTAAGTTGTAATCCAAATGAGGTCACTCAAAGAAGAGGTATAAATCTTATCCAAGTTCTTACAGTTTTATTTATTCTTCCACCTTCTCTAAACCTATTGTATTCATAATAAAATTATTAATAAATTTTCATAAATATAATAATATTTTACTATTATTATGGTACAACTATTTCCCCCCTTCTTTCCGTCAAATGGGAAATGAAAGTATCATTAATGTGTATTGTGGAAAACCACCTCTACATAGCAATATGATTCATTTTCCATCACCATATTTCATGGTTGGTTATTATGATAGATTTAATGTTTATATATTATATATATGAAATAAATTTTCTTTTAAAATTATAATATATTTTCTACCTTCTTATCTTATCATCCCCTAGAAAATGATAATGTCGCTTGTGCATATGAGTGGACTATGACCTCCATGAAGCGATGTGATTCATTTTTTTTTCTAATTTACATGGATGATAATAAGGATAAATTTAATGAATATGTATGATATTTATGATACAATAATTATTATATAAAGGGGAATTATTATTTACCCTTCTCTGATTCCATCCATCGAAAATTGGACACATCACTTGTGCAAAACGTACGGACTATCATCCCCATGAAGTGATGTATTTCATTTTTCATCACCACTTTATATGAATGGTTATAAAAGTGTATATAGTTATGAAGAACTATAATTATGACATGATAAATATTTTTTTCATTATTTAATAATGATCATAGTTCAATTACCATAACTTCTGAACTAAAACATACATGAAAAACAAAATAGTTATCACCTAGAAATAAGGATTTAAATAAAGAATTATGCATACATTGGTGTCAAAATGTTATAAGTGGTTCATATATGATATTATAAGTGTTTAAATGATTTTTTTATAGAATTATAATAAATATAATTTATTTTATATGATGTTATAGCACTTATCAATCAAGTTGGACATAAGATAAGGGTTCTTCGTCTCAATATTATTTTGTTGAGGCATGTTTGATGTTATGAACCTATTTATGTTTGTGAGGTGTATATAATGACCATTTAACAACTTATATAATGTATCACTATTAGTTAATATTATTTAAACTTACAATTCATAATATTTCATTCAAGGGTTTTTTTATTTGAATGTTACCAAATTGGTAAGGTTTTATGTAAGAACCCGGATCTTCGTTCAGGTATGTTTTTCCTTTTTATGGAGTTTTTAATAAAAATAAACTTTCTGGAAATTTCCGAAGTACATGTTGTGTACTTTTTGAGTACACGTCGTGTACTCTTCTCCGGCTCGAAGTCGTGTGTTGGTCGTGCCCGGGCCACACACACGGTGTGTAGGGGTGACGTGGAGGCCGATTTTGGTGGAATACGGAAAAACCCACTACACGTCGTGTACTTTAAAAATACACGCCGTTTACTTTTCTTTTCTTTTCACTAAACGGACCGGGGTCATGCCTCATCATGATAATTGTCTTCTTCTAGGTCTGGTTCATCCGAGAGCGACCCGTATGGCCGAATCTTCCCCGAGATCCCACCTCTCCATCCGTTCTCTGATTCGAGCACGATCGATTGCGTTGGAATCACAGCGGTGAGTTGTTCCTTCTTCTTGAGCCTTGTTTCTTTATTTCTCCTCATTTTCAAGTTATCGTAGGTTGAGTGTTTTGTGTGTTTTCTTAGATCTATGTCATTCTAAGGGGAATCTGTCATCGCAGTTAACTTATATCAATCTCCTAGGATCAAGGTAGGTGGTTTGTGCCTTTTTGTAGAAGGTCGATGTGTATTTTGTGAAAATTCCACCAATACCCTTGAACAGGGTATTGTGTGTTCTTGTTTTTTTTTGTATTGTATACTTTTCTTGGTTGCTAGAGTAGATGTTTTTCCTATGATTATGGTAGCTTTACTGTACCTTGGATTTTTTCTATGCTTGTTCTGCCTATTGGGCATTTTCCGGTTGCCATGCCCAGTTGTAGGATAGTGGAACTGTTGCTTTGTATTGTTGTTGAGCCTTAGAATGATAGCCTAGTAGTTCTTGAGGTTTACTTGGACTATGTACACGCGCTGAGCATGTTTTATCTTTCACTCAGGACTGTGAGAACCTAGAGTAGTAGACCAAAGGGAGAATTGACGTAAGGGATTCTCCAGAGTGTCTTTCAATTACGATGCAAGACCACAGGGGGAATTGACGTTGAGTGCTTCCTTAGAGAGTCTTTAGTTCCTCGACATGGGCCATAGGGGGAATAGACATTGAGTGCTTCCTAAGAGAGCCTTTAGCATGATACGAGACAACAGGGGGAATTGACGGTGAGTGATTCCTTAGAGAGTCTATTAATTTCATAGCTAAACCAGAGGGGTGAGACTGTGTGTGCCTCCTAGAGGGTTGCTAGTACTTATAAGTTGAACCATAGGGGTTAGGCTGTGAGATCTACCTATAGGGTTACCTGTTTTCTTCTTGTTGCTGGTTGTTTACTTGGGTACTTTATTTTTTAGAACTATGGATTGTAGCTTCTTGTGATTTCTTGTTCACTGCTTCTTGTTTTATTACTTGCCTTCTATTCATTGACTGTTAGGCACAAATATTTGGGTGATTGACTACTAGGATTGTATCTCACACCCTGTTTGGGTCATGCTTTTGGGCCCAAGCAGACTATGTCGTTGCAAGTATAGATAAGGGAAAGCGCCCTTCTACTTCAGGTTCCTGATTGCACTGGAGCTGGAGAGCATGGGACCGAGCCGTGGCTCGCGATGTTGAGGAGTTTATTTTGTTTTCCTTGCACTTTGTTTTTAGTTGCTTTCCAGCACATTTTTGTGTTTTCTATTTCCTTAGATATGTGTACCTGCTGCATCATTTTTATCATTTCTATATATATTCATTGCTTCCGCTGTTCAGTTCAGTTGTTGTATGTTGTTTAGTGTTTCTGCTATTGTGTTTGATTGTTGTTCCGCTGTATACTTATCTAATGAGGGCATAGTTTCCCCACCGACTCACCAAGGCCCTCACAGTTAGTCGGCAACCTCTGGCATTTGGGAAACGCGCTTGAGGTCATGTGGCGAACCAGGTATGGGGCACCAGTGGAGGGACTCTAGATTCGGGTCATTACAAAGTGATATCAGAGGAGTTCTTTTCTCTTGATTTACTATTTAAAGACTTTAGATGGGGATAGGACGAATTCAGTACTTGGAATTAAGCTATGCTCGGGAAAAGATAACTCGTGAACAGGGAAAAGTCATACTACCTCGTTAATTGCAGTTTGCTGGTTTTGAGATTTTATGGTTGCTCTGATTTCACCTAGAGTGATTCACATGACTTATGCTATTATTGTTTTGATATTGCGGTTCTGTTTCTCTCGCAACCCAATGAGATGAGGGTATGTCGTCTCATGCATCATATAGGCACTTGTAGAAATCACATTCCATGCATTCTTGCCATGCCATCTAGGGTGCATTAGCAATTGCATTCTATTGTGATAGACTTTGTGTAGATTATGCATGATGTTGTGATAGATGCTTGATAGATTCTCTGATGTCATGTTAGAAAACTATTTTTTTATTCTTTTCTTGAAATGAATGCCAAATTTTGGTTCTTGAGGTGATATGGGCCCTCACAGATCGAAATTTGGAACCTCTTCCCTTGTTTTTAGCATTTCTGGAATTATGTGCAGTTTCTGAGCTACTGCCCAAAAAAACCCAGAATACACGGCGTGTACTTTTTGGATACATGCCGTGTAGTTTTCAGGCCATGTCACTGACCATGTGAGCAGAACATAGTGCCGTGAAAGTAACCTCAGGAACACGCAGTGTACAGTAGGTACATGTCGTGCAAGTTCAAAGCTGTGTACCCGGCCGTGTCACTAACAACACGGGTCAGAGAAGCTCGGGTAGAACACGTTGTGTCCTTAGGGAACACATCGTGTAGTCCTGCCCAAGTACCCGGTTGTGTCAAGAACAACACGGGCCGGCTTTACCTTCTTTTCCACGGGCCGTGTTTGTTCGGAACACGTCGTGTAGTCTTGTTCGGGTACCCGACCGTGTCATGAACAATACGGGATGGTGTCACCTTCACATATACATGTCGTGTTTGTTCAGAGCACGCTGTGTAAGGTTCAGTCATGTAGACGGTTGTGTTCTTAACAACACGGTCTGCCGAAGCCTTGTCTAGTACACGTCGTGTTTGTTTCGAACACGCCGTGTAGTCTCGAGTTAAGTCGGACCGTGTGGGTTAGTAGTGTAAAAGAGACTCGAGTAGGGGAATAGTTTTCAAGAACACATCGTGTGTTGGGGTCAAAACATCGTGTAGTTTGAGGTGTTACACGACTTGTAGGGCAGGAGTACATGCCCATGTCAGCGGTTTAAGAAGACACGTCGTGTAGTTTTTTTAATACACGCCTTGTAGTCGTGTTTTGTAAACTTTTGTGTTTTTCTTCCCATGTTCCCGTTTTGTACTCTTGTGTTCTCTATCCTTGTTTTTCTGATCTAAGGTGTACTTTTTATGTTTCAGATATATGCTTCTGAGATGTCCTTCGGTCATATGTCTGTCGTCAGGCAGTGATCAGACGCCAGATATGGCTGATCAGGGACTTCCTGCCGACCCTCCAGTCGGGCCAGCCTTGGCACCAGATGTTATACCAGTTTCAGGTGCGGATGCACAGTTCAGGGAAGGTTTCATGAGGATGATTCAGGCCTTCTAGGGAGCACCGCCTCCTGCCTAGTCTATGGCAAACTTGATGCGGGTTTTCCAGCAGCAGCATACTCCTATTTTCTTGGGGGAAGGAGGACCACAGGCTACAGAGTCTTGGCTGGAAGCCATGCTATCTATCTTTGATCATCTGGAGACACCCCCAGAGAGGCGGGTAAAGCTCACTACCTACATTCTCTGAGACTCCAGCAAGAGGTGGTGGGACGTGATCTCATAGGCGGGTCAACAGTAGGATATGACTTGGGAGGAGTTCCAGCGCGTGTCCTACGACTACTTCTACCCGGAGACCCTAAGGGCCGATCGATCCCGGGAGTTCATGAGCTTAGAGCAGGATACTCTTTCTGTCATGGAGTATTCTTCTCATTTCACCGAGCTGCAGCGCTTCACACCCCTCCAGGATGGGAGTGGGGTGTTCTTAGTAAGGAAGTTTGAGGATGGTCTCAGGCGGGAGATCCACTCACAGGTGAACATCTTCCAGCTGACTTCCATTACTTCCATCGTCAACCAGGCACTGATTGAGGAGCGCAATATGAGAGACTCTGGGACTACGATCCAGGGCGGTTCTACTTCCAGAGCTAGTTTTCCTCCATATGACAGCAAGAAGCACCATACAGAGCCTACACACGGTGATCTGAGGAAGCGAGATGCATCGTCAAGCAGCCAGGTGATATGCTACCAGTGTGGCCGGTCCGGGCACACAAGGCCGTAGTGCCAGAGGGACCTCATGGAGTGCCAATCTTGCAGAAAGATGGGTCACCTTTAGCATTTCTGTCAGGTTTTCTCACCAGAATCTAGAGACCGGGGTTCTTCCATGACTCCTCGTTCAGGAGCAGCACCACCAGTTTATCACCAGTCGGGGAACTGGAGTTCTTCCGGCCGTTCGAGCTGAGGTGGAGGTCGAGGCCATGGTGGTCAACCACCAGTACCTCAGCACCAGCAGGGAGGTTCAGCTCAGAGTGGTTAGCCAGGGGCGCAGGGCCACGGTACAAGCCAGTCTTTCACCAGGGAGTAGACTTATCCAGAGCAGAATCCCGACCCTTCTACTGTTCAAGGTACGATTTTAGTAGCCTCAGTTTTATCTTCAGCCCTTTTCGATACTTGTTCTATGCATAGATTTATCTCTGTTGCTGTTGTGGAGAGCCTTGGACTCTACATCTTTTCTTCTCCCTACTTGTTGACACTAGACACACCTTTGAGGATGAGGACATCTAGTGCACACAAGTGTAGAGAGTGCCCTCTCGAGGTTTCAAGGTATCGCTTCTTATGGGATCTCTATGTCCTAGAGATGAAAGGCTATGATGTCATCCTTGTCATGGACTAGTTGATTCCCTTCCAGGAAATCGTCGACTGCTATCGCCGCAGAGTGAGTTTCATCTCACTAGAGGCTGAATCTTTTCTACATAAAGGCGAATGGGACGTTCGGGTGAGTCGGGCGGGACTCGAGCATCTTGGGATAGGAGGGGTGATGGCCCAGATTTCTAGTCTTTATCTAGATGATCAGGGGACTCAACAGTTGAACTTTCCTCCAGTGGTGGATCATTTCAGGGATGTCTTTCTAGAGGACTTTCCTGGTTTGCCTCCGGAGCGTGAGGTAGACTTCTCTATTGAGCTCGTGCCAGGAGCAGCACCGGTGTCCATTCCTCCCTATAGGATGGCCACACCTGAGTTGTAGGAGCTTAATAATTAGTTGGAGGAGCTACAGGATAAGGGTTTCATCCGACCCAGTACTTCTCTTTGGGGTTCACCTATCCTATTTGCGAAGAAGGCAGACGGTACCCTTTGGATTTGTGTGGATTATCGGAAGCTGAACCAGTTGACAGTCAAGAACCGATATCCTTTTCCAAGGATCGACGACCTTTTCGATCAGCTTCGAGGATACCGGGTGTTCTTGAAGATCTAATTGAGGTCTGGTTATCATCAGTTATGTGTTAGACCATCAGATATACCTCTGACAGCCTTCAGGAGCAGGTATGGTCTTTACGAGTATACAGTCATGTTGTTCGGTCTCACGAACGCACCTACAGTTTTCATGGCACTGATGAACCGATTGTTCCATCCTTACTTGGAATCCTTCATCATGGTCTTCGTAGATGATATCTTGGTGTACTCTCACACTCGACACAACCATTCCACACATCTTGAGATCGTTCTGTGTACACTGAGAGAGCATCGGCTATATGCCAAACTCTCGAAGTGACACTTCTGGAAGGATCAGATTCACTTCTTGGGTCACGTCATCTCAGAGGCAGAAGTATCAGTGGACGTAGAGAAAGTGAGATTTTTAGTTTCTTGGGAGCATCCGAAGAACATCTTTGAGGTACAGAGCTTCCAAGGGCTGGTTGGATACTACAGACTCTTCATTCAGGACTTTTCTCATCTAGCAGCACCTTTGACAGGTCTGACCAAGAAGGGGGCGAAGTTCTTATGGTCAGATTCTTTTGAGTCGGCCTTTTAGGATCTGAAAGGGAGGTTGACGTCAGTACCGATACTAGTCTTGATGGAGCCAGGCAAGAGCTACACAGTTTATTATGATGCTTCAGGTATCAGGCTGGGAGATGTGCTTATGCAGGGGGATGAAGTCGTTGCGTACGCATCTCGGCAGTTGAGGCCACATGAGAGGAACTACCCATTGCACAATCTGGAGTTGGCAGCTGTTGTTCATGCCTTGCGTTGTTGGATAAACTATCTTATGGGGAAGCAATTTGTGGTCTTCACCGACCACAAGAGTCTCAAGTATATCTTCACTCAGCGTGATATGAATTCGAGGCAGCGCAGGTGGGTTGAGTATCTACAGTCTTTTGGCTTTGAGCTCACCTATACGTTGGGTAAGGGAAACACAGTGGATGATGCGTTGAGCAGGAGGACTCAGATTCAGTCCGTTCAGGAGTCCAGCAGTGAGTGGCAGCTGATGGCTCTGTTCTCTGAGATGCATCTGGAGGTACACGACAGACAGGGACAGACTTAAATTTCTTCTATAGCTGTTACCTCTACACTTCTTGATTGGGTACGGATGAGGCAGTTATCATACTCAGAAGGCTTAGTCCTGCAGGAGAGTGTGTCGGGAGAGGACCCTCTTCCCGGATGGATAGTGGTCAAGGATGAGATATTTCATTTCCAGGGATGCGTATGGGTGCCAGCAGACATACGCGAGGAGCTGATGCGGGATTTTCATTCCTCAATTTGGGCAGTTCATCCTGGCATCACGAAGATGTATTGGGATATTCGTCGCCGGTACTGGTGTCCAAGTATGAAGAAGGATGTTGTTGGTTTTATCCTAAGATGTTCTACTTGTCTGCAGGTGAAGGAAGAGCACCGGCGACCATCAGGACTTTTACAGCAGCTACCCATTTCGGAGTGGAATGAGAACAACGTCACGATGGACTTCATGACTGGGTTGTCGAGGTCTCCTCGAGGGAACGATGTTGTTTGGGTTGTCATCGACAGGCTTACGAAGGTTGAACAATTCTTGCCAATCAAGGAGACCGTCAGTGTTGATGATCTGGGATGAATTTACATACGGGAGATCGTTCGTCTGAATGGAGTTCCACACTCCATTGTTTCGGACAGGGATGTGCGCTTTACCTCTCAGTTCTGGCAGCGACTTCAAAAGTCCTTGGGTACGCAGGTACTTTTGAGTACAGCATATCATCCCCAGACCGATGGAAAGTCCGATCATAGGATCCAGGTGCTCGAGGATATGCTCCGAGATTGCATCCTAGACTTTGGAGGATCTTGGGAGAAGCATATTCCTCTTGTGGAGTTCGCCTACAACAACAGTTTCCAGGCGAGTATTCAGATGGCGCCATATGAGGCTTTGTACGGTAGCCCATTCCGATCACCCTTATGCTGGCTGGAGGCAGGAGAGGCAGCTTTACTGGGACCTTGTCTTGTTCAAAAGACCTAAGAGCAGATAGGGCTGATTCGGAAGAGGATGGCCACAGCACAGTCTCAACAGAAGTCTTATGCTGATCAGTGGAGATGACCTCTGGATTTCGAGGTTGGTGATCAGGTTTTCCTGCGTGTCGCACCGAGGTTGAGACACAAGAGGATTCGGATACAGGGTAAGCTTTCACCATGGTACGTCGGGCCGTTTGAGGTCTTGGAGAGAGTTGGGCCAGTCTCCTATCAATTGCAGCTACCTCATATGTATCGGGCCATGCATGATATCTTCCACGTCTCTCTGCTCCGATGTTACTTTTCAAACTCATCTCACGTCTTTCAGCCTGAGGAAGTCGAGCTTGAAGTGGATGCGTCGTTCAAGGAGCATCCTATCCAGATTGTCGATCGCAGTACGAAGGTTCTCTGCGGACGGTCTGTTCCTCTGGTACGAGTGCTATGGCAGCACAGGCGAGTACAGGATGAGACCTGGGAGAGGGAGGCCGATGTACGATCGCAGTGGCCAGAGCTGTTCAGGGTTTCTTCTTCTCCGCCTCGTTAGGTAAATTCAGGGATGAATTTCTTTAAGTGGGGAAGTTTGTAAGAACCCGGATCTTCATTCAGGTATGTTTTTCCTTTTTCTGGTGTTTTTAAGAAAAATAAATTTTTTGGAAATTTTCGAAGTACATGCCGTGTACTTTCTGAGTACATGTCGTGTACTCTTCTCCGGCTTGAAGCCATGTGCTGGCCATGCCCGGGTCACACACACGGTGTGTAGGGGTGATGTGGAGGCCGATTTTGGTGGAATACATAAAAACCCACTACACACCGTGTACTTTAAAAATACACGTCGTGTAATTTTCTTTTTTTCACTAAACGGACCGGGGTCACGCCTCATCATGATAATTATCTTCTTCTAGGTCCAGTTCGTCCGAGAGCGACCCATACGGCCGAATCTTCCCCGAGCTCCCACCTCACCGTCTGTTTTCTGATTTGAGCATGGTCAATTGCGTTGGAATCACAGTAGTGAGGTCTTCCTTTTGCTTGAGCCTTGTTTCTTGATTTCTCCTCATTTTCAAGTTATCGTAGGTTGAGCGTTTTGTGTGTTTCTTCATATATATGTCGTTATAAGGAGAATATGTTGTTGCGGTTCACTTATATCTATTTCCTAGGATCGAGGTAGGTGTTTTGTGCCTTTCTGTAGAAATTCAATGTGTATTTTGGGCAAATTCCACCAATACCCCTAAACGGGGTATTGTGTGTTCCTGTTTTGCCCTTGTTGTATTGCCTGCTTTGCTTGGTTGCTGGAGTAGATGTTTTTCCTGTGATTATGGTATATTTATTGTATCTTGGATGTTTTCTATACCTGTTCGGCCTGTTTGGCATTTTCCGGTTTCCATGCCTAGTTGTAGGATAGCGGAACTGTTGCTTTGTATTGCTACTGAGCCTTAGAATGATAGCCAAGTTGTTCTTGAGGTTTACTTGGACGATGTACACTTGCTGAGCATGTTTTATCTTTCACTCAGGACTGTGAGAACCTAGAGTAGTAGACCAAAGGGAGAATTGATGTAAGGGATTATCCATAGTGTCTTTCAATTACGATGCGAGACCACAGGGGGAATTGACGTTGAGTTCTTCCTCAGAGAATCTGTAGTTCCTCGACGTGGGCCACAGTGGGAATAGATGTTGAGTGCTTCCTTAGAGAGCCTTTAGCACGATACGAGACTATAGGGGTAATTGAAAGTGAGTGCTTCCTCAGAGAGTCTATTAATTTCATAGTTGAACCATAGGGGTGAGACTATGTGTGCCTCTTAGAGGGTTTCTAGTACTTATAGGTTAAACTATAGGGGTTAGGCTGTGAGAGCTACCCAAAGGGTTACCTGTTTTCTTCTTGTTGCTGGCTGTTTACTTGGGTATTTTATTTGTTAGAACTATGGATTGTAGCTGCTTGTGCTTTCCTGTTTACTACTTCTTGTTTTATTACTTTCCTTGTATTCATTGACTGTTAGGCACAAATCTTTGGGTGATTGCCTATTGGGGTTTTATCTCACACCCTATTTGGGACATACTTTTGGGCCCAAGAAGACTATGTCGCTACAGGTATAGATAAGTACAAGCACCCTTCTACTTCAGGTTCTTGATTGCACTGGAACTGGAGAGCATGGGACCGAGCCGTGGCTCACGATGCTGAGGAGTTTATTTTGTTTTCCATGCACTTTGTTTTCAGTTGTATTCCAGCACGTTGTTGTGTTTTCTGTTTCCTTATATACTTGTACTTGATGCATCATTGTAATCATTTCTATATATATTCATTGCTTCCACTGTTCAGTTCAGTTGTTGTATGTTGTTTAGTGTTTCTGCTATTGTGTTTGATTGTTGTTCCGCTGTATACTTACCTAATGAGGGCATAATTTCCCCCACCGAATCACCAAGGCCCTAGATGCTAGTCGGCAGCCTCTGGAATTTGGGAAACGCGCTTGAGGTCATGTGGCAAACTAGGTACGGGGCACCACTGGAGGGACTCCGAATTCGGGTCATTACAATTTATATTTGAAAAAAAAATTGTTGGGACTTATGTTATGTTATACACTTATATTATTTTATGGGGTGAATATAATTCACATTTAATGTGTTTTATAATGAATGTATTTATTTTTATGTTATTCTAATATTCATTTGAAATTTATTTCTTTCATGGGGGTTATGATTCCATAGTTACCAAAGTAGTGAGGGTTTTATGTTACAATCCTATTTTTACTAGTATAGTTTATGATTAAATTTATAATGATGAAATTATATGATCCATATATAAAAAAATTATTTATTTATTTATCCTTTTTTTATTATAGATTATTACCAATTTTCCTTTCATTTTTTCTCCCAAAGTACTCAAAAGTATGAAAAAATGTTTTTAAGGAAAACTAGCATTTTTTCTATTCAGTCAAGAATATTTTTATTCCATGTCCATATTTTCTTTAAAGTGTTTTAAATAATTTTTTAATATTATCTAGTGATTTTTTGAAGTTATTTTTACCCATATTTTTTCATTTATTAAAATTTTTAAAATAAATATTCTTTTTATTTTTTAATGATGTATTTTATAATTTTTACTAAAAATGTGAAAGGAATATTTGTTTTAACATACACCATATGAATTTATTTTTCAATTTTCATAAATACTCTATGATTTAAATATTACTTTGAACTTTTAAATTATTATTTTTAAAGAAAATGTTTTCCTTAAATTTTTTTAAATTTTTAGATTTTAAATATGTAATTTCTAGATGAAAGTGGTATTTTCCTCAAGAAATATTATACTGATCTTCTAAAAGTAATTTCATTTACAACAACATACATTGATTTTTCTTATAATTTACTAGGGATATGATCCAATGTTACCATAGTTATTCATTATATGGATGGTTTATGATTGTGATGATGAAATATTGATGGAATTAATTTTCTTTTTCATGTGTTTATCTTTGATGTAATGATAAATGTTTTTATGGTCATGTGGTATACATATAAATGGATTTTGATTATATAGTGAGTGGGTATTTTATATACCTCCAATTAATTGGGTAAAGATTAATGTTTTATGAGATAAAAGGTTATACAGGAGGTTATTCCAATCTTGGGAAGGGTATATAGAAGGTTATCCCAAACCCAAAGTGGGTGCATGGGTCGTTAGAACAAGACTAACATGTGATGAATGTCTTGATGGGTATCCTTGAAATACGATTTCTAGGATTATGATTATACCACACTAGATGAAACTCCTTTTTGATATAATATAATGCCAATATTATACTCTTATAGATTATGTTCTTTGATTCTTTTATGATTCATTTATTATGAACTGTGAAGCTTTATGTCATGACTCGTGATTATGATCTATGAATTGTTGGCTATTAATTTTAAATGTTGATCTCATATTCTAATTCCCCTATGTTCATGATATTATTACATATAATCATTGATTTATATCTCCCATGTTTACCCTTAATAAGCATCTGAGATCACTCTTTCTTATGTTTTCTTTTCCATGGAATATAAAGAAAGGTTTTAGGTATGATATGTCTAAGAAGAGTGCTAATTGTGAATATATTAATGTGAGATTATATAGATCTTTAATGTACCAGTTATTTTTGTATCCAAGTTTCCAAGGACACTGAAACTTTGTAGTTCTTGCATAGATCACAATGGGATGTGTTGAATATTCATCTAAAATGATATAATATTATTTATGTAATTTTTGGGTCACCTTAGTATATAAGATGAATGAAATCCCATATCTATGTAATATGTGGGTCAATACCCACTCATTCACCACCAAACTCCAACACCCTAATATCACAAATACCCACCACCACCATATGATGCCTTGACTTTTATTGCATCAGATAAAATAAGGCCTACATACACCCAAATTCATATAAAGGTTGTGATAAAAACATGCTCAGTTGGATCCCACCAAGTTACTAATAATAGATATTTAATAAATAAACCAATTATGTTAATTTAAATAAAATAAAGTCATGAAATATAGTTTTTCACAGTTTAAAAAAATGGAAATTACCCTTTACATAGAAGTTTATAAAACATTACCAAATAAAACACTTTTCAAATCATAAACATTTAACTATATCCAAAAGAAAAAAACATGGAAATTGAGTCTTAGGGTATATTAGGTTCAAGCTAGCTAAGATACTTATACCTTAGTGAACAGATGAAGATGTCCACACAAACCCCTAGAACAACAAGCCTAGGGATAGGAGAACATCCCAAAAAGTGAACCCCCTATCCTAAGATAATTTAGTTAGAGTTGAAGAATAATTCCATGATAGGTAGCCACAAAACAACCATCAATTATTGTATAAAATCTATCCCCCTTTAAAGTACCCCAGGTTCCCATATGCTATAGACCACAATTGGGGGATTCTATTACAAAATTAACATTATTTCAAGGGGATGTCAGATATCAATAATCAAAAAAACCTCGTAACCAATCCAAACATGATTTGAAATCAATTTTCATAAACAATAACCAAGTGAAAAATCCATTTCATACATTTAGAAAAACAGGACTCTAAAGAATAAAAAAATGAGCCTTTAAAAAATTTAGAAACCAATTTAAGATGATTAGGAAAGAAAGATTTATAAAATAGGGTATTTTCATGAAACCACCCACCTCAAACACTTGGAATTTCCATCAATTAACACGATCTTCAAGATAAAGGGTAAGAGGTCTCCTCTAGTCTGAATACGTTGTAAAAAAATGGTCCAAAAGGGCCAAAAAGAGAGATAGAGATTGTCTAGGGAATTTATTTGTTAGGTCCTAAACTTTCTCACTCTATGAATGGTAGCTAAAACATTTGGTGATAAGACCTCAAGTGTGCCTCCACATATTTCACCGGCTACTGACTAATAGTGAGGACATAGGGTGTGTCATTGAGGATACTATTTCCTCATATTGGAGTAGGTAAAATAGGTAAAATAACCAAAAAACATCTATATAAGTAAATAATATGAGTGTAGAAATAGTAAATATTACAAGGCTATAATATAGAATAAAATACAATAAAGTCCTGAATGAAAATTTCATACATAAAATATTATTTCCTACTTGTCCGACCACATATAATAGAGTAAATAAAATAAATATAAATAAATATACAAGTCTCTACTACCCACACTAAGCCATATGATATACCCAATATCCACATACATATTTGAGTCATCCTACTTAATTAGTCCCTGATCTTAGCCCATATGGTGCCTACAACCAAATGAATATCTCCTTGGGTACCCCAGTGCAATAGACACCAGGTCAGGGTGTGAGTACAAAACTCATCAGGGTACCACCAATGTGGTCTCATACATATCTAGTAAATTAAGTGCATGTATATGTGATTTACTCATCATAATAATAAAAATAATAATAACTAAAAGCTAAGAATAAATACATAACAAAATTCATACCAAGGTATTCTATTATAAGGGAATTATCATGGAAAGTTCTCACCCTAGATGAGACACAACTAGAAATAAAATAATAAAATAAGGAAAGTAAAACCATAGTCGATCCAGGGGTCTGTGAACTCGATCGACCATGCCTACTTTATCCAACATCAAAATTTCGATAAAAATTTTCTTTAAATAAATAAAATCAAGACATGAGGTATATAACCAAGGAATCCTTGTATAACAATAATTAATAAAACATAATTTCATTTATCCTATGAGCTTGTCCAAGGTGTTCTGATTCCAAACAGAAGTATCACTCAAGGAATAATATAATTCTATTTTACCTATGGTCCCATCTAAGGAATTTTGTATCTGAATCAAAGTATCACTCAAGGAATAATATATAGTTTAGTAATGGTTCAACTACCCCATACCTAAGTAGTATACCAGGAATCATCGAGGAGATCTTCTCAATCCTCTGAAATCTTAGGGGGAGTGCACCCACACAACAATGTAATCTGAAGCTCAAGGGGTGTGTTCCCACCTATAAATATAATCGAAATCTTGGGGAAAGTGTACCCACCTTGTGATATAATCTAAATCTCGGGGTAAGTGTGCACACCCATCAATGTCATCTATGTACCCTATATAGGATCCTAGTGACACTAAGTATCCTGATTGAGTAACATTCAATTTGGATAGATAAGAATCCAAATCCCAATAAGTACCTATGGTCATCCCCATAATATCATCACATTGAATCAAAACCCATAGTATTAGTTCTATTAAACATGTACGTTATCATAGCTACATCAAATGTAACTGATTGAATGAATGAAATAGTAAGGTTGGTCGAATGCCAAAACCATCACTACTGCCATATCCCCTTAAGATTTCCAATTTGGTATGGGTTATAAGGTTACACCCACTACAATATATACCAAAAACCATAATGAACTAACTCAGGGTCAGTAAAACAATGGGGCACCCACTGGGTCCGTTAGCCCAATACACTAGAGGGTAATCCTACTCAGGATCCTTGAGGTCCATACATAAACAGAATCATCCTTCTTGGGATCCACTAAGTCAGTATCATGGTCTTGTTTCAACAGTCAAAAATCCAAGATTTCATATCCTATGGTATCATGAACCTGGTAACATGGTTGTTCTAGCTACACAAGGTTATATCACTAAGGCCACGGTCAGAATATGGGTCATGAACCAATAACAATTCCAAGGTCTCTATGGGATGGTCTATATACCCAAACTAGTCTTTTCCTACCTAAGGTTTTTCCACTTAGTCCTATACAAGATCTTACATGCCATACCAAGCATAGTAACACCTCCTAATATGTATGGAGTCTACTCAATTTCTCAAAGGTCTAAGACTCGGCCACAAGTGACCAAGACATGAGGCTAGAGAATAGGGGTTGTCAGTGACCCAATGTGTTCATCCATTATAGGTATCCAATTTTAATAACTAAACAAGCTATTGGATTACATTTAAATAGAGTATTTCTCCCTTAAGGGGGATCCCAAGCATATACATATCACCATAAACATTCATTGATACCGTAGTTCAGGTATTAAAGACCACATACCTTATAAGAAGCTTTTCATTTATTTTCCAAGTGATGGAATCTATTTCCAAATCCCATCCAAGATCATCCAAAACATACGAGGGTCATGTCTCCCAACCAACCACCAAAAATAATTAATTATAATTTAATTATAATTAACTAATATAACTCAACAAAATATAAAAAATTAAAAAAAAATTAATTAAAAATGAATAAATCCCAAATACCCATCAGTTGATCTTATTGCACTAGAACCATGAACTAATTCTTACTAATAATCCATGGGTGAAATAACTTAAATAAATAAAATATTTTGAAGTTTAAACATCCTCTATGGTTATCCTCTTCCTAGGTATATAAAAATACCTATAATAGATATTTTATTCCACCATGATCTAGTGGAATCAGGACCAAAACCCTTAACCAGTGAAACCAAAATTATTGGAATAATAATAAAGACAAAAAAAGATAATGTAGTTGAGGAATTACCTCTACTCTTCTAATGCATCTGACAGCATTTTATTCTAACCAATAATAAGTTATATCTCTCATGGATAAAGAAAAATGATGTAGAAAATAGGGTGAATTCCTTTAAGGTTCAGAGGTGCAAAATGTAATTTTTCTCTTCTTTAATGGGACACATCATTTGGATGAATTGTTGTCCAGACTTTGTGCCAACCATGCACCTCTATTATCCATGGAACCCCCCCCCCCACTTGGGAATGACACACTATTTAACAAACCATGCACCAACTTTATGACATGTTTGAAATAAACTATAGAAACCCATGTCATTTTCCCTATCCTACTATATAGTTCTTATAGCCTACTCACCTCTACAAATTAGGAAGCATAGCTTGGACAAACAGTGAGCACTAACTGTGTTCCAACTGTACTCCCTGGGATTCACTTTTCCAAAACCTTAACATCATTTCATGAACCCCCAGTATACTCTTATAATCTCCAAACTGCCTTCTAAACCTCATTACACATCTAGAGACATCACTTTGAGGTATTTAAACCTTCATAATTCCATTATAAATCTCCAATCAATATTTGACCCAACTAGGAGTTGAAATTCCAAATTCCTCCTGAAATTCTCCAAACATGAGATTTTACAACCTACCCACCTTATTGTTTCTCATCCATGAGAAGAGTTTGAGGGAATCAAAATGAACAATCCAATCTACTTGGTTCATAAACTTTGTTCAAACAATCATGTTTCATTTTTGAATTCCCAATGTGCATTCAATTCCTCTTTAAACATATGGGACTTAAAATTCTAAAATTCTAGAAAATACTCAAAAATATAAATAAAACATAAATATATCACTTACTCGATCTTTTATAATCCAAACTATGATCACTTCATCATTGAATTCATCGACCAGTCTATGATTCTCCCCATTTTAGTATCTTACTTTCAATGGACAATTATGATCCATGGTACTTCCACCATTATAATTTTCTATTTAAACACACCCCTAGAATCCTAACGACACTCTTGGAATATTTCTCACTCACTACACCTGATCACACATGAGCACACTTCTCCAATCCCTTGGTTTAATCCAAATTTTTTAATTCCACTCGACCAAGATCAAATTGGTCTTGTCATCCTTTCCCTAAAAAAACTTTGGTTGAAATTTAGACTACACAAGTCTCATCCAAACTGTATGCCCTATGTGGTTCCTCATAAACTGTATCAATCTACCCGAGAGAATGCAATTTGAAAAAATCCTAGCTGACTATTCCCTAAATTGCTCAGATTTAGTCAGTGATGCATCACTAAAACCATATTTCATTAACTTAATAGAATATAAAAGCTGAAACGATCATACAATAACCAATATCAAGGTCTCATGACCATTCTCATAAGAGGGTCAAAATTTGGTGACCAACACCTCTCTCCCCACCTTAAGTGGATCCATGTTTTTTCACCATCAAAAAGAACTCTTGATCACTATATCCAATTCTCTATCTATTTGTAGATATAATGAAAGATGGAAGGAAACCCAATCACTCTAAAAAACCAACTTGTATTATCACCCTTACCTTCTTTCCAATAATATCTTCCATAATAATGCTAAATTTCAACTTGAAATGATGGTCACCACCCTTAACATCTAATGGTTCACTCCCAACCATATGTATTACCTTATACCACTCATTAAGCATAATTGTTAAAAGGGGGTCCTTTTTTCAAACTAGAAATAGAATTTAAATAGATCGGTGCATAACCAATGCTCACTCGGTATGCTTAGGATGATTTTAATATATTTTTCATGATCATAACCTGGCTAGGAGTACACTATGAATTCATCTATATGCATGTATCGCTCTTCCCAAGCCACATTTGCATCAAAACAAGATATACTTTCTTTTAACCAAACCCTGACACTGATTATTCCAACAATTTGTGTCTAGGTTAAGCCATGTTTCAACCACCTCATGGAACCTAATTTATTTCCCATACATCCCTCATCACATGGAACTTCCATTATTTTAACTAAATATCTAGGTCAGCGTGCCTACAGTAAGTCTTTAAAACCATCAGTCCTCATCTTGCACATGACCTCTCAAAAATTAATGATTTAAATGGTACCCTCGGTAGCCGATGTGTACCATTAATATTTCATCTAGCTTAGTTGGTGTATAATTACCTAGCACCCAATTCAAGACCTGATTCATGCTTTCATTAGTTGTCTATCAATAAGGCCAAGTTGACCATGCTACATAGCACATCAGTCTTATTAATCCATACTCTCCCCTGGAAATCATCTTCAAAATGAAGCACCTCACATATTCCAAGATTTATTCCAAGAATTCCTATCACACAACAAAATTTTCTAAAATTTAATGTTTCAACTGTATAACCACTAGTAAATAGGGCCAGTCACCTGAACATTCATCTCATCAAATCCAGACACTATAACTAATACCCTAGGTTATTTATCAAAAATAAAAAAAAACATCATACCTATATTTCAAAACTCAAGCACCTCCCATGAATCGGTCTCTACTCAGGCATATAAGCAAGCTCACTACCTCAAAATCCATCCAAAAACATGGTCCAATCCCTTTCATAGGTTTTCCTTGATCAAAATAAATGCTAACTCACCAGGATATAAATCAAAACTAGGAGCCTCTAGGTCTCCCACCTAGCCCAACTGGTCTGGTCTCATAATAGGGTCACTAGGACTAACAACCTATCCCAAAAAAAATTCAAAACTCTCTAAGTGATTTAAAGATAACATCAACCAATAAGGGTCAAAACTTGTCAACATTGGTTTAACTATATGGGATGTCAATTCTAATTTATATAGAAAAATTCCCTATAAGTTGTAATTGGAAACCTATTTATGTGTAGCCCATTTGTAATTATTAACTAAAGAATAATTATAATTTATTAAACATTTAAGGCGTCACCTTCTATGAATTGGCCTACCAGTCCCGATCCTCTTTGAGAATACTCATAAGGAACTACTCCCTGGAGGGTCACAATATCATGTAAAAAGATAACGAACTAATCCTTATCAGATATCCATAAACGGCAATACCCCCTTGGGGTTCTAGTTTTCTATAAAAATTTTGGAACCTATATGAATCACACTAGATTATCTAACTAGATAACCATAAATGAATATAGGTTAAGTAAAATATCATACAAATCTAGATGGTAAAACTTTATATATGTTGTTATGAATCTTTACTTAACCACTCCTAAAATGGTACACCCACAAAGGTTCTATTAGAAAGGCATCAACTGCCAACACTGACCTACAAGGGTAAACAGTACACACACAGCATCATCTCAATTATCTGTATCATAGAACAGTCACACTATTTGGTTAATTTGAATGTCATTCCTAGCTATATGGTAAAACACCAAATATGTTGTTACTAACATTTTAAATAACTGAACCTAAGTAACAACTCCCAATAATGGGATTCAACCCTTGTGCACCATGTGATCCATCGACCTACTAGGGTTACTACACCTCATGTGCATGAGAAATAATTCATCAGCCTCACTATCAAGAATCTCTCCATAGATCCACATGACCTACCATAAGAAGAAAATGTGTATAAAATTCAACTCAATTGATTATAATTCAACCAAAAACCTATATTAGAAAACACAATTTAGGTCGTTGTTGACACTTTAAACAATTAGCCTATGTTACCAACAAAATAACATACCAGTATACCTATAACATGTGGACCCTATATTCTAGATATGATACATGATATGTTTTTTGCCTCTAATAAAAAGGAGTCAAAATTCATAATAAATCATAAAATCTGTACAACATGTGCACTAATCAAAAAGAAAATCATATACAACTGTAACATCGCAGATTAGAACTACAATCCCATATCCCTAGAAACTGTGACTTTTTATCGAAATAATTATTCTTGATATACCAATATGATATCCATCACAGTCTCCAACAAATTCCAAATACTTATATGTACCATCCTCAAATAGTAATGTAATGAAAATAACCTCTGATACAACTTTTTCATGTCACAGACCATCTCACTCTATGAACAGTAGCTGAATTAGTTAGAGACAAGGCCTCAAATGAACCTCCCCATATTCTAGAGGATGACAAATATTAGTGAAGACGTAGAGTGTGTTAGTTGGGAAAATATGCGCTCATATCATAGTAATAGAATTAGTGTAAAAATAAAATATCAACTAAAGTAAATAATCATAGTTTAGAAACCGTAAATATAACATGAATGTAATCAAGATTTGAAAGTAGTAAATACCCGAATTGTCATTTCATAGATACAAAAATTTATCCCACTAGTAAACCACATATATATAGTACTAAATAAAATAAATGTAAATAAAATTACAGGGATACACTTCCCACATCAAATCACACAACATACCAGATCTCCACATACATATTCAAGCCATCTTGCTTGATCAGTCCTAAGCCTCGGCCTATCCTATTCCTCCAACAAAGTGAACATATTCTTGGATAGAATAGTTCAATATTAAAATGAGTAGGGTGTGAGTAAAAAATCATTAGAGACCACCAACATGTTCTCTGACATATCTAATAAATTTAGTGTACATATATGTGATCTACTCATCAAAATAACAAAAATAATAGTACCTAAAACTAAGAATGAATAAATAAAAAAGGTTGTGCTAATGTATGATGTCATAAGAGAATTATCATGAAAAGTGATCAGACTATATGAGACACAAATATAAATAGAATAGTAAAATAAATAATGTAAACCAATTTTCAATACTTGGGTCTATGAACCCAATTGAACAAACCTGCTTTGGCCAACACCGTAATGTCTCCAATAATTTTATTTATATAAATAAAATTAGGATCTGAGGTACATAACCAAGTCATCCTTGTATAAAAATAATCAATATAAAATAATTCCAATTATAATATGAGTCTATCTAAGGATTTTTGAGTTGGAACCTATGTATCAATCAACGAAAAATATAATTCCATTTTCCCTATGAGCTCGTCCAAGGAATTCTATTTTTGAATCTGAATATCACTCAATGAATAATTGCAAGTTTAATAATTTTTCATCCACCATGACCCTAAGGAGTATCCTAGGAGTCATTGAGTATATCTTCATAAATCTTATGAAATATTTGGGTAAATTCACCCATAAGGAAACATAATCTGAATCTCAAGGTAATTGTGACAACCTGGAAATATAATCTGAATCTCCAGAGAAGTGAATACACCCAGAAATTTCATCTATGTACCATATACAGCGAATTATCCTAGTAACACTAAGAATACTAATTAATTAACATTCAATCCATATGGCTCAAAATCCAGATCCCAGGAAGTACCTATGGGTATCCCAATAAATAATATCAAATCAATATGGCTTAGAATCTGGATCCCAAGAAGTACCTATAGGAATACCCATAATAGAATCACATCGAATTAGGCCTGATAAGACAAGTTCCTAGAAGAACATTTGGAATCATGGATAAATCAAAAATAACTGAGTGAATGAATAAAATAGTGAGTTTGGTTGAATCCCTAAACGCATCACTACTTCCATAGCCCCTAGGTATTACTATTTTGGCATGGGTTATAAGGTGACACCAAATACTATCTATACCCAAAAACATAACACAATAGATTAGGTTCATTCAAAAATAAGGGCATCTATTGGTTCCCTCTAGTCAAAACACTAGAATGGAATCCTATGTTGAAACCTCAAAGTCCATACTTAAGAGGAATCACCCTCTTGGGATCCCCCAAAGTGGGTACCACAGTCTCGGGTCAACACCCAATGCACCAAGATGTCACATCCCATGTAATCGATAATAGGGTAGCATGACCATTCCAGCTACATGGGATCATATCACTAAGGCCACCATTTGAATATGGTTCACATCCAAATATAAGCACTAAGGTCTCTCTATGATGGTCTACATACCCAACATAGTCTTGTTCTCCCTAAGATTTTTTCACCTAAGGTTATACAAGGGATGACATTAATTACTAAGAATAGTATCATATCCTATAAGGTATGGAGTCCACTCAATATCTTAAAGGTTTAATCCTCATCCACAAGGGACCAAAACATGAGGCTAGCACAAAGGGGTTGTTAGTGACCCCTTTCATTCATCCATTACAAGTATCCAATTTAAAGAATTAAAAAATCCATTGGATTAAATTTAAATAGAATGTTTCACCCTCATGGGAAAGCCAAAGAATAAACATATCATAATAAAAATTCATAAATACCATAGGGAAAGTATGACTAGATACCTACCTTATAATAATCCTTCCATTTATTTTCCAAGGGATGGTAGTAGTTTCCAAACCCCATCCAAGCTCATCCAACATGTACTAGGTTCCTATCTCACAAACAGCCATTAGAACTAATTAATTTTCATTAAATTATAATTAATTAATTGAACTCAACAAGATATAAACAATTAAACAACTTTAAATAAAAATTAATAAATCCCAAAACCTTGTCGGTGGATCTCGTCACACTGGAACTGTGACCTAACACTCACCAACAACCATGGCCACATACTCAACCTTGCACTGGGAATAATCCCTATGTAACAATTTTAGAAAAAACACCCAAAAATAATTTAATATTTAATTATATAGAAAAATAACTTCGGCAATATACCTAGATGAAATGACACACGTTGAAGTGAATATGGCCTCTTAGGTCATCCTCATCCTAGGTAGAGAAAATTACCTATCACTGGTATTTAATTACACCATGCTCCCATGGAATCTGACCCAAAATCCCAAATTAGTGAAACCAAAATTTTGAAAATAAGGATAAAACCCTAATAGAGGAAAATGAATTTAAAGAATTGACTATAAGATTCCAATGAATTTGATGGTGTTTGATTCGGACTAAGAAAGAGGGATTTATCCCATGGTGGAAGGGATGAGGAGGAGGTAACATATAGAGGAGATACTGGGTGAAATGATGGATAAATGAGGGTAAAACCCTTTAATGGTCAAAGGGGAAAATGTAAATTTAACCCCTCTTTAATGGGATACAGGTTTGGCCAAACCATGTGTCAATTGTGTGTATCTGCTATCTGAGACGCCCCTCTCGCATGGGCATGGAGAACAGTTTAATAGATTGTGTGATAATCGTACAACATTTCTATAATAAACTATAGAAACTTGTATAGTTTTCGTAGGCCTTTCACATTGTTTCTATAGCATGTGTTCCTATAAAAATTGGCTTGTATAGTTTGGTCACACAGTTAACACTAAAGTGTGCCAACTGTGCACTCTAAGTTCCACTTTTCCAAAACATTGACTTTTGGTCTTGAATCCTCAGGATTCTCCTGAAACCTCTAAAACACCTACTAAGCCTCATTCCACATCTAGATACATCGATTTGAGGCATTCCAACCTTTATAATTCTATTCTGAATATTTGATCAATATTTGATCCATCCAACAGTTGAAAATTTATATTACTTATGAAATTTTACAAATTATAAAATATGGCATCTTACACCATTAAAATAGAGATGGTTCATACAGAACTCACACTTAAATCAATTATATCCATAAAATATAGTAAAGGAGGAATGTAGAATGGGTTTTTATATAAGAAATTGGGTCAAGGATTCATTAATAACCCTCTTATAAATATCATGTGCACTATGATTAATGGGTGTAACTCCCCCCTAAAGATCAAGTGGTTTATTTGGTCATTTTTTAAATTTGAACATACATCACAACAAATTGGTGATTCCCACCATAATCATAGTGTTTTTTATCACACCATGCCCATGAGATCCACCACAGAAACACTCCATGACATTGAGAAAAAAACATGGAATTTTTAGACCCACAACGCCTTCCCCCACAGCATGGGGAGGCCATTATGGTTGTGGAACATAGGAAGACTCATAGTGTCTCTTTCCAAATACCACACCTAACCATTAGTAATTTCTTTCTCCCCATTTCATGCATGGGAACTCTAGTCACAACATAGCTTCCACCACAACATGGTCCAATCTATGGTGCACCTAAAAATCCTCATTTTTCACCCAAAGCCACCAGGAAGCATTTGACACATCCAAAACAAAAAAACATCACAAATCCCAAGAATAAATATTATAAACTAGATATGTGACAATATCACCACCATATAACTTTATGTACCTAGAATCTATTCCATTTTTTCACAATACTTAGACCAAAATGAGTGATTTATGATGTAGGGTATTTACCTAAGAATCAACAATCTGAATCATCTTCTCAACCATCGATATATCTAGTTCCAAATCAAGATCCTCCGAATTCAGAACATGTGAGGGTTCAAGTTGATACTAGTTAAGATGAAACATATGAATCAAGTTGGGAATTAAATTCAACTGAGATGGTAAATCTTACTGATATGAAACATTTCCAACCTGATTAGTGATGTCAAAAGGTCTTATGTATCTCAAAGCCTATTTCCCATTCTTCCCAAGAAGATGGTGACCTAACCAGGGTGAAACTTTCAAAAACACTTGGCCACAAACTAAATACACCAAAGGATGGTATTAATAATATTCATAAAACTTATACTAATTTTGGGTCATTTACAATCATTGATGAATAGTTTGAATCTTCACCGATATCTCCTGAGAAATGTTTAGTCCAACAAAAAATCCCACCCACCTCTGACCAACAAAGAGGTGATTTATTGGGATAAACATTCAAAGCCTAAAAGTGATCCATTTTGATTGATGACGGGTGAATATTATTATAAGAAAATGCAACCTATCCCAAATTACTATCCCAAGAGCCTCCATAGTCCAAAACACATGCATGGAGAATATCTTCTAGAATCTTAATTACTCCCTCCCTATGACCATATGTTTGAGGATGGTAATTTTTTTTCAACTTAACATGATTTCCCATAACCTCTTAGAATAATTTTCAACACTAAGAGGTAAAATATGCGTACCTATCTAAAATGATGGTAGAAAAAACCTCATGCCACCTCATGATTTCTTACACATGCAACTTTCTCAAATCTTCAATATTAATGGTTTCCCAAATCAGAATGAAATGAGAGGACTTGGTCAACCAATAAATCACCACACATATTAAATTATTTCCCTAGAAACTAAGTGTTAGTCCAATGATTAAATCTATGGACACCTTTTCCCATTTCTAGACAGGAATGGAAAGAGGATAGAGTAAACAAGAAGTATTTTGGAGTTAAACATTAATTTTTTTTGTAAATTATAGCAACAAGACACAAAATCTATTATGTCATGCTTCATACATGGCCACCAAATCCAAAATTTCTAGTCCCGATACATCTTTATAGATACTAGGTGAATATCCTATATAAAAAATGAAAATTATATACCATATCCTATCTTATGGACACTAGAATAGTAAACCATCTCTTTAAGAAAATAACACCCTCCAAAGAGAGAGAGAGATAGAGAGAATAATTTTTAATGGTCTCCATGCAATATATATATTTTGTAACCCTTTTAAATGCATCATCCTACTAATGATCCAAATAAATTGACTCAAGGAGAGATGATGTTAATTGTCCACTAGCCAGAATAATACCATTCCCTTCTTCCCTCACTTATAAGTGCATCCAAGTGAAGAGTTCCATGAGGTTCCATTCATAAATAGATTCTATCACATCTTGAGAGGGAGAGTTACTACTGAGAGTGTTGGTTACAATATTCCCCTTTCCTAGGGTGTAATAAATATTAAAGTTGAAATTCTGAAGGTACTTCCCCAATCTCATTTATCTAAGGTTCATTTATTTTGTGAAGAAATATAACTCACACTCTAAGGGTTATAATCTATGGAAAAACTTTCTATGAAAAAGTAATTTTTCCAACAATTAAGATCATACATAAAAATATGAATTCTAAATTGTGAGTGGGGTAATTATTCTCATCTGGATGAAGTTGAAAAGAACAATATACCACTACATGATCTTCTTTCATCAAAACACATCTCAAGACTATACTTGAAGTAAAAAAAATAAACCTTATGTCCCTATATGTATTCTAGAAAAATATAGATGGTTTTAAAGTTAAACTCTATTTTAATTCAACAAAATAAGTTTTACACTTCATGGCCTATATAAATTCCACAAATTTCTAGATAAGAGCAGTTAATGGGGATGATAGTTTTGATAAATCCTTCATGAAATACTGAAAATATCCCACTAAACCCAATACTTTTTTAATATCAAATACATTACATGGATATTACCAAGACAAGTTATCTTTTACCATTTTAGGATTAACTGATATGTCACACTATGAAACCACATAACCTAATAACTTAACTTCTCAAATCTAGAAATGAAATTTTGATAATTTGGTATAAAGGGGATGATCCCTCAAGATTCCAAAAGTATATTTTAGGTGAACCTCATTATATTAATTATATTTTAAATAGACTATAATATCATCCATGAATACCACAACAAAGGAATCAAGGTACTAGTGGAATATCCATTTCATCAAGGCCATGAAAACTGTTGGAGTATTAGTCATACCAAACGACATCATAAGATATTCAAATTTTCCATACCTTCTTTTGAAGGGGGTATTTAGAATATACAAATCCTTAACTCTAAGACAATGATATCTAGACCAAAGGTTTATTTTCAAGAAAAAAATTTATCCCTTTAATTTATCATACAATTCATTGATGTGGAGAAAAGGATAATTATTCATAATCATCACCTGATTAAGCTTTTAATAATCAACACACAAATTGAGTGCACTGTAACAAACCATCCCAAGCCAATATTAAACAAGGAAGTTGACCCAACCCATCACAAGTCCATAAGAGTGATATTGATCCCCACATGCTCAAAACAAGGGCCTAGACATCACAAGAACTCCTTTGGGAATGGTTTCCCCAAATCAGATATACAATAGCGGGAAAAAATAGAAGAGAAAATAAATAAATAGTATTCTTATAGATCATAACAAACTATAATGATCCATACCATTTTCATTAATATAAATATAATTTATAAACAAAGATATATGGGTAGGCAGTAAAAAAACTTAACAAAAATAAAACAACAACAAACCAAACAACCCGAGCTGAGCCCAAAACCAATTCCATTCAAACTCTGGTTACTCACCACCACCTAAATCACCCCACATCATCCAGGATGAACAATAAGGAACCAACTGATAACCTAGAACCTGAAATTTTTTAGGCATGAGCTAAAAGGCATAGTAGGTCACCAAAACCCTTTAAAAGTATGAAATTCATTTCATAAGGAAATTTATTGGTGCTAGTTTAAAAATAAAGATATAAAGTAATCTTTATATATATCTAATGCATGGAAAATAATTCAATTCCATAATCCAATTTCAATATTTTCCTTTTTTTCAAAATCAAACACACGTGTTTTTTAAAACAAATCCATCAACCAAATCCATTTCAAAACTACTCACAGTGTTAACATTTATCACAAACAACTCACACTAGTTTTATCTAAATGAAAATGGATACTTTAGAATATTTCACCTACTGATTCCATATTTAAGACCTAAAAAATATTTCAAAATTCACCATAAGAACTCATACAAGTGTCTTTCATTTCAAAAAAAATCCAAACATCTTTGAAAACTCATTTTTAAAGGAAGCAACCCAACTCACATGGGTCAAGAACAACAATCATGAACTATATATGTATCATGAGGAATATAAAAATGAAATATAAAAAAGGAAGCTTCCATATCAAAAAAATTAGGGGAAATGATACACTAAATCACTAGATAAAACTCCCCTCAATCAATAACTCACTAAGAAAAAAATGTTTCATGGTCCTACCTAAAGTCACTAACGTGTCAAGTATATAACCTTATAAGGGTGTAACCACCAAAACTAGCTACTGGCATATACTAAGTCCATACCATCAACTTATTATCCCATAAAATCATTGCAATGATAAAAAAAATCCTACCAAGACCTTATGACTAGCATGGAAAGTGGTAAAATGTCTATGTGTGAACCAACTAGAGAAACAATCTAGATCATCCACTCAGTACTTGGAATCCCATGACCAATAAATTAATATAAACATATTAAAAAAATCCAATTCTACCCACAATGCATAAACATAACTAGCCTCGCCCCTAACACCCAATCTTGAAAAGTCACATGCACATAGCATACACTCAAGGAATAACAAGTACATTACCACACAAGGGGAGATCCTAGAATCACATAATGATCACAAACCCACACAAGGGGTACATAGGTAATGGAAAATCAAGGGTTTTTTTTCCAAAGTCCATTTAAAACCCAAGGTTTCAAATGGTCCTTTAACACTAAAACATGGCTCGAAATTCCAATCCCCTTCACATTTTATAAAATAATTTCAAAACACAATTTTTAAAATTATAGAAAACACTCAAGCATTTAAAACATTTCAAAGTTACCCCTACATATAGGATATATTCTTTGAAATTCAAAAACATGGCCAAAGGAATTCATTTCTATCAAAAATTTCATAAAAACCACTAAAATAATTTTAAGAGGTCTAAAAAAATCACCCATTTCTTTTAAAACATTTCAAAGTTTCCCTTTCACAAGGGTCTTTCTCTTTGAAAACCGAAATGAGTCCCAAAGGCCAATCATTTCCCATTGAACCATTTAAAATAAGTCTACATGGAATTTCACAAGGAGTAAACCACGCACACAATTCAAATAACCATTTTAAAAACATTAAAACACCCATTTATAAAACATTTTTAGGTCTACACCAAAATTCAAAATCAACTTACCTTTAAAACATTATTTTCACTCATTAAAAACCAAAACCCGGTTAATACATATTTCCCCTCATGAAAACCATTTTGAAATTCCATAAGGCATTTCACAATAATCTTATCATAATAAAACATTCCATTTTAAACAATAAAACATGGAATTCACATGTAAAACCAACTATTCCAAGCATAAAACTCAAGAAAATGGTTTCAAATCATCACAACTATAATACATATGTTTATAATTTCATAAAAATGAATTTAGAAATTGAAATCATGATTATAATTCCAAAATGAAAAAATTACATAGGTACACCTTCCTCAGTGAAGTGGAAACCAAGAAAAACCACCTTGGAATATATCGCTTTCAATAGAGACAACACCCATGGGACAAGCAACAGAGCCTAAAACCCCTAGACACCAAAATCCCCATAAATAAATCCACCAATAACCCAAACATTGAGCCACATGATAACAAGAATTCATGGGGGAATCCAAATCCAAGATAATTGGGGGAGATGAGGAATAAGGGGTGAAAGAAAGGAGAAACTCACCTCAAACCTCTTTGAAAACGCCATTGGAAGGGAAATAATCAAGGGAGATGGAATATGGCACATGAGCCTCAGCCCAGTTGGTGAGGACTCTCTAGGTGCATCCAAGAGACCCGAGATCAAATTTGGGTGGAGGCATATTTCTAGGTGATGTAGCAGTACTGTAGCAGTACTGTTGTCGGAACTGTAGTAGGCACTATAGCAGGCACTATAGTAGGCACGGTTCGGTACTGTAGCATCCAGAACTATTCATCCATCTGGGCCTTCGGGCCACCAGTTTGGTCCTCAGGTCCTGCAAGGCTTTCAGGCCACCCAAGGCCTTAGATCCAGTTGATTATCAAGGCCTTCGGGCCACCTTAAGGCCTTAGGGCTACCCTAAGGCCTTCAGGCCACATGAATGCTGGCCCCAGACACACTACAAAAAAGGAGCAGCCCCAAAAGAGGATTCAGAGAAGGTTCTCTCACCAGAGCAGAGTCAAATGGATTGTTAGAATGAGAGGGTATGGCTATGTCATCAGTACTAGCCTGTTCTTGCATGGGAAGCCTAGCCAGACGGTCATGCAAAGGTGGAGAGCTACTATCAGGATGAAGATGCTCGGTAGGGGCAGTTCCTTGTAGATAGTCTGGTTGAATTCCCTAAGACCTTCGGGTCATGTAATCTCCTAAGCCTACAGGCCATGTAATCTCTGAGCCTACGGGCCTTGTAAGGGTTCCCCCTCATCCCTTGAAAGCGGGGTTATCAAAAATAAATAAAAATGAAGGCCTTAATGCCATTCAGGGTAAGGGAGATGGAACGTGGGACACCTCCAAGGGATCCCAAGGGTTGTCTGACTCATGTGGTGGAGAATAGGGGTGAAATACCTCTTAATTCAGGCATGGAAAATGAGAATTACCTAAAATTTTAAACACCAAGATAACTTTCATGGTTTGACCGCAAAGTTTGAAAAATTATAAACCAACTATATAGGTACCACTACCACCAAAAAACTTAAAATTCCCAGTTACTCCTGAGAGGCTACACAATTAAAAAACCATTAACCTCACTCTAGAACCACCACAAAACTCATACAGTCTCTTATAGTTTCCCATGAGGTTTAAAAAACTATATAGAATCTATGATAATAGATCTATTAAAAACTAAGTATCCACCTACACAGTTACCACATAGTTTATTGAACCATGAAAAATTAATGTTCCACATCTCAAACACACTATGGACCCCACATGTTTTCTCCTAGGGTCTTCTCAATTTGAACCTAATTGTGTGCAACCCATGATGAAAACCCATGCACAGTTCAAAATGAACTAAAAAGGATTCTCATGGAGATGGGTTTCATGGTTTCCCTCTAACCTTTTACCTTAACCATTCACAATAGGAAAACCTCAAAAATTTCCATGTTCTAAGCTAGAACTCTAGGTCAACACAACCCAGACATACGCTTCTCAAAATAACACAAAAAGAAAAACATTGTGACATAGGGGTGTCACAAACACTCACTATGCCACCTTATTCCCCTAAAAATTCCTGGTCAAAATGAGAGATAATGAAATTGGAATATCCCAAGTGGAAATAACTGATGAAACACTTCAAATGACCCTACTTCAAGGCCAACAACCAAGATCCTCAAAACGAGCAAACTGATCAACTATAAAACACCAAATGTCTCCAAGAAAAATGAGATGGGAACCTCTAATAATAATACCTATGAATCATGAGAGACCTAACATGGTATACCCACTATTTATAATTACTTTTTAATGATATCCCTGGCATTTGGAATTCAACTAACATGGTTCTACAAAAAAACCATTGTTGGGAACTCATCCTAGAATAACAAAAAACTGAGAGACCATGATATTAACACACTCAAACCCAAAATCACTTCCAATCACAATAAAATTAAGAAAAACCACAAGATTCTCAAAATAATTAAAAGATCACTTGACTTGGGTCATGACACATATGGATAACCTAGGGTCAAACACTAGATCGCCCTCACATGGTGCATCCTAAAAAAAATCACATCTAAACTCCAATTAGTATACCACACTTAACTAGTTTATTACACACCTCAGTTACCCAATCGCATACCAAAATTCTTCTCAAAAGACAAAAAAAATAAGTATAACTAAGCTCAACCAAAAGAATAGGCACACTCACTATTAGCAAGAGAGGTTTTCTAAACAATGAGTCTCACAAAATGTCACTCACAGCCCAGCCACAAAACACCCAAAAGGGTGGGGGGATTCCAAATAACCCACTAACCACCTAGTCTCGCATGTGATCAATCAATCAATATAAATAGTGTTATAGATGTATTGACTGCCCTGAAGCTAAATAGTGATCACTAATATTAGTCAACGGTAAAAGGGGGCCCAAAAAATTTCAACAAAAAACCACTAGAAATAGATAAAAGAAACCTTGAATTCACAATTTGAAACCCAATCACCCATTTAATCTTAATATTAGGGATAAGAGAGATCTATCTTACCTATAAATATATAATAGCTTTAATGTACTTTATAAGAGTGCATTAACAAATAACAAGGGCTATAAATGAAGCTTAGGTTTTTACTAAAGTAAAACCTAAACCTCTTATGATACAATTTTGTAATGAACTGGCTCAGGCCACCACCAAACATGGAACCCGACCAATCCCGTCATAGGGCCTAAAGGGTGTTCCAAATCCCCAAGTGCTATAAATAAGCACCTGGGAATCATAAGAACTCTTTTGGGAATGGTTTTTCCCAAATTAGAGATACAATAGTGGAAAAAATATAGAATAAAAAAAATATCATCCTAAGAGATCATAACCAACTTCCATGATCCAACCCATTTTCATAAACATAAACAATGTTTATAAATAAATAGATATAGGAAATAAAGAACAAAACTAAACAAAAATAAAACTACAATAAACAAAACAACTTGAACAAACCCCAAAACCAACACCATGAAACCTTATATTTCTCACCATCACCCAACTCACCCCACATTAGCCATGATGAACAAGAAGGATCCAACTAAGAACCTAGAACCTATAATTATGTAGGTGAGAGATAAAAAACTATTAGGTCACCACAACCCATTAAAAATATGTAATTAATTTCATAAGGAAATTTCCTAATTCTAGTTTGAAAATAAATATATAAAGTAATAATTATATGTATAAAATACATGGAAAACAAAAAAATCCGTAATCCACTTTCAAATATTTTCCTTTATTTCCAAACTAAACACGTGCATTTTTTAAAACAAATCTATTAGCCAAATCTATTACAAAGCTACACACACCATTAATATTTCTCAAAAACAACTCACACTTATTTTATCTAAATGAAAATAGTTACTTTAAAACATTTAACTAGCCAAATTCATCTTTAAGACTCAAAAACCATTTCAAAATTCACTATAAGAACTCATGTAGGAGTTTTTCATTTAAAAATTGTTTCCCAAACATCTTTGAAAAAATCATTTTCAAAGGAAACAACCCAACTCACATGGGTTAAGCACAATAAACATGAACTATATATGTATCACAAGGAATATAAAAATACAAAAAAAGCAAGGAAGGTTCAATATTAAAGAAATAAGGGGAAATGATACAATCAATCACCCAATCAAACTTCCCTCAATCAATAACTCACTGAGAAAATGAATGTTTTGTGGTCTTACCTAAATTCACTAACGTGAAAAGCATCTAACCGCATAAGGGTATAACCAACAAAAATTGCTACTGGCGTATGCTAAGTCCATACCATCATCCTGATATCCCAATAAATCATCACAGTAATGAAAAATCCCAACCAGGCCCTCATGCCTAGCACGAATGGTGGGAAACTTACGACATGTAAACCAACTAGAGGAACAATAAATATCTTTCACTTATTACCTGGTACCCCATGACCAATAAATAAATTTACGCATAGTTCAAACAATACAAGTCTACATATAAGGAATAACCAAAATTACCCTCACCCCTACACCAAATGATGAAAATATCCATACATATGGCATGCACTCAAGGCATAATAAGAACACTCCCATACAAGGGATGAAAAAAGCTTCACATAGTGATTACAAACCCACACTACGGGTACACGAACAAGGGAAAATAAATGTGTGGATTCCACAAATATCATTTAAAAACCAAGGTTCCAAATAGGACTTTAACATCAAAACATAGCTCATAATTTCAATCCCTTTTTCATTTCACAAAATAATTTCTAAACACTATTTGCAAAATGATGGAAGATAACCAATCTTTTAAAACATTCAAAATTCACCCCTATAGATGGGATATCTTATCAAAAATTATAAATCATGGAAAAAGGCCTTCATTTACATAAAAAATTTCATAAAAACCAATTAAATAATTTTAAGAGGTCCAAATAAATAAACCATTTCTTTTAAAACATTTCAAAGTTTACCTTTCACAAGGTTCTTTCTCTTTGAAAACCAAAATGTGGCCCAAAGTCCAGCCATTTCCCATTCAACCATTTAAAACAATCCATAATGGAATTTCAAAATGGGTAAACAACACACACATTTCAAATCACCATTTGAAAAACAACACCCCTTTAAAATCATTTTAAATTCCACACCTCAATTCCAAACCAAATTCCCTTTAAAACACTATTTTCACTCATTGAAAACTAAAACCAGGTTAAGACCCATTTCTCCTCATGGAAACAATTTCAAAAATCCATAACGAATTTCACAAAACCTTATCATAAAAAAATGTTGTATTTCAAACAATAAATCATGGAACTCACACGTAAAACCAATTGTGCTAAGGAGAAAACACAACAAAATGGTTTTAAAACATCAAAAGGACACCACATGTAGTTGTTATTTCATAAAAAGGGAATTTAAAAAGTTAAATAATGATTTGAACTCAAAAATGAAAGAATTCTATAGTAACACCTACCTCAAATAAGTGGAAACCAAGATGAACCACCTTGGAACATGTCACCTTCAACGGTAACCACACCCACGGGATAAACAAAAGTACTTACAACACCTAAAAACAAAAATCCCAATTATTAAGTCCACCCAAAACCCTAAAATAAAGCCACATGATAACTATGGTTCATGAGAGAATCAAAATACAAAAAAAAGAGAGAGAAAAGTAATAATGAAGGAAACTGAGGAGAAACTCACCACAAACCTCTTGCAAAACACCATTCAAATGGAAAGAATCAAGGGAGAGGGAAGTTATAACACCTTCTAGGACTCCCAAGGGTTGTCTAAATCATGTGGGGCAGAATAGGGGAGAAATACCTATTAATTCAAGAGTTAAAATGGTAATTAAACAAAATTTTAATCACCTTGAAGACTCACACAGTTTGTCCACACTATTAGTAAAATCATGCACCAACCGTCTAGGTGCCACTACCTCTCAAACAAACCTAAGTTTCATAGTTACTCTTGAGATGAAACATGGTTAAAAAAACATGTTCCTCACTCCAAAACCACCCCAATCCTCACACACCCTCTTGGTGTTCCCTATACAGTTTTAAAAACTATATGGAATCCATGAAAACCACTCTATTAAAAACTATAGAGACACCTACATGATTTTCTCACAATTTACCAAACCATGTGAAATTCATGTTTCATACCTTAGACACTTCATATACCATGCATAGTTTCTCCTAGGGTTTACATGTTTTGGCCCTAATCATTGACATCCCTTTCTAATAAACCATGCATAGTTCAAAATGAATTGAAAAGTTTTCTTGTGAATAGAGGTTACACAGTTTCCCTCTAACCATTCACCTTAACCATTCATGGTATGAAAACCTCCAAAATATCCATGTTCTAAGTGAGGAATCCTAGGAAATGCAACCCATACATCATATTATCAAAAGAACATAAAAATAACAACATCGTGACACTATAGTGTCACATGTCCCGTAAATATTTTTTGGAGAAAATCATAGGGGATACTCCAAGATGATACATTAGAAAAATGAAACCCTTAGATTCTAAATCATCCAACTGAAGGTTAGGTTAATTTAATTATATAGGATTTTATGATATAAAGGAATGGATATTGGATGAGTTCCCATAACCAAATCAATCAAAAATTCAACTTCCCTATTTAAAGAAAGATTAGATAAATTAGTTAGAAACACTTCAATAAATTCCTTAACCACCAAATGAAGGTTAAAACCTATAGGTTTTTTCCCATATTCAACTATGAAAGAGGAAATCAATTTTTCATGTTTCTGTGAAGGAGGTCTTGCTCAACTAGACCTAAAATCCCACTCTCCTTAAAGAACTTGATATCTCCCATCAGAAGTAGTAAATAACACCTATTGATTATAGAAATAAAAATTTTCTTTATGGATAACTAACTAATTCATCCTAATGATAACATTAATAATATCCTAGTTGAGAACTAGAAAATCCCAAACGAACTCAATTTTTTATATCAAAAGAGAACATGAGGGGCATCAAAAACCCTACTCTTTCCAAGAGGCATTTATAACTCCATGATAAAGGGAATGAGTTCCATTTAAATTTTAAGTAGTTTTATGAAGTGGGTTGATATAAAATAATGAGAGGAAACTGTATTAAATAATTTGGTCTCTAAAGATAAAGAAATAAAGATAGTGCCTCTCAAACTTGTAGGGAAATCATAAACATTCACTAGAGACTCTTCCATTGCATGTAACTAATTTTTTCTAGATTCCTATTTCTATAAACCTATAGTCTTTAAAGAATTTGATTACACCATAGATCCTTTAGGTTTCAATGAGCATGTTCCATAACATGAAGTATATAGGGAATGATATAACTTTTAAAAACAAACTCTACATCCACATGAGTTACAAATTTTAGGAGGTTTGGGGAAATAATGCCTCATGTTCCCTATCATATCACACTAGTATAAAGTAAAAGTTAAACTTCAATCTACTAATGAAGGTGTATTATAACTCCACTAATGGGATCCAGAGCCGCCACCCTTGTGAGTCTCATCCCACTTCCTATTCTCCCCAAAGTAGATACTAAAACCTCCATTTGGTGAATGATGAATCCCAACAAGCCCTTACTTTCTTATTATTTCAATTACTATCATCTTAGATCTTTCTACAACTTCAGTATAGGTTTTAAGATTCTATATGAAAACTTGAAATCAAATATCTAGCCTCAAGCCCATCTAAATCCATTTAGCCTTCAACTTATCATTCGATACAATATAAAGTGAGAAATGAACTAGCTCAGAGAAGTGGTTGAAATATTTCATTATAGTATAATCACCTTTTTTAAGGGTTAGGAACTATATGTATTTATAGATATTCATTTATTTGGGGTAAAAATGTAAGAATAAGATGATTTTTAAGTCTTTCCAATCCAAACAATTATGTGCTTTTTCTTGAACTATCATGTCTCACCATCTCCAACTATAGCCTTCAATCTTAAAAGTGATTCATTTAAATTTGAAAGAATATAGATTTTCTAAAAAAATTATAATACACTTTTTATTCTCTAACTAGTCCTCTTTTTCCTATGGTTCATTCATCCCCTAAAAGGATGTTATATTCTAGTGAATAAACTCGTGGGTTCAGCCTTTATCTCTTTCTTACCCTTATTCCACTTCTAAGGATTGAAATGAAGTAGGTATATCATCTTGGTCCATAGAACAGACTATACATACTACCATTTTAATGAGATTCTGATCAATAACAGGGACTTCATGTGGAATATTTACTACAGAGCCCTCCTGTAGAATTATAGGGAGATTTCTAGGGGTTATGGTACTATATCAAATAAAATAAATAGATCATTATTAAGGTGCACAATCTCATATTAAATTAATAATAAAAAAAGGAAAAAACTAATATTAATTCGCATCTCAGCATAGAATACACATATCCCAAAATCTCATGGTAACTTAAGGCTTGTTATGATGAGATCTATCTAGGAACCTGCACATAACCTACCCTTTATGTCATGAAAACAATACATCATGTCTTTAAAAACATCCCAATACATGGATACCATAAATAATACCTCCCTATGATACCAATTTTTCACAAACCAACATAGGGAATACCTAAAACGAACATCTGGTCTAGTATATGGAAAGGCTCAAAGGGTATTTCTGATCCCCACGTGTATGTTACAAGCACCTGAGAATCAAAAACTACCTTTTGGAATAATTTTTTCCACAAATAAAAAATCAAAGGAATCAATAATGGAATATATAAAATAACTTAAACATTCCATTATAGAGTCGGACAATAAAATAAAAAGATTTCAAGGAAAATACATGTTCCGGTCTCAAATAGATAAACCAAATTATATGAGATAAATGGAAACCTATCTCCATGTAATATGTGAGTCAATATCACACCATTTCACCACTAAACTTCTACATCCCACTATCATAGAAACCCATTTACACCATATAGTTCCTTTCCTTTTATTATGTTAGATAAAACAAGGACTATATATTCCATAAGGCATATACAGGGTCTGGGAAAACATAACTATTAGGATTCCTCCAAGTGTTTCAAAAGAATTATTTAATAAGTAAACCAATTATACTTATTTAAATAGAAAAAGGAATGAAATATAGTTTTTCATAGTTTAAAACAAAACATGGAAGTCACCCTTTAAAAAATAGTTTATAAAAAATTACCAAATAAACCAGTTTTCAAAGAAAATTTTTTTAACTATATCCAAAATATAGAAACATGTAAAATAATTCCTAGGGTATATTAGGTTTTTTCTAGCCAAAATCCTCAAACCTAAGTTAATAGAAGATAATGTAAACATGAATCCCTAGAACAATGGGACTAGGGATAAGATAATTCCCTAATAATTTAATTTCCTATCATAACATAGTTTCGTTAGAGTTGTAGTTTAATCCATTCTTGGTATCCACAAACCATCCTAACATACTTGTCCCAAATTTATCCCCCTCCTAAGTACCCCAAGTTCCCATGTTCTATATCCCACACATAGGGGATTCCATTTCACAATTAAATTCATTTATATATCATGTCACATATCAATAATCAACCCGCCCTTATAACACATCAAAACATGTTTTGAAATCTATTTTCATAGATAATTACAAAGGAGAAAATCCATTTCATACATTTATCCAAAAAATTATTTTTCAAAAATCATAAATAATGATTTTAAATAATATATAAATTGAGTTAACATAAAGAATCAATCACGGTCCATGAAATAAAGTATTTTCATGAAACCACACACCTCAAATAATTGGAATTCTTAACCACAAAATGGGATCCCCAAGCCAAAGGGAAAGAGGGATCCTCCAGTCTAAATGCATAGAAAAACACTTGACCAAAACAAATCTGGAAGAGAGATATATTGTCTAAGGTATTTTTTCAAATGAAGATAGGTTATCCAAAACTCACCCTAGAATCATCTAGATCTATAAGATCTAAAAAAGCAGGAATGGGGAGGGGTTTTTATAGATAAATTGATTCAATAATTCATTGATAACCCTCCCTTAAATATTGAATGTGCTCTCATCAATGGTAGTAACTCCACCCTAAAGGTCAAGCGATTTATTAAACCCTTTCAAAAAATTGGGCATCCATCACCATGACATGGTTATTACCACCATATTCATGGATTCTTCAATCACACCATTCCTAAGAGATCTACCATGACAACACTCCGTGACATGGAGAAAAATACTTGTCTATTTTAGACCATCCAATCCTTCCACTATAATGTATTGGGACCATTATGCTTGTAGTCCATATGGATACTCCCATTTCATCATTCATGAGACTACACCAACACATTGGGTATTTTGGTATCCCTATTTCACATAGGTTAACTCTAGGAACAAAATAGATTCCACCATGGGATGTTGATTTCTATGGTGCAACTAAAAGTGACAAATTTTTACACAAAGTCACTAAGAACCATCCAAAACATCCCAAACACAAAAAAAAACCATCACAAGGATCAAAATTACATACCTTAAAATAAGTATGTTATAAGGGAAGATTCACACCTATATTTTTCAAATGTGCTTAATTTATTCTCAGTAGGTAAAGTCTTCTCTTGAGTTTCAGATTATCTATTTATTGAAAAGGGTGAGTCCCCCCCCTCCACCACTACGACCCCCTAAATTATAGATGAAACTACATGTTTCATGATAGGGAGAGTCTACCCCTAGGTTTTGGATTAACTATTACCAATTTTTTAAAAGGATGTATATACACCCCTAGTTTCCAGATGATGGTATTATGCTCAAATGCACTTCAGAATTGGATAAAGTATATATGGTTGATCTCAGGTGTCACCTTGGAACCCATTTATCAATAATTATTAGTTTATTATGCTTCCATGGTTAGTTTATTTATTTTTATTATATCACATGGGTATACATTGTATTTACTGTTTATTTTAGGGAACCCATTGATGGTACCATGCAAAGTTATACCCATACCCTACTCATGAAGGCATGACACTTGGGTACCAAAGCATACCTCACTATTCAAAGGTTCGGATAGGGTAGAGGTTTGGTTTTTTATGATTGGTCTAGAGAATATTCATGAGGATTGGATACTGGGATGTGATGAATCTTGAGAATCATAGTAAATCCTCTTATATATTTTTATTCATTTATTTATTTTTTATAAGTGGTCATCCAAGTAAGAAACCAATCAGGATGTATGAATGTATGTAAAATTTTATTTCTTATAGCATGATTTTTGTTTATTTCTTATGTGTATTCTGATTATTTGTGATGGATGTTGTTTGGTAATTTTCTACTATGATTTTACTCTGAAATGGGGGTATATTCTCACCATGGTAACATCATAGATCCTCACTGCGAGTTGGAAGCCTCTGGAATATGGTTAAAAACACCTAAGGTCATGTAGAGACTCTAGTAAAGATACTAATTATTGGTATCCATCCATGGGGATGTTACAAACTAACATTAGAGCACCTTTTTCTATGTCTTACTATTTAGATATTTAGCATACTAGGACTAGGGATGTGTTAGAGTTTGTGATGGACCTTCGAATGGTGTTTCATGAAAACCTTTCTTTAGGGGAATTAAAGGTTACTAGGTACATGGTATTGTTATAGTTTCAACTTTTATGGTTGTATGGTTTCACCTCATGTTACGTACTCAGGTATTTTATTTATGATTTATGGTTTTTGGCACATGTCTGGTTAAAATGAATCATATATATATATCATATTTTTATATAGGATTTACATGATATTTATATGTAAATTTGTGATCTATATCACTAATGAAATAGGATTTTTATTTTTAATGTGTCAACAACAAATTATGTGGCATTTTCTTATATAATTTTATGGTATCATTCTACACCATTGAACCAAGATGTTTATTTTCTTCTGATAATTGCTCATGTGGATCTTAAGTAGGGATGTTATTTGATTATGAATATGTAGTCCCATTATGTAATGGATGTGTATTGTCACATAGTGTATTGGTACATGCATTGGATACATTAGTGAATAACCCCTTATGGGTGATGGTGATGGGGTTTAGTTATTTAAAGTGTCAACAACATCCTATATGTTTTTCTCCCATATAGATTATTCATGGAATTATACTTAACTAAACCATGTGACTATGGTTTTACATGACACTAATAATCTTATGATGATGTCATTATATAAAAATAAATGAGATACTGAACCATTAGGGTGTAGACTTTTTTAGGGATTCCAAGTGGGGATTAGTTCCTAAGAGTGGGATGATGACTTGGAATGTGATATATAATATGCATATGTGTATGAAAACCCTATAATGGGTGTTTTATCTAGTATCATGCCTTAAAATGTTTAAAAAACTAGCATGTATATTGCCTATTAATATTGTAAAATGTGAGATATAGTTATGGGCTAGATGGGAGAGCATAGTGCATTGTGATAAATGAGGGTAACCTGGGTGAGGGGTTAGCCCAGACTTGTGAGTTCTCTTTGAGAAATGAATTATGGGTAGATTCCTTGGGTTATGTGATCGGTTCATGAAATTTTCTACCAAGTATATGGTATATTCATGGGATGACTTAAGGCTTTAATAATGTAAAGCACTTGAGGTATTTGGGTATCAAATTTTGGTTTTGAAATGCAGGATCAGTAGAATTCATAACCCTATTGATTTTCAATGTGGTTCCCAATGAGATAGTGGATCACAATCATAGATGTTCGAATCTAGGATGGGTAGATCATGGGTTCATTCTTTTGATTTTGGAAAAATAGCTAGGTGGCAGGTGATCATGCGATATAACTTGGAATGGGGAAATAATTTGATTTGGAAGAGGAGCGTCAATGGTGATTTTGATTAGATGAGATTGATATTCATAAGTAGAATGGCCAATGTTTTAAGTGTTTGATAGTAGAATTGATAGTGTGTGTATCATGATATAATGGTTTAGATTTTATGATTGGGTGTTATGAAAGTATACACCCGTTAGGTTTAGATGAAATCAAGGTAGTATACATTGATTATGCATGGTGCTCATTTGGGTTGTGGATTTATGAGAAGTAATTTATGAGATGATAAGTGATGGATTTTATGAAACGCTTATAGTCATGGAAGACCAGGGTGTTTAATGAGAATAATAGATGTTTCTCCTATAATGAGAGGAAACCTCTAATATGTAATGAAATATCATGGTATGGTCAATTTGGGTTTGATCCTAGACATTTGTTTATGTGGGTGACCATGGATCGGGAAGAGAGACACGTATAATGATGGAACCTACGGAGGTTGTGCTCAATGAGTGGTATAAGGGAATACATGTGGTGGGGATATCATCATTGGCTATTGGAGGGAGTGGTACTCATTACATATGGAATTTCAATGGAGGTCTAGGAAGATGTTCCTCATAACATGAGAATGGATAGTAATATATGTTTTATTTTAACTATCATATATGATTTGGATGGACACATCCATTCATTAAGTTTGATAAGGGAAAGATCATGGGTTAGGGAGGTATAACCCTTGTCTGGGTAGGGTCATGGGTGTGATGAGACTGGTCGTTAGATGGCCAAGACAGCACTAGGATACTTGTGAGAATTTAGATCATGTTTTAATACCAAATTTAAAATTTTGATGTTATGTTATATGGGGTTTTCCATTTCCATTGTCAATGGGATTGTTATAGCGTCATCTAGGCATGATTCATATTTGAGGTGTTTCAGTTCTCTGGGTGAGAGCGTGATGGATGTTTTACTAGATTAGTGATCCAATCATGGAGTTACACCAAGTGTATGGTTCATAACTTATTGTAGGTGTTTGAATAGTATTTTGATTCATTTGGGAGTTGAGGCATTATTATAGAGAGATATGATAGCATTTCAACTAGTGTAACAAAGTCATTTTTGGAATAGGTTAGCTATATGAGTACCAAATAGTGTATTTATATGAAATTGGTTATATTGAGATGAAAGTTTCACCAAGAGTGTCAATAAACCACTAGAAATGAATTTGGGTAAGTGATTCCGATGGTGGAGAGAATTATGGAACAGAATCGGTATTTATGATATTATCCTTATGGTTAAAATCACTATGAGCATGAGGATGAATTTATAGATGAAACCTTGGTATAATGGGATAGATATGAGGGGAAAAGTTCTACCTTGGTGATTTAGTGATTATAAAAAGTGGTAGTTGAGGTTTTTTTGAATATTGTGTCGTAGTAGGTTGGGATGGATGGTTGAAATACCACTTAGGATTCTCAAGGATGATAAGAGTTTTGGTGAGGAGGTTGTAAAACCATATTACTTTCTACATTAGTAATTTAAGGACCAATTTAGATTTTTTTTTATTTTTAGATCATAGGGTGCTTTTAGAATTAGGATTTGGATAATAATTTTAAGTGTTATAACATATTTGAGAGATGCTTTTAGATATGAATCAAGGCTTGTGACGTATTTTGAGTGATGGAGTAAATCTCAATATTGTCGTGTTATAGTTGGAAATTTGAAATGTTTTTTTCCTCTACCACATGGTTAGTGGAAACCATGCAGGTGAACCATAAGAGGTGGATTTTCTTAGTGGTATGGCCAAAGTTGGTGCAAATATGTAGAGAAACCATATAAAACCTGTAATTTTTTTCAGTGGAGATCTTCATGATTAGCTCAATGTTTGGAATACCATGCATATAAATCATGCAAGTTAATATATTGAGATATTTCCAAATATACAGTTGGTGCATGGTTTATAAAACCGTGTGGTTTCATAGATTTCATTAAAAAGTGGTAAATTTACCTTTTTACCCTCTCGTCTTTTAAAATCTCAACCCTCTATTCACCTCCCTCATATGTGACAAAACCAAGAGTGTATCCTCCTCCTTTTCCTTTTTTGAGTCCCCATGGTTTGGGTAGGGTTTAGTATGATTTATTTAGAGTTTAAATGTGATTATTCCTTTAATACTTCCCCAATATTCATTCCTTGTTATCCAATCTGATCTAGTGTTATTTGGATTATGATTCTTGAGATAATTCCACCATAGTGTGGGGTAATTATCCTAATACATTGAGAATTTCACTTAGAATGGATAAATTACATCTTGAGATGAAGAACACACATCATTTATCACTATTTTAATGATGGAACATCACCCAATGATTTTTTTTAAAGGTTTTACCTAAATTAGATAAAATTTATGGATTAATTGATAATTATTGTTGGTGATTTGATGTGTTTTATATCTATGTGTGTGTGTATCAATAGTGGAATGTAGCATGTTACTCAAAGTTTCAATGAGAAAACGTCGACCAGTGAAATTTTTTATGTTTATTATTATTAAAATTAAATTGTAAATTAATTATTAATTTTTATATTGAATTTTAAAATTAATTATAGTTGTTTATAATTAATTAAATTTTATTTTATTGGTTGAGATGATACCATGAGTGGATGGATGAGGACTGGTGAAACTTGGATGATCTTGGGAAAGAGTGGTCAGACCTTATTTTAAAGTGATTGGGGTTTGATGAGGTAGGTGTTCCCTGTACATTCCCTATGGTAAATGCATATTATTTATATACACATGTTATATGGTCTTTACAATTTTGGATGTTCAACCCTGTATTTAAAATAAATTGTTTGATAGCACCTGTGGATAAAATGGAGGTTCTAAGGGCCCCGATGGACCCTTGAGCACTAGCCTCATGCCTCGACCACTGGTGTATGAGGTTGTAATATTAAATGTGACCCTTTAGATACATATTACCTAGATGGGTAGGAAGGAAATGAATAAGTAATTTTTAGACTATGATGGGAGTCTTTAGTTCCCTAGAGTGGGGTTAAGTGATGGATGGATAATGATCATTCTAGTAGGTTGTGATGGGACTCAAGAAGCCTTATAGCCCTAGGGATATTTGATATGGGTATGGGGTGTGTGTGTGTGTATTCCCCACTAGTGTGAAAGTGACCAAGTGGGTATAACTTATGTAGATTATATGTAAGTTGGGAATGAGGATCAACTTTGGTTTAGCATGAGAAGGTATATGGGTCAGAGGCCATCCCTCTAGTTTGATTATTATATGGAATGGCCAATAAGGCCAATGGTTCCATCATGTGATTAGAGTGATGATGAGGAATGTTATTACCTTTGAGTTTTGTTCTTATAACAAGTGATAAAATGATATAGGATAACCCATGTATGGTGTCTAAACTATGATATAGATAAGGGATCCCTTATAGGGTTCCATAGTATTACATTAACCCAAGATAGGGGTATCATCGAGAGGAAGTTATCATCGATCATGGGTTATACCTTAGAACCTAATTATTGATAGGGATATCCTAGTAGATCTTTTGTGACCAAGATGGGTTTTGTGCTTGGGAGGTTATCCTAGGAGACACATGAAGGCTTTGGGTGGGTGGATTCTCAATGTGGGTTGATTGAATTGTTATGAGGAGAGTGTGTTCCCCCAATGTGTTATGATCTTACTTGTGTTTTATGGAATGGTTTATTCACACCCCTAAGATTCTAGATGTGGTTACTTGTTTCTTTAAAAGGAGAGTTTAAACCTTGGTTTTAGATGATCTATTTCCTGGTAGGGTAGTCTCACCTATGAGTTCCAAATAAGGTTACTTTTTTTCTAACAAGGATAATATGAACCTATGTTCTATAAGATTTGTTTCCTAGTAGTGAATATTCACATCCCTAAGTTTCAGATAATTTTACTTATTTCCCAGTAGATTCTTCCCCTAAGTTATGGAATATCTTTTTCCTCATAAGAGAGAGTCACCCCTAGATTTCCAAATTATTCTATGTTTTTCCCTATGGGGAGAGTCTTCCCATAGGTTTTGGATGAACTGTGACTTGATTCTTGGTAGGGTGTGTATATTTCCCAAGATTCTATGTGATATTATTATGATTAGTGATATAGTAAGATTGGATAAAGTAGGTACGGTTGATCTCAAGTGTCACCTTAGAACATGAGGATCGATTATAATTATTTTATTATGCTTTCATAGTTCATTTATATATTTTAAAAATATTAAATGTACATAAATTGTATTTACTAGTTATTTTAGAGACCCCATTGGTAGATCCCTATTGAGTTTTAATCACACCTTATTCTAGTGTCCATGGCACTTAGGTACTCAAGCAGAACTCATTTTATAAAGGTTTATACAGGTAAAATTCCCAATATTGTATGAGCGGGCCGGTGCTGCTTAATAAGGATTTGATACTAGGATGTGATAAGGATTGGGGATAGTAGTAGATCCCCTTATTTATTTTTATTATTTTATTTAGTTTATATATGTGATTGACCTAGTGGTTGACCAGTTGACATGTACAACTTCATGTCAAATTACATTAGTTATAACATGATTCTTGTTTATTTATTATTCATGCTCTAATTATTTTTTATATAAGTTTTTTGGTTAATTTACACTATATTTTTACTCTGAACTGAGATTATAGTCTCCCCATAATGAAATATTAGACCCTCATCGTTAATCGGCAACCTCTAGAATATGGGGAGGTGCCCCTAAGGTCACATAACAACTCTTATGATCACACCAATTAATGGTCTCCAAATAGGAGGACATTACACCAAACCTCTTATGATATCTTGGAAATTCCATCATATATAAATAATAACCTTCCTTATTAACACTAACATTAGGCTTCAATGACCAAATCTGATTTTTTAACAAATCTAGTCTTTTTTTCTAACTTAAACTTGTTTCCTTTTTCTACTGTCAACACATCAAAAGAGTATAGACATCCCATTTAATTCTCATCTATCCTCAACACTTTAGAAAAATTGGTTAAACATATCTTGAACTCATTCACATTATTGAAACATTTCCAATGATGATAACATAATGTATTCAATAGCCAAAACATAAATTAAAGGATACTTATAGTCTCTCTAAGTCATTAACAAACTCAATCATATTGAATATATGATAAGAGACTAAAGTTATTTTAGATGTATTTCACTTAAAAAGTTCTTCTACAAACTAAAGATAACTCATATATGCTTCTCATAAGAATCTATATTTTATTTTTGAACAACTTCAAAATTTGGTTATTCAGGAAGGTGTTTCTTTATTGTATAAAATATTTCCTTTTTTACTTAAGAACAATTATTATGTTTTTGTACAAGACTAGGGAGTTACTTATATTAAACTTATCCTTTCTCTATAATTGATCTCAGTGTAAAATTAGATGATGATGATGATGATGACACTATAATATCTATAATAAAATCTTTTATCAGACAAGTATCATGTTTTATATTCATTTAATCATGAATTTTATTAAATGTTACCCTACTAAAATGATAACCCCTTTTAAATTATTTTATATTTTTTAGTGCACCAAGATCTATATTTCATAATACAATGAGTCTTTTTTATCATTCCTCTCACTAGTTTGTTGTTTAGATGGATCATTATTCCAATCATATCATATATGAATCTTGGATGGTTGATCAAACAACTCTTTATCTAATCTATCATATGGATAAACTTGAAATTATTCTTATAGTATTATTTATGTAGTTTTCCTAGTAAAGTGTAATCAGAATAAAATTATAAAAACAATCACTTAATCCTATTATGGTCCCCCAAGTCTACTTTACTTGTACAAGATAATCTAAGGGCGCCCTTCTTTGGAAGAAACAACATGTCTAAATGATCTAGATCTTGGAAAGTGTTCTCTTTGGAAGGAATATGACATTTCTTATGTATTCCCTTTACATGTATCCGTGATTTTTTTTATTTATTTTGGAATCCTTATTTTTTACACTAAATTAATATTTTCAAACTATATTGATGAGTAACTTTTCAAAATACTCGTAGGTTATGTTACTAACCCAAATTAAGATTAAAATATATTTATACTTATAAAATTTCATCCCATGCATAAAGAACATAATACCCTTTCATGTAAAGGATTAGAATCATATGAAATAAAAAATACCCATAAGAGTAAGCTTGGAGAAACAGATAGTCAATCCTTGTTTTTCTAAACATGGCATAATCCTTCAAACCAGTGAGCAGTCCAACCCAAATTCCCTTTACCCAAGGTTACTTTACTCAAGAGAGACCTTAATTTCATCTCAATTCTAAGACTTATATGTATAAACTATAATCAACCTTTAAATGTATGTTTGTGATTCAATACAAGACAAAGTCAAGGTAGAAGAAAACTAAATCAATTAACATACCTAGCATGTAACTCCTTATATACATGTATGAAAATTTATTGAAATAGTTTAACACTTTAAAATAAAGAATACAACCATTTATAATATAATTAATTTATATTTATGAATAAAGTATTGAATAAACTATATAAATGAACATTTCAAAAATTTATACATAAGAAAAACATTTTTCAAAAATTTATAAATAAATAATTATAAAAACGTTATAATTTAGTCACGCATTATGGATATTCCAAAATTAAATAAATATAAAAAATTTATATTTGATTCCAATATGAAATCCTTCATATTATCATTTATATGACATTTTATTTCAAAAATATGATAACTAGAGTATAAACATATAAATATAATAACTATTCAAAAATTATGTAAATATTTAGAATATCACATATTTAAATAATTTATTAAATAAGGACTTTAATTATAAAAAAATGATAAGGTTCAAATAATTTCTCAAATATGTCATTTAATTTTAATATTTAAAATTAAATATTATGAACAATTCATAATTTTAAACATAAACTCATTTATATCTAGCCTTATTTTATAATTCATAAAAACTTTATAAATTAAACAGATAATTTCTATATAAACATTTTTTATCCAAATTATAAGTAATTCCATATAATATCAAAATTTATTTAATATTAGTAGTTATTATTATATGTATTTATTAATAAATGTTTTATAAAAATTTAATAATTAATTATAAACATTTTTTCATTGATTAATTAATTAACACCTTTATAAATTAAATAAATATCCCAAAATACCTTTTCCCATAATTTATAAACAATTTATAAAATATATAATTCAATTCATAATTAAAATTTAAAAAAAATCTATATATCTTTTTTATTTTTTGATATAAACTATATCGTAACTGATGGTATACTTTAGAAATGATACCATGGTTTATGATAGATACTCATCATCCTATAATAGATAACTCGGCCACTATCTATTGCAATTGATGATATATTCATATCATAGGATGTGAAAAAACTATAAAATGTTTTATTATCGACTTTCATAACATTAACTAAATTTATGGTAACCTTTATAACATTAACCTAGCACTTATTTATCTATCTTAAGTAGTGATATCATCCTTAGTAATCTTCTAGTTGTATTTTAAGATATGTATCGATATCACCAAAGTGATAGGATGCTCTATTTTTATACATGGCTTGGAACTATCACCAACTGTGACTTCTCATATCGTATTATATGGTATGATAAAAACTAAAAGAGTGTACTATGACATACACTATAATACCACATATCTTTTGTATAAGGCCTATCTTGCCTTACAATATATCATATCATTAAACACATTTTAGTAAAAATTCCATATCTTTTTTAATGATATCAAATATAATATTAAAAAATGATATGAATTTTCTTCATTTTTAGCATGATTTCATGAATCATTTAAACATGGAATGATTCTAATACCAATGAAGGGTTTATAATGAAAAAATAATTCTTTCTCAATATAGCAGAATACATTAAGAAACCCAAAAAAATAAGATCCCCATATATGAAACAGAAACCATGGATAAAAAAATAATGAAAATATACCTTACACTGAAAATAATTGTTTCTCTTTTCTTTAATATACACTTGATGAAGATTAGGAAGATACGTCTAGTAGAATTCCTCTTATATGGTGTATCTATAGATCTACTGAATCACCTAGATTTTAGGTTGGATTCTCATAACAACCATGGTATTCTAGTACCTCATTTGGAAAAGGAAGGAGTAAGCATGAGCTTTATCAAGGAGGATTGAAAAGAATCATAGTTCGGCTAAAACACAAAACACGATAGTCACTTCCTCCTTTATATCATTCCTTATGGAATTCTAGAGTATCAACATCATTTACTTGTATGTTATGAAATTTATGAGTAATTTCCCCATCCATTCATAAATTCTCTATATAAATTCACCATTGATCCTCCCATGAATTTTATCTTATGAGATATATAATTAATGATTTCCTTATACAATATATGTTGGATATTTACTAAAAATATCAATTATATCATGTGATTGATCTATATCATAATCTAATACATGCATGAGATGAATGTTGTAGGCTGTGATTGACCTATATCGAAAGGGGAATGAATATTACTCTATTTTATGATATGATTATCCTATTATATGGGATATCGAGTTCACATCCATGAACATTTCTTCTACTAGATTTAATTTGGTTGTAAATCATTAGGATGATTCATTTATAACATTATAAAAATGTTACAATTTTTATAAAATTCAATGATTATTAAACAACAATAGATATGTTTTGTATAATGTATTCCAACTACCAAGCTTTGGAATCAGACACTTGACCTCCTTAATTAAATTAAGGTTGTCTATATAAGGATGTGATCCTCTTATTAGTTGTGTCTGTGATTTAGTCTTGTCACAGCCAAATCTCTCTTATATCATGGTTATCAATTTGAAGTCATCAAAGAATGTGTTGGCATACCTCTTGGAGTTCATGGGATCCTCTCATAGCAGACAATGATTGTAGTGGCCAATTTATATGTAATATATTGAGATTTTAAAAGGAATGAAATTATCTTCAATAACATGTACGACGCACAATACCGAGTTTAAATGAACAATGAAATATTATTTAAATGTGACTATCATAACTTATCCATTAAATTGATAGGTATTAATATGATTAACTAATTTATGAAATATATATAAAAATATTCTAATAAATACAAATTTATTGATTAATTCTTATTAAATAAGAACTCAATTTTTAGTAAATTCGTTTTATTCTTCAATGATATGTTTTCTACAAAAATGGTTTTATATTACTTTTTGTGAAAGAATAAGATAATTAATTTTTGGAACTTCTATAAAATGTATTTGATAAAATAAATATCATTTTTTTAATAATAATATCAAAATTATCCAATGGTTAAAATTTGAAATGCTTCTAAAAAGTTTGATTTTTCAATAAATATAGAAAATACAAACCTTTATTGAAAATTGTATTTTATTTTCAAGTATTTACAAAGTCAAATTATATTTTTCATTAGTTTTAAAATCTCATAATTTCCTTTTTGTTAACAAAAATCCAATTATAGAATTTTTAATTAATTGTTAATTTTAATTTAGTAAAAAAACATTTTTATACTTAAAAAATCATTTTCTAAAAAACATTTTTTTCATCGGGTTTTGTCAAATTAAATTATGCCAATTATATATTTTGAATCCTAAAAACAGATTCCATGTTTTTAAGCAATATATCCAAAAAAAATTAAATATGCCCCTTTTATTTATGGTTAATATGAATAGTAACCATAGTAATTTTGTTACCATGTAAATGGTAAATCAGGTAATTAAAGTTAAAAATAAAATGATAAGGACTATAAAATGTGCCAAACACTTGCCTAAATTTTATTGTATAAGTATATTAATCCATATTAATAAAAACTTAGAATATATGGCTTTTTTACGTTTTTATGTGATTATAACCTTTATAAAAGTTTATTTAAAGAAAAGTAAAAAATGTTATGTTCTTGTTTTTAATAAATATAATATTTTTAACATAGGAATTACCAGACGATATGCTTAATTATAAATAGTATTTTGAAATATTAATGATTAATCTTCATCATGGTAATTTATTTTTAATTTATAGTGAATAAATAATTATCTTAAATGCTTACACAATGCTGACACAGTAATTATTCAATTAATATAAAAATATAATAAATCAAATTAAAAGTATTAAAAGTTTTGAAATTTGAAATAATTAATGTGAAACATAGATTTCATAGATAAAAATAACATTTTAAATATGTATTAAAATTTTATTTGGTTTCTTTGTGTTATAAAAGTCCAAGTAAATGAATAGTTCCAAAATTGATATTATTTATATTTTATGAAAATAATATTTTATTAAATGATATAAAATTCCTAAAAAAATCTATATTTATCTAATTTATTATTATAAGGTTTAATATATCAACCACATTCCATTTATTTTCCTTTTTAATATTTATTTTAACTATCTTGACTCTCAAATAGTAAACAACCTTGTTGTCATGGTAGGTGTGAAAAGGGTTAACTAGGCGTTAAAACCAAAAGATAAGGGTAAAAATGTGATCTAAACTAGTCCAAAAATTATAGGATGAGATTATTTAAACTCTTCATCATATTATATTTTAATATTATCAATTTAGATATATTTTTACATCAAAATTAATTTATTTTAAGTTAATATTTTAATAAATTCAAAGTGCATGCCCCCTCACTTATAAAAGGGTACCACTTATTCTCATTTATTCACACTTCAAAACCCATTTGGTTCAGCTGATATCTACCTAAATACATTTATAACATCCCTTAACACGTTTTATATTCCATATTTTTGGCATAATACAGATCTTAGAGGTCTTAAGGTGTTAGGCAATGGATATTTTCCAAAGAAGAGGTATATTTTGAATTGCATGTTTTAGTTTTATTTATTCTTCCAACTCCTTTAATTATTATTTAACCAATATAAATAATAATTAATTGTCCTAAATATAATTAGATTTTATTCTGTTAATTTCATAAACTATATCCATATCCTCTTCTATCAAATGAGAAATGAAACCATTATTCGTCTGTATGGAAGACTACCACCTCGTGAACCGATATAATTTGTTTTCCATAACCGTCTCTCATGGATGGATTATAATGATGTACTTAATTTTTATATATGATATTAATTATATATTTATTATTTTTAAAAAATAATATATCACTTACTTTCTTACCTTTCCATCCACTAAAAAATGATAACTTCATTTGTGCGTACGTGTAGACTACCACCTCCACGAAGTGATGTGATTCATTTTTCATCACCACATCACATGGATGGTATATATATGTATAATTAAAGAAGTAATATGATATTAATGATATTATAAACATTATATAAAGATAAAATAATACTTAACATCTATTCATAATTATTTTTGAAAAATTGAAACGTTACTCATGCATACGTACAACCTACCATCTCTATGATTGTAATGTAATTAATTATTTATAACAATATTTAATGGTTATATTTAAAATAATAATTGGTGTTTAAAATTATAATTATTTCATTATTATTATTCTAGGGATTATTTAATAATTACCACTTTGACCATAGTTAACCTACCGAAGTAATTTTGGACTTTTGAACTGAGTATCGTCAAAACATCCGACTTGAACTTAAATGACTAAGTGATTGTTATAACATAGAAATAAGTGTGATAAAAGGAATAATATACTTGTAAAGTTTTACCAAGAATGTAAATAATTATCATAATTCTATTATTTAGGAATATAAATAACATACGTGATGATTCATACTCAAGGTGAGGGGATTTATTTTAAAAATTATCTTTTAAAGTTTCTCTTTAAACTCTTTTTATTCCATATCCATATTTTTTAAAAATTATTTTATGGATGTTTTTATATGTAAATAAAAGATTTATAAATGATATTTTATGTCTATTTTTACTTTAATTCAAAAAAAATCAAAAGGAATATTTTTACAAAAAATTTTAACACTCTTTACAAAAAGACAAAAAGAAATATTCTATTTTAACATTTATGGAGATAATGACCTTTCCCACCACTATAACCATTATTTGATTTTCAAATTACTTTAAACTCTTTCATGTTTTATTAAAAAAACATCCTTCCCTATCTTCTTGTGGTTTTAAAAAAGTGTTTTAAAATGAAATGAATATATGAATGTCTAAAAATTAATATGGGTGAAAAGAATATTTGTATGATGTAATATTTTATGTATTATATTATGATTATTGGGAATTGTTTATGAGGATGGGTGGTTTTATTATAAGACAGGGGTGGGTGATCCTATTATATATCTCTAATACATTAGGTAAAGGGATATATTTAATTGATTATGTTTCTATAAAGAGATTATGGGAATATATTATTATGGTTATTCAAATTATAACCATAATGGTAATTTTATATATAACCACGATGGTTATTATATATGTAATTGTTAAGGTTTTCCCATTAGTAAGAGTGACATGATAATGACTCCCCAAGTTACCTACAAGATTTTTTATGATTTCTATGGGTTTTTATAAGAATATTATGATTTATCAAGGTAAGATAATGATCTAATGTATAAAGGAAAGTATATGCTACTTTTTAAGGGAGAAAAGTATAACTTTTTGAAAAAATTATTATAATTTTTTCATGATTTAAAATAAACCTTATGAGTTTTGTTTTTACTTTATTATTTCTTATGAATTATTTTAAGAAAATATTTGTGTAGATAACTTAATTTCTTATGTAAGAAAATGTTTATTTTTGAGCCTGAAGTATATTTTGATAAAGGAAATTTTTTATAATTATTCATGGAATAATGGTTTATTTATTTTTTTTATGTCCCTTGATAAGATTTTTGTGATCATACAAAATTTTAAAATGTTTTCATAGTTTTTAAGGATATTTAAGGGAAAATAAGAATTAAATTTATAATTCATGAAGATTTTTTATGAAAAGAAAATGTGTTTAATTTTAAAAGATTTATATTGTGTGAAAAATAGATACTGATTAGGAGTTTCCGCCTTATAATATATGAGTTTTTTATATAAGATTTATGAACTAACTCTCTAATACTAAAACCCAAAAATATCTTTTTGAATTAAGGAAAGTTAATTCTAGTTTAAATTCTATATAATATTTAATATATAAGGTTGGGTCCTTATAGTATATCTATATGGGGTGAGAGTCGGTTGCCTGTCATTTGTTGATCACTATCAAACAAACTTTATCAAGACCAGTAGATATGTAGCACACTACGGTTGAGGTATGCTGGTTTATTTTTATGTTATGCATTTCATATTGGTTTAGTGATGATAGATCGGGATTCTAATGGGTTTCTTCTATTGTATTTTTCATGAGATGGTCCAATAAAATATAAATTATAAGAATTATAAATGGAATTCTTTTATTCCTAAATGAAATATAAAATGTTCATATTAATGTCTCGTATTTATTAAATAAATATAATGTTCATTTTTTTATTCCTTTTGAATATTTATCTTTATAAAATTTTTATAAAATTTGAGTATTATTTATGATTTGATTTATATAATAAATTGATTCCTATAAAATTATCTTGTCATGCTAGGTAAGATAACATATTACTTAGTCTGTATATACCATAAATTTAGTTTGTTATTAGACTTATTATCTTTAATTTAGAGGTTTAATATAATATATGAATATTAGTTATTAGATTTATAATAAAATTGAAATCTCTCTTGAGTAAAGATTCCCTAGGTAGATGGACATTGGTTTGGACTTCCCACTATCCTTGAGGCTTATACCTTTTATATAAAAGAGGGGGTTATTATCTATGTCTCTAAGATTAATCATGTGGGGATTGTTCATTTAATATAATTCTAAACATTTATATGAAAATATTTTTAGATACCTTATGTGTAATATGAATTTGGATATGTGTAAATATGTTTGGATTTTATTTTTTGGGTGAGAAGCACAAACTGTGAGTTGTGTGAATATATTCAAATTAATATGGTTTGAACATATTAATTTTTTGGATGAAATATTGATTATAAAACAAAATCATTATAAGCATGCATGCATAGAAAAATAAAGCATGAGAGAGTAAATATTGAATGTGATTCCATTATTATGGATTTTATATGCATGTGATGTATATTAAAGTGGTGAGAATTTAAAAGAAAACCCTCAAATACTAAGTGTGAGATTTTTATTAAAGCAAACACATGTCAAGACCTAGATCCTTTAAATGTGTAGGTTCTACAAAATAAGGGCGCTCATAGATTATCTTGTGAAATGAATTATCAAAATGGATAAATCTAAGAGTTAGGAAACCAAATACCCATGTGGGCTTTGTGTGGCACTTAGTTGGGAAACCCTAAGGCCTTATTTGGTATAAAATAATGGGAACCATATAAATAGAAAAGGAACTAGGTTTTTTGTTTTTCGAGTAAACCAGAAAGGAACTGATGGTTCCTTTAAACAATGGAATCGGGATTTCATCAATATGTGGGTAAAATCCATAGTTGATAATGGTAAACATGTATATTAGACAAAAATATACCTTTTAAATATTTATAAATATGAATTTATCCCTCATAAATATTAATAAATCTATATAGGAGGTAACCCTAGATAGTTTCTCATTGTTACTCTCTCAATTATTTTGATCCCAAAATAAAATTCTATCATTGTATGGATACAATTACATAACTACAAGCATCATCACCTCACACAAAAATGAACTCCACAAACTACACAAATCCATCATTATAGTGTCAATATAGTAAGAAATCTCAAATATAGAATGTTTACTAGACTGGTCTCTACCTGAGGTAATCCTTTCTCAATTAGTTCCCAAAGTCAGTTTTTAATTTACCTATGAATATTTTATCCCATTTTTAATTTTATAAAATATTATTAATCTAACAGATTTTATTTTTATAAAATTATGAAATTTTTATTTCTATTCATTCTTGATGGATTTTCCCTATTTATTTTTTAATAATTTTTCAAATCCATCTTAAATTTTATATAATTTGTGGGTTATGTTTATTATTCCCTTTTGATGAATTGTTTAAAAATATTGTCTAATGACCAATGTAAAAGAAAAATATCATCCATATATTAGTGACTACTTGTTCATTATTATTCAAATTGCTACATTATATCAATTTTTTGATTAATTTGGAAACATTGTCATATAATTTTACATAATAAGTAATCTACTAAATTTTATATTAATGTGGGAATTTTAATTATTAAATACTTACTCTAAAAAAGTTATATTATTCATATTTATTTTATAATGATTAATAGAAAAAATAATTTATTTATAGATATGATAGTGAATTTAGAATTCTTGGGGGTGGTCTCAAGCAGGTATGGAAAGCATATCAGTGCCAACTCTAGTCTCAAATATTATTTCAGAGAAGGGTGTTGAAGAGGAGGTTGATAATGGAGTATTGGTTCAAAACATTCTCCTATATTCTAAAGAGGAGATGTTCGAGGACTCATTCAAGATCAACATCTCTAAGGATGATGCTCATCTAATGTTTAAAATACTGTTTTAGGTCAATTTAAATAAAGAAAAACTTTCCTAAATCCACAAATAGAATTGAATCATGATATATGGCTTCAATAAAGGGATGAAAATATTGGAAGAACACCTATGGTAATGGGAAAATATGGCCTTCTAATTTGATCATCTTATCAAGGACAATCAATACTTGGAGGTAAATTCTATCCATTGTCAATTATATAGAGTTAGTAATTCCAACTCTTTTAATTTTATTTGGAATGACTGGATTACCCATTTGAGGTTTCATATTCATTTGGTTTTGTTTACTTGGTTTCCCACATTTCATTAAAAGTGATTTATTGAAATAAAAATAAATAACTTTTTATGGAAGGGTTGTCACTTTTTTACATTTTTTTGACTTTATAACATTCGTTAGGGTATTTTTTTGTTGCACAATTATTAAAAAATCACGTTTTTCATCATACAAGAATGTCATTATAAGAAAGGAAGGAATTAAGTCTATTTTTTAATTGGTTCATATATAGGAACTACATAGTACATGCATCCATTTTAATCATATATATAGCTTAAATAATTAGGAATAATTGTATCAGTATTGAGCTCTATATTGTTGAATTTTATGCAAGGAGTAAATATTTTGAGGGGTTGGTTGACAAAACATTCATCACATGTCATAACCTACTTAAAATTAATAAGAAATAATTTGATAGATTTTTTATCTTGATTGATACTATGATATATTTGGTGGTGACAAAAAATATTTTTATAGATATACAAGTGTCATTTTTTCTATATATCCTTCTATATCATCAGTTATTCAATTTAACTTTTGTAGATATATTGAAACAATAAGTATAAATTTTCAATAAGTTTCAAATGTTATGATGTACATTGGATGAATTTTACTGAAGTTAATTGAACCTATTCCAAATTCTACAAATGATGGAAAGTGTAAATATTTATAGGTAATATTATTTCAACTATATATTAAACATTTATTCGATATTGATATTATAGAATGTATATCATGAGGATTTGATTTTTTTTCTTCCTTTCGAAATATTTTTCTAGGTGATTTGTATTGGACACATATAAAATTAGAAGTCCCAATAGGTGACTGTATAAGATACTGAAATATAAAGGGTGAGACTACAATGAATGACTTAGGAGTTTGTACATAAGATGGATATTTTAGTTATATACTTCTAGGATGATAATGATCTATAGCTCATATGAGGATTTTGTATGAGACAATAACAAAGATAAATGGGTTCATTGTTTCATAAGAGAATTATTATTTGGTTAATGTAGGGTATAAAAATCATGGAGGGTTTCTTGCACCATATCATAGAAAATGTTACCATTTAAATAATTAAAGGGATGGTCAAAAACCTAGAATCCCACAAGACTGTTACAATTTTCATAATGTTTCAACACGAAATATTATTTAGTTTTGTATTTTAATATTAAAACATGGGTGGGTTATTTTAAGTAGTCTATCATTCTATCTGGTTCAGATACAAATTGGGTGGTAATTTCATGTTTCTTATTACATAAATTAATTTATTAACATGGTTTGAAATAATTAGATAAAAAAATATATTTCATTCCACAAAATATATATGAAGTTGATATCTAACCAGTCCATAATGTTGTTACCTTAAAACCTTGGGATACATTTCAAAATTAAATTATAACTAAAAATTATAATGACTTTATAAATTCTAGGGATGCATGATGTTATTCACAATAATATTTCTATGATTTTTGTTATGATTTTTATCTATGTAATTATTATATATTATTTTTTATAGATAAGAAATCATACTTTATTTTGAAATTGTATTTTTATACTATGTTGTCCATAATTTATCATGTTTTATGCATATTGCATTTAATAACTATTATATATTAATTTAAATTAGACAAATATGGAAACAAAATCTTAAAATCCAAAGTCTCATATCTATAAAGTTAATTAAGATTATATGTTAATTCAATGCTTGTTGATCATTTAGAAAAAAGGATAATTTATTGTTGAAAATGGATTCAGTTTTAGATATATGTAAGAATGAGAAAATATAGTTGAGAATCAAGTGTCTAGTTGTAGAGTAAAATATATTACTCACATAAAATATGTCTAAGGCATTTAAAAACACCTATAACATTGTGTATGATATGATAAATGCTTATAGTTTTAGTTGGGACCAAGAATGACAATGTATGACAACTAAAAAAGTAGTTTGATGTTAATATGTTAAGGTTGATTTTCTGAAAGTTTTTTAATGGATGTTTATTTTTAATATTGAAGTTTCATTGTTGTAAACTCTGATAAATATTATATGGGGACATGAAATAATTTCATTTATATATAGGGTGGTTTCAAACTATGATGTATTAAGCATTATCTTTAGTAAGGATCTGGCAATGAGAAAACAAAATCCATTGTCATATTATGATGTTTTTTAGGAGCTTATTGAATTCACCAACTGTATAAAAGAAAATTGTGATAGTGGTAATGTTTTAGATGAATACTATACAAATTTGGATCAGTAATATCATAATTTAAATAGTCATGCACCAAAACCAAGATCAGGGTATAAAAAATGAATAAGGGTAGACTTGATCAGGATGTAATGATGTTAAAAGGTTTGAAAAATCATTCTTTTATTATATATTGGGCCTTGAAATATTATAGTGAAATTTTGGGTTGTAATATTGATAGAGTAGACCATGAAAAATGAATTTCAAAAGAAGAGTTGTTTATTATCCTAATGGGTTTAGAATATTTCACTGATGTTGAAAAATTTGTAGCGTACTTGATGATAATATCTAACAAAAACATATTGATTTTTTTTGTAAGATTACAAATGAAGATGGGAATATCTCAATACAACAATAGTTGGTCTAGTTTTTTCTTGAAAACCAACTTGTGTGGGTTATGATTTTGTTTCTAGTTCCCTAATGCCAGATGTCAAAGTCCTTGTTTTTTGAATTTTCTATTTTCTATCGATTGATGTTTTATTGGCCAAACTATGATTTTTGTGTTAATTCTAACATCTATTTATAGTTTATATTGTCCATGTAAATTAGTTATTTTTATGGTTTTCATTTTATTACATACATATTGGTGTGCTTTTTAGGTTTAAAATCTAAATTTAATTTATCTTTTTTTATGGAAAATTATTTATATGAATGAAATTTCAAATGGTATTTGTAGATATATTATATGATGTAAATCGTAGGGATATCTGATCACATTACCAATGGTTCCCTTTAATACTTTGGTGTCATTTTTCAATTTTTATTTGAATATTTATTAAAAAAATGTGTACTTATTATTTGGTAGACATATATTTTGAATAAGATATACTGAAAATAGATGTTTTCAATTGGTATTTGAAGATGTATTCAAAACTCTTATAACATGGAAGACATATTTTTTCATTAATATGTAAAGAATATTTTTAATTATTATTTTTGATTGGTATCTTTTGAATATGTATTAAACTCCTACATAACATTTTCAATTGGTTAATTCCTTAGAAAATCTTTGATATTTTTGTGCATGATTCCTACATTTTCTAACCCGCACTTTAGAATCAATACCCATTTAATTGTATATAATTAAAATATGTGGTTACAAATAATTATTTTTAAATATGTGTCTAAGAAATTATTATTTATTTTTAATAACCATACGTTCTAATTTTCATAAAAAACACTTCAGGTTCATAATTACTTCCATCATACCATGATAAAATCAATAACTTCTATTATTTTCACCAAAAACACAAAAGATAAAACAAGTTTAGTGAATAAAATAATAGTTTTAGTAGAAAAATTAATCCTCATTATAGAAACACCATTCTTCAAGTCCATTTCCATGAATAAAATATTTTTTAATTCATTCCTCTAGTTCTTTATCCTTAACTCTAAGGGAGAACTATGATCTAATGTACTATATATTTCCATAACTTCCTCAGGAAAAGTATTACTAGCTTTGTAAACATGGTCCAACCATTTCCAAAATCTATATATTCTTGACTCATAGGTATTAAATAAGAGATTCTAATCTAATAAGTCAAAGGGTTATAGGAGATCAACAGTTACTATTCCAAATGGAGGCATCTCCATGAATGTTAGAAGTTAGTGTAACTAGGAAGACTATATAAGTACTATTATAAAATGAAATTGAGACCCCATTGAACAGTGTACCCAAAATCAAAATGATGCATCAGAATATTTATAGTGATTCTAAGCTGATTTTTTATTAGTGAATTAAATATTTTCAATCCTTTATAATTGATTCTTACTAGAAGATTTTTTATTTAAAAGTGTAATTTCTTGTACCTTTTACGATAATGAAAATATTAGTTTTTCTCCCATGGATATAGTACAACTTGTCAAAACCACATAAAACACTTTGTGTTATATTATTTTATTTTTTGTTCTTCCATTGGTTTTAATTTCCATTTGTAAGCTTGTGAGTTTCCTTATATGTTTCTGTGAGTGAAGACTTTGTGTGATGAGTAGAGTACATAGACTTCCTACTTCTGATACACTTAATAAAGAGAGGGAAGTTTAAAAGGGTTTGATACTATAGTACTAAAATTACAATGTTTGGCCTTCTGATGTTTTGATGTTCCTAGTTCCAATGATGACATAGTCTTTCCCAACAAGTTTTATTAGAGAAAGGTTCAGTTTTCACTCAACTAACTCAGAGTCAGCTCAGGTTTCACTCACTCTTTCCTTGATGTTATTTCATTTTCAATGGGGTTTTATTGTTATCTTAAATATATTGTGTCAGATGAAGGCAAGTATAGGTCTTGATAAGTTTGATGGAAATATTTTAGCTTCTATAGAATGTGAATGAAGTATAATATTATTAAAAAGTACCAAGATACTCTATTAATTAATTTTATTCTAGAGAAAATGGAAAAGGTGGAATGGAAATAGTTGGATAGGAAATCACTTAGGTTGGTTGGGATCTCTTTGGCATGAAATATTTATTTTAACATACATAAAGTAAAGATAATGTTGGATATCATGAAATTCGTGGCTTATATGTACAAGAAAGCTATAGTAATTAACAAAGTGTTTATAATGCAGTGATTATCTATCTTGAAGTTATCAAAAGGAAGGCCAATAGTAGATCACGTTAATGATTTCAATATGATCTAAGGGAAGATAAAATCAATGAAATTTAAACTAATGGATGTTGTTTGGGTAATCCTAATATAATATTCATTAATATAGATTTGGGATGAAATGGTGACTATTGTTAGTAACTCCTACAAAAATATGGACTTAGTATTTTAGGGTTTCTAGAATATAATTCTTTATAAAGAAATTCATTGAAGGAAATTCAAAGCATCTTCATATAGTGACCATAATGTTGATGGATGTGGAATATATCCCTAGAGAAGATATCAAAATAAACCAACATAAGATAAGTCTCGGGAAACAATGAATATAAATTTAGTTGGTCATGGTCCTATATAATTCAGTTATGGGAAGAAATTACATGTCAAAAATTATTATAGAATTCATAAGGAAAATTATTGAAGTTTATAAAATTTAGGAACTTCAAATTCTATTAGTACTATAGAAGGAAGCAACACATTATTTCCTAATGTCAACTTTTCTATGGAATCCTGGGTGGTTAATTCAATAGAAAATCTTCATTCAATATTATAATGTGGATTCATAATAAATTATGTATCTAGAAGTTTTAGAAAATTGAATCTCATTGATGATAAAGCCTTGGATTTCATCAAAAAAGTGATTTAAATATATAGATGAAGAATTGTGGGTTTCTAAGACACAAAGGAGTCAGAAAACCCCTATATCTAGATAAGAATCTCATTTTCATATCATAACTTGATGGGGAATGTTATGGAAAGACTTTTTCGAATGGATTCTGAAAAATGACTTGAGGATTCATGGTGGTTTCATGATGAGTAAAGGATGAAACACTCTTTTTAACCAAAGTTATAAATAGGATTGAAATGGTCAAACCTACATCATCATAAGATAATAAAATTTTCATTTATAGTATCATTCATCTCAATGAAAAGAATATAAAGGTTTTAATGTATAAATACATACTAAATCTTGATCACATGGATATTGGATGGTGTGAACGATGTGTGCTAGGAAGATAAATAATGATTTCATTTAACTTAGATGGATGGAAGGTTGAAGCTTAGATGTTGGAAATGGTTCACTCAAATTTGTCAGGACCTACCCATTTTCAGTCTCTTATATTTTCCTTTTACTTTGTATTTTTTTATTGATGATGCCCCAAGAAAATTTTGGGTTTACTTATTGAAGCATAAGTATGATGTTTTTTATTATTTCATTTAAATTAAATCACTGGTGGAAATTGAATGTTTTTATAAGTTTAAATGTATTCAATGTGACAATGGTGGTGAATACATTACATGAAACTTTTGGATATTCTTCTAGAATAATGGGATAATATATGATAAAACATTTCCCAAAACACCACTGCAAAATGGTTTTGATGAAAGGATGAATCAAACATTGATTAAAAATGTTTAAATTATGTGGATATGCTCTATAATTTATAAAGGAATTTGGGTGAACAAAATCAACACAAAAAAATACCTTGTCAATAGGATTCCAATATCAGTAGTTGGGAAGGAACTTTCAAAGGATAAATTTTTTGATAAACATATATAAGTTAGTCATATTAAATTCTTTGGAATCCTGTAATATGTTTATATTAATTATAAGTATCAAAAAAACTTGAGGAAATGACTTATGTGTCTTTTCTCATTGGGTATAAAGATGAATAATTTGTATTTCAACTATGGGATGATGATAGCTGACAATTCATCTAGTGCCAAAATGTTCTCTTCGATGAGAAGGTTTTATAGAAGGACTATAACAAGGAGGAAAAATAAGTTGTGGGAAACTAATCAACTATAGAAGTTTAAGTCGATCTGATTAAACCTACCAAAATAGGAAAAAAATCCAAATAACTCAAATAAAAGTACTGAAATTCTAGAGGTAAGTTTAGTGAAAGATATTCCAAAAAGTTTAAGGAATAATATTGCTCAGGTGGGAGTATTGAAATTTAGGACTCAAGAGGATAGAGAAAATTTAAGCTAAATAAAGTATCCAACTCTATTAAGGAGATAAAAAGGAGTTAGAAGACTACTTAAAATATTTGGTTATGACATTAATTTCTAACTTCTAATGGGTATAGGGGAACCTGAATATTAATATAAAGTTATGATACTCAATGACTCAAAACCATAGAGGTTAGAAATAGATTAAGAAACTCCTTCATGAAGTCTAACTCGACTTGGGAACTAACTTATTTACCATAAGGGAAATAAACACTTGAGAACAAGTGGGTTTACTGTTTGAAGGAATTGTATAATGAAAATAATTGGTTGAAGGCATGGTTGGTGGTAAAGTTATTTTAAAAAAAATTAGGATTCTATTTATCATAGATTTATTTACATGCGGTTAAACATGCAACTATTCTAAAAGTACTAATCATTGTGGAATCAGAAGTTTTATACTTAGAATATATGGATGTAAAGATGGATTTCATTCATGGATATTTAGTTGAATAAATTTACATGAAAAAACCAATGGGTTTCACATAATAAGGGAACTATAATTTTTTCTATAGACTGAAGAAAAGTATTTATAGACTAAATAAATTTCCAAGATAATGGAATCAGAAGTTTGACATGTTTAAGTCAGAAGAAGGATTCAAAATGTGAAACTAATAACATTTGTGTTATTAAATGACATGGGATGATGGAAATTTATTATACTACTCTTGTAAGTGGATGATATGTTACCTATAGGTCTCAAGGTTTCACAGATATAGGATCTAAATATATAGTTTTTTGTGAGATTCAAAATAAATTATCTTGAGAATGCTAAGAATATTTTGGGGATAATGATTTTATTAGGATATAAAACTCATAACTTTAGTGTTATCTTAGAAATAATACATTTGAAAGATCATCTAAAAGTTTATAATAGTCGAATATAATCTTGTATCAACCCCTATTGTCAGAAACATCAAACTTTCCAAGTCAAAGGCATTAGTAATGGAAGAATAGAGAAGATACATAGAGAAATTATTATTTTCATCAGTGGTTGAAAGCTTTATGTGTGAAATGATTTATAGTTTTCTATATATTAATTTTTCAGTGGTAGTTGTAATAAGATTTATAGAAAACCTTAGAAGGGGACATTGGGAATATTTTAGGTGGATCATTAAATACTTTAAAGGATTATAATATGCTCTATTATTTGGGGAGTAAATCTATTTTGAGGATTTTTTTTATGGGGACTTTACAATAAATTTAGATACCTGGAAGAGAATGAATGGTTATGTGTTCACCTATTGAGGAAAAATGATTAGTTGTATGTCATAGATATAGAGAATTTTTAATCGAAGTATAATGTAATTATAGTATATAACATCAATAGATATGGTGAAGTATTTAGTTTGGTTGATGCATTTTCTAAAAGATCTTGGGATAATTCCGAAAGGGGGAGTTCTATTCTATGATAATATGAGTGTGATTCATTTGACTTGGAATCCTATATTTCTTAAAAAACAAAGAATATTGACCTAAAGTACAAATTCATTATGAACATGCCATAGTAAAAGGTGTTATATCTTTGGAAGAAATTATAAATCCAAAATTTAGAAGACATGATCACTAAAGGGTTAGTTCAAGAATGTTTAGAGTAACATCACACCTTGGTAGGACTTGGGTGAATGGAAGGAGAATGGATAGCATTTCATGATGTGAAGAGGAAGAGAAGTGTGATTTTTTTTAATCCTTCTAGGGTTTCTAAAGTTTCCTTGAAAAATTATTCAATTGTGAGATTGTTGGGATGTAAATTCTATTTCAATCCATCAGATTTAGTTCAATGGATTCAGTTCACCAGTTTTTTATTTTCTGGTAGGTAGATAAACTTGGTGTAAAGAAAGCAGTAGTAGAACCACACCAAGTTGTAGTATATCCATAATAAGTTCATATATTCTGATTAAGTAACATTTAAGTAGAATAGTTCATAATTTTGGTGATTAGAAGTGTTTGGAATGAGTAATTGGAACTATTCACTGGAGTAAGAAACCAAAGTTAAAGTGTTATTAAATATCAGTATTTACCATTCCAAATATAGGTATCTCTATGAATAATGGAAGTTTCTATAACTAGGATAACTAAATGAGGAATCTTATAAAAGGATGTGGGGACCTCCTTGAATAGTGTACCCTAAATTAGAATAATTCATCATAATATATATAGTGATTTAGGGATGATTTTTCATCAGTGAATTAGAAAGTGTTAATCCTTTATAATTAATTCTTATTAATGTATTTTTCAATTTAAAGAGTAATTTATTATAATTATGATTACAATGAAATAATTGGTGTTTCTCCTAAATATTTTGGATAACTTTTCTAAACCATGTAAAAAAAAATTGTTATTTCCTTTACTTTGTTCTTTTGTTTGTTTTAATTTTTATTTTTAATATTCTGAGTTTGCTTGTATGCATGTGTCAGGGTTGACTTTGTATGGTGATTGGGGTGTGTATAAATACTAATTCTAGTATACTAAGTTATTAGATATAAGTTCAACTGGTTTTTATTTTTCTATGATAAAATTTTGGTGTGTGATCTTCTGGTAGTTTGATATTCTTGATTCTGATGATTTTAGAGTCCTTCCCAACATAAACATATTTCAATAGAATAAAGAGATATTTCAATATAAATAGCTACATAAAATTACAACTCAACTATATATCATTCTATGGATATGAACTACAAACTATTGTATTTTTAATTAACTATGTTCCATCTATAGTGGTCATAAGGAAATTATATGAGATATGAATAGGTAATATGATAACCCATATCTTTTATACACTATATTTCATAATCTATTACATTAAGATACATAACACAAATCCCAAAATATTGACAGGCCTGGTGTCTTCGGGTGATTAGATTCATATCACAATAACTTGAAATAGGGATATGATGAAATTATTTAAAACTCTATTAAATTCACTTAAAATCCATTAATCTTCTAAAACTACATGACATAACTTGGGGATGTGCATAATAAAGGGGTGAGCTATAAATCCCAATAAGTTAATAACTAAATCATATCATAAATTAAAGTAGTAAAAGTGAGTCAAGAGGCATAATATAAAGGTGAGAACCTTAATAATAAATATAAAATCATGGTATAGGATGATAACATCAAGGCGTCATAGGAATTTAGAAACAATATAAAACATGACATCATTGTTGGTTCTATTCACAGCATAAGCGTACTGTGGTGGGTGATATATTGAAATTTTTTTTAATTATAATTTCTCAAAACCATGAGTGAGGATCTTGAATGTAAAATTTATAATTTAATTATTTAATATATGAAGAAATAAATACATGGCCTTAGGATATTTCTTTATTTATTAATGTTTATTTCCCAAAATACCCTTTTGTATTTCCCTCATTAAACTATGAGGATCTAAGGATATAATCCCTCTAGCAGTGATCCACACATGCCCCTATGATCTCTGAGAAACACCACTTGATCTCCAGATTCTAGTGTGGAAAATATAATGTATTTTTTCATTCTTTATTGATCAATCATTCTTTTCTATTGAATAAATATTTCTGGTGTTTCTCTTTATTGATAGGGAGAGATAAGGAGGATTTAAGAGAGAATTTTGTGTGTGTAACCATTCTATATTTCGATTTCATTGTTCGATGTTCTACATAATAGAATGTCTATTTATAGAGTTGGGGTTTAGTTTAAAATAATTATTTAATGTATGAAGGTTGTTAAATAATATAATAACCTTTAATAAACCCCATTCCAAATAATATTTTTATTTTTATTTTTATTTTGTTCTCTAACTTGATCAATAACAAGTATTATTTAACTGACATTTTAATTAATATTTTTCACCGAATGCAGTCTTGGTCTGTTTGAACTCCTATAGAATTTATTGAATACCCAAATAAAATATTTTATTCTCTTAAAATAAATATTTTATTCAAAAAATAGTAAATAAATATTTATTAAATATTCAATCAAATAAATAAATATATTTTATTCGTAATTCGGTTAATAAATATTTACTTAATTTACACAATCAATAGAACTTGAATAAAAAATATTCCTTGGTCTTGATAATAATATTTATTCTATTAATTAAATTAAAATAAAATTTAATTGAGATCAATGGAAACACTTAGTGTGTTACCCTCTAGGATTTTTACTTGTTGGCATTAGGAAGGATTTCTTAAAGCCTAAGATTATTGTCAAGTAATGAGTCAAGGCACCCAAGAGAAAGAACTTAATTTGTTAATGAAGACAACCATATATGAACACTCACTATGTAATATAATCCCTTTTTCATGATATATCATCAAGAAGGTTTCAAATCTATGTCACCAACCTATATTCTTGATTCTTCTTTCTTTGACTATCTGGAATAAACATGTCATTACACCGTGGCCATGGAATTTAGAGTGAAAGTTCTATTCCAATAAAAGGGATAAGATATTATCTTTTATAAATATGGAATGCACAAATCCTTCCTTGAATAATCCATTAATTATATTTCAATCATGATGCACCCAACATACCCTACCTCACCACGAACAAATTCCATCACAGTTTTCATCAACATATTTAAATATGTGAGTCATGACATGAATTAACGATAATCTTAAAGTCTAAGGACCATTAAACACACTCACATATAGGAATATCTAATGACACCAAAACATATGTAATTCCTATTAGTGGGTCAGTTCTCATAATCTCTCATCTTGGAGATTACCAAGTGTGAAATTCATGAGAAGAATCATCATCAGCTTATGAGTACTCCCATATAACGGTAAAAAATACTATGTGTTCCATCATAGAACATTATCTAACCGTAGAACTAAATTAAGAATATTATCATAGAACTTAAAGGTTTTCATCATAATAGGGAATTGTTATAACCTTATCAATTCTACAAATAATCTAGGGCATTATTACATTAAATCCATGCAGAACAATGAACAATAATTAATAATCCATTTAATTAATATTCAATACATAAAAATATATGTAATAAAAATAAAAACAGTTGGTCCTAGGACACCAACTCTAAAAAACTCCCACTTGGACTAGAGTTAACTACTTATGACTTTTAGTATGCTAGACCTCACATGATAATCATGTTTTTGTTGAGTCAAGGATTTAGTCAAGGGGTCAACCACATTGTCTTATGTGGAAATATTACTCACTATAACCTAACATATCTCATAAAAAATCCTCAAGATATGACACTTTTGAATTATGTTCTTTGTCTACTAATTTGAACTTGTCTCTTTTGCAATATCCATAATTATAATATTATCACAGTAGAGTGTGATATAATATTTACTACTAGGTTCCATGACAATATCTTGGATGAATTTTTGTATCTATTCCGATTCTTTATCTATCTCAAAAACTGAAATATACTCAGACTCGATTTTAGAATCTATGAACACAACCTTCTTTGAACTCTTCCAACTCACAATGCCTTCATCCAAAGTGAATATATATCCAATTTTTGACTTCAAATCATCCTGATCAGTTTTGAAAATAAAATTTTCATAACCTATGATGACTAGTTACTCATCTCCTCTATAAAATTAGAACATATCCTTAGTCCTCCTTATATACTTAAGGATAGTCTTGACAACCATCTGATGGATTTCACCAGATTATCTTGATATCTTACTACCACACTTAATGCATAGACAACATCCGGCCTAGTAAATAACATATAATACATGAATGACCCAATCAATGATGAATATATAATCTTTTCCACTCTATTTTTTATTATGTGTCTAAGGACACATTTTCCTAGAAATTTGAATTCAATGAGACACTTTCACCAATCCCTCTAGGATTTTCCCATACTGAATCTCTTCAGTGTATTTTCAATGTATGTACTTTTACTTGGGCTGAGAAACCTATTGGATATATCACAATGGATCTTGATCACAAGAATATATGCTACCTCACCCAATTCCTTCATATAGAATCATTTATTCAACCACATATTAATAGATTTTAAGACTACTATTTCATTTTCAATGAGTAATATTTCATTAACATGTACTATTAAGAAAATTATTTCACTCCCATTAAACCATTTTTAGATACAAGGCTCACACTCATTCTTTATGAAACCAAAAAAAATTATGGCTTCATCAAAATGTGTACTCCGTGATTGAGATTTTTTATTTAATACATATATGGATTTTTCAGTTTACATATCTTATTGGAATTCTTTGGAGTCATAAAACATTTGGGTTGTGTCATATAGAAATTTTCTTGAAGGTTCCCATTAAGGAAGGATGTTTTTTCATCCATTTTATAAATCTCATATTCATTTTAATCCATAATGGAAATTAAAATTATGATGTATTTCAGCATTGAAAATGGTGAAAAGGTTTCATCATAGTAAATTCCTTGATTATCTTAAACCCTTTTGAAACCATTCGTGCCTTATAGTACTAAATTTTCCTTCCATGTTCAATTTCTTCTTGAATACCCATTTGCAACCAATGGTATTTAGATCCATTGGAGGATCTATCAAAATATAGACTTGGTTTTGGTAAATGGAATCCATTTCAGAATTCAAGACTTCTTTCCACTTTGAAACATCTGTGACACTTACTACTTCCTTATATGTTAGAGCATCATTATTATCAACTAATAATGAGTCACCATCCTCAGTGATTAGAAAACCATAATGTTCTGGTTCTATAACCTCTCTAGTAATCCTATGTAGTACTTGTGTCTTCAAAACAGTTTCTTCTTCCATGAGGATTTATAGAATTTTTTCCTATACTAACTCTTATATACCTTGATCTGAGATTTCATCAAAGTCTATCTCACTCCCACTATCTCTTTTAGATATTTTTCTCTCTCAAGTAATATGGAATGTATTTATACTGCAAGCTTTTTTCTGAGGTTTTGTATAGGTGATATACCCTTGTTTCCTTAGGATATCCTATAAAGTTATACTTTTCCCTCAGGGTTCAAGTCTGTTACCTAAAGAGGCCCTAAAAAATTCTTATCAACCCAACACATAAAAGTATGAAAACATGGGTTTCTTTCCATTCCATAATTGGTATAGTATATTGTCTTCATCTTTAATTAGAACTTGGGTTTGTATTTTTGTTGTTGTTTATAACATGTATCCCTAAAAGTATAATGGAATACTCGCATGACTCATCACTGATCTCACTATTTCCAAAAAGGTGTGGTTACACCTTTCGCTTACACCATTACACTAAGTTGTATATAGAGGATTGAATTGATATAGTATCCTAAACTCCCATAAATAATCTATTAAGTCTTGATTAATATATTCTACACCATGTTCTGAGTATAGTTTCTTAATATTATTACTAAGCTAGTTCTCAACTTCATTCTTATTTTCCTTGAATTTATTCAAAGAATACAATTTATACCTCATTAAGTATACATGTCCATATCTAATAAAATAATTAATAAAAGTGATTAAGTATCAGTACCCACCCCTTTCTTCAATAGGAAATGTTCCACACACATCGGTATGAACTAATTTAAGAAGCTCTGTATCCCTTTCACATTTCCCACTAAATGGGGATTTGGCCATTTTACCTTGTAAATATGCATGGTATACACCAAGTGTTTTTAGTTCAAAAAATATAAATATCCATCTTGATGTAGTTTAATTAAGCACTTTTTATTTATATGACCAAGATGAGGATTCTAAAGTAGGGTGTGATACGAGTCATGTGAGGTTTTTTTATTAACGATTTCCACTACTTGGTCTCTGTAGTCCAATACATAAAGGTATTTATTTAATTGTTCCTTACCCTAACAAATGATATATTTATAAAATAAGTAAAATTTATTTCCAAATTTGAAAATAAAACAATTTTTATCTAGTCTAGATTTTGATATAATTTTTTTGGTAATTGAAGGCACATAATAACAAACCCTTAAAACCAAGATCATTCTGGTTGGCAACGTGAGGTGGTAGTTGACTATAGTAATAGAAACAAGTTTACCTCCATTGGATACTCATAGATCTACATATACTCAATCAATATTTCTTAATCTACTTGGTTTCTGTATTTAAATACATATGTGATCACCACAAGCTATATACAATACCCAATTTGTATAAATAGATAAATTTCACTTGATAGAAACTGCACCTAGAACTTCCCCTTGATTCTTTATATGGGTGCAATTTTTCTTCCAATGTGCTTTCCCCTTGATATTATTCTACTTGGAATAGCGTGAAGAATCTTTGGGATTAAATCTATTTAATTTACCTTTTTATTTTTATACCATAAGGATAGAAGTCTTTTCACATTATGTATCCTTATCTACCTCTAGAAGGAGAGTAAGAATATCTGGAAGAGACTTATGAATGTTGTTTGTGTTTAAATTTACAAAAAAAAAATATGTATAATCTCTGTGGGAGTGATGCTAGAATGATATCGATGCTCAGTTCTTCATGAATTTTAAACCCTAGAACCTCTAAGCGCTCAATGTATCCAATGAACTTGACTATGTGAGGTCTAGCTAGGGTACCCTCTCCAAGATTTCTCTAAAACAGAACCTTGGATATATCAAATTGTTCCTATCCATATCTCTCTTATTAAAGATCACAGAGGTTCTCAATCATGTTATGTGCATCCATGTTTTCATGAGACTTCATGAGTTCACTAGACATGGATAAAAGAATTAAACGTTGAATGCTGACTACGTCACTCAAACTTTTTTTGTATACCATTAACTCTTCATCACTCTCCACTTTAGAAAGAAGATTTGGAATTGAGGATCCAAGCATATAAGATTTCCATTCATGGTGTAGCACAACTCAAAAACATCAAAATCACTCCTAGAAGTTATTGTCTATGAGGAGGTTGTACTTATCCAAGGTAGGTCCAAGGCAGTAGGCACTTTCAGGATCTCATCCGAAAGTCACTATAGTGGTAGGATCAACGTGGATCAGAGAGTCTTGGACTTTATAAGGCTACCAACAAGGCGGCATCATGGTTTCTCAGCACAGGTCTTGAAACTTCAGATGACTACCAGTGAGGCGGTGTCATGGTTTCTCTTTGGACGACTACTAGCGAGGCAATGGCAAGGGTCTCATGGAGTCCACTTGATGACTCTACTCAGTGATTTCAATATCCAGGTCTATTTCCTATGTATTCCACCATTTTAACTACATATAGATCCATATTTTTTTGTTCTTCTTGCATCACTGATCCCTCAAGCCGACAATTTCTATTATTATGGCCTTTCAATATTTTCGATGAATATCCAGTCTCACATTGAAGGTTTTTCTAGTTTATCCTTAGTTGACTCATGTTTCAAATATTTTGGTGGTTAGAAAATCATCTGGAAATTATTCTAGTGAAGGAGAATTTGGGGTTGAGGCAGTTTGCGATCACAAAGTTCTTGGTTTTGATTATTTCCATTTTTCTTGGATCTTTTTTGTTCATCTTTTATCATCTAAAGAAGTTATCATTGGAAATTATTACTACCTCTATTTTATTGTTCTCTACTCTAGTTCTAGGATTATTATATTCTCTCTAATGTGGATCAACGTGGTGGTCTTCGTGTTCCTTTGGTATGTGAGTTCGAGCGGCCAGTTCAGGGATATTGACAATGATTTTCGATTTTATGGATTTTTGGTGACTTTTTGGATTTAAAATTTGGAAAATTCTTAGGTGTGGTTTTTGAAAGTTGATAAGGAGGGGTTTTGAGTTAGTTTTGGGAATTATTTTATTCTGTATTTTGATGGTGAAGAAACCAGGACTCTATAAGGATCATCTCCAAATGAGGATTAGAGCAGGAAGCATTCATCTGTGCATGGCCATTCAGATTTGGAAGAATGAGAGGGTATGGATTTTCAATCAGTACCATGCCCATGAAACCCTTTACAAGATAGCTTGTTGAGCATCCATGTGAGGTGGAGGCTTGAAATAATGATGTAGTTGTTGGTGAGGGATAGTTCCTAGTATTCTTGATCTGGGTTACTTCTTGTATGATTTTATTTCAGGTTTCCTACTTTTTCCTCAAAAGTGATTTTGAAATAAAAAAAATAATTTTTAGACATTTTATTCTATAATTAAAAGAGAATTTTATTGATCATATGTTGATTCAACAATTTTATTAATTTCTATTTGGTTGTGATACTCAAAAACACCCACGTTTGTGTTACTAATGAAATTACTTGAAGTGAATTTAAAGAAATTAATATTCATTGAAATATTTATCTGGGAGTTATATTCAAAACTTTGATCCATGGGGAATATTTTTTGAAGTATTCAGAACATGTTTTAGTATATTCTAGAAACACTATTCGCAACCCAATGTTGGTAAGAAAAACATAAGGAATAAACCCTATGTTTAGAAAAGTGTGTCTGGGTCAGGATCCCTGAACTATCAAAAAAGTATAGTTCATCAACCCTATATTTGGATGGAACCCTACATTTGAGAAAAGGGAATATATGGTACATCAAACCTACTTTTATGATCAACACTATGTTTTCAACCCTACGTTCTATGTTTATTCATCACATGAAGGAACCCTACATTTGACTATTCAATGATGGAATTTTAAATCTGTGATATTATCTGAGATTTTTGAAATGTTCTTGATGGAAATAAAGATATATTTAAAGATGTTTTATGACTGATTCAAAGGTTAGTTATGATTGTTTTAAAGTCTTGTATTCAATAAAGTAAAATGTTAATATTATTATATTAATTTGAAACTCTATTGAATATTTTTGAATTCAAATATTCATGATTTATTATGCAATGTTTCTGGAGATGTTTTAACCTGGAGCTGTTCAACTAGGTGTATAAATATGGTGATGTTTTTCATTGGATATATATATATATTGATTTAAATGTATTCATATATAGAAAAATTTGTGTTTAATTACCTTTAGATCTACACTTTGGATACATACATGTTTAGATCTATCTGATTTACTCGCTATTTTTGTTGTCGCTACTACTGTATCTATTTAGTACATCATCTCATGTAATAACGATGAAGCATTTGAACAAAAAATATTTTGGTCAAGATGCACTTTGGATATATTCATGTTTAAACATCTATATGGTGTTTTATTTGTTTTTTTTAATAAATATTATGAAAAAATTGAATATATATTCATTTTCATACTATATTGAATATATGATTTCATCAATCAGTTACTGCTGCAAGTCGTGAAGTTTAACCTGTACCATCAAAGAAAACTCTTTTGATTTATTTGAGTTTCTGATACTCATACATAGTCATGGTCAAGTGTCAGATTATTTTACTAAGTTGTGGATATTCAATTCATTTTTAAAAAACCATAAGGCTTTAATTAGTCTTACTGTAATGTGTCAACTACCTGCACTCAGTTGTGTATTCAAAAGGTCTTAGGATAAGAGGTCCTAGTGAAAATCACCAAGCTCATGGATTTGAGAATTTGTGGAGTGGACTAAGGGATCTTTGTACCTTGAACCACTATACATCACTGTGTTCATTTCATTTATTTATTTTCACTGTTTTCTCATATTTAATAGAAAATGAAAGGAATGATTCTTACCAAGAGATGTGTTCTAAATTTGTCAAAGTTTTGAAAACCAAAATTCACCCCCCCCCTATTGTGTATTTGTCTTCATTATATTTATCCCAGCCCAAAATTTGGTATCAAAGGAAAGTCTCAAATGGTATATTATTATTTTACCTATTCGATATCAACATTTTTTATCTGAAGGTTTTATAGATTATTTTACTAGATCAAATAATCCTGAGTTTAAGATTTAGACAAAGATGTTGTGAAATGGATGATTCTAGAGAAGGTAAGTCGATGATTTGTGCTCCCTATTTTAATAGTAATGATTATATATGCTTGAAATCTCATATGATTTAAAAATTTACAAAATAAGGGTTTATTTATAGATTTTTAAGCCTTATGAGATTCCCAAATAAGATTTTGAATATTGGAGTACTGATCAATAAAAATAATATGATATCAATTGAAAAGCTATAAATGATTTTGTGTGTGGTTTAGGAACTAAAGAATTTAATCGAGTTTCTCAATGTTCTACTATATATAAGATGTGGTATACTATTATTGTTTCCTATGAGGAAACTGAAAATGTTAGATAATTAAGATACACTACTAAAAAGGCAAAGTTAAATACTTTTAGAATGGATGAGAATGAAACTATCAGTCAAATGGATGTAAGGTTGACATAGATTATCAATAATATTTCTGATTTTGGAGATTGAATTTTAAAATTAGATCAAACATTAAAATTATTAAAATTACGGCCACCTAAGGGGAATAAAATATTTAAAGCTATATGCAAGTATACATCAGTAAAGAATTTGATAATAAAAGACTTGATTAAGACTTTGATGATGTATGAAGTCGAGATGTGGGTTGAAGATGAAATTCATAACAAACAGGAAGAAGCCTCTCTCATGACTAAAAATGATGAATCATTAGATTAAAATTGTATATATAGAGATAAATATCTATTAGATAATGTTGAAAAATTAGAAAAGTTGTACAGAAAGTAAAATAAAGGCATTGAAGATGATAGATGCTCTGATTGTAAGGAAAGAAGTAATACAAAGGATAATTTTCCTTTACTCAAATCTCAAAGGAAATCCAATTATGAAAGGAAAGGTAAGAAATCTGTAAAATATACCTTGATTAATACCTATACTTCATATGGTGAATCTTCTTCAAATACAGAATCTGAGCATAAAGTTATATATCTAATGGATGATATTGATGAAGTACAATCCTCTTACTCTCAAAACTATAGTTCTAAAAAACATTATTATGAGGAGTTAAATAAATATTGTTTATGTTAAAATAAAAATATGAATCATAAAATAAAGACTATAGAAAACTTAAGAAATATCATAATACTATTCTATTAGATAAAGAAAATTTATCAAGACAGATTATAGATTAAAAATCCAATGCTTCTAAAATTTATTTTGATTTACGTAACATTAAGATTAAATAATTAATAGTTGAAGTTGATGACTCAAAACAATATTATAGTATGTTAATAAAAGGATAAAAATATTTAAATCAAATCCTTTGAAAAAATAAAATACTGAAAGGAAAATTTGGAATAGGAAGTAATGGTGAAAGACTGAAACATTCTAAAAATTATGTTGTTACTGGTCTAAATAGTAAAAACATTTCTACTAATAAATGTCTCTATTATGGTACTAATGGTCATTATAGAAATGATTTCTATTTTATAAAACCACAAATTTCTAGTATTAAATGTTTTTTTTACTTAAAATATTTGTTAAATTTTAGAATTCTAACTCAAAAACAAGTTTGGTTACCTAAAAATTTAATTTCTAACACAACTAGACCCAAAAGAAAATGGGTAACAAAAAGGACTTGATTTTGATATTTTTCAAGATTATACCATTAAGCTATATCATTAAATATTTAAGTGTTTTTCAATGTATATGTTTTAAAGAATCAATTAAAGGAGTGAACAACACTGAAGTAGTTCATTATTAAAAATCCTCAGTACTAAAGTAACTGATCTAGGAAGTATTTTATTTTAATATTTATATACTTTTGGTACATTAATTGTGTTATATAGGAAAATAGATCTATTTCTCAAAGTTTAATATAATATTTTTATTTTTTATATAAATCAGGTTTTTATATAATAGTTTTTTTAAATATTTAGTTTGAAAATACAGTTCTTGTTATGAAATGTTTATATTTTAATGTTAAAAAATATTTTATATTTAATTATTAAAAATTTATTTGGTTATGTAATAAAATAAAAACTCTTGTTACATAACATTTCTTTTTTAAATGATTGTTCTATATTTTTCAGCTCAAAAAAAATGAAACGTTGTCTGTATTTTTTCCAAACCAAACATTTCATTTTCTTCTTAAAATATTCTTCTTCTAATTATTCAAAATATCTTGTTCAAACGACTGTTAAAAACCAGTCACAAAAAGATGAAGAGATCAAGTACTTTTATTTTAGGGGAAAATATTTCTCACAATAGGACAAAAAATAATCATTATGACCTATTTAAATAACAGTCAATCTCATTTCTTGAAGATTCATGTGTAAAGTCTTCTAAAAGAAATAGATAACTTCATAGTTCTAAAAAACTAAAAGTTTCTTCATTTCAAATATCTTCGGAAAGTATTCTATTTAAACTTAACTCTTTGAATAGAGAAAAATAAAAGTTTTAGGCTGATTTGGATGCATCTAGAAAGTTGTATAATGATTTATAGAAAATGTCAGTATCAAAAGTTATTTTTGATTCATTGAAAAAAGAGTATCAGAATACAAAAGATAGTTCAATCTCAAAAGAAAATTTTGAAGCTTTCAAATAATAAATACTAAATCAAATGGATATGATCAGAAAATATGTTATTACAAAGATTGATCTTCATAATTTGAATTTATTTCTAGTTTAACAGTGTTAATATTCTTCTTATCAAATAACGGCGCATGTTCAAAACATATAAGAATAAATGTCAAGAATTTTTTCTTTTTTAAAAGAAAAAATTCATAGTTTGGAAGGTTCAATGTAATATTTTACTCTTTCTTAAACTTTTCATTTTTATTCTGTTCATATAAAAATCAATGTTATATACTTTTTAAAAATATATTATTTAAGTTAGAAATAGTGAAATTAGTTGCTTCATAATTCCTTTTTACTTTTTATATCGCTTGTGCAAGCATGAACCTTATTTTATTTTTGTCCTTACTTATGAAAAAGTTTTATTAAAATAAATATTCTATGATTCAGGGGGAGTCTTTAAACAAATAATTGTTTAATTATTGAAATATCCTTGTTTAAATTTCTTTTTCTCTTTTTTTAAAGGAACAAATTTAGGGGGAGTTAATCACTTCTCTTATATTTTGATGTCATAAAAAGGGTGATAAGTTTTACGTTGTAATTTTTAATTTTATAAGCTTTACCATGTTTATAAATTTAGAGAAATTTATTCTTTATAATATTCTTATGGATAACAAAAGGGAAGATTTGTAGTTATTTAAAAGGGGAGAATTTTATAAGTTAATATTATGTGTTCATCATCATTTGTAAGAAAATTTGTTTTTATTTATTTAATATATGAGAATTTTTAATCCATATATTGGGGGAGAATTTTTATTTATAGAATAAATATTATACAAAGAGAAAGGTGAAAATTTTATTTTGTATTTTTCCAAAAAAAATTACATTTTATTTATTTATTTTTTGGGTTTTGTGATCATCAAAAAGGGAATATTTTTGAGAATATGTTGATTCAACAATTTTTTTAATTTATTTTTGGTTTTGATGCTCACAAGTATCTACGTTTCTTTCTAAATAAATTACTAAGTTAATTTTAGGAAATTAATATCCATTGAAATATTTATTATGGAGTTATATTAAAGAATTTGATCGATGAGGAATATTTTTTTGAAGTATTTAGAACATGTTTTAGCATATTCTAGAAATAATGTTCTCAACCCTATGTTGGTAAGCATAATGTAAGGAAGAAACCCTGTGTTCAGAATAGTGTGTATAGATCAGGGACCCAATGCTATCAAGAAAGTATGGTTCATCAACCCTATGTTTGGATGGAACACTACGTTTGAGAAAAGGGAATGTGTGGTATATAAACCCTACTTTTATAATCAACCCTACATTGTCAAACCAACATTTTTTGTTTTTTTTATATGTGAAGGAACCCTACATTTCACTATTCAATAATGGAGTTTCAAATCCACAATATTATCTGAGATTTCTCCAATAATCTTGATGGAAATAAAGATAGATTAAAATATATTATATGACTAATTCAAAGGCTTATTATGATTATTTTAATGGTCATATTATACAGAGTAAAATGTTACTATTATTATGAGAAGTTACGAATCTCTTGAATATTTTTGAATTCAAATATTCATGACTTATTATACAAAATTTCTGGATCGGGTTTGACCCAGATCTATTTGGCCTACTATATAAATATGGAGATGTTCTTCATCATATATATATATATAGATTTACACATATTAATATATAGGAAAAGTTGTGTGTCATTGTCTTTAGAGTAACACTTTTGAGACATGAATTTTTAGATCTATTTGATTTACTCACTACTATTGTCATCACTGGTACTGTATTTATTTATTACATATTATTATACAAGAATGATGAAGCATTTAAACAATGAAGATTTTTGTAAAGACAAACTTTGGAAAAATTCATGTTTAAACATCTATATAGTGTTTTCTATGTTGTTATTTGAAGAAATCTTGTGCAAACATTTAATTTATATTTGTTTTCAAGATACATTGAAGGTATGGTTTCATCTATCAGTTACTGCTAAAATCTGCAAAGTTTAACTCATACCATTAAAAAAATTAAACACTTTTTATTTATTTGAGTTTTGGCTGCTTGTACTCAGTCGTGGTTAAGTGTCAGCTTCTTGTACTAATCTTTGGGTATTAATTTCCATGTAAAAGAACCATAAGGATTTAATTAGTCTTATTATAAGGTTTTAACTATCTACACTCAATTGTGGATTTTTAAGGTCTTAGGATAAGTGGACCTAGTGAAAATCACCAAGATCATGGAGTTGAGCGTTCTTAGAGTGCACTAAGGGATTTTTTTTCCCTGAACCACTATACTTCATTGTGTTCATTTATTTTCACTTATCTCTCATCTTTGAGAGAAAAGGAAAGGAGCGTTTCTTACCAAGATAGGAGTTCTGAATCTTTCAAAGTTTTGAATACTAAAATCCAACCCCCCCTGTGTATTTTTCTTTATTATTTCTATCTCGGCCTCACATGGATTGTTAGTAATTTTATTGAATAAAAATAATGTGAGAAATAATAAATTAATTTTATTTTATTAATTTTTATTAAATCTCTCACAATTTTATCAAGTCTCAATATCCCTCACCATTGAACTTGAAATGTATAGTTGCTATTAAATTATAGTGGAAAGGATCCATATGCCCCTTTTCATAACCCTAATGAGGGTTGGTTAAGATACTTGAAGGTATTTAGGTAGGTTGTTTATTTCCAAATATAGGCTTGCATCTCCTTGATCCGCTGAGTGGACTCTTCTATCCTAAAATCCTGACTTGGATTTCCTAAAAACATGCCTCCAAGTTACATCAAGTCTAGAGAGGGATAATTCTCTTGATGTAAGATGGTTAATTCAACCTATAACCCTTATAATAACTCCACATTAAAGTAAGTGTCCCAATGAGGGTTTTTAAACACTTGGTTTCAAGGTTTTCATTCATAATCAAGTAATAGAAGGCCAGTATGATTTAATATTTAAATTAGGGGTTTCAATTAATTATGCAAAAAAATATCTTATTTTATCATTTACATTTCTTGTTAATATTAAGTAGAAGTTACTTAATTAATTAACCATTATGAATAAAACATTTACACGAAATTCATTTATTTAATTTCTATATTTTCACATTAATTCATTTATTTATGTGATCACAGCCTTCCATCCATAAATTAAATAATTACATGGAAAGAAAGAAATAAATAAATAAACAACCAGTTCATGAGATTTATCTAATGGTTGACTTAATGATCGGACATTAAATCAACCTTTGACCTAGTTGAAATGGCTCTTATTGGTATTATTGGAATGAGTTATAGAATTCCACCTGTCCACTTGTGTATCTCCAGAGTTGGTATCATAATTGTTATTTCTTGAACTACCTCTACAAACCTTGGGATACTCCATTAATTACGTGTATTTGTGACTCATAGTAAGTGAGGGGAACTGAAGGATTATTTAAAAGCTGATTATATAAATATCCTTAGACATACAGGTCCTATATAATAATGGAGGGAGGTGTGACTCATAGGAATTCATATTTAATTTAATAATAAATAATTTAAAACCGATGCAATAATTTAAATTAAAAAAAATCCAACACATACACTAGTTTTGTTCAAGCTCATGAATAGTCATGCATGCAATGAATACACCAAAGTAACTGGATATAATTTATTTATTTATTCATTCTTTATTATTAAGATGAATATGATTTCATTAATTAATTGATTGATTGATTAATTAATTAATTACCTTTCATATTAATTATCATCCAAACTTAATTAGAGATACCCAACATTTATGAAATTCATGGAAAATAAATGGAAAAACCAATAATTATAAATTAATTACAATAAATTAATTGATCATTTAATGTTATTTAAAACCATTATTAAATTTTCAAACACACATTGGTGTGACAATCAATAAAATAGGTTTTTAATGCTCTAATTTTAAATTTAATGTAATTTTTAACTCTTCCCTTTAATGGGAGACTACACAGCATTTACAGACCATCTACGCACTGTGTATCTTGATTTCAGTGTATCTAGGATACATACCTGGGTCTATGAAGTGTATTTTGACCAGACTACATGGTATGTACAGACCAGATACATGCTGTGTATTATACTTTTTGTGTTCCTAGGATTCATGTCTAGGTATTAATCATGTGTTTCAAATGAGGGAATTGATAAACTGTACACAATGTATGACGCATACATGCCATGTATATCATAAATGTTCCAATTTTTCAGTACCATGTGATTTTTACTGTGTATAATGAACACATAGATTGCACAATTTATACTGATAACCCATGTAGACTACATGGAATGTACATTGATACACACCATGTCATATGACAACCAGGTGTCAGGTTGGCCGATCAACCCATTGTATACACCATGTGTAATTACTGTGTGGCATGCTATATATCCCTCGGTGCATCCAGATGCAGTGCACTTAGGTACATGGTGTGTACTTCCAAGTACATGCCATGTAACCCTGTCTTATTGGCCAAAAATTGGTAGTTTTCTAATGGAATCTTTGGTCATTCTTCATATGTTCTTAAACATTTAAGAAAATGAAACACTGAATGAATCATGATTAATATGTCAACGCATGTTAATTTAAATCAAATTAAAGAACAGATAACATCAAATGAAAATCTGACCACAATTATTCATAGATAAAGAATAAAATAAATTATTATAAATTTAAACGTGACTACTCTGATAACACTTCTTATTTTCGAGTGCAGTAGAAGTGTGCGATGGTGGGCGATATATTAAAATTTATTTTAATTATCATTGTCTGAAACCATGAGCTAGGATAAACTTTATAATTTATTTATTTAATAACTAAAGAAATAAAAAAACATGGGTTAGGATATTTCTTTTTTTATGAATGTTGATCATCCAAAAATACCCTTTTAGATTGACTTCGTTGTGGTATGAAGATCCAAGGATAGAATCCCTCTAGTAGTGATCTACACATGCTCCTATGATCTCTAAGCAATGTCACTCGATCTTCAGGCACTAGAACAGTGAATTTAATTTCTTGTTTTATTATTTATTGATCTCCCATTATCCGTACTTAAATAAATATCCCTTTCATTTGTCATTTTTTAGAGGGAGATAGGATGAATCGATAGAGAATTTATTGCATGTAACAATTCTCTATTTCAATTACACTGATTGATGTTATGCACAATAGACATAACCGTCTATTTATAGATATAGGGTTTATATTAAAATAAATATTTAATGTATGTTGGTAATTAAATAATATAATAAAATTTAATAAACCTCATTTATTATAATAAAATTATTATTATTTTGTGGTGCGTGCCAAATTGCGCAAAAACTGTTAATTAATATTTGTTACCGGATGCGGTCTTGGTCTGTTCGAACTCCTCTAGAATTTATTAAATACATGAATAAAATATTTTATTCAAAAAACATTAAATAAATATTTTTTAAATATTCAATAAATAAATATATATATTTTACTCACAATCTGGTGAATAAATATTTATTTAATTTATGAAATCAATAAAACTTGAATAAAAATTATTCCTCAGTCTTGAAAATAATATTTATTCCCTTAAATTAAAATATAATTGAATCAAGATCAATGGAAACACTTAGTGTGTTAACTTCTAGGGTTCTTTCTTATTGGCATTAGGTGAGCTTTCCTAAAGTCCAGGATTATTGTCTAGCAATGGGTTAAGGCACCTAAGAGAAAGAACTTAATGTCACAACAATGATAAACACATATGAATTCTCACTATGTAATATAATATCTTTTTCATAATATCTCATCAAGCAGGTTTCACATCCATGTCACCAACATATATTCTTGATATGTCTTTCTTGGACTATCTGTAATAAACACATCATTACACCATGGTTGTGGAATTTAGGGAGATGGTTCTATTCCAATCATAGGGTTGATATATTGTAATGCCCCAACACTAGTTACCTAGAATAGGTGCATTGTTACATAACATTGGAATGATACAAAGAATCATGTCCTGAAAGACCAACCAGTTTAGTATCCTTGGAAGTACTAGATACAAATATAAGTTTTACATTACATCATGAAATAAAAAAACAACTTTGTGTCCCCTTTGAACACTCTTATATCCCTTAGCCTATTCCTACAGGTTAATCGTAATATAGTTTTTTGTATCCTGGGAAAAATAAAACATAAGAAAGGGGTGAGCTCAGATGCTCATTAAGGATAACAATACAGAAGAAACTGTCATAAATAAGAACAAACATTTAAAGCAATGTATAAGACTAGAACACAAACCTTTTAAACTTAAACTTAAACATAATATGGCAAAGATAAATCAACTAATTCCATTTACTTATTCACATGGATATTATAATAGTTTAATAATCACATTTAATATCAATATCCAATTTCATAATGATGGAATACATAATTCCAGACTTCATAACCACATAGTCAAGGCCTTATGCCAAGACTACAAATAATATTTTGTCAAGGCCTTGTGCCAAGACACTAGTTTGTCTCATGAGACCTACCTATGAATCAGGGAGCTATATCGGGCTCCACCCATCACTTAATAAGTAAAATTAATTCCTCATATGAAAGGGTGAAACATAATCTAAATATTCTTATTAAAACTAGGATACGAAATGTCAATACTTTAACCATAAACCATGAATGGTATAAAAATAGTGCATCCACAGTCGAACAAAACTCATTCAATAAAATATGGAATATTTCATTATAATAAATTAACCTTAATCGATAATAATAAAGGATATTGACATAGATTAAAATAATCATCAAAACTATTTGAGAGAAATATCCCCCTTTTTCTTGAAAACATTTAAAAGTATCACTATTTATCAAAAAGTTGTTTAAAATAGATTTTTAAATCAAAGTGTCCCATACCACTTTGAAACTTTTAAAAGGAATTTTAATTTTAAAACATTAATGTCCATATAAATAAATCCTTGAAACCATTTTTAAAACATGGACATTAATGATAAAGATTTAGAAGAATAAATTTTTAAAACATTTAAAATGATATTTTAGTTAGAGTTCCTAACCAAATGAGAGATGCTTGAATACAAATAATTGAGGTAATAAAAACTTAATAATATCATGAGAATAAATGGATTCATGATATATTACGTCAAATTATAGTATATACACCAAATAAAAGTGAATTGGCGCATAACAACAAAGAAGTCTCAATGGAATGTAAGTTGAGATGAAATCCATTATAAAGATCGTATCCTTAGGTTAAGGATAAATAAATGACATAATTATGTGTAAAAAATATAAATACACTAAATATGATTGGATATTCAGTTTAAAAAAATAAGAGGACATTCACACATATTCTTGTAACAACAACACAAATGACTTGGGTGTTTAACTCAATGAATGAAAATTGAGTTAATATTACTCTTATCAAGTTCATATCGATGACTTGAGAATTTATCAATGGAGTGATTATGTGTATCAAAATAATAACCATAAAAAGGGGAGTGTAAATTACTACATAAATAAATAAATAGTGATTTCACACATAATCTTGGAGTAAAATAATCAATGAAGTTTGCGTAAAACCTAATGAGTGGAAATCAAAATTAGAAATTCCTTTTTTGATTTGGTGACTTACGAAACGTACACCCCATAAAAGAAGGATCATAAAATTAAGATTCAAATACCCATAAATTAATTTATATTACATAAGGAATACAATCATGGGCAGTACATACACCGCACAAAAGGAAATAGTGGCAATATAGCATGAATCTCATTGAAATAAGAAGTGAGATGAAAACCCCTTACCATGTTGTAATCAATCGATTCGTATGACCAAAAGTTAATAGAAACCAAATTAATCACAGAATACCATGGATATAAAAATAATCATGATAATATATATCAAATGTCAGTACACAATACATCACATGCAATAAATAAGTGGAGAACAATGGGAATCTCACAGAATTAAAAGTGAGATAAGAAACCCCGTACCTTGTACTTTTCCTTAGTATATGGCAGGTTAACCTCATGTATAATAGTTAAATAATTGTCATTAAATTATACAATAACCAAATACATAAATATTATATCATATATGATCTTCTAATATTTCTTTGTTAATAATATTTCAGTAGTATCATCATTTTGGGTGTTAACTGGTTCATTTTCCTTTATATGCTTGGTTATGTAAGCCATGTTTGTTATTGATATGATGTATTTGACTTATAAACAAAATTATAATATGTTAATAAACATTATTGTTAATCAAAAAATTAAAATTATTCTTTAATGATTACGATGGGGAATGAATCTCATCGTGTTCGTGAAGACGGTAATTCGTACGTACGCACGAGCGATAATATCATTATATTGATGGTAAAATCATATGTAATCAGATGGTATAACATATATAAAGAATCATTATAATTTTATATTTATTATTTTCATCATTTATACTCATTATTATACCCATCCAAATAATTAAGTGTTTGAAAAACAAACTACACCACGACGTGGAGACGGTAAGTCGTACGTACGCACGTATGGTGACTTTGTCATTTATAGGATGGATAGAATAATGAATATGGTTGTACCATATTTATAATAACATCACAGTATATAAAAGGTACTGGAGTTATTATTTTGTTATGGAAACAAAAAAGAAATAGGAATTGTAAGAAGAAAAGAACTTGAAAGATAGTGGTGAAATTATTACCTCTTCCTCGGGTTTTTCCTTTTGAGTTGATCAAAAGGGATCCTTAGGTTGGTTTTATGATCAAATTAAAGACTCTAGGTTGATGTGAGGGAAGTTGGGAGGATATTTGGGTAGGTTTTGGAAGATCCAAATGGCTTTGGAGGTGTGAAATTAAGAGAAGAGGAAGTACCCTTTTATAAGAGAGGTGAGGGTCACTTTAGGAAAACCTTGAAATATTATTTTATAATAAAATCATTTTCGATTTATAATGGCTCTAAAATGATTTATTTATAAGATAATGTGGGTATGGGTCGAAAACCTCTCAAACAATAGGTTTTATATAAGTTTAGGTTACATTTTAACCTTATCTTTTATATTTAACTCTTAGTTAAATAGTATAACTTTTACAGTGTCTTCTTGTATTCTTACACTATATGGTTAATAAACTTACACTAAACATCCAAGAGAACCTCAAGTGGTTCATTAATGACATATATAATATTATTTAATCCCTTTTTACAAACCTTAGATTTTTAGGAATATTATCTCAACCAATAATATAGTATTTGTTTTAAAAACTCATTTATGTCAATTTTGACATTATTTAGCATTTGGTTTTTGTGAAAATAATAACACCATGATTACTTCAAAAAAAATATTTAATCAACAATAAATTGTAATATTAACCTATGAAATTATTTAAATTCATCAAAAGTCTCAAATTACATTAATTTGGATATTTATAATATCAATTATTTTAATCTTTCATTAATAAGATAATTATTGTATCATCATTGTGTCATAAATAAATTTAATTATTTAATGTCTAAAAATTATAAATAAAATACCATTATGTAGGAAATCTTTTTATCTTTATAATTAATATTTACAGTATAATTTATCTTATGTATAACCCTATATTAAAAATTGTTTAGTTATTAAACTTTGAATTTAACTCTTTTAACACTTCTTTAAATAAAATAACAATAAATGTCCTAATCTAATCCAAGTGGACCAAAGACGGTCTTATTTTATTCATAAGGTTGTTTTTGGTCTAATTAAACTCATCCAATAGAATTAGGACATGTGTTAGGGTAATTATAATATCATTTTTACCCTTAATTACCCTATTTACTTTTAACCGTGGTAAATAAAAGTCAGAAGTTACTATTCACCAAAAATTATTTTCATCTTATTGAACCACATATTACTTACTGATTTCAACCGTTTTTCTCAGATTTTTAAAATTCAACTCACAGAAGTAGTAAAATTAAGTTTTATGCTAATTTGCAAATGCTTCTATAAGGTGGGTAAAAGACGGTAAAAAGTTCAACATAATTTTATACGTCTAATTTTATTGTAAAATGACTCTAATTAATTACATTGAAATTATATAGGTATTATATATCTATTTTGACTTAAAATAAATTTAAATAAAATATGTAATTATTTAAATAAAAAGTTGGTTTTAAACTATAACGTAGTGTTTTTCACAATTCATCAAAAATTGAATGTTTTCAGAAAAATACCAAAAATTCACCCTAAGATAATTTTGATATTACGAATTCAGAAATTAATTCTAGTTTACCAAGTTCAAAACATAGAAGTTTCATTAATTAATTTAAAATTAATTCCCGTTGTTGAAACCGAAAACAAGGTTTTTAAAAAGTAAAAACTATCAAAAGATTGACATGTGTTTATGTCAAATTTAAATGTGAAATTACTTATAATGACCTACATTGTATTAAATGATAAAAATATAATCTAATTATACTTCCAAACCATTCGCATTCATAATTTAACCCTATAAATTATTTCGATTAAAAAATTAGTTTTCAATTAAAATTTAGTATTTTTCAGTATTCATCAAAATATGAAAGTTATCAGAAAAGTAACAAAAATTTATTCAAAATAAATTTTTATGTCCCGATTCTAAAGAAGAATTTAATTTCATTAAATTAAATATATAAAAGTGTCAAATATTGGTTTTAAAAAGGGTTTTCCATTAAAAGGTGGTACAATTTCATTTTTTGAAAAATACTTCTTTTCTCTGAAAAAATGAATTTGTTCTTATATTATGTCTAAGAAACACATAATATGAATTCTAAAATTATATGGAGTATATAAAATTCAAAATTCAGTTAATACTATTCATAACTTCTTTTGAACGACTAGTTTAGTAAGTCGTAGTGTGCTCAAACTCGGTGTTGCGTGTAGCGCAAGCTATTGAATTACTTTAAATAACTTACTACGAAATCTTGGGGTGTTACATATATCATCTTTCATAAAGATGTAATGGAAAAATCCTTCCTTGACTTATCCATTAATTCCATGTCAATAATGATCCACCCAACGTACCCTACCTCACCATGAACATATTTCATCATGGTTTTCATCATAAAATCCCAGTGAATGAGTCATGAAATGCATTAATGATAATATTAAATTCTAAGGACCAATACACACACTCACATAAAGGAATATATGATGACACCAAAACATGCGTAATTCATACTGGTAGGTATATTCTCATTATATCTTATCTTGGATATTACCAAGTGTAAAATTCATGATAATAAGCCTTATTCACTTATGAGTACTCACACCTGATGTTCTAAATACTATGTGTCTCATCATAGTACGTTATCCAATCATAGAACTATATTAATAATAATTTCATAGCACTTCAAGGTTATCATTATAGTGGGGAACTACTATGACCTTACAATGTAAAAAATAATCTAGTACATTATTACATTAAATTCATGTGTAAAAATTAACAATATGCAATAATATGTTTAATTAATATTCAATACATTGAATATACATGTAATCAAAGTAAAATTAGTTGGTCCTTGGACACCAAATCCAATAATCATAAGCATAAGTCAAGGATAATAGTTTATTCATCATAATATAGTGTGATTAGTCTAACTTCCCATGAACCATACATGGTATCTCATGAGATAAAAACACTACCCAGTGCATTAGAGTTCTATATACTTATGGGACCACCTGTCACGTTCATATCATGTACATGAATTTATGTGCCACATAGATCATACAACAAAAGAACATAATTAATCACTTTTAATCCCATGAATAAGGGGTGTGGGTTACATACATGGAAGTTCCCAATCAATAAAAGTATTTTTACATCCAGTTGAATACCCTTGGGTGGAAATAAGGATGAGTATTCAAAACACAAAATTTTGGCATGAAAAATCATGGGATAATTTCAACAGCATGAAGGGTGAACATAAAGTTCATAAAAGGGTTTAATGAGGGTAAAAGGTGGTATATCAATAATTTTGAATCATAAGGATAGTTAAATTATGTGTACAAACACATTTAAACATGGGAAATTGGAAATAAAAAGGGCTTAATATAAACAAAGTACTTGAATAAAAAGGAAGAAGAAGAAAAATTGTTACTTGAGAGGGTGCTTATAAAATCTTGAGAGGAGCTTCTTAAGATATTTCTTATAGTGACTCAAGTTTTGAACTATAAGACTTTGGAATATATATAATAATATTTCTAAATCTAGGAGATGAGTCGGCATGGGATTTTGGTGCCCAGAGAGCCTCAGTTCAATTATATTAAAAATAATAAATATATTTTATCATGTGTGCGCATTTTATTTAGAAACATAGAATAACTCTTGTGTGGAGTCTCGGATCAGGATTTTGAGACCACAGTTGAGTTAAAAACATCATGTTTACCCTAGATGTGATATAATATTTTTCAGCACTGGGTGTCGAGTTAGAGGTGATTCGTTTACCCTTGTGTTCATTTGATAGAGGAGAGGAGGAGACCCCCTTCCCCCTCACCACCCATGTTGGAGTGATAGACGAACGGAGGCCAAAACCAAGAAAAAGAGGCACCGCTGATCTCTGATCTTGATGGAGATCACTCTTAGATCATGTTCTAGCAACTCCCAAGTTCGGATCTGACCCCAATGATTTGGTGTTTTTCCAAGAGGTAGGAATTTTTGAGTTTTAATTCATAATCCCATTTTTATACATCATTTTAAGGTTTTAAACCCCTTATATTCTTATTAGGGACTCCATGGGGGTTGATCTATAGGTTTCTGGGGAAACCTGGGTGATTCGGGTAACTCCAAAGGGAATTCACATCAAAATTCTAATTTACATGGCATGTGGTTCAGTGGAACATGCCATTTTTTATTCCTATTTTGGAAAGATGGCTTTTTGGGACTACTCACCTTGTACCTGGGTTACATGCTATGTAGTGACCCCATTTCGTATGGCCATGGGACATAGCCAGGGTAGCCTTGTGGTGGGACATGGCCATGTAGAAGTACATGGCCAGAGTACATGGACCTAGGGTGCTGGACATTGGCATAGTTTGATGACAAGGACAAGTGGCTAGTTATCTGGGACACTCCATGTACCAAGGGGTACAAACTATATTGGAGACATGGCTAGCCATGTTTTGTGGGGGAAAGGCATGACTGAGGGCATGGATGAGGTGAGAAATACCATTTACCACAGGTGTATTCCATGTATGCTCGCATGCCCAGAAAAAAACCATGTTTTTATAGGACATGGATGGATGTTCAGGTGGGGACACATGTCATGTGGACACCCTTACATGCCATGTAGTCTCCTCTTAGTTATTTTTCTACCTTTCATATCTCTTTCTTTGTGGCTTGTATTTTCAAGACCCGTCCTCGGACCCATGTCGTGACTACCCCAAGCCTGCCTTCCATAGGCCGGGGGCTGGCGACTAGCACCAAAGTTGCAAATTCCGACAAAAAGGGGAAGGCATTACCTTTATAAAGTAAACAAACACCACAGAGTAAGCCAGTAGAAGTAAACACTAAGTAATCACAAGTACAAGTAGGTGCGGAAAAGTAAGTGGGCCAGAATACAAACCCAAACTGAAAGTAAAATACAACTGGAAAGAAAGTACAGTGACTGAAAAGTAAAGCAGCAACGTCGAGCCATCCACTAGAAATCCCACCTAAAGGGTGGGTACAGATAGCCTCCTCAGCTCCTCGGGTCCTACCGTCCACCCTGTGTATGTCCCACCCAGTGGTCCACCTCCAGGTACCGACTCGTCGTAAATCCACCTCTGAGCACCGACTCGTTGTGAGTTCCTCCTCCGGGAACCATCTCATCATGAGTTCCTCCTCCGGGAACCGTCCAGCTCTACAAGCCTCAACCTCGATCAGTGATGTCCATCGTATGCAACCAACACAACGTAGTGAAGGCGAAGCCCGTGCAGGGGTGAGTATACGATACACAGTAGGGACCCCGAGACCCCCGAAGGTATCCCAAAATCCACAAAGGATAAACCACAAAGGAAAGATACAATCACGAAGTAACATCCAACACTACTTAGGTATATGCCCATACATATACCTAAGTCATCAATTCCAGTTCGGCTCCATCATCCAAGCCCAAGTTCGATCACGTCCACATAGGAAAGTACAACCCAATCCACACAGGAAAGCATAGCCCAATCCACATAGGAAAGCACAACCTAATCCACATAGGAAAGCACAACTCAATCCACATAGGAAAGAAAGTCAATCATATCGAAGATAATGATTGAAAGTCAAGACTCAGCTCACACAGGTATACTTCTTCGTAAGGTGATAGAGATGATCATATATAGCCACTGATTCATCTAAGTTGGGACCCACGTAGGATAATAAACAAGCTAAGTTGTCGGACACACATAGGATACAGACCAGCCACTCTTCCAGACCCACGTAGGATACAAGAACAGAGTCAATACTACCAGACCCACGTAGGATACAAGAACAGTAGTCATCGTCGTCGAACCCATGGAGGATTTCAGTATGGTCCTCATCACTGCCGAACCCACAGAGTATTTCAGTGCAGTCTTCATCGTCGTCGAACCCACGGAGGATTTCAGTACGGTCTTCATCGCTGCCGAACCCACGGAGGATTTCAGTGCAGTCTTCATCGCGGCCGAACCCACGGAGGATTTCAGTGCAGTCGTCATCGCTGCCAAACCCACAGAGGATTTCAGTGCAGTCTTCATCGATGTCGAACCCACGAAGGATTTCAGTGCAGTCATCATCGTTGCCGAACCCACGGAGGATTTCAGTGCAGTCATTATTGTCATCGCAGTCACAGCCAGCTCAAGGGTTCCCGCACACAACATGCTCATTTCTGGGAGGGTCCGCTCCACGATCCAAAGGGGGTCGATCATCAAATGACACGTAGTTCGGAGTTTATGTATCCCAAAGTTCTATCTCAACAAAAGGAACTCAACGCGACAGACGGCGCGTCAATCAGATGCCCGATCCGAGAGTTATTGGTTTTTTCGTTCCAGGGGCCCGATTGGTTTTTAAGTCAAAACCAACCTAACCACACTCCAAATGTGTCCAAACCTCGAGAGGAGTAAGCCAAAAGGTCCATCTCACTAAGAGGAATCCAACAAAGTCGACGTTACGTCAATCAGACGTCCGGAGCTCAAGTTATAAGTGTTTCCGCTCCGAGGGCCCGGTTGGTTTCATGTTCGAACCAACTTGGACATACCCAAAGTCCTCCAAAACCTTGAGTGTAATATACTGAAACGACCGTATCGATCCAAGGATTTCATCGCAACTGACGGTGCGTCGATTGGAGGTCCATAGCCTAAGATACGGGTGTTTAAACGAACTGTCCGGTTTTTAGGGGGTTTTGGGCCCGAACCGACCCGGCCCAAGACCCCCTGGGTCTGCCCAAACCAGGTAGACCCGAACCGGGTCCGAGTCCGGCCCATTAGGTTGTATCCCGTCCCGGTGGCACGGCCCAGCCTGGGCAGCCTGGCCCGGTGCGGCCGGTCTGGCCTAGGCGGCCAGTTGGCCTGTCGCGGGCGCGGCCCGGTGTGGCCAGCTCGGCACTGGCCTAGCCGAGCGGAAAGAGTGGGCGGCTGCCCCCCTTGATTGAAACTACGGCCCCCACATTGGGGCCACTCCCTTTTCTAGCCTGGGGTTACAACCCCCAGCCTACTCTAATCAACCAGCACGGCTGGCTGGCCGGTGCCGCCGCGGGACCCCGCGGTCCCGCCCCTCCGACATGCCAGCGGTCGGTGGTTCCGGCCACCGCTCCCGGCACCGCCGCGGCCAAAGGCCACAGCCTTGGTTCGACCAGCGCGGCGCGACGGCGCCACGTACCTCCGTCGTGGCCTCACTCCAGCTCCGGTCTCTTCGTTTTTCTTCGGCGCGGTGCGACGGCGCCGCGCCCCTTTTTGCCACGGCCCGACTCCGGCCGCGGATTCTTTCGGTCTCAACGGTGTGGCGTGACTGCGCCGCGCTTCTTCGTCTCATTCCTCTATGTCTCTGCGCGGTGTCTTTGCACCGTGCCGCCTTCTTTCGAGCTGCAATGAACAAAATCAAAAGGGGGAGGGGGGTCGGCCCTGTTCATGCGGTCCGACCTCCTCCCTTTATAATGATAACAGGCAGCCCAAAATAAAAGATGAAGAATGAAAAGAATATTTCACGAAAAAAATTCAAAACCCCTACCTCGCTGAAGTCATCGAACGAGGTTCATCGTGGAAAAAGGACATTGTAGAAGACGACGTTGTGGAAGATGGCGTCGTGAAAGACGGCGCCGCGGATCGATGCTTCGTAAGCCTTGGCGGCGTTCGCCCGAAGAAAGATGCGGCGCGTCATCGTTCTCCGAAGAAGGTGTGACGGCGTTCTTCATCGAGGTAGAAAATTTCTTCGCCGGAAAGATGGAGTTCTTCCAATATGAAGAACTCTCTCCCCCTCTTAACGCAACGAAGCAACCAAGAAATAAAATAAGGCCTTTGCCTTATTTTATTGCCTTTTCCAACTTTTTTTTAAAATTCAAACATTCAAAATAATTTCTCTTCATTTAATTAAACTTAACTTGTCAAAATTAAATGGAGTGATAAGTTGGCAACATAAATGACAAGAGAGGTTTTAAAAAGGAGTTAAGGAAAATAAATGAAAATGTGGGGACTCGTGGGGGCCCCATCTCATCTTAAATTCTCACAAGGGGAGTTAGAACATCAGCGGGTCCCACCCCAACTCCCTCACATGGACTAAACCTCTTATGAAAGTGGAATAAAAATTGTAACACGGTTTTTATTTCACTTTAAACTTAGTGCATTTTTTAACAACTACACCCGAGAAAACGCAACTCCAGAAAAGGTGTTCCTAAGCAATTACCAACGCTGCGGTTTCATCGGTGCCCTTGGATTTCAATTCCGAGCACCGGTTCAAAAGTTAGAAAAACTTGCTTGTTCGTTCACTGAACGTACCCGAGCTAAACTTTGGAAATTGATTCCGGGCACACCGGGCCTCGGATTCAGGTGCCGTCAGAAACTACGTACTCATAAAATCCCAAAGAAAATTAAGAAAAAATTTCCCTTGAAATTTATAGGTTTTTACATTACTCCCACCTCAGGGCTTTACGTCCCCGTAAAGATACATCACAAACTAGAGGATACTGAGCACGCATCTGAGCCTCCCGCTCCCAAGTGCTCTTCTAGAGGTTCTCGTGCTGCCATCAGATGCGCACTAGAGGAATCGACCGCCCACGTAGGACCTGATCCTGTCGATCCTTGATCTGCACTGGGACCTCCGCAAAAGTCTCCCCATCTTCAAAGTCCAACTCCCCATGGTCGATGATATGCGTCGGGTCGTGCACGTATCTCCTCAGCTGAGATACGTGGAAGACATCGTGCAACCGGTGCAACTGAGGTGGTAGAGCTAGGAGATAATCCACCTCGCATATCCTGCTGAGAACCTAGAATGGTCCGATGAAGAACGGAGATAAATTACCGCCCCGGCCAAATCTCTGTAATCCACGTCGAGGTGAGACCCGTAAGAAAACGTGGTCTCCATCCTCGAACTCTAGTGGTCTCCGCCTCCTATCAGTATAAGACTCCTGCCAGCTCTGAGCTATCCTCATCCGCTCCTGGATGACCTGGCCCTTCTCTGTCATGGCCTGGACCATCTCTGGTCCCACAAGTGCTGACTCCCCAGGGTCTGTCCAGCACATAGGTGATCTGCAAGGTCGGTCGTATAATGCCTCGTATGGTGCCATCCCGATGGTGGAGTGGTAGCTGTTGTTGTACGCGAACTCCACCAAGGGTAGGTGGTCCTCCCAGTTGCGACCAAAGTCGAGGACACATGCACGGAGCATGTCCTTGAGAGTCTGAATGGTCCTCTACATCTCATCATCCGTCTGAGGGTGAAAGGCAGTGCTCAGACGTAGCTGCATCCCGAATACCTCCTACAACCCCTTTCAAAGCCGAGAAGTAAAGCGAGCATCTCGATCGGAGATGATAGATGATGGCACACCATGAAGCCATACAGTCTCCTGAACGTAAAGACGTCCCAAGTTCTCTACTGATCCCTACTCTCTGATGGGTAAAAAGTGGGCCGACTTGGTGAGTCGGTCGGCAATCACCCAAATGGAGTCGTGACCTCGGGAAGTACGTGAAATTCCAGTCACGAAATCCATAGATATCCCATCCCACTTCCACTACGGGACCTCCAAGGGCTGTACCAAGCCTGCTGGTACCTGGTGCTCCACCTTCACCTTCTAACAGGTGAGGAATCAAGAAACAAACTCAGCTACAGCCTTCTTCATACCCGGCCACTAGTGTTGTCGTCTGAGATCCTGGTACATCTTTGCCACTCCTGGATGTACCGCTAAAGGGGAAGTGTAAAACTCCCTCAGCACCTCCTCCTGTAAAGCAGCTGGTACCATGGTACATCCTCTTAAAAGGATGACGTGCTCTCCTCCCATAGAGAATCCATCAGGTGCCTGTCCTGAGGATATCTGCGTACATCGCATCTCACAGTCAACGTCCCCACGTTGTGTCTCTCTGACCCGCTGTAGTAGTGGAGGAGTGAATGTGAGTGACTGAATAAAGGCTACTCCATCTCTATCCACGAAGGATATCTGCAAAGCAGCTAACTGCTCTGTCGCCTCCCCGAGTAGCAAAATGCCCGTCCTCCTGCTGAGAGCATCGGCTACTACATTTTCCTTTCCAAGAGTATAGACTATCTCAAAGTCATAGTCCTGGAGGAACTCGAGCCATCGCCGCAGTCTCGGGTTCAGGTCCTTCTGTAAAGAAGATGTACCTGAGTCTCTGGTGGTCAGAATAGACTGTAAATCGCTCGCCCATCAGATAGTGTCACCACATCTTCAGAGCGTATACCACAGTTTCTAACTCCAGGTCATGGGTAGCGTAGTTCTACTCATGCTGCCTCAACTGACGTGACCACACGAAGGGTTGCCCCTTCTTCCTTAACGTTCTGCAAAGCTGCAAAGATTTCTCCTTTTCCAAAAAGATAAATCTGGTCTCATCCCTGGGATGAACCGCGTTCCTTGCCTAATACATTCAATCTTGTCATGATCAGTTAATTCATGCCATGGATGACGTCGTAAGGCCTCGACGCTGCTACCAAGAGATCCAACCATTACTATTGCCTCCAAGGGTTGAGTCACACTGTCGGCATCACTGTGTGGTCACTGCGTCTCCTTTAGTAGGAATCTCATATGTGAGGGTCAAGTCAACAGTTTTTAACTAGAACCACTTAGTATTAACATACAAAATACAAGAAAGAAAACTTCACTATTGCAAGTGTCTTTTATTACTGCAACTCAAAGTACAAGGACACAAAGAAACACAAACAATGAAGTAAACGAAGCTAGAGTCATTATGGGCAAAGGCCTCCATGCCTGGAGCTAGTCCCGCACTTCTCCACCCGCTTCCGGAGCTCCATGATCGTAAGCTTCAGCTGCCTGAAGTTGTGCTCTCCCCTGTGGTCGGGGTGGACCTCCTAGTGGTGGTGGTGGTGGTAGAGCCTCAAAATGTCATCCACCACCTACCGCTCAACCAGCTCCTCGGCCGCATCCGCCTGCTCCCTGTTGACCGCCACGGTCGAATCTCTGCCTCTACCTGGGTGGTCCCTCAGCCATCTGTTGCCCCTCTGCATGGCGGCCCGGGCAGTCACGAGCCATGTGGCCCTGCCCGCCGTATGCATAGCATTGTCTGCCACTCGTAAGATTGGCTCTATTGCGTGTTCCCCGAACCTATGAGCTAGTGTCCTGAGGTCATCTGCCTGATGGTCTGGTCCTCCTAGACCCCTGTGACATCCGTCGACTGCCAGCTACAGATGACTCTACTACATCCCACCCTGCGGTAGGTCTCACTGCTGGTGTAGGCTCAGCAAGAAAGCTCTCTATGAGAAGATCTCGCTCCAGTACTCCTGCCTCTGTCGGAATGATGAGGGAGATCATTGATGCCCTGATTTCATGCCTCAGTCCCTGCTCGAAGGTCTGGGCCCGGAAGAATGGGTCCCGTACCATGTTCGTCAAATAGCGCGATAGATTAGTAAATCTCACCGAGTACTGGGCGACCGTCATGTTGCCCTACCGCAGCTGTAGAATCTCCTGGCTGCGCACCACACGGAGGGTGGCTGGGACGAACTCCGAGCGAAAGAGGCTCTCAAATTCCGTCCAGAGGACATGTGCCTCGTCGTGCACCTGGAGCATCAAGCTCCACCATCTTCCTACTGTCGCGTGCAGGAGGCTCGCTGCAAGGATCACCATGAGGTCAGCTGGTGTCCCCACTAACCTAAAAACTCGCACAACCGCCTCCATCCAATCCTCAGCTACCTGAGGGTCCATCTCCCCATAAAACCCGGGCAGTCTCTGATGCTGAAACTCGTGCAGTACACTAAGGCAATGTGTACTCTTAGCGGCTGGGGCTGGTAGAATTGGTGGCTCGGCGGGTAGAGGTACTGCCGGTGCCTCTGCTGAAAAAAGGGCCCTGCATTGTGGCCTCGTCGCTCGATGGGCTGTCATCTCGCACAAAGCTCGGAACCCTAGCTGGCTGCCATCGTGGGGCCATCCTGAAAAGAAATAGGTGTTCCATGGTCAAACAGTATACCTGGTGAGATGACACAAAGTAATCACAAATAAGACTTTTGAAACACACATGCAATCAATGTTTTCGTGCACTGAGTCGGAAATCAGAAGTCAGGGTCCTGGTGTACGGATACGTCGGCCGCCGCACCAACACTGGACTCCCTGGACTGATAACCACACTCAATACCCTTAACACTATTGCTTTACATAGAAGAAAGATCAGAGTCCTAAGTTCTACGGTAGAACCGAACTCCTCTGATACCAATTTGTCATGACCCATCCTCGGACCCATGTCGTGACTAACCCAAACCTACCTTCCATAGGCAAGGGGCTGGTGACTAGCACCAAAGGCACAAATTCTGACAAAAAGGGGAAGGCATTGCCTTTATAAAGTAAACAAACACCACAGAATAAGCCAGCAGAAGTAAATACTAAGTAATCACAAGTACAAGTAAGTGCGGAAAAGTAAGTGGGCCAGAATACAAACCCAAACAGAAAGTAAAATACAACTAGAAAGGAAGTACAGCGACTGAAAAGTAAAGCAGCAACGCCGAGCCGTCCACTAGAAATCCAACCTGAAGGGTGGGTACAGATAGCCTCCTCATCTCCTCGGGTCCTGTCGTCTGCCCCATGTACGTCCCACCCAGTGGTCCACCTCCAGGTACCGACTTGTCGTAAATCCACCTCCAGGCACTAACTCATCGTGAGTTCCTCCTCCGGGAACCGTCTCGTCATGAGTTCCTCCTCCGGGAACCGTCCAGCTCTAGAAGCCTCAACCTCGATCAGTGATGTCTATCGTCTATAACCAACACAACGTAGTGCAGGCAAAGCCCGTGCAGGGGTGAGTATACGATACTCAGTAGGGACCCCGAGACCCCCAAAGGTCTCCCAGAATCCATAAAGGATAAACCACAAAGGAAAGATACAATCACGAAGTAACATCCAACACTATTTAGGTATATGCGCATACATATACCTAAGTCATCAATTTAAGTTCAGCTCCATCATCCGAGCCCAAGTTCGATCACGTCCACATAGGATAGTACAGCCCAATCCACACAGGAAATCACAACCCAATACACATAGGAAAGAACAACCCAATCCACATAGGAAAGCACAACCCAATCCACATAGGAAAGCAAGTCAATCATATCGAAGATAATGATTGAAATTCAAGACTCATCTCACATAGGTATACTTCTTCTTAAGGTGATAGAGATGATCATATATAGCCACTGATTCATCTAAGTTGGGACCCACGTAGGATACTAAACCAGTTAAGCTGTTGGACCCACATAGGATACAGACCATCCACTATGCCAGACCCACGTAGGATACAAGAACAGAGTCAATACTGCCAGACCCACATAGGACACAAGAACAGTAGTCATCACTGTCAAACCCATGGAGGATTTTAGAACGGTCTTCATCGCTGTCGAACCCACGGAGGATTTCAGTACAGTCTTCATCGTCATCGAACCCATGGAGGATTTCAGTATGGTCTTCCTCACTGCCGAACCCATGGAGGATTTTAGTGCAGTCTTCATCGCTGCCGAACCCACAGAGGATTTCAGTGCAGTCATCGTCACTGCCAAACCCATGGAGGATTTCGGTGTAGTCTTCATTGCTGCCGAACCCACGGAGGATTTCAGTGCAGTCGTCGTCGCTGCCGAACCCACGGAGGATTTCAGTGCAGTCATCATCGTCATTGCAGTCGCAGCTAGCTCTAGGGTTCCCGCACACAACATGCTCATTTCTGGGAGGGTCCGTTCCACGAGCCAAAGGGGGTCGATACATCAACTGACACGTAGTCCACAGTTGATGTATCCCAAAGTTCCGTCTCAACAAAAGGAACTCAACGCGACAGACGGCGCGTCAATCGGACGCCCGGTCTGAGAGTTATTGGTTTTTTCATTCCAGGGGCCCGGTTGGTTTTTAAGTCAAAACCAACCTGAACACACTCCAACTGCATCCAAACCTCAAGAGGAGTAATCCAAAAGGTCTGTCTCACTAAGAGGAATCCAACAAAGTCGACGGCACATCAATCGGACGTCCGGAGCTCAAGTTATAAGCGTTTCCGCTCCAAGGGCCCGGTTGGTTTCGTGTTTGAACCAACCCGGACATAACCAAAGTCCTCTAGAACCTTGAGTGTAATATACTAAAACAACCATCTCGATCTAAGGATCGCATCTCAACTAACGGTGCGTCGATCGGAGGTTCGTAGCCCAAGATACGGGCGTTTAAACGAACTATCCGGTTTTTAGGGGGTTTTGGGCCCAGACCGACCCGGACCAGGACCCCCTGGGTCGGCCCGAACCGAGTCCGGGTTCGGCCCATTAGGGCGCGGCCCGGCCCCGCTGACGCGGCACGGCCTGGCCGGCGCAGCCCGGTGTGGCCAGCTCGGCACCGGCCGAGCCGAGCGGAAAGGGGGGGGCGGCTGCCCCCCTTGATTGAAACTGCGGCCCCCATGTGGGGGCCGCTCCCTTTGCCAGCAGGGGGTTACGACCCCCAGCCTTCTCCGATAGGCCATCCCGGCCGGTTGGCTGGTGCCGCCACAGGACCCTGCGGTCCTGCCCCTCTGACAGACCGGAGGCTGGTGGTTTCGGCCGCCGCTCCCTGCTCCGCCGTGGCCAAAGGTCGCGGCCTTGGTCCGACCGGCGCGGCACGACGGCACCGCGTCCCTCCCCCGCGGCCCCGCTCCGGCCACTGCCTCTTCGTGTTTCTCCGGCGTAGTGCGATGGCGTTGTGCCCCTTTTTTCCGCGGCCCGACTCCGGTCGCGGATTCTTTCGTTCTCAACGGCGGGGCGCGACGGCGCCACGCTTCTTCGCCACATTCCTCTATGTCTCCGCGCGGTGTCATTGCACCGCGCCGCCTTCTTTCGTGCCGCAATGAACAACATCAAAAGGGGGAGGAGGGTCGGACCTGTTCGTGCGGTCCGACCTCCTCCCGCTATAATGATAACAGGCGGCCCAAAATAAAAGACGAAGAATGGCAAGAATATTTCATGAACAAAATTCAAAACCCCTACCTCGATGAAGTCGTCAAACGAGGTTCGTCGCTGAAAAAGGACGTCGCGGAAGATGACGTTGCGGAATACAGCGTCGCGGAAGATGGAATCGCAGATAGATGCTCTGTAAGTGTCATCGGCGTTCGCTCGAAGAAAGATGTGGCGTGTCATCGTTCTCCGAAGAAGGTGTGACCGCGTTCTTCGTCGAGGTACAAAAGTTCTTCGCTGGAAAGATGGAGTTCTTCTAATATGAAGAACGCTCTCCCCCTCTTAATGCAATGAAGCAACCAAGAAATAAAATAAGTCCTTTGCCTTATTTTATTACCTTTGCCAACTTTTTTTTAAAATTCAAACATTCAAAATGATTTCCCTTCATTTAATTAAACTTAACTTGTCAAAATTAAATGGAGTGATAATTGGGCAACATAAATGACAAGAGAGGTTTTAAAAAGGAGTTAGGGAAAATAAATGAAAAGTTGGGGAATCGTGGGGGCCCCACCTCATCTTAAATTCTCACAAGGGGAGTTAGAAAATCAGCAGGTCCCACCCCAACTCCATCACATGGACTAAACCTCTTATGAAAGTGGAATAAAAATTATTACACGATTTTATTTCACTTTAAACTTAGTGCATTTTTTAACAACTACACCCGAGCAAACGAAACTCCAGTAAAGGTGTTCCTAAGAAATTATCGGCGCTGTGGTTTCATTGGTGCCCTCGTATTTCGATTCCGAGCACCAGTTCAAAAGTTAGAAAAACCCACTCGTTCGTTCACTGAATGTACCCGAGCTAAACTTTGGAAATTGATTCCGGGCACACCGGGCCTCGGATTCAGGTGCTGTCAGAAACTACGTACTCGTAAAATCCCAAAGAAAATTAAGAAAAAATTTCCCTTGAAATTTATGGGTTTTTATATTACTCCCACCTCAGGGCTTTACATACCCGTAAAGATACATCACAAACTAGGGGAACAAATGAGGATACTCAGCACGCATATGAGCCTCCCGCTCCCAAGTGCTCTTCTGGAGGTTCTCGTGCTGCCATCTGATGCGCACTAGAGGAATCGACCGCCCACATAGGACCTGCTCCTGTCGATCCTCGATCTCCACCAGGACCTCCACAAAAGTCGCCCCATCATCAAAGTCCCACTCCCCATGGTCGATGATATGTGTCAGGTCGTGCACGTATCTCCTCAGCTGAGATATGTAGAAGACGTCGTGCACCCGATTCAACTGAGGTGGTAGATCCAGGCGATAAGCCACATCGCATATCCTGCTGAGAACCTGGAATGGTCCAATGAAGCACGGAGATAACTTACCGCCCCGGCCAAATCTCCATAATACACGTCGAGGTGAGACCCACAAGAAAACGCAGTCTCCATCCTCGAACTCTAGTGGTCTTCGCATCCTATCATTATAAGACTCTTGCCAGCTCTGAGTTGTCCTAATCCGCTCCTGGATGACCTGGACCTTCTCTGTCGTGTCCTGGACCATCTCTGGTCCCACAAGTGCTGACTCCCCAGGGTCTGTCCAGCACAGTGGTGATCTGCAAGGTCGGTCGTACAATGCCTCGTATGGTTCCATCCCGATGGTGGAGTGGTAGTTGTTGTTGTACGCGAACTCCACCAAGGGTAGGTGGTCCTCCCAGTTGCAACCAAAGTCGAGGACACATGCACGGATCATGTCCTTGAGATTCTGAATGGTCCTCTCTATCTCACCATTCGTATGAGGGTGAAAGGCGGTGCTCAGACGTAGCTGCGTCCCGAATGCCTCCTGCAACCCCTTTCAAAGCCAGGAAGTAAAGCGAGAATCTCAATCGGAGACGATTGATGATGGCACACCATGAATCCGTACAATCTCTTGAACGTAGAGATGTCCCAAGCTCTCTACTGAGCCCTGCTCGCTTATGGGTAAGAAGTAGGCCGACTTGGTGATTCGGTCGAAAATCACCCAAATGGAGTCATGACCTCTGGAAGTACGTGGAATTCCAGTCACGAAATCCATATATATCTCGTCCCACTTCCACTCCGGGACCTCCAAGGGATGTACCAAGCCTTCTGGTACCTGGTACTCCGCCTTCACCTGCTGACAGGTGAGGCATCGAGAAATGAACTCAGCTACAGTCTTCTTCATACCCGGCCACCAGTGTTGTCGTCTGAGATCCTGGTACATCTTTGCCACTCCTGGATGTACCGCTAAAGGGGAAGTGTAAAACTCCCTCAGCACCTCCTCCTATAAAGTAGCTGGTACCAAGGTACGTCCTCTGAAAAGGATGGTGTTCTCTCCTCCCATAGAGAATCCATCAGGTGCCTATCCTGAGGATATCTGCGCATGTCGTGTCTCACAGTCAACATCCCCATGTTGTGCCTCTCTGACCCGCTGTAGTAGTGGAGGAGTGATTGTGAGTGACTGAAGAAAGGCTGCTCCATCTCTATCCACGAAGGATATCTGCAAAGCGGATAACTGCTCTATCACCTCCCCGAGTATCTAAATGCCCGTCCTCCTGCTGAGAGCATCAGCTACTACTTTTCCCTTTCTAGGAGTATAGACTATCTCAAAGTCATAGTCCTGGAGGAACTCGAGCCATTGCCGCTGTCTCAGGTTCATGTCCTTCTGTAAAGAAGATGTAACTGAGTCTCTGGTGGTCAAAATAGACTTTAAATCGCTCGCCCATCAGATAGTGTCACCACATCTTCAGAGTGTAGACCACTGCTGCTAACTCTAGGTCATGGGTAGTGTAGTTCTGCTCATGTTGCCTCAACTGATGTGACCAGACGAAGGGTTTCCCCTTCTTCCTTAACATTCTACAAAGATGGAAATATTTCTCCTTTGCCGAAAAGAGAAATCTGGTCTCATCCCCTGGATGAACCACGTTCCTTGCCTAATATATTCAATCCCATCATGATCAGTTAATTCATGCCATGCATGACGTCATAAGGCCTCGACGCTGCTACCTAGAGATCCAACCGTTACTCTCACCTCCAAGGGTTGAGTCACATTGTCGGCATCAGTGTGTGGTCACTGGGTCTCCTCGAGTAGGAATCTCGTATGTGAGGGTCAAGTCAACATTTTTTAAACGGAACCTCTTAGTATTAACATACAAAAGACAAGAAAACAAACGTCACTATTGCAAGTGTCTTTTATTACTACAACTCAAAGTAAAAGGACACAAACAACGAAGTCAACGAAGCTAGAGGAATTATGGGCAAAGACCTCCATGCCTGGAGCTAGTCCCGCACTTGTCCACCAGCTTCTGGAGCTCCATGATTATAAGCTTCAGCTGCCTGAAGTTGTGCTCTCCCATGTGGTCGGGGTGGACCTTCTAGTGGTGGTGGTGGTGGAGCCTCAAAACGTCTTCCACCACCTACCGCTCGACCAGATCCTCGGCCTCGTCCACCTTCTCCCTGCGGACCGCCACGGTCGAACCTATGCCTCTGCCTGGGTGGTGCCTCAACCGTCTGTTGCCCCTCTGCATGGCGGTTCGGGCAGTCACGAGCCATGTGGCCCCGCCCGTCGTATGCATAGCACTGTCTGCCACTCATAAGACTGGATCTGCTGTGTGTGCCCCGAACCTCAGAGCCAGTGTCCTGAGGTCATCCGCCTGATGGTCTGGTCCGCCTGGACTCCTGTGACATCTGTCGACTGCCAACTGCAGATGACTCTACTACGTCCTGCCCTGCGGTAGGTCTCGCTGCTAGTGTAGGCTCATCAAGAAAGCTCTCTATGAGAAGATCTCGCTCCAGTACTCCTTCTTGTGTCGGAATGGTGAGAGATATCATCGATGCCCTGATCTCATGCCTCAGTCCCTGCTCGAAGGTACGGGGCCGAAAGAATGGGTCATGTACCATGTCTGTCGAATAGTGCGAGAGATTGGTAAATCTCGCCGAGTACTGGGTGACCTTCATGCTACCCTGCCGCATCTGTAGAAGCTCCTAGATGTGCACCGCACGGAGGGTGGCTGGGACGAACTCCGAGCGAAAGAGGCTCTCAAAGTCCGTCCAGAGGAAAGATTCCTCGTCATGCACCTAGAGTATCAAGCTTCACCATCTATCTGATGCCGTGTGCGGGAGGCTCGCTGCAAGGATCACCATGAGGTCAGCTGGTGTCCCCACTAACCTGAAAACTCACACAACCGCCTCCAGCCAATCCTCAACTGCCTAAGGGTCCGTCTCCCTGTGGAACCTGGGCGGTATCTGATGCTGAAACTCATGCAGTGCACTAAGGCGACGTGCACTCTCAACGGCTGGGGCTGGTAGAATCGGTGGCTCGGCGGGTAGAGGTATCACCGGTGCCTCCGCTGAAAAAAGGGCCCTGCACCGAGGCCTCGTCGCTTGATGGGCTGTCATCTCGCACAAAGCTCGGAACCCGAGCTGGCTGCCGTCATGGGGCTATCCTAAAAAGAAACAGGTGTGTCATGGTCAAACCGTATACCGTGAGCTGACACAAAGTAATCACAAATAATACTTTTGAAACACACATGCAATCAATGTTTTCGTGCATTGAGTCGGAAATCAGAAGTCAGGGTCCTGGTGTACGGATACCTCAGCAGCCGCACCAACACTGGACTCCCTGGACTGATAACCACACTCAATACCCTTAACACTATTGATTCACATAGAAGAAATATCAGAGTCCTGAGTTCTGCGGTAGAACCGAACTCCTCTGATACCAATTTGTCACGACCCATCCTCGGACCCGTGCCGTGACTACCCCAAGCCCTCCTTCCATAGGCCAGGGGCTGGCGACTAGCACCAAAGGCGCAAATTCCGACAAAAATAGGAAGGCATTGCCTTTATAAAGTAAAAAACACCATAGAGTAAGCTAGGAGAAGTAAACACTAAGTAATCACAAGTAAAAGTAAGTGTGGAAAAGTAAGTGGGCCAGAATACAAACCCAAACAGAAAGTAAAATACAACTGGAAAGGAAGTATAGCGACTGAAAAGTAAAGCAGCAACACTGAGTCATCCACTGGAAATCCCACATGAAGGGTGGGTACAGATAGCCTCCTCAGCTCCTCGGGTCCTGCCGTCCGCCCCGTGTACGTCCCGCCCAGTGGTCCACCTCCAGGTACCAACTCGTTGTAAATCCACCTTCGGGCATTGACTCGTCGTGAGTTCCTCCTTCGGGAACTGTCTCGTTGTGAGTTCCTCCTCCGGGAACTGTCCAGCTCTATAAGCCTCAACCTCGATCAGTGATGTTCGTCGTCTGCAACCAACACAACATAGTGCGGGTGAAGCCCATGCAGGGGTGAGTATACGATACTCAGTAGGGACCCCGAGACCCCCGAAGGTCTCCCAGAATCCAAAAAGGATAAACCACAAAGGAAAGATACAATCACGAAGTAACATCCAACACTACTTATGTATATTCCCATACATTTACCTAAGTCATCAATTCCAGTTCGGATCCATCATCCGAGCCCAAGTTTGATCACGTCCACATAGGATAGTACAACCCAATCCACACAGGAAAGCACAACACAATCCACATAGGAAAGAACAACCCAATCCACATAGGAAAGCACAACCTAATCCACATAGGAAAACAAGTCAATCATATCAAAGATAATGATTGAAAGTCAAGAGTCAGATCACATAGGTATACTTCTTCGTAAGGTGATAGAGATGATCAGATATAGCCACTAATTCATCTAAGCTAGGACCCACGTAGGATACTAAACCAGCAAAGCTGTCGGACCCACATAGGATACAGACCAGCCACTCTGCCAGACCCACATAGGATACAAGAACAGAGTCAATACTGCTAGACCCACGTAGGATACAAGAATAGTAGTCATCGCCATCGAACCCACGGGGGATTTCAGTACGGTCTTCATCATTGCCGAACCCATGGAGGATTTCAGTGCAGTCTTCATCGTCGTCAAACCCACGGAGGATTTCAGTACGGTCTTCATCCCTGCCGAACCCACGGAGGATTTAAGTGCAGTCTTCATCGCTGTCGAACCCACGGAGGATTTCAATGCAGTCATCATCGCTGCCGAACCCATGAAGGATTTCAGTGCAGTCTTCATCTCTGCCGAACCCACGGAGGATTTCAGTGCAGTCGTCGTCGCTGCCGAACCCACGGAGGATTTCAGTGCAGTCATCATCGTCATCGCAGTCGCAGCCAGCTCTAGGGTTCCCACACACAGCATGCTCATTTTCAGGAGGGACTGCTCCATGAGCCAAAGGGGTTCGATACATCAACTGACATGTAGTCCAGAGTTGATGTATCCCAAAGTTCCGTCGCAACAAAAAGAACTCAACGTGACAGACGGTGCGTCAATCGGACGCCCGGTCTGAGAGTTATTGGCTTTTTCATTCCAGGGGCCCGGATGGTATTTAAGTCAAAACCAACCCGACCGCACTCCAACTGCATCCAAACCTCATGAGGAGTAATCCAAAAGGTCCATATCACTAAGAGGAATCCAACAAAGTCGACGGCACATCAATCGGACGTCCGGAGCTCAAATTATAAATGTTTCCGCTCCGAGGGCCTGGTTGGTTTCGTGTTCGAACCAACCCAGCCATACACAAAGTTCTATAAAACCTTGAGTGTAATATACCAAAACGACCGTCTTGATCCAAGGATTCCATCGCAACTAACAGTTCATCGATCGGAGGTCTGTAGCCTAAGATACGGGCGTTTAAACGAACTGTCCGGTTTTTAGGGGGTTTTGGGCCCGGACCGACCCGACCTGAGACCCCCTAGGTCGGCCCGAACCGGGTCCGGTTCCAGCCCATTAGGGCGCGGCCTGGCCCAGTGCTGTGGCCCCGCCTAGCCGGCGTGGCCCGGCCCCGCCGGCGCGGCCCGGTGCGGCCGGTCCGGCCTGGGCGGCCAGTTGGCCCGGCGCGGGCGAGGCCCGGTGTGGCCAGCTCGGCATTGGCCGAGCCGAACAGAAACAGGGGGCATCTACCCCCCTTGATTGAAATCGCAGGCCCCACGTGGGGGCCTCTCCTTTTGCCAGCCGGGGGTTATGACCCCCAGCCTTCTCCGAACGGTCGGCCCAGCTGGTCGGCCGGTGCCGCCGCGGGACCCCGCGGTCCCGCCCCTCCGACACGCCAGCGGCTGGTGGTTCCGGCCGCCGCTCTCTACTCCGCCGCGGCCAAAGGCCGCGGCCTTGGTCCGACCGACGCCGCGCAACGGTGCCGCATCCCTCCGCCGCGGCCCCGCTCCGGCCGCGGCCTCTTCGTGTTTCTCCAGCGCGGTGCGACGGCGCCGCGCCCCTTTTTTCCGCGGTTCAACTTTGGCTACGGATTCTTTCGGTCTCAATGGCGTGGCGCGACGGCACCGCGCTTCTTCGCCGCATTCCTCTATGTCTCCGCATAGTGTCGTTGCACCATACCGCCTTCTTTCGAGCCGCAATGAACAACATCAAAAGGGGGAGGAGGGTCGGTCGTGTTCGTGCGGTCCGACCTCCTCCCATTATAATGATAACAGGCTGCCCAAAATAAAAGACGAAGAACGGAAAGAATATTTCACAAACAAAATTCAAAACCCCTACCTCGATGAAGTCATCCAACGAGGTTCGTCGCGGAAAAAGGATGTCGCGGAAGACGGCGTTGCAGAAAACGGCATCGCGGAAGACGGCGTCGCGGATCGATGCTCCGTAAGCGTTGTCCGCATTCGTCCGAAGAAAGATGCGGCGCGTCGTCATTCTCCGAAGAAGGTGTGACGGTGTTCTTCGTCGAGGTAGAAAAGTTCTTTCCCGGAAAGATTGAGTTCTTCCAATATGAATAACGCTCTCCCCCTCTTAACGCAACGAAGAAACCAAGAAATAAAATAAGGCCTTTGCCTTATTTTATTACCTTTTCCAACTTTTTTTTAAAATTCAATTATTCAAAATGATTTCTCTTCATTTAATTAAACTTAACTTGTCAAAATTAAATGGAGTGATAAGTTGGCAACATAAATGACAAGAGAGGTTTTAAAAAGGAGTTAGGGAAAATAAATGAAAAGGTGGGGACTCGTGGGGGCCCCACCTCATCTTAAATTCACACAAGGGGAGTTAGAACATCAGCGGGTCCCACCCCAACTCCCTCACATGTACTAAACCTCTTATGAAAGTGGAATTAAAATTGTAACACGATTTTTATTTCACTTTAAACTTAGTTCATTTTTTAACAACTACACCCGAGAAAACGCAAATCCAGAAAAGGTGTTCCTAAGAAATTACCAGCGCTGCAGTTTAATTGGTGCCCTCGGATTTTGATTCTGAGAACCGGTTCAAAAGTTATAAAAACCCACTCGTTCGATCACTGAACGTACCCGAGCTAAACTTTGGAAATTGATTCCGGGCACACTGGGCCTCAGATTCAGGTGCTGTCAGAAACTGCGTACTCGTAAAATCCCAAAGAAAATTAAGAAAAAATTTCCCTTGAAATTTACGGGTTTTTACATGGATTCTGACCTATGACTAACCTATCATGAGTAGTTTTCTACATATAACATTATGGTGTCCATAGTTTTTTCCTTTGAGATATGACATTATGTGAAGTTATGATTCACTTTGGTTTACAACATTTGGACCAGCAGTGGTTGAGTGAGTCACATGGTCTAACCCTGTGAGGGCATAGTGTGGCATTAAATCCTTAGCATAGGATTGTGATCTCCTCAATAGGATGATCTTGGATAGAGTTATTGAATCCATCCAGATAGGTTAGGGTGGGATCCTCTATAATATCATTTTCCCTATATTTGTTTCTTTGTATCATCGTGAGCAACACTACATGGGAGGTGATCCCCTATCTAGTATGATATCCCTATAAGGTTTTTGGAATCATTGGATATATGATCCCTTATATAGAGGGTGGTTTTAGTTGGTTTTTGAAATCATTGAATATATGATCCCCTACTCAGCAGAAAATTTCAATAGGGTTTTGGAATCATTGGGTATACGATCCCCTACTTTGCGAGTTGTGTTAGGTGAGGTTTATAGAATCTTCATGACCAACACTACATAGACATCAATACCCTATCTAAGTGATATGATCTCTTGAATTTCATTTTGGGTTGTCGTGTATCCCAATGGATCCTATGAGTAATCTTCTTTTTGAGTGAGATCCTTAGGTTATGGGATTTAATTCATGGTTCCCCTCAATGGATTCTATGAGTGATCCCCTATCTGAGGATATGTGGTCTTCAATATTCTAGACTGGGTTCATATTTTCCCCCAACAGATCTTGGGAGTGATCCCCTTTCTGAGAGATGAGACCGTTTCATGGTTCTATAAGGGTTAGTAGTGTCCCCCATCATGAATGGATGATATCCCTTATCTTAGTATTGAGATACATTGGGTTCTAGTGTGACTTTCTTCATGGCAATATCTGATGGGCATGTTCACTAAAATGTATGCCACCTGGGATGGTATGGGTGTACCATTGGATTTGTGATGCTCGATGGAGTGGTATCTATAATACATAAAATCATGTATGGTAGAGTTGTTCCCTATGGATTATATCTCTCAAACGAGTTCCATTTGGGATGGTGAAGCTCATGGAGGGTGTTCTCTTGGGTGTGTGGTACCTTTGAGTCTCAAGTAGAGTCATATCGCTAACTATGAGTTCAGAACCTCATGAGACTTGGACTCTAAGATGACTATATCTGGGTGTTTTCTTGGTTTTCTTATAGTGTTGTCACATTCCTTGGTTGAAACACCATGTGTACTAAGCCAAATAGTTGTGTATAGTTTAGGATGTTCAATATTGTGATTATATCTCATTTGGGTTCCCTATGGATGGGTTGAGTAGACTGTTTCCTTTTAGTTGATCCCTTTTCTTTTGGGTTTTTGGGGTACCTACTAGGTATTTTTATACTCACACCTACATGAGATTTTCCCGCTCATGTTATGTCTTGTGCAGACCATAGGCATTTCGATGGAGTCCTAGGAGGACCAAAGGCAGGTGGATTTTAGTGGACTAGACTGAACGAGGTGTTTTCTAGAGCTAGGCTAAGGAGCATACCATCGGTTTCATTTTACAGTGATCCCCTCCCTATGAGAAATTTGGATGCTATTGTATTTTTCTTTTGGTGTGCATGTGTTTTTTCCCTTTCTTTACTTTTGTTGTACTCTGGTTTGGGATAGATGTATGCATGCATTTAAGTTTCTATCTTTTTATATCTCTGCACTATTTCAAGGATATGTTTGTGGGTGCATGTGTATAGGTACCTTAGGATAAGACCTCCCATGTGTGTGATATTTCTACTCCAAATTAGATGTTATCCCTTGTCCTATTAAGGCGGGCTTGGGGAGTCATGGCTTGAGCTCTATTGGTTCAGGTCATATAGAGTGGTGTCATAGCAGGTTTTACTTTGGGACCGTAGTGTTGTGAGCTTGGTTTCGGTAACATAGAGATATAGTTAGAGTGTTTCAAGTTTAGGTTTCATGTCAGGGACTCCAGTGTTAGAGAATCATCCGACATATCCATTCACCGGGGTTCTGATAACCTTCCTATTGACTCGGTACATTAGGGAACTGGTTGTAGGGAATTTTGGTACATGCATCATATAGGAATGGGTTTTGGTTTTTCTTATCCTTCTTATGTCAGATCCCCAGATATACTATTTGACTGTGGTGCATCTTGATTTGATTTCAGGATGCCTCTATGGTGATAGAAAAATAGGGATCCAAAATGAAATTTTGATAATGATTTTTCCCTTGATGAGGATTTATTGTAGAGCACTAGTTCAAAAGATGGACCTTTAGATGGTCGCCACCACCCATCGAGTAGAAAGTTGTACTAGAATTTTGATTCGATGATGCACACAGGATGGGTGTGATTCATGAGTTCTAAAGGCAGCGGCCTCTGAGGTATCAGTATAATCCATACCCCTAGGTAGCTGATGACTAGCTTGAGGCAGTCACATGTGTTTTATACCTTGTGAGGATACCTCCTGATCAGAGGGTGGTCCTAGCGGTGAGTATTCTATAGGTTTTGGTTGGGTGATTGTGTAGTTTGGTGACACAGACCCATAATGAGGTGCCACTATCTTGGGTATAGTTTTATCAACTCTTTGGAGAAGATTTAAATCCATCCACGTTGAGATTTTTGGGTATCCAGGAGATTCTATAGCTTCATATGGATAGCATATCCATGGAAGTGTACTCAGTGAGGTTCACAGATCTAACATGATGCTCCCTAGATATGGTTAGGGGTCCTTTTTTAGATAATGGACCTTCAATAAGGTCTTATGTTAGGAGATCAGGGCATCAGTGGTGTCTTTGTTCATTTACACCTATATTGTAGTGCTTGAGTAGGCCTTGGTGGTGGAGAGATTTCTGGCTAAGTAGACACCAACTATTAGTGTTGGTAAAACAGGATATGATACCTCAGTAGTGAGTATCTGATGAAAGGATCAGGGCTTCGGGCATGTGACATACTTTAGGAGATGATACTAGGATAGAGAGTATAAGGCTTAGGGTTTTCAGACAAGTTTTGGTTATCTATAGGATAGGTGGTGTTACTCTTGCGATGGTCAGGGACATCTTGCTAGATATTGTCCAATCTACTAAGATGCTAAGAGGGAGACGATTGGTGGACCTCTTTAATAGAGGTAGCATTTTGAGAATGTATTTATGCATGATGGTGGATGTGGTGGAGGATAAGGGAGAGCAGTAGTAGGTGATATATGGTACGAGTTTCCACCACCACCCCTCGGTGGTCCCCGCCAAGCTCAGGGAGTTGCAGGATGGGGGAGAGGACAGCTGCAGGCCATAGAGGGCTTTGACCTAGAGGATCCTATGGTGATTAGACATATGATTTGTGTCATTTATAATTTCTTTAGTAGTATTAATAGACACTATTGTGAGGTACCCTTTTCTTTCCACTTCTTTCTTGAGCTTTTATCTAGGGTGATGTGGTACGTTGGTAGAACCCTATATCAGTTTTATTGATGTAGCTTCAGATACACAAGGAAAATGGATTATTCCCCAACTAAGACATGTTTTTGTGACATGAGAAAAATTGTGTGGTCGATTCAGTACCACCCAAAGAGGATATTGTTGATGTGTGGTGGATGATTCTATGTTACTTGTGTATTCAGGGTGGTTTTGTGAGTTATTGGTTTGTGTATAGGGTTGGTAAGACCTAGTGTTTACACTTGGGAAGCCCTAGGTTTTTTGTTGGTATCCTCGTGTTCTCAGAATCATATTTTTATGCGAGATTCTTGAGGAGGTCATGGTGATGTTTTTCATGGATTCATATTCACAAGACATAGGGATTCCTCCCCCACTAAGATTCTTTCTTGATACGTGATACAAAACTATGTGGGTGAGTCAGTGCCACCAAAAGTAGATAGTATCGAGGTGTGTTGTATGGATCCTTTTTCCTGTGTATGGGTTAGTATGGTTTCATGCCACTAGACCATTTTGGTGGCAATTTGGTGAGTTCTTGGTTATTTCCCACCCATAGCAGCTGAAGAGATGTGTTCCTATTGGTTTCATGATGTCGACCTGGTTTGAGATGGATGTGGGTGTGGTTTGACCTTTGTGGTTCCCCTGAGAGCATGCTTGTAGGTAGCATGGGAACCCTTGGTGGCCTTTGTGGTGGTCTTGGTGGGCTCACTAGCATGGGAGACCCGGTGGAGAGATCAATTTTGTTCCTTCTAACTAGTATTTCACTTTTTAGGGATGAAAATAATTAAGTTTGGGAGGCTGTAGAAACTCAGTTTTTGACTTGTAAGACTTTGGCATATTTATAAAAATATTTATGAAGCTAGGGGATAAGTTAGTGTAGGATTCTAGGGACTGGAGAGGCTCGGTGTGATGATGTTAAAAATATTAAATATATTTTATCACGTGCATGAAGTTTCTTTGGAAACATGGAATAACTCCCTAGAGGATTATTGGATTGGGATTCGGATATAGTGGTTGAGTTCATAACTTCATGTTTAGCCTAGGTGTGAAATAAGATTTGTCAACACCAGGTGTCGAGTCAGAGGTGATTCATTGGAAAGATGTTAAATCAGGTATATTATTTTAATAAAATTAAAACAATATACCTCCCCTCCCCCTTTTTTCATTCTAAATAGGAGGGGTGTAGATCCCCCCCCCCAAGCGATAGATGAACCAAGGCTAAAACCAAAGATAATAGGTGACTCTGATCTCTGATCTTAATAGTAATCACTCTCAGATAGTACTACAGTAGCTCTTGAGCACTTATTTGACCCAAAAGCTTCAGTGTTTTGACACAAGGTAGTTGGTTTTTAATTTTAAGTCCAAATACCCTTTTTATACATCATTTTAAGTTTTTAGATCCCTTAGACACTTTTTAGGGACCCTATAAGGGTCGATCTGTAGGTTTCAGAGGAAACCAAGGTATTTCGAGTATCTCAAAAGGGAATTCCTATCATAATTCCTATTTAAATAGAATGTGGTTCAGTGGAACATGTTGTGTGTTCTTCCCATTTAGGTAAGTTGAATTTTAGATACTACACTCCATGTGTCAAGGTTACACGTCATGTAGTGACCCCATATTGTGTGGTCGTGGGACATAGCCAAGGTAGCTGTGTTGTGGGACACTGCCATGTGGAAGTACACGGACAGAGTATATGGACATGGGGTGTTGTACATGGGAACGGTTTGATGACATGGAAAGTGGCTATTTATCTAAGACATGTCATGTACCATGGGGTACACACCATGTGGGAGACATGGCTGGCCGAGCCATGTGGGGGAAAGGCACGGTAGGGGGCTCAGGTGAGGCAAGACACACCATGGACCATAGTTACACTCCATGCATTCTCACTTACCTATAAAAATAATACTTTTAGATGACACGGTCAGGTGTTCAAGAGGGGACACACACCATGTGGACCCCCTTACACATCATGTAGTCTTCTCTTGGAGATTCTTCTACCTTTCATATATCCTTATTCATGGGTTATATTAGGGCATGTGAGTAGCCTATCCTAAGTAGTTTTCCACATAAAACATGATGGTATCCATAGTTTGTGGGATTGAGATATAACATGATGAAAATTTGTGGGTCACTTCAGTTTTCAACTTTGGGACTAGAAATTGTTGATTGAGTCCCTTAGTCTATCCCTATAAGGGTATTGTTTGGAATTACATCCTCAGTATAGTATTTTTATCCCCTCTATAGGTTGATCTTGGATAGAGTTGTAGAATCCCTCTCGAGAGGCCATGGTGGGATCCATTGTCATATTGTTTTCCCTAGATCGAGTTCTTTGTATCGTCGTGACCAACACTATATGGACGGTGATCCAGTATTTATCAAGATATCCCTATCGGGTTTGTGGAATCATTGGATATATGATCTTCAAAATAGCAGGTGATTTCAGTAGGGTTTTGAAATCTTTGTATATATGTTCCCAAACTCAGCAGATAGTTTTAGTATGTTTGTCTAATCATTGGTTATATGATCCCCAACTTCACGAGTTGTGCCAGGTGTTGTTTGTAGAATTGTGGTGACCAGCACTACACAAGTGAAAATTCCATATCTTAGAAATATGATATCCAGAATGTCATATTGGTTTTTTGTTTCCCCCAGTAGATCCTGGGAGTGATCCCCTTTCTGAGGGAGATCCTTGGGTTACCAGATTGGTTCATAGTGTCCCCAAATGATCTTGGAAGTAATACCTTATCTGAGGATATTTGATTGTTAGTATTCTATACTGGATTCATAATGTCCCCCATAGAATCCTAGGAGTGATCCCCTTTCTAAGATATGATACCATTTTATGGTTCCAAGAGGGTTAGTAGAATCCCCCATCTGGGATGGGTGAGATCGCATATCTAAGTATCAGGATCCACTAGGTTCCATCATGACTTTCTTCATGGAGATATTTTATGATCATGTTCTATCATATGTGTTCCACCTATGATGATAGGGGTGTACCATTATCTTTGTGATACCTAATGGAGTGGTATCTCTCAGGCATACCATCAAGGAAGGTAGAGTTATTCCTGATGGAGTGTATCACCTGAACAAGTTTCATCTGGGATGGCGGAGCTCATGGAGGGTATTCTCCTAGAATTATGTTGCATGTGAGTATTGAGTAGAAACCATTAATTATCTATGAGGTTAGAACTTCATGAGACTTGGATTCTGAGATGATTATATCTGGGTGTTTTCTGGGTTTCCATGTGGTGTTGTCACATTCCTTGGTTGATACACCATTTGGACTGAGCTGACTAATCTTGTATAATCGAGGATGTTCGAGAAGGAGTTTCTGTATCATTTGGGTTCCCTCTATTTGGGTCAAGTGGACTATTTCCTTTCAATTAATACCTTGTATTTTGGGTTTTTTGGGTGCCTATTGGTTATTTTTATACTCACCCCTTCATAGGCATTTCCCACACATATTGTGTCTTGTGCAGACCACAGGCCTTTCGATGGAGTCCTAGGAGGACCCAAGGCAAGAGTATTTTAGTGGACTAGACCAGCTGAGGGGTTTTCCAGAGATAAAAAAAGGAGCTTATTGGCAGTTGACTTTTACATTGATCACCTCATTCTAATCAGGTTGGATGCTTTTTCATTTTTCTTTCGGTGGGCACATATTTTTTTCCCTTTTTGTAGTTCGGTTGTACTCTGGTTTGGAATAAATGTATGCATGCATTTTATTTTATAGATTTTTAGATCTCTACATTATTTTATGGATATGTTTTTGGGTGTGTGTGTCCATATACCTTAGTCTAAGGCCTCCCATGTGTGTCATATGCCTACTCGGCATTGGATGTCATCCCCTAGCCTATAGAGGTGGGCTTGGGGAGTCATGGATCGAGCCCCTTTGGGTTGGTTCGTGACATTGTTAATGCCTTGGGAGGGATTTATAGAGGTATAGGGAGAGTAAATTTTTGCTCAATGGGTTTTTAGTGAATAGTAAATGGAGTTTTAGTGGGTATTTATAGAAACAAATATGGGAATGCTTTATTAATTTCTAAACTTAGGTTTTGGGCTCTATGTGATAATATAATCAAAACCACAAACATTACCATGGTTTTTTCTTATATTTTCTAACAAATAGGATTTTCTTTCCAATATTTTATTAGGTTAATAATTGAAATCATTAAAATAATACCATTCAGGATTTGGAAGTGAGTCATGTTCATAAAGAATTGTTTTGAAAACCTTAATATATAATATAACTTTTAGATGACTCAATATAGGTTTTTAAAATTGATAAAATAACTTAAAAGAAAACTATTTTAAAGTAAAAATATATTTTTGTTCGTTAATTCCCTTTATAGTATATATTACATCACTTTTGGACTATTACGATGTCATAATACATACCGTATATTTATACCAAGTTTAATTTTTACCCAAAAATTAGATTGTCTCAGAAAATTGTGAAAAATTCATCATTGGATAATTTTAACATGATGACTTCATATATGATATTTATTTTACCAAAATAATTTTATAAATATGAAAAATTTTCATTTTTAAAAAAAATATTTGAAAATTGAAAAATACTAGTTTTTACGACACTGAAAACTTTCTAGCCCTTTTAAAAATTACATTGGACTTCATTAAATTAAATTATCATCTATATTTAAATAAATATTATTTAATAAGACTATTTCATGAAAATAAAATTTATTTTGAAATTATTGAATCTATATGAAAAGTATTTTAATTGAAACTAAATATTTTCCAAAAATAAAATTTTAGTTTCTTCATATCAAAATATAATTTTTATCAAACTCATTATATAATAATTTATATATATAAAGTAATAATGAAAATGGATCAATAAAATAATTAATTTATTAAAAATAAAATATAAAATATCATATCATTATATTTTAGATACATAACATCTTATTACACCATCATACGCCCTAAGGGTAAGGTGTAAAATAGTAGTAATTTATTGAGGTGGTTCATCGAACATGGTTTGGGAGTTGATATATATGAGCTTGATCTTCTCCCATAAATGGTTTCTCTTGTTTTTTAGTTGTTTAATCTTACCTTGGGATTGGTCAAGGGAAATTCCCAGTGATTCTATCTCCCTCAAAAGCTCTGATAAATGGGATTCATAGGGTGTAATCTTAATGGTCAAGTTCATAGATTATTACTTATGTGTCAATTAGATCTTATCATAACCCTTAATATATATTAATATTAAAAGTCATTGTAGAAGAGCTATATTATTGATGGTTATGATTATCAATAGTCTTTTAAACCCTTCATACAATTATAGATATATTTTATAATAGTCCAAAATAACAAATGAAATACAGTGCATGTGTTTTCTATACCTACATTAATTAATAAGGAATTTATTCAATCATAAGGAAATTTCATTTATAAAGTTTAGTTTTCTACAATTATCCCCCCTTTAAAAATTTCACCCTTAAAATTTTTATTTTTTATACTATAACATATTAGGGTACTTTTGTTTCATTTCCTATTATGGTTCCCAGGTTTCCTCCTTAAACTTGTGGTTCCACAAAAGTACTTTGACCATATGAATTTTCATTCTTTGTATAAATTTTTCTCTATAATCTAAGATCTTCACCAGCTACTAATAGTATGAAATATCTCTCTACAAAGGACCACTTATGGATTCAGTACATGTGATGGGTTTGGTGTGTACTTTCTTAAGAGGGATACATTGAATACATCATGTACTTGAGATAGGTTGGGTGAGATTGATAGTCAATAGGTCACAACTCTGATAAGATCAAGAACCTCAAAGGGACTTATGTATCTGGTAATAATCTTTCCATTCTTCCCAAACCTCATGATTTTTTTCCATGGTGATATAAGATGGAACACATTATCTATGATCTCAAAATCTTGGTCTTTTTTATGATTGCATACATGTATTTTCTATAAACTTTTCATGGATTTCATATGACACTGATTAGTTTAAACATTCTGTGTTATCTCTTGGATAAGATTAGGATCCAACAACTTCTATTCTCTAACTTCATCCCAACATTTTGAAGTTTGTCACTCTACTCATACAGAGCCTCAAAAGGTGTCATTTGAATTTTATAATGGAAACTATTGTTATATGAGAACTTCATTAGTGGAAGGTGTCAATCCTAACATCCTTATAAATCCATTGAATAAGATCCCAGTATATACTCTATATTTTGGATGGTTCTCTTAGATTGATCATCTATTTGAGGGTGACAAGCAGCCCTAAATCTTGGATCTATATCCAACACTTACTAATGGATTCTCCAGAACCTTGAGGTAAACTTTTTATATCGATTAAATATAATAGAGAGTGTCACTCCATATAGTCTTACCACTTCTCTTATGTATATATTCATAATTTGGTTACTAGATAAATATTTCTTGATATAAATGAAATATGCTGACTTTGTAAGATGATCGACTACCACCCAAATGGTGTTATTTCCTTTAGATGTCTTGGGGGACCAATGGAAAAATCCATGGTTATGTTTTCCAATTTCTATACTAGTATGGTAAATGGTTTCATCATACCCTTATACTTACATCATTCAGCCTTAACTTTTTGGCATACCAATAATCAAAATATGAATTCTTTAATCTCCATCTTTATGTTATCTCACCATAAGTTTTGTTGCAGATATCTATACATCTTAGTATTTCCTAGAAGAATAGAGAATAATGAGATATGAGCATCATCCATAATTTTTCTCTTCAATTATAGTTTTTATGGGGAAATTTTCCAAGTTTCAAACTTTATAACTATATATTTATAAAATTTTATCACTATAATATTCATTACCTTTTTCTTGTTTCTTCTTATTATCCTTTTTACCCTCCTTCATCCCCTCAAGAATGGATGGTTTAGTAATTATTTGAGAAATGTAGGATTAAGTTCCTTTTATGATTCCCATTTCCATCCTTTCAATGTCCAAGAATAGTGTATCCCTTTCAATCCTCATCATGGATAGAGTTGTGGGCTCCTTTATACTTAGTTCATCTACCACTTTATTCACCTTTCAAAGATGGTAATGGATTGAATAGTCATAATCCTTGATCATATTTAACCACATTCATTGGTCTACATTGAGATAATTTTGTATTAATATAAATTTGTGGATTTTATGGTCCATATATAATTCATACTTCCTCTTATAGTGATAATATCTCAAAAAATTCAATGCAAATATCACTACATCCAATTATAGATCATGTGTTATATAGTTCTGCTCATGGATCTTTAAGTGGTTGGAGGAAAAGGCTATCACTTTTTTATTTTTTATGAGTACACAACCCACTCCATTTTTATACACATCATTTTATATCAAAAACTCCTTCCCACTTATGGGTAATGTGAGCATAGGTTCAGTGATTATCCTATTCTTTAACTCTTTAAATATCTCCTTGAAATAAACAGTCCAGACAAAATTAAATCCCTTTCGAGTCATCTAGGTTAGTGGGATTTACAATCATGAGAAGTTTCTTAAAATTTTATGATAGTACCCTGTTAATCCAAGGAAACTATGGATATCTATCATATATGGCTGTCTATTATATCCTTTAATTACTTATGTCTTTGAAGTATCCATAGATATCCCTTTGTTGGTTATAACATGCCTTAGTAATGTTAATTTCTCTATCCAAAACTTGCATTTACAATACTTCATATATAATTTTTACTTTATAAAGGTCTTTAGTACAACATTAAAATACACCTCAGGTTCCTCCTTTATTTTGGAGTATATATGAATATCGCCTACAAATACTTCCAAAAATGTGTTGAGGTAATCCCTAGTGAATCTATCAATTAAGCCCATAAAGATATATGTGGTATTAGTGATTCTAAATTTCATCACTATGAACTCATAGTGCCCATATATTATATGAAAAGTGGTCTTGGGTATATCCTCTTTATTCAACTTTACTTGATAATATCCCGACTGAATATCCACTTTAGATAAGTATTTCACTCCACATATCTAATCAAACAAGTCATCGATCTATGGTAGAGGATACTTCTTCTATATCATTATCTTCTTGATCTCATGATAATCAATACAGAGGCACATTGACCCTTCTTTCTTCTTGATTAAAAGGATCAGTGCACCCCATGGTAAAAAACTTGGGTGTATAGAGCCTTTATACAGATTCTCTTATAGTTCCTTATTTATCTCTTCAATTTTAATAGTTTCCATTCTATTGGAGCCTTGGATATTGGAAAAGATCTGGGTATAAGTTTTATTGAGAACTCATCCACTCGGTTAAAAGGAAGACTAGATAATTCTTCAGGGAATACATCAATATATTCTCTTACAATGGGAATGTTATCAAGGATGGTATTTTCCTTAGTCTAAATCATTTGAGTTAGATACACTTTATCATATGGTAATAATATCCATTCTTGAGATGATTATTACAAATAATATACATCCTTCTCCTTACACTTGTATAATATCAGAGGGTGATTCAAAAATTGGGGGTAATTTGCTTCTCCCATAAATTTATGTTGGATTTATATAATGAAATACAATCCATACCCAAAATAGCTATGAATTCTTCTAAAGGGAGTATCAAAATGTTCATTGAGAAATTAAGCATGAAATATTGATAGGGGAAGTTATATATTTCAGATGAAATAATTGTCTCATTTATCATTTTCATCAACAACTTAACTTACATGTTTTGAGGTGGTGTTTGAATAGTTATAATGAACTTTTGTGATATAAAATAATGTGTAGAACCATAGTCACATTGGACATTTGAAGTTCATGAATGGGCGATAAGCCTTCCTTTCACTATTTTATTCTAATTATAATCATTAATCCAACCAAAATAGACTTAGGGATGTGAATTTTCAAAATATTAAGAATATAAAAAAAAGAAACTATGAACATTTAAGGGATAATCCATAAATGACATGTATTCATTAAACTATGAATTTCTTGGTTTCAATATAAGTTATCCACAACCTATTTTCAAACATTATATATCCTAGGAATTTCTATTCCCTTCATAATGGTTTGTAAAAATCACATGATTAACCAAAGAATATTTGATGAGAGTTTCTAGAAGGGTTTATAGTCTTGGGACTCTTTTTCATGCACCAGGTACAGGTCAAGTTAACACCCAATGATCCTTTTGGAGTTATTACCCCTAGGTACCTCTATTACATGGATGAATCCACTTTCCAATATCTAGACAGGGATATATTTTCTCGAAAAACCAATAAACCTATAATTTATCAAAATTTAGGGATGTTTTCCTATGTTTAGTCTTTTCCCTATGGTTTTTACTAAGGTTTTCCAATCTTAATCCCCAAAAATAACTATACCTTTATCTGATACTAAAAATGATATCCCATATATTTTATACACTTTATTTAATGATCTATTACATTAATATACATAAAAAAATACCAAAATATCAAGAGACCTAGTGTCTTTGTGTAATTAGATACATATCAAAATAACTTGAAATAGGGATAAAATGAAATTATTTAAAACCCCATTAATTACATTAGAAATAAATTATTATTCTAAAACCACATGAGATAACCTAAGGATGTATATTAGAAATGGGTGAGCTATAAATCCCAGTAATGGAATAACCAAAGAATAGCATAAAGTTATGACAACCATGCTCTTTATTACACATTAATTCATGATTTATTACATAAGAGTACACATAATACAACTAGGGAGATCGATAATTATAGTGTATTTGGGAATTAGGTACATTAAATAACAACTTAAAATATGTAATATGTCATCTTTATTGAAAACTTCCTTATCATGCTCATATTATTCTATTGTACTAAAAATAGCATCGGATAACCTGGGGACATACATAAGAAATAGGTGAGCTATAAAGCCAAGTAAGAGAATAAACATGGAATAACATGAAGAAATTAATGCACGTTATATAATAGGTGCATCAATGGGGCATAAAAAGAGTGATAATCATAAAGATGAACAATAAATCATGATATAGCATGATAATCATAAAGGAAACATGCGAAATATAGAAACAACTTATTACACTACAACATAAACACAGGTCAAGTCTAACTGCCAAGACAAAATTAAGGAAAAATTCCCATGATGTGTTAGGTTAACTCCCTAATCCCTTTCATGATGTCTCATGTGACTAAAACATTACCCAATTCATTATAGTGCTATATAATTCCAGGCGCACCCATCACTTTCATTTTATTCTCATACTTAAGTGTGCCACATAGATCATAAAACATGGAATCATTTATCATAAAATTTTATTCCATGATCAAAGAGTGTAGAATAGATACATGTAAGTTCCCAGAAAAATAATTATAATTTCATGAACTTGAGCATCCTTGATATGAAATGGGTATGGGTATTCATTATAAAATTGTTTGGCATGGAAAATTATGGTGAAATTTCTGCAATATAACGGGGGTGTATAAATGTTCATGGGAGGTATTGATGAGATTGAAATGTGTATATCATCATTTAGAAATAAAATGGATAGTAAGGGGGATATTTAAGAACATATACCAACATTATTAAATGAAGATAATAAATATAAAACAAAGAAGATACTTGAATAAAGAGGAGAAGAAGAGGATCCCTTACCACGAGAGGGTGATTTAAAATTCTTGGGAGGAGTTCCTTAAGAGATTGGGGAACCTTGTGGGTACTATATAGGAGTTAGGTAAGATTAATGATGTGATATAAGTTTTTTGAGTAAAAATAAATGGGATATTGGGTGGTTTTATATAGAAAAAGATAGGGGAATTCTTTATTATTTCTCAAACTTAGGTTTTGGACTCTATATAATAAAATAACCAAAACCACAAAACTTACCATGGTTTTTTCCCATGGTTTCTAAAACATAGGGGTGGTTTTAATTATTTTATTAGTCTGAGGGATGATATTATTAAAATAATACCCTTGCTGATATGGAAGTGAGTTATGTCCTTAAAGAAATGATTTTAAAACCTTAAAATATAATATAGGTTTTGTAGGATTCATAAAGGATTTATAAAATTAATAAAATAAACTTAAAATCTCATTACTTTAAAGGTAAACATATATTTGGTCATGGATACCCTTTATAGTATTTATCATATCATTTTTGGGTCATTATGATGTCATAATACACACCGTATATTTATATTGTATATAATTTTTACCCAAAAATTCAATTACGTCAGAAAATTTATGAAAAATGCACTGTTGAATAATTTTGAAGTTATGATTCCAAAAATAATATTTACTTTATCCAAATAATTTTTTAAATATTTTAATTTTTAATTTCAAAATATTAATATATATTTAAATATAAGTTTTGGGTTTTTTTAAAATAATAGTTTTTAAACCCTTATAAAAATTACATTTGTCTTCATAAAAATTATTTGATCATTTATATTTAATAAAAATTATTTAATAATAATATTTTAATAAAATATTATCTATTTAAAAATCCATTAATTCATAAATACCTTAATTTAATTTTAATATTACCCAAAAATATAATTTGTGTCTTATTGTATCAAAATAAAAATCATTTATAAAGTAATGATGATAAAAAGAAAAAATGTATTAATTATTATATATAATATACATATTCATATTATTAGGGTGTTGATATATATATCTATTTAATACACCAGAAAACACCCTAAGAGTATGGTGTGCGATGGTGAGAATTTCACGGGGTGGTTTGGCGTACATAGTTTGGGTCGTGATCTCGATGAGCTTGAACTTCTCCCATAAACAGTTTTTCTCATACTTAAGTTGTTGGATCACATATTGTACTTGGTCAAGGTAAAATACTAGTGATTCTATCTCCCTTAGAAGCTTTGATAAATGGGATTTTTAGGGTATGATCCTACTGGTAGAGGCCATCACTTCCTTTGTCTCTATTAATTGGATTTGTTAAAAGCCTATATTTATACTAATCATATTATCATTTTTATATGGCCATATTATCCACATTAATGATGCTTAATGGTATTTTAAATACTATAGGATATAATTAAACCAAATAAGTGAATGTGTTTTCTATATCCATAATATATAATAATGCATTTAATTAAATCACAAGGTGAAATTTATTTATAAAAGTTTAGGTCATTGCAATCTTCCCCCCTTTAGAAATTTTTTCATATAAATTTTCATTTCACACACCAAAAAAATGATGGTAATTATGTTTCATAACTTCCTTCAGTTCCCACATCGCTTCTTCAAACTTATAATTTCTCTACATCACTTTGACCAGGAGCATTGTCTTATTCTGTATAACTTTTTCTCTATGATCTAAGGTATTCACTGGATACTCTTCATATAAAAGATCATTATCCAATGGTACCACCTCTGTATTTAGTACATGTGAGGGTATAGTATTTACTTACCCAAGAGTGATGTGTGAAACCCATCATGTTCTTGAGATAGGATAGGTGGGAGTTAAAGTAGATAAGCCACCGCTCTGATATGATAAAGGAATTCAAAGGGACCGATGTATCTAGGACTAAGCTTTCCTTTATTCCCAAATATCATGAATTTATTCCATAGAGATATATAGAGGAATACCTTGTCTTCAACCTCAAACTCTAGGTCTTTTCAATGATTATCATCATAGCTCTTTTTTCAACTTTGAGCATTCTTGATGTGCTGCTGAATAGTATTGACATTTTCCACCATTTCCTCAACCATTTTAAGACCTAGTAGATTTCATTCCCCAACTTCATCCCAATATTCAAGTGTTCTAAACCTATTCACATAAATTTATTCATAGGGATCCATTTGGATGTTTGAGTGGAAATTGTTATCGTATGAGAACTCGACTAGAGGAATATTTTGATCCCATCCTTCTTTGACGTCAATTTAGCATGCTCTAAACATTTCCTTGAGTTTCTGGATAGTCCACTCATATTGGCCATTAGTTTGAGGTTGATAAGTCACAATAAAGTTCAACTTAGTATTTAGAGCGTATTGGATACTATTCCAAAAGTTGGATGTAAATTGTGGGTCTTGATTAGATAAAATCGATAGTTGTCATCCATGCAACCTCACCACTTATATAATGTATATCCTTACAAGTTGATCGAGTGAGAAGTCCTCTCGAATTACAATGAAGTGAGTAGTATTTGTAAAAAGATTCACCACAACCCATATAGAACCATTTACTCTTGATGTCTTCCGAACACCAGTGACAAATTCCAAGGTGATGTTTCCCATTTTCATATAGTTATGGGTAATGCTTGCATCATCCCCTTGGATTTTTTCCTTTCCGCTTTCACTTTATGACATATGAGACATCTTGATATATATTTCGTGATCTCCTTCTTCATATTGTCCCATCAATAGTTCTCGCATAGATCTTGATACATATTTGTGCTTCATGGATGGATGAATACAGTAGAACTATGTGCATCATCCAATAACTCCTTTAACTTGAGATTTGATACGACACATAGTCATAACCCAAAACTCACAACTCCTTCTTCATTAAAATTATACTCTAAGGATTTCCCTTTTCTTATAGCTTCTAATTTATTCTAAATTTCCACACCATATCTTCGATAATCCTTTATCTTCTCCAGAATGTATGGTTGAGAAATCATTTATGAAAGGATTGAGGATGTTCCTTCCATTATGATTCCTATGTCAATTCTTTTCAATTCTAATAAGATTAGATCCTTCTCAATTCTCATAAATGATAAAATTTTCGGATCCTTTCTATGTAGAATGTCTGCCACTTTATTTTCTTTCCTATGATGGTAGTATATTTATTATTCATAGTTCTTAATCAGCTCTAACCATCTTCGTCGGTGCATATTCATCTCCTTCTATGTGAATATATACTTGAGGATTTTGTGATCCATATATATTTCACAATTCTCCCTAAAGAGATAATGCCACTATAGTTTTAATGTGAAGATCACTACAACCAAATATAGATCATGATTTGGGTAGTTATGTTCATGAACTTTAAATTTCCTTGAATCATAGTCTATCTATTTATCATTTTACATTAACACACAACCTAATCCCTTCTTTGAATCACTATCATACACCATGAAAAGTTCCCTGCTTTTGGGTAGCAGAAGTATAATCGCAGTGATAAGCCTATTTTTTAACTCCTTGAAACTCTCTTTGAATTAATCATTCCAAACAAACTTGACTCCATTCCGAGTTATCTTGGTTAGAGGGTTTTAAAATAATGATAAATTTATCACAAATTAGTGATAATACTCAACTAACCCAAGGAATCTATGGGATTCTTTCACATATGTTAGCCTCATCCATCCTTCAATTTCTTTTATCTTTGAAGGCTCTATGGATATCCTATTACTTGTGATAATATTATCTAATAATGAGACTTCCTTTAACCAAAACTCACATTTTCTATACTTTTCATAAAGATTCTCCTTTCCTAAGGTTTTTTAGCATAATGATAAGATGATCCTCATGATCCTTCTTACTTTTGTATTATATTAGAATATCATCTATAAATACTTCCACAAATTTTTTGAGGTAATTTATAAAGACTCTATTCATCAATTCTATGAAGATAATTAGAGAATTAGTGATTTTTAATGTCATTACTATAAACTCATAGTTTCCATACCTTGTATAGAAAATTTTCTTGGGTATATCCTCCTTTTTCACCCTTACTTGATAATATCCCAACCAAAGATTGACCTTGGAAAGTTATTTTTCTCCACATAGTTGATCAAACAAGTCATCAATCCATGGAAGAGGATACTTTTTCTTTATCGTAATCTTGTTGAGCTCACAATAATCAATGCAAATGTGCATTGACCCATCCTTCTTCTTGAAGAAGAGGAATGGCGCACCCTAAGGTGAAGCACTTGGGCATATGAACCCTTTATCCAGATTATCCAATAGTTATTTATTAAAATCTTCAAGTTCCACAACATCCATTATATATGAATTCTTGGATAGTATCAACACCCCGAGTATAAGATCGATTGAAAATTCAACCTCTCAACTAGGCGGAAGACCTGGATATTTTTCAGAAAACACATAAACATATTCCCTCACAATGGAAATGTATTCAAGGATGATATTTTCTTATACTCAATCATTTTATCTAGATATGCTTTCTGATAGGTAAATAATATCCATTATTGATATTTTAGTGCTAAATAATATTCATCCACCACTTTACACTTGTACAGAATCAGGGGATGATTCATGATACAGAGAGTAATTTACTTATTTGGTCAATATATGTTGGCTCTATATAGGAAAGGCCAATCCATACCTATAATTGCATCAAATTCCACTAAATGGGGTATCACAAGGTTTTATGAGAAGTTCATCCCACAAATTTTGATAGGGGGAGTTATATACTTGGGATGAAATAATTTCCCCATTTTCCATTTTCACTGACATCTTTATTTCCATGCTTTGTAGTGGTGTTTGAATAGTTCTACTAAACTTGTGTGATATGAAGGAATGCGTAGAACTATGGACAATAACCCTACCTTTCACTTTTATATTCTAGTTCTAACCATTTAATTTATCCAAAATAGAATTAGGAATGATAATTTTCAACCTATTAAACACATAAATTAGAATCTAATGATACTAAATGGATAACTTATAAATGAAATTTAGTTCTTAACTTATGAATTTATAGGATTCAATCTATGTTATCTATGATCTATTTCTTAACGTATACTCTTATGGGAATTTTTTTACCTTAATAATAATTCATAATGATCTTGTGAATTTAAAAAATAATATCCCCTATGAGTGTCAAAATAGGTGTGTAGCAAATCCTATTTTCATGCACCATTTTCCGATCAAGTCTAGCTCAAAGTGTTGTTTTTAGGTTTTACCCCTATGTACATATGTTCCAGATCCATATCCACTTGTAGTATCTAGACAGAGATGTATTTTCTTGATAAAACAATTACTCTATACATTACCAAAATTTAGGAAAGTAATATTATTTTTAGTCTTATCTCAAAGGATTTCACAAGATTTTTCTAATCCTAGTCCCAAAAATAAATTAACTTTACCTTTGATACTAACTATGACAACCCTACTCTTTATTACACATTAATTCATGATTTATTATATAAGATTACACATAATAAAACTTGTAAGATCAATAAGTCTAGTGTATTTGGTAATTAAGTACATTACATAACAACTTAAAAATAGTGAATACATTATCTATATTGAAAACTTCCTTAACATGCTCATGTTATTTTATTTTACCTAAAACTGCATGGGATAACCTAGGGACATACATAAGAAAGTGGTGATCTATAAAGCCTAGTAAGAGAATAGATATTGAATAACATAAATAAAGTAATAAATTTCAAATAATAGGCACATCAATGGGGAATAAAAGGAGTAATAATCATAAACAAGAATAATAAGGTATGATATAGCATGATAATTATAAAGGCAACATGGGAAATGTGGAAAAAACATAAAACACTACATCATAAACATAAGTGAAGTCTAACTACCAATACATGATCATGGAAAAAGTCCCATGATGGATTAGGTTCACTCCCTAATCCCTTTTATGATGTATCGTGAGACTAAAACATTACCCAATGCATTGGAGCGCTATATAATTCTGGATACACCCATCACTTTCATTTCATTCTCATGCTTAAGTGTGCCACATAGATCATAAGGCATGTAATCATTTATCATCGTATTTTATTACTTGATCAAGGAGTGTGGAATACATACATGTAATTCCCCTATCAAATAATTATAAGTGCATTAAGGTGAACACCCTTGATAGGAAATGGGTACGGGTATTCATTACACAATTTTTTGGCATGGAAAATCATGGTGAAATTTCGAAAACATAACGGGGGTGTATAAATATTCATGGGAGGGATTTATGAAAGTAAAAGGGGTCAATAATCATTTAGAAATAAAATGTAAAGTAAGTGGGATATGGAAGAACATATCCTAACATTAGGAAATGAAGAACAAATACATAATATAAAGAAGATACTTGAATAGAGATGAGAAGAAGAGGATATCATACCTTGAGAGAGTGATTCCAAATGCTTGGGAGGAGTTTATTGAGAGCTTGGGGGAACCTTGATGGAATATAGAGGGGGTATTATAATGACCCAAACTTTTATTAATGAAAAATTCTCTTAATCTAATTAAATGTATTATTATGTAAAATGGTTATAGAACATATGCACTTCCTTGGTTTTATGTTTTTGGATTTTAAAATACCATTAATAATTGTGATCATTGCTAATATAGTTGTTAAAAAGTGATTACATGATTAGTATAAATATAGGGTTTTAACAAATCCAATTTACTCTGACAAAGGAAGCGATGGCCTCATCCAGTAGAATTACTTCATACAAAGACCATTTTTCAGAGCTCAGAAAGGAGGTGGAGTCATTGGGCTTCACTCTTGACCAAGACCAAGCTGATCTTAAACATGTTAAGCTCAAACAGAACCGCCTTCAGGAGAAGTGGAAGTTGATAGAGATTACCACCCGAGCGATGTTATCCAAGTCACCCCAAGAGTTTTTCACCATCGCACACCTTACCCTTCAATCTTATGCTATTTTTATAAGGGTTTATGTAATGAGACCCTAGTACTATGATTATGTAAATTATTTTTTTATATAGAATATATATTCATTTTATTATTGTAAATAGTTTTTAAAGAAAAAATATCATTTTAGCTAATTAAGAAATATATGAATTAATTTATTTTTTAATTAAATTATATTTTAATAAAATATTATTACTAAATTAATTTTTATTAAATATAAATGATCGTATAATTTTTATGAATACAATTGTAATTTTTATTAAGGTTTGAAATATATTTTTATCAAAACCAATGAATTTTCAATAAATATCAGTTTTTATTTTAAAAGTAAAAATTCACATATTTAGAAAATTATTTAGATAAAATGAATATTATTTTTGGAATCAGGATGTCGAAATTATCCAATAGTAAATGTTTCATAATTTTCTGAGACAGTCAAATTTTTGGGTGAAAATTAAATATCATTTAATTATATAATGTGTTTTATGACATCATAATGACCAAATAGTGATGTAATAAAATACTATAAATGTTATTTTCGGCCAATATATGTTTTACCATTAAAATAATGTGATTTTAGGTTTATTTGATTTATTTTACAAAGCTTTAGTGGACCATCCAAGACTTATAAAACATTTTAACTTTTTAAAATGATTTCCTTGAGAGTGTGACCCACCTCCACATAAGCAAGACTAATATTTTAAGAAGTTTGGACATTGTAATTATAAAATAATTTTTTCCACTCCCCTCTGGAAAAAACTATTGGAAAAAACAATGGACTGGTTTGTGGTTTTGATTAGATTAATGTGTGGTGTCCAAAACCTAAATAATAAATAATTCTCTCCCTTTTCATATATAAACCCACACATGATCCCAATTATCTTCACTAAAATTATTTTAAGCTCAACCAAATTCTTCCCTCATTTCTCTATAATTCACCCAAGGTTCCCCAAGCTCCCAAGAATCCTCTCTCAATCCCCTCTCAAGCCTTTGGAATCACACTTCCCAGTACGGGATTCCTTCCTTTCTTATTTTTAACCAAGTTTCTTTATGTCGTAATACCCTTTTACTTTCAATTAAAAATGATAGGTTATTATTTCACACCTCCCTTATATTTCCCTACCTATGTTTTAAATTATGATATACCTCTTTTTCTCTCATTAATTCCTCCCATGTACACCCATTACCATGCCAAAATTTCATAAGGAATTTCTCTCTTCTCATTCACATTCAAGAAATTGTTTTGTATTATGAATCTAAATTCCATTAAATTTGTTGGGACGTGTATATATATGACCCATTTACTTTCCATTTCATGTAAATATGATGAGACACCCCTTTCTCTCTCATCAACCATTTTTACGAATTCTTATGTCACGCCGTTATGTTGCCGAAATTGCACCGCGGTTTTTCTCAAGCCAAAGTCATTGTGTAGTGAATACCATGCCCATTTATCTATTAAGGGTATTAAAATTTATGAACATTTACTTATTGATTATATATTTTCATTTATTAATTCCACATTCCTTTATTTTGGAATAAATTATGATTTTTAATGAATCTATATTGTTTGATCCATGTGGAACACTTATGCATGAATTGAATTGTTTAAGAAGGATGTGCCCTGATAGAGATCCAATGCATTGGGTAAAGATTAGTATCATGATACTTCTAGTGAAATGAGGGTTTACTCATGATAATTCAAATGCAATGAGGGTTTACTCATGATCCTTGTGCAATGAGCCTTGGATCATGTTAATACCATTTTAAGTGTTGTTGCCAAATTTCCATGTTATGTTAATCATGTTATATCATGTCTTTATGTTCATGTTTCTCTTATGATCCTTTGATATTACTATTTCCTAACATGTACTTTATTCTTCATGGTATTCCTTTTTTACTCCCTTGCTGAGCTTTATAGCTCACCCTTTTCTTATTCATGTCCTCATGTTATCCCATGCAATGCTAAGTACGAGGGAATGTAGTGGTCATGTAAAGGAAGTTTTCGATAAAGATGTCATGTTTCATGTTTTAATTCATTATGTAATATTCCTAAGCCCCAAAGAAACTAGACCTATCAATCTTCTATGTTTTATCAAGTGAATATTTTATTTAATAAATCATGTTTAAGTGTGTAATAAAAAGCAAGGTTGTTATAGTTGGTATCAGAGGATAGGTTTAGTTGTTTTTCGGATTAGGATTAGAATACCCTAGTGAAAGCCCTAAGAACAAGACTAAGTATAATAAAAACATCCAAAAGTTTTGGTGAGTATTGAGTAAGTGGTTTATCAATGAAATTCATCCCTTTCTGGATATGAGCAGGTACAGGCGGCTCTAGCACAGATGTACCTAGGAGTGAAAACTTTGACAAGGAGTTTCAGGCTTGACCCGGGGTATCCTAGTACATGAAAATGGGTCTTGCTGCACTCTTGGTTATGATACTCCCAGGGGATATGCTTTTCTAAATTCACAAGATTACTATGAACCATTTTTAAGGGAATAAAAAAATTCCCCTAAGAATAAATGTTGGTAATTAGATCATGTATAACATAGATTAAAGCCTATAGATTCATAAGTTAAAGAAATAAAAGTCATTTATAAGTCATCTGTTTTTTCCTTTGGATTACCCTTTATCTGTTGCCCATAACTTTCCTTTTAATCCATCCAATGGCTGATAATAGGAGGACTCGGGATAACAAACAATGTGAAGATCAATGTGATGACTATTCTAATGAGATGCTCAATCCAATAGAAGTAAGAATTTAAAACTTTATCACGATATTATTTTAGTTAACTCAAGCTTTGAATAGAAACATGGGTCAAGAGAACGTTCAACCCCACACCCCCCACCCCCAATAAAGAACAATTCACAATCAAGAGCTTCATTAGAAAATGGCCTCTTACATTTAATGAATCATTTGATCCCTCAATTTCCAAAAAATGGATCAATTCCATTGAAAATATCTTCTACATCCTTCAATTTTCCAAACAAGAGAAGGTTCTTTTGGATGCTTATCGTATGGAGGGTGAAGGCGATCAATGGTGTACATTGATAAAAAATACAAAGCATGAGGAAGATATCGAGGCGTTGGAATGGAATTATTTCCAGAAAATGTTTTTCGACAAATATTTTCCTCGCACCCTCCAACTTAAGATGGAAATGGAATTCCTTGACTTCAAGAAAAAAGATGACAAATCCATCGGAGCATATGAGGCAAACTTCACAAGGATTGCATGATGCGCCTCCAGCTTTGTCATTACCTCTAAATAAAAGGTTGACCGCTTCTTTGGTGGGCTAAAACCTAGCCTACGGAAAGCCCTGGAAATCCATTACTTCGATAGCTATGAGGAAATTTTCTGATGTTCCCTTAAGGTCGAAATGGAGATCGGTGAATCTCAGGGATATCATGGGGATAAGAAGTGTAAGGTGGACTTAAAATCTGGCAGTCCGATGGATAAATCTAATGGTGCTAAGAATATCTAGCACCCTACTTGCCAAAGGTGTGAAATAAAGCACCCCGGAAATTTCCTGAAGGGGGTGAGGAAATGCTTTAGGTGTGAAAGAGAAGGGCACCTAGCCATTAACTTTTGACAATAAAAACCCACAGCTCTAACAGAGGAGAGGAATTCTCCATTTGACCCTCGATGCGTTATTCATTACTTCAACTGCAAAGAACCAAGGCACCTTGCAAATAAGTTCCCTAAGCCAAGGGTTTTCGACAGCAATACATAACCTGTAAGGCAGCAAGGGTGAGATTTTTTCATCACTACCGCCGAAGTGAACCCCGACAATGAAGTGGTGATAGGTATGATAGTTATTCATTCAAGAATAGAGAACTTACATTTTGATTCTAGTTGTACACATTATTTTATATCCTGAAAGTTTAGTTGAATAATCCCAACACCACCAAAAATCATGGAAGTAAAGATATCAGTGAGAATGGAAAATGGGTCAATCATTACATCCCATGAATATAACTCCTCCCCAATCATAATCTATGGATTGAAATTTCTAGCGAACCTCATCATACTCCCTCTAGTGGAATTTGATGAAATTCTCGGCATGTATTGGATTTCCTTATATAGATCCAACATGAATTTTTGTCAGAGGGAAATCACTCTCTATATGGAGAATCAACCCCCGATTCTATACAAGTGAAAGGAGGAAGATGAATCTTCTTTAGCACCATCATCTCAAGTGTGCATATTACTACCCTATGATCATGTGTATATGGATCATACAATTGATTATAAGGAAGAAACCATCCTTGAAGACATGCCTATTATGAGGGAATTCGCTGAAGTGTTTCCCGAGGAATTTCCTGGTATTCCTCCTAGAAGAGATGTTGAATTCTCAATTGATCTTATACCTAGGGCATTGCCAATATCCAAGACTCTATGTATAATGGCTATTGTAGTGATTGAGGAGCTGAAGAAACAACTACAGGAGAATCTGGATAAAGGGTTTATACTCCCAAGTGCTTCACCATGGGGTGCACCAGTCCTCTTCGTTAAGAAGAAGGATGGGTCAATGCGCCTTTGCATTGATTATCGTGATCTCAACAAAATCATGATAAAGAACAAGTATCATCTACCATGAATTGATGACTTTTTAAATTATCTATATAGAGCACAATACTTCTCCAAGGTGTATTTGCATTCGGGATATTACTAAGTAAGGGTGAAGAAGAAGGATATCCCTAAGACTACTTTTCGTATAAGGTACGGGCACTATGAATTCATAGTAATGACTTTCAGACTCACAAATGCTCTAGAAATCTTCATGGAATTGATGAATAGAGTATTTAAAGATTACCTTCACAAATTTGTGGTAGTATTTATAGATGATATTCTAATATACTACAAAACTAAGGAGTAGCATGAGGAACATCTAAACACTATACTAGAGACCATGCAAAAGGAGAATCTCTATGAAAAGTACAGAAAGTGTGAGTTTTGGTTGAAGTAGGTCTCATTCTTGGGTCATATCATCACAAGCAATGGGATATCTGTGGATCCCTCTAAGAGGGATGTAATAGAGGGATGGACAAGGCCAACATTAGTAATGGATATTTGTAGCTTCCTGGGGTTAGCTAGATATTATCGCCAATTTGTGAGAAATTTCTCATGATTTTCCAACCCTCTTACCAAGATAACTTAGAAGGGAGTAAAGTTTTCTTGGAGTGATGATTATGAAGAGATCTTCAAGGAGTTGAAAAGGGGGATTTTCACTGTGCTCATGCTCACACTACCCACAAGTGGAGAACTTTATATGGTATTAAGTGATGCTTCGAAGAAGTTCATGGGTTTTTTGTTGATGCAAAATGACAAATTCATTGCATATGCTTCGAGGAAATTGAAAGTTCATGAGCAAAACTATATAACACATGATCTGGAGTTGGATTCAGTGATATTCGCTTTAAAATTTTGGCGGCATTACCTCTTTGGGGAGAAGTTTGAAATATATACGGACCATAAAAGCCTCAAGTATATATTCACATAGAAAGAGTTAAACATGCACCAACAAAGATGGTTAGAGAGGATCAAAGATTATGATTTCTCAATCCATTACCACTTTGGGAAAGCGAACAAGGTGGTGGATGCTCTAAGTAGAAAGGACCCAGCGATTATATCATTAATAATAATTGAAATGGATCCAATATTCTTAGATTTGATGAAGATAGACATGGGAATCATAAATAATGGAACATTATCAATCCTTTCACAAATTATTGCTCAACCATATCTTTTGGTAAGGTTAAAGGATTCTCAAAAGGATGATGTGGGAATTCTAAAGAAGGTGGAAACTATCAAAAAAAGGAAATCCTCGTAGTTTAATGTCAATGAAGAAGGAATTGTGATATTTGGGTCAAGATTATGTGTTCCATAGAATCCAGAGTTAAAGAAGGAACTTTTTGATGATGCACATAATTCAAATTTATCCATTCACCTAGGAAACACAAAGATGTATTGATATCTCCAAGATCATTATTGGTGGGATAACATGAAGAAGGATATCACTGAGTATGCATCAAAGTGCCTGGTATGTCCACAAGTGAAGGCTGAGAGGCATAATTCTAAGGGGATGACACAACCACTACCCATACCAGCATGGAAATGGGAGAACATCATCATGGACTTTGTCACTGGACTTCCAAAGACATCCAAAGGAAACAATGTTATCTGGGTTGTTGTGGATCGTCTTACAAAGACTCCAAACTTCATTGCAATTCGAGAGGATTTTTCATTAGATCAACTGGAACAGATATATATCAAAGATGTCGTAAGGCTGCATGGAGTACCACTATTGATTATATCTGATCGAGATCTAATATTCACATCTAAGTTTTGAAAGAGTCTTCAACATGCTCTAGATACTGAGCTGAACTTTAGTACGTCTTATCATCCTCAAACTGATGGCCAATATGATCAGACTATCCAAACACTTGAAGACATGTTGAGAGCATGCTCAATGGACTTCAAAGAAGGATGGGGTCAACATATTCCTCTTGTTGAGTTCTCTTACAATAACAGTTTCCACTCAAGCATCCAAATGGATCCTTATGAAGCCCTGTATGGGAAGAGGTTCAAAACACCTACATGTTGAGATGAAGTTGGGGAGAGAAAACTCCTAGGTCTGGAAATGGTAAAAAATGGTGGAGAAGGTTAAGACCATCCAGTAGCACATTAAAGTTGATCAGAGTCGACAAAAGAGCTATGCTGATAATCGTCGATGACACCTAGAGTTTGATGTCAGATATATGGTATTTCTCTACATATCACCATGGAAGAGAGTTTTGAGATTTGTTAAGAAGGTAAAGCTAATTTCAAGGTACATCGGACCTTTTTATATCCTTGTTCGCATTGGAGTAGTGGCCTATCGACTAGCACTCCCACTAAACTTATCTCAAGTACATGATGTATTCCATGTATCACTCTTAATGAAGTACATACTTGACCCATCGCATGTACTTAATCCAGAGGTGGTACCATTAGAGAATGGCCTCTCCTGTGAATAGAATCCAGTGAAGATCTTAGATCATAGAGAAAAAGTTATATGAAGTAAGACAATGCCCCTCGTCAAGGTGTTGTGGAAAAACCACAAGTTTGAAGAGGTAACATGGGAATCAGAGGAAATGATGAAGCATAGTTACCCACATATGTTTTAATGTGGGAAAAATAAATTTTGAGGATAAAATTTCTTAAGGGGGGAAGATTGTAACAACCCAAAATTTTATTAATGAAAATTCATCTTGATCTAATTAAATGTATTATTATGTAAAATGGTTATAGAACATATTCACTTCCTTGGTTTTATATTTTTGGATTTTAAAATACCATTAATAATTGTGACCATTGCTAATATAGTCGTTAAATAGTGATAACATGATTAGTATAAATATAGGGCTTTAACAAATCCAATTTACTCAGAAAAAGGATGTAATGGTCCCATCTAGTAGAATTGCTCCATACGAATCCCATTTGTTAGAGCTCAAAAAGGATGTGGCATCATTGAGATTTTCTCTTAACCAAGACCAAGCTGAGCTTCAATGAGTTATGCTCAAACAGAACCGCTTATAAGAGAAGTGGAAGTTGATAGAGATTACCACCTGATGGATATTATCTGAGCCACCCCAAGAGTCTATTACCATCGCACACCTTACCATTTGGTCTTATGTGGGTGTTATAGTGGGTTATGTAATGAGACCCTAGTACTATGATTATGTACATTATTTTTGTATAGAGAATATACATTCATTTTATTATTGTAAATAGTTTTAAAAGCAAAAATATCATTTTTAGTTAATTAAGAAATCTATGAATAAATAGATTTTTTAATTAAATAATATTTTAATAAAATATTGTTACTAAATTACTTCTTATTAAATATAAATTATCGTATAATTTTTATGAATACAATTGTATTTTTTATTAAGGTTTGAAAGCTATTTTTATCAAAACCCATGAATTTTCGATAAATGTTGGTTTTTATTTTAAAAATAAAAAATTAACATATTTATAAAATTATTTAGATAAAATGAATATTATTTTTGGAATCAGGGCATCGAAATTAACCAATGGTGAATTTTTCATAATATTCTGAGATAGTTGAATTTTTGGGTAAAAATTAAATATCGTTTAATTATATAATGTGTTTTATGACATCATAATGACCAAATAGTGATGTAATAAAATACTATAAATGGGATTTTTGGCGAATATATATTTTACCATTAAAATAATGTGATTTTATGTTTTTTTTATTTATTTTACAAATCTTTAATGGACCCTCCAAGACTTATAAAACATTTTAACTTGGTAAAATGATTTCCTTGAGAGTGTGCCTCACCTCCACATAATAAAGACTAATATTTTAAGAAGTTTTGACATTGGAATTATAAAATAATGTTTTTCACTCCCCTTTGGAAAAAACCATATGTTGGTTTGTGGTTTTTATTAGTTTAATGTGTGGTGTCCAACACCTAAATAATAAAGAATTCCCTCCTTTTTCCTATATAAACCCACTCAAGATCCCACTTATCTTCACTCAAAGCCTTTGGAGATCGACCAACCTTTTCCATCCTCTATCTAGAATTCTATGAAGTCACCCCAAGCTCCCAAGAATCCTCTCTCAATCCCCTCCCAATCCTTTAAGATCACACTTCCAAATAAGGGATTCCTTCCTTTCTTTTTTTATCCAAGTTTCTTTATGTTTTAATACCCTTTTACTTTCAATTACAAATGTTAGGGTATGATTTTTCACCTCCCTTATATTCCCCTACCTATTTTTTAAATGATGAGAGACCACTTTCTCTCTCATTAATGTCTCCCATGTACACCTGTTACCATGCAGAAATTCTGTAAGGAATTTCTCTCTTTTCATTCACATTCAAGGAATTGTTTTTTATTATGAATATAAATTCCATTACATTTGTTGGGAAATGTATCTATATGACCCCCTTACTGTCCATTTCATGTACATATGATGATAAAACCCTTTTTCTCTCATCAACAATTTTTATGAATTCTTATGTCACGTCGTTATGCTGCTGAAATTGCACTATAATTTTTCTCAAGCCAAAGTCATTGTGTAGTGAATACCATGATCATTTATCTATCAAGGGTATTCACCTTTATGCACATTTACTTATTGATTATATAGTTTCATGTATGAATTTCACATTCTTTTATCATGAAATAAATGATGATGTTTAATGAATCCATGTTGTATGATCCATGTGGCACACTTATGCATGAAATGAAATGTTTAAGAAGGGTACACCCTGATAGTGCTCCAATGCATTGGGTAAAGATTAGTATCACGATACGTCAAGTGCAATGAGGTTTTAATCATGATAATTCAAGTGCAATGAAGTTTTACTCATTCTCTATGTGAAATGATCCTTGGCTCATGCTAATACCATGTTAACTATTGTTTCCACATTTCCATGTTATGATAATCATGTTATATCATGCTTTTATGTCCATGTTTCCCTTATGCTCCTTTGATATGCCTATTTCCTAACATGTACAATATTCTTCATGTTATGCCTTGTTTACTCCCTTACTGGGCTTTATAGCACACCCTTTTCTTATGCATGTCTTCAGGTTATCCCATGAAATGTTAAGTAAGAGGGAATGTAGTGGTCATGTAAAGGAATTTTTCAATAAAGATGTTGTGTTTTGTTTTTTAAGTCGTTAGGTAATGTTCCTAAGCCCCAAAGACACTAAACCTATCAATATTCTATGTTTTATCAAGTGAATATTTTATGTAATAAATCATGTTTAAGTGTGTAATAAAAATAAAGGTTGTTATAGGTATGGTATAGTAAGGAAGTTATGAAAGGTTTTTGAGTGAAGTGAAATGGGAGCTTGGGTGGGTTTATATTGAAAAAGAGAGTTTAATTATTTATTATTTATCAAACTTAGTTTTTTGAATCTATATAATAAAATAAACAAAACCACAAACCTTTCCATGGTTTTTTCCTATTTTTTCTACCAAATAGGGTTGGTTTTAATTATTTTATTAGTCCAATGGTAGATATTATTAAAACAATACCCTTGATATTGTGGAAGTGATTCATGTCCTTAAAGAAATTATTTTAAAACCTTAAAATATAATATAGGTTTTGGAGGATTCATAAAGTATTTATAAAATTAATAAAATAAACATAAATATCCCATTATTTTAAATGGGGCATATATTTTGTTTTGGATACCCTTTATAGTATTTATTACATTATTTTTGGGTCATTATGATGTCATAAAACACATTGTATATTTATACTATATTTATTTTTTACTCAAAATTCAACTGTCTTAGAAAATTTATAAAAAATTCACCATTGGATAATTTCGACATCATTACTCCAAAAATAATATTTATTTTATAAAAATAATTTACTAAATATTTGAGTTTGGACTTTAAAAATAATAATGGACATTTATTGATAAATGTTGGGTTTTTTTTACAATAATAGTTTTCAAACCCTTATAAAATTAAATTTTTCTTTATGAAAATTATATGATAATTTATATTTAATAATAATATTTTAATAATAATATTTTAATAAAATATTTTCTATTTAAAAAAATACTTTAATTCATAAATTCCTTAATTGAATTTTAATATTACCCAAAAATATAATTTGTGTCTTATTGTAAAAAATCAAAATCATTTATAAAGTAACAATAATAAAATGAAAAAATATTCATTATTATTTAAAATATACATATTCATATTATTAGGGTCTTGATACATATCCTTCTAATACAAAATCAAACTCCCTAAGAGTAAGGTGTGGGATGGTGAGACTTTCATAGGGTGGTTCGGCATACAAGGTTTGGGTCGTGATATCAATGAGCTTGAACTTCTCCCGTAAATGGTTTCACTCGTGCTTATGTTGTTGGGTATCAACTTGGTCTTGGTCATAGGAAAAGACCAGTGATACTATCTCTCTCATAAGATCCGATAAGTGGGCTTTTAGGGTATGATCCTACTTCTCAGTACATCACTTCCTTTATCGGTGTCAATTTGATTTGTTAAAACCCTATATATATACTAATCATGTGATCACTATTCGATGTCTATATTATCAAAGGTAATGATACTTAATGGCCTTTTAAATATGATAGGATAAAATGAAACCAAATAATTTCATGTGTTTTCTACATCCATAATATATAATAATTCGTTTAATTAAATCACAAGAGGGATTTTATTTATAAAATTTTGGGTCGTTAAAAGATTCAATAGGTAAATGTGAGTTAAGAGGCATAATAAAAAAGTGATAATCATAATCAATATCAAATCATGTAATAAGATGATAAAATTAAGGTATTTTAGTAATTTAGAAACAGCATAAAACATGACATCATAAGCATAAGTCAAGGATAACTACCCAGAAATCATAACATAGTGTATTTAAGCTCACTGCCCATGCACTATACATGGTATCTCATGAGATAAAAACATCACCCAATGCATTGGAGGGCTATATACTTATGGGATCATCCATCATAATTATATCATGTACATATATTTGTGCAACAAATATATCATATAATATAAGAACATATTTAATCACTTTTAATCTCAAAATTAAGGATTGTGGGTTACATACATGTAAGTTCTCAATCAATAAAGTATTTTTACATCTAGGTGAATACCCTTTATTGGAAATGGGGATGATTATTCAAAACACAAAAGTTTGGCATGAAAAATCATGGGATAATTTTGGTAGCATAACAGGTGTATATAAAGGTTTGTGTAAGGTTTTAATAAGAGTGAAAGTTCGTATCTCACTACTAGGTAATAATAAGGAAAATAAAGGTATGAGTAAAACAAATTACAACATAGAAAATTGGAAATAAGAAATTCTCTATAAAAAGAAATTACTTGAATGAAATGGAAGAGAAATAGAATCCCTTACATGAGAGGGTGCTTCAAAAATCTTGGGAGGAGATTCTTAAGAGCTTGGGGAAACATTATGATGGATTTATGGAGGTATAGGGAGAAGAAATTAGTACTAAATTGTTTTTTAGTGAAGGGAAATGTAGTTTGGGTGGGTATTTATATCAAAAGACAGTGGAATGCATTATTAATTTCTAAACTTAGGTTTGGGACTCTAATTAATAATATAATCAAAACCACAAGCCTTACCATGATTTTTGCCCATGTTTTCATCCAAAGAGGAGTAATTTATAATATTTTATTATTTTAAGAACTGAAATCATTAAAATAATACCTTTCATTAAGTGGAAGTGATTCATATTCATAAATAATTGTTTTTAAACCCTTAAAATATAATATAGGTTTTGAAGGATTAGTTAAAGATTTTTAAAATTAATCAAATAACTTCAAGAACACATTATATTAAAGATTAAATATATTTTTGGTCATTTATTCCCTTTATAGTATTTATTACATAACTTTAGGGCTATTATGATTTTATAATACATATCATATTCAATTTTTATCCAAAAATTCAATTGTCTTGGAAAAATATGAAAAAATAACCATTGGTTAATTTTAAAATTTTTATTTTAAATATTATATTAATTTTACCAAAATAATTTTATGAAAATGAGATTTTATGCTTTAAAATAGAAATCCTTATTTACTGGAAAATACTAGTTTTTACGATACTAACAACTTTATGAACCTTATAAAAATTACATTTAACTTTATTAAATTATATTATCATTTATATTTAAATTAATTTTTTTAATAATACTATTTCATGAAAATAACATTTATTTAAAAATTCTTGAATTTATCAAAAAAAATTAATTGAAATTAATTTTTTTCCAAAAATACAATTTTGATTTCTTCATATCAAAATATAATTTTCATTAAACTAATTATATTATCATGTGTTTTTTTGTGTGTAAAAATTAATAATGAAAATGGATCAATATAATCATTAATTTGTTAAAAATAAATTATAAAAATTCATACTTTTAGGTTCGAGATACATAACCTCTTATTACACCATTGTACGCCCTAAGGGTAAGGTGTGGGATAGTGGTACTATCTTTAGGTGGTTTGGTGAACATGGTTTGGGTAGTGATCTCTATGAGCTTGATCTTCTCTCATAAATAGTTTCACTCATGTTTTAGTTATTGAATCTCGACTTGGTCTTGGTCAAGGTAAAATCCTGGTGATTCCATCTATGACAACCCATATCTTTATTACACATAAATTCAGGATTTACTACATAAAGTTTCACTTAATACAACCCATAAGATCAAGAGACCTAGTGTATTTGGGAGATTAGGTATATGACATAATATCATAAAATAGGGATACAATGACTTCATTGAAAACTTCCTTAACATGCTCTTAAAATCCATCATTCCTCTAAAACTACATGGGATAACTTAGGGACGTACATAAGAAATGAGTGAGATATAAAGCCTAGTGAGGTAATAAACAAAGAATAACATGATGAAATTATTTCATTTTATTAAATAAGAATTTAAATGGGACATAAAATAGGTGAGAATCATATTCTTGAATAATGAGTCATGATACAACTTGATAGAAAAAGACATCATGGGAATGTGGCAACAACATTAAACATAACATCATAAGAATAAGTCAAGGATAACCAACATAATGTGGTTAAGATAACTTCCCATGCACAATACATGGAATCTCATGAGACTAAAATATAACCCAATTCATTGGAACACTATCTGGGTGCGCCATCATAATCATATCATGTACATGCATAAGTGTTCCATATTTATCATATAACACAAGAATGTCATCAATATATATTAACACAGTTATTGAGTAGTGTGGTTTACATACATATAATTACCTAATAAAATAATTATAGGTATATATAGTTGAATACCCTTGAGTGGAAATGGGTATGGGAAACACTTCACAATCATTTGGAAAGAAAAATCACAGTGAAATTTTTGCATGATAATGGAAGTACTTAAAGATTCATAAAATGGTCTAATGAGAATTAAAGGGGTATATAATAATTTTTTAGTCAAAAGGAAAGTATAAGGGATGTGAAAAAATATATACCAATATTAGAAATAGGAAATTAAAGTCATAAAATAAATAAGGTGCTTGAATAAATAGGATGAGAGGATACCTTACCTTGAAAGGGTGTTTCCAAAAGATTTGGAGGAGATTCTTGAGAGATTGGGGGAACCTTGGGAGGGCTATAGATTGTAATGGGTAGAGTTATTACATGATCCAATGTTTTTTAGTGAATATAAATGGTATATTAGGTGGTTTTGTATAGGAAAAGAGAGGGGGGTTCATTATTATTTCCTAAACTTAGGTTTTTGACTCTATATAATAAAATAATCAAAACCACAAACCTTTCCTTGGTTTTTACCCATGGTATCTACTAAATGGGATTTTTTTTCATTATTTTATAAGGACAAGAACTTAAATCATTAAAATATTACCCCTTGTGATGTGTAATTGAGTCATTCTCCTAAATAAAGAATTTTAAAACCTTAAAATATAATGTAGGTTTTGGATGATTCATAAAGGCTTTAAAAAATTAATAAAAAAACCTAAAAAATAAATTATTTTAAATTTTAGATGTGAATTTGTCCAAGTATACTCTTTATAATATTTATTAAATAATTTTTGGGTTTTTATGATGTCATAATACATACCAAATAATTATATCGTATTTAATTTTTACCTAAAAAGTATACTATCTTAGAAAATTATAGAAAATTCACCATTAGATAATTTTGACATGTTAAATACAAAAAATAATATTTATTTTATTCAAAAAAAATCTAAATATGATAAATTTCACTTTTAAATCAAAATCCTGGTTTATTAAAAAATACTAGTTTTTTTGCAATAACAGCTTTCTGACCCTTATAAAAATTATTTTTAACTTCATAAAATTATATTATCAACTATAATTAAAAAATATTATTTATAATAATATTTTATTAAAATTTCATTTATTTTTAAAATTCAAAAATTCTTCAAAGGGATTTTCTTAATTGAAATTTCTTATTACCCAATAATGATATTCAAGTTTTATCATATTGAAAAATAATTTTTATTAAACTCATTGTTTAATCATTTATAAAGTAAAATCAATAAGGAATAAATATAATAATTATTTTATTGAAAATAAAATATACTTATTTATATTATTACTATCAAGATACATATCCTTTTATTACACTAGAAAACTTTCAAAGGGTAAGGTGTGTGATGGTGAAATTTTATTTGGGTGGTTTAGTGGATATGGTTTGGGTTGTGATCTCAATGATATTTAAATTATCATATAAATTGTTTCATTATGATTTATTTTTTGAATATAGATATTGGATTGGTCAAGGGAAAATCCCAAAGATGATATCTCCCTTAGAATCTCTAATAAATATGATTCATATGGTAAGATCCTACTGGTCAAGGTCATCACTTCTTTTATCTATATCAATGGAATTTATTATAACCCTATATATATACTAATCATATTATCACTTTAAAAATACTATATTATTGGAGAGCCTTTATGATGTTTTATTTTAACAAAGTCTTTGTATTTATTAACAACTAACCCTTTTATAAAATAATGTTTCTATTCTCCAAGATCAAATCCAGTCCATCATAATGATTTTTTGTAAGAAAGTTAAAAGTTACAGAATGTTAAAACACAAACATAAAGGGAGATGAAAAATTTATCTTTGAGAAAGTTGTTTTCCGAAATCAAGTTTCGGACTAAATAGTACCATATGAAGAAGTTGTAAAAAAATATGGAAGCTATAAGTTCTATAAATTTGTTGATTGAATATAGAATTATACTCAAATCCATTGACATGAAGTTCAAGATTCATCTAACTTAATGATGGTTAGAAATTCATAAGTCACAGAGTGAGTAATTCATAATGATAAATCATGTATACAGATCATTATATCCAAAATAATTTGAGGTAGAAATTATTTATTACTATAATTTTTCCTTCCTCATAATCAGATAAAGAAAGAAGATGTTGATTTAGAAAGTTAGAAGTTTCTGAGTGAGTAATTCATAATGTTGCTACAGAGAATGTTTTAAGAAAGTGAAGTTAGAATTTAGAAAGTTTTAATAATTTATAACTTAGAGTCGTAAGATGATTTTCTTATCATGAAGTTCTTGTAAATCATGAAAATTTTCATGCTAAAATATTTTGAATAAATAGAGTAATTGTAAAGATTTCATCGGTTCCAAAAATCAAGACAGAGTCTCCATTAGATCTTGAAGTACCAGACATAGAAGTTTTCAAAAGTATTAATGAGTTATGGATAATGAGGTTTGAAGAATTTCAAATTTGTAGAACGGATACTCCATCATAATGAGAATTCCATAATTATGATGACTTCATCAAACTGACTCTGATGAGGAAAGTCAACCAGATTGTCTCTAAAGAAGATACCCATATCATAATGATCTGAGAAAGATATCTAGATCTTAGTGATTATAGGAATATATTCATATCATAATGATTATAGGAAGTTAGCCAGATCATAATGAGAAGAGGAAGTTTCTTCATAATAATCCAAGGAAGTTTTATTGTAATGAGCTAAGGAAGTTTCATTGTACTGAATAAAAATTAGGAAGTATGAGAAGCCTGATTTCAAAGAATACTCAAGAAGATTCCAGAATATTTATGAAGAGTTGAGGTGGTCAAACATGAAATTCAAATATCCATAGATCTCAGAGTTTTTGAATTTGAGTAAGTGGGAAGAGATTTTTGGTTTCCAGCTTTTTCCATTCTGGGATTCCTATAAATATAAGTAAAGTATATTCATACTTTTCAACTTTTTCTTTTGAAGAAAATTTAAATCAATTCATAATTCTTATAACTTTTTTCTTTCTGGAATGAGATCTCAAAAGAAGGTCGGACACCTAGAAGTTTTTTTATCAAGTTTAGGGAGATCATATTGAACATTTGAGTGGAGTTTGAGATTTGAAAATTCATAATGGGTTCATAGTATTGAGTTGATCATACTGAGTCAATAATACTAGGTTCATCAGACTGAATTCCATCGGACTCAGTTTCATCAGACCCAGGAACTTTTGTGGAGTATATTGAATAACTTATTTATTCTTTTTTTATCTCAATTGTTTTGTAATCAACTTTGTAAACTGATAGGAGTCAGAATAAACATTTCTATCAATAGATATAAGGTTTCTAATGGTATTTCGAATAATTTTTAGTCACTTATTTATAATAGTGAATTTCCATAGACCCACAGAATTAGATATGGAAAGAATGTAGGTTCTCACACTGAGGTAGAACCTTATAAATCACGTATGTTTTACTTTATTTCCTAATTTTTCATGAAAGAGTATTTACTAAAATATGATAAGGATATAAACTTTAACATACTATAGGGATTAAGTTTTAAAAGTATTTAAACCTAAAAAAAGTGAATAATTGATTCAACCCCCCCCCCCCCTCTCAGTTGTTATTCATTCCTTTGTAACATTAATTGGTATTTGAGAGAGGGTTCCCTTTTTGAATCCTTATTATGGATGATCTAAATTCTATCAATGGTAGAGTAATTCCTACATTTGATGGAAAAAATTATTATGGATGGAAAAATAGGATGATTTCTTATCTCCTGTCACTTGGCTTGGAAGTTATTGTTACTTCTACAATTGGGTTTTCACCTATTGAGAAATATTCCCTGGTCAATTTTGCTGATAAGAGAAATATCGATGTTTATGTAAAATCTATAAATTATATCCTTATGTCCTTATTAAAAAATGTTTATGTGAAGGTGATGGGTCTTAAAACTTAAAAGATTATGTGGGATAATCAAGAAAGTATTTTTGAACAGAATAATAAAGTGAAGTAAGAGAAGCTACAAATATGGCATAGTAAGTATGAAGACATCAGAATGAGAGATAAATAAACCATTGATGAATACTTCACCATAGTAAATGAAATTGGTTTCAACAACATAGGATTAAAATATTTTTTGGAAGATTCTACAATTGTGAATAATCTTATAAGAAACTTTCTAGATAGTTTTGATTCTAAAATTTCATATTTATAAGATAAGTATGATTTATCTCTTGATGAATTGAAGAACTTTCTCATTTCTTATGAAATGATAAAATATTAAATTTTTAAAAATAAGATAAAATATTAAATGTATTTTGAATCTATGAGAAAAATAAAAATTCAAGATATTGAAGATATTGATCATTATGACTCTTAAGATAAAGAGGATGATGAGTTGAATGACAAAATCATGTCTCTTTTATCCAAGAACTATTGAAGAGAAAGAGGAAATCTGGAATCCAAGGAAGAAGAAGCTAACAAGTTTTAATAAAAACTTATTGAGTCTGAAAGTACCTAGTGGAAGATGAAAAAAACTTCAATAAATCCTTAGAAGTAAGAGTTGATGCTTCTAAATTTGCTGATAAAACTCAAGTCAAGAATCAGGTGAAATTATCACCCCTCAAAAATAATGTTTTATATAATCTTTCTAACATTTCAGGTGATAATAAAAGTGTTGGAAAAGTTTGGATTCTGAAGGTATGATAGAAACCTATCACATATACAAAAATTGAAAACTTCATCAATGTGAAATATGGTCCATGTCCTAAGTATGATAGAATATAAAGAAGTTATCAACCTCAACAAATTTTCTACAAAAAAATATCTTTCTTCAGTAGAAAATCAAGATTTGATGGATATTGTTGGTGTTGTAGAATGTATGGGCATAGAACTTATAATTTTTGGAATAACATGTCCCTTCCAAGAAGAAGGTTTGAATAAAGAGAAATAAATGGTGGAAGAAGGATGAGTAACTTTTCTAATCCATGGGAAGTTAAAAAATAAAAAACTCAAGATATTAGAAACTTCCCAACAAAAAATGAATTTTAATTTCTAGAAGAAGTTTCCAAAAGATGTGATAAGTCTGGTCATCATACTGAAAGATGTATGAAAACTTTTTCCAGAACAAGTTTCTTATTGTATAAAAGAAAAGGAAGCTGGAGAGAATAAATTTGAGGAAATAGATTTTGTTGTTGAGACAGCTTTGAAAGAAAGTAAAAGGAAAACACCATGGATACTTGATAGTGGTTTTTGTTTACATGTGATAGGTGATATAAAAATATTGAAACGTGTTTAAATTCCTGATATATGAGCAGTTACCTTTGGTAATGATAATTCCTTAAAAATCAGAGGGATCAGAATGGTAGAGATTGAATCAGAAAAGTTTAAATCTAAGGAAGTTTTATTTTTTGATTATATAAAACATAACTTACTTATTTTAATAAAACATTGTAATGATGGAAAAGAAGTGATTTTCAAAAAAGATTATTATATCATTATAATTACAAAATATGTCAAAGTTTTCACAAAACGAGAAAGAACTAGTGGTAATATGTTTCAAATTGGAGAGTTTTACAACTCATGTTACTTAAGTGATGAAAATGAAAAAAAATTAGGCATCAAATACTTGGGAACATTGGGTATAAAAGCATGAAAAAACTTTATAAAGTTGATGTTTTTGTTATTTTCTATAATTTAAAATAAGGGATGAAAATTTGTGTAATACTTGTTAAAAATAAAATATAACTAACAGAATTCATAAGAGATATGAGATTCAGTCTACCAGACCTCTTGAAATTATTCATTCTGATTTATATGGGCTGATGAGATGTCAATCAACAAAATAAGATTTATATTATATCACTTTTATTAATGATTTAACTTATATTAAAAACAACATGTTTATGAAACATAATTCATAGGCTATTGAAATGTTCAAGTTTTTTAGAAAAGAAGTTGGGAAAGAAATGAGGGTTTATATGAAGAATTTGAGAATAGATAATGGTACCAAATTCACAAGAACATATTTTAAAACTTATCTAAGAAATCATGGTATCAAACATCAGTATAGTACTCCCTATACTCCACCAAAAAATGGAGTAATAGAAAGAAATAATAGAACTTTGGTGGAAATTAGAAGAAGTGTGTTATCAGAATATAAACTTTCAAAGTTCTATTGGATAGAATTTATTAGCACTATAGACATGTTCAAAATAGATTTTTTTTTGAGAATGGAAACTAACATAACTTCTTATGAAATAAGGTATAACAAAAAATATTCGTTTAATCACTTCAAAGTTTATGTAAGTTTATGTTTACTTAAAATAAAAAATCCAGATCTGGGAAATTTTGACAAGAAATCTGAGGAAGGAACATTTATGAGTTATTCACCCAATAGAAGAAGTTGAAAATGTTGGAACAAATGCTTAAAAAGGTTGGTGGAATAATATGATGTTAAATTAGATTAATATAAAAACTCATTGTCAAAATTTCTTGAGAATTTTTAGGAGGATAAATTATATATTTCCAAAGATAGTGAAAATGAATCAAAATATCCTTACCAAGATTCAGGATAATCATGTGGTGAGGAAAGTTAAACTAAAAGTGAGACTTTGAAATTTACTACCTTACAAAAACAATATTGAGTCCAAAAACATTATTAGAAATCTTATGGGTCCAATTCATACCAGAAAAAGGTTGATATTAGAAAATCATACTTCACTTATCTCAAAATTTAATCCCAAATCAGTTTTAGAAGCTATTCAATATAAAGATTCGGTGGATTCTATGAATAAAGAGATTGATCAGATTGAGAAAAATGAAACATAGTAACTTGTTCCAATGACATAAAATAAAAAAATTATTAGAACAAAGTGGTTTTGTAGAAAAGAATTTAATTATCATGGAGAAGTTTCAAGAAACAAAGAAATAGTTATTTTTAAAGGTTATGCACATGTGGAAGGTTTATATTTTGAAGAAAATTTTTCCCTAGTTGTAAGATTATAAACTATTAGAATATTTCTATCAGTGGTCGCACATCGAAATTAAAAAGTTTATCATATGAATTTAAATTTATATTTATTAAATGGTGATATTGAGGAAGAAATTTACATTGAAAAACCTTGTGATTTTCCACTTCATAATGATGAAAATATGGTTTTTAGATTAAATAAATCCTTGTATGGGTTGATACAAGCCCCACATTCCTAATATTAAAAACTTGATAACTATTTGAGAATATTTAATTTTTCCAAAGGAAAAGTTGATAGCAAGTTATATTTGGAATATATTGACTTTGGTTCTCTAATTTTAATCATTTATGTGGATGACATAATACTTTCTGTGGAATAAGAAATAGTTTGTAAATATTTTTCTAAGGAAATGAAGAAGAATTTTGAAATGAAAATGTTGGGAGAATTAACTTTCTTCCTTGGCATAAAAGTTCAAAAAAAAAGAAAAGTACATTTTCTTATCTCAAGAAAAGTATGCTATGGGATTCTTAAAGAAGTTTGGGATGGTAGTATAAAAATAATTTTCTACTCTTATATTTGTCAGCATAGAGTTGAGTAAAGATGAGTCTAGAAAAAATGTGAATCAGAAAGACTTTTGGAAGCTCGTAAGAAGTCTAATTTACCTTATATCCATAGTCATGATATTGTTTATTATGTGACTTTGTGTTCCAAGTATCAAATTAATCCAAAAGAATCATATATATTGGCAGTAAATAGAATTCTAAGATATGTCAAAGGAATAACTTCACATGGATTTTTATACAAAAGAAGTTTTGAGATAAATTTTAATGGTTATACTGATTCCTATTAGGATAGAGATTATAATGATAGAAAATTAACCTTAGGAGGAACATTATTCTTGGGTGGATGTTGTGTGATTTGGCATAGTAAGAAACAAAAATTAGTAACTTTGATCACAGTGCAATTAGAATATGTTGCAGCTACCCGAGCTTGTACTAAAATATTGTGGATGAAATTTTAGTTAGAAGATATGAAAGTAAAATTTTCTAAACCATTGAAGATACTTTTTGATAATCAAAGTGAAATTTATCTTTTTAAAAATTATATCCAACATTCAAGATCAAAACACATTGATATAAATTTTCACTTTATAAAATATAAAGTTGTTTTTTGAGATATTTTTTTGGAATATATCTCAATGAAGTATTAAATTACAGATATCTTTACAATTCCAATGCTAAAATAAAGGTTTGTTGAGTTAAAGCTGTAAATTTATATTTAGCATACTCCAATGTCTTCCTAAATCTCATAAGAAAAACCCCCATCGTGCTTTTGGATTATGTTGACAAAGGGGGAGATAAATTAAAAACTTTCTACTTTTTAAGAAGTTTTTACTTATCTTTATTTTATAAATCTGAAGCAGTGGTTATCATAAAATAGGGAATAGAAAAAAGAAAGTGATAGAAAATTAAAAGTGAGGGAAGTTTTTCTTAACATGAATGCATAATTTTCTATCCACTGAGGGATGTAATACCTTCAAAAACGTTACTTTATTCAATAGTTTGGTGTCAGGAAAATATATTTTGATAAATTCTATGTTTTGGAAATAGTAAAAAAAAATCTTTGTTTACAAAAGTTGAGTTGTGAAAAATTTATGAGAGTTAAAAAAGTTGTTAATGGGTGTTGTCAACAAATCCAAAGGAAGATATTGAATAACCTTTGTGATGTTTTTCTTTAAAAAAAATTGTATTTGCTGAAAACTAAACTTTTTTTAAAAGAATTTTTTTTTATTTGGGATTGAAACTAGTCAATCATAATGGGTTTTTTGTAAGAAATATGAAAGTTAATGAATTTTATAACCCAAATATAAATGGGGGGAATTTTCTATCATTAAGAAAGTTTTTTTCCAAACTCATGCTTTCTGAATGAGCAGTACCGGACATAGAAGGTGTAAGGAAGATGAAAGTTGGAAGTTCTATAAAGTTTTTGATTAGACACAGAATTGGACTTAGATCTATTGGCATGAGGTTCAAGATTCATTGGACTTATCATTGTTTAGAATGTCATAAGTCACAAAGTGAGTAAGTCAGAAAAATAAATCATGTATTCAGATCATCGGATCCAAAAGAATTGGAGATATAAATTATTGATTGTTATAATTTTTCCTTTTCCATAATAAGAGAAAGAAAGAATTTGTTGATTTAGAAAGTTAGAAGTTATTAAGTGAATAAGTTTTAATGTTATTAAAGAGGATGTTTTAAGAAATTGAAATCAGAAGTTATAAAGTTTTCATACTTTCTAACCTAAAGTTAGATGATTATTTTCTTTTCATGAAATTTTCATAAATAATGAAAACTCTCATGATAAAATATTTTGAATAAATAGAGAAATCATAAATATTTCATCGGTTCCATAAATCAATATAGAGTCTCCATTGGATCCAGAATTACCATAAAAAAAGTTTTTAGAAGTTTGAATGAGTTATGGATGATGAGGTTTGAATAATTTAAAAGTTTGAGAATAGAGATTCCATCATAATGAGAATTCCATCATTATAAGGATTTCATTATACTGACTATGATGAGAAAATTCAACCATATTTTCTCTGAGGAAGATATCTAGATCGTAATGAGCTGAGAAAGATAGATAGATTATAATGAGTAGAGGAAGATAGTCATATCATAATGAGTATAGGAAGTTAGCCAGATCATAATGAGTAGAGGAATTTTCTTCATAAATAATCTGAGGAAGTTTTATCATAACGAGCTGAGGAAGTTTCATCATATTTATGAAAAGTTAGGAAGTACTAGAAGCCTTATTATGGGGAAGACTCAATAAAATTTCATAAGATTTGTGAAGAGTTGAAGTGGTCAAACTTGAAATTCAAATATGCGTAGATCTTATAGTTTTTAAATTTGAGTAATCAGTAAAAAAAATTAGTTTCCCACCTTTTCCATACTAGTATTCCTATAAATATAAGTAGAGTAAATTCATACTTTGAAACTTTTTCTGGTGCGGAAAATAAATAGCGCTTCATATTTCTTGTCAAGTTTTTCTTTCTAGATTGAGATCTCAGAAAAATGTTTGACACCTAAAATTTTTTTTTACTAGATTGAGGAAGATCGTATTTAGAATTTAAGAAGAGTTTGAGTTTTGTAGATTTAGAATGGTTTTATCATATTGATTCGATCGAACTGATTCAATTGGACAGGTTTTGTCAGATTGAAGGCCATCGGACTTAGGGTCATTAAAACCAAGAACTTATGTAGAGCATATTGAACAAATTATTTATTATTTTTTTGTATCAATTGTTTTGTAAGAAACCTTTTAAACTAATGGGATCCATTATAATCATTTCATTTAGGATATAGAAGGTTTCTAATGGGATTTGGTAGAATTGGTGTTCAGTTCTTCATAATAGTGAATTTCCATAGACCCACGGGAGTGGCTATGTCAAGGATGTAGGTTCTCAAAATGATGCCAAACCTTGTAAATATAATATTCTTTACTTTATTTCCTACTTTTTCATGCATGATTATTTACTAAAAGATGATGAGGATATAAACTTTAACAATTTATATGGGTTAAGTTTTAAAAGTATTAAAACTTATAAAAACTGAACAATTAATTCAACCCCCCCCCCCCCTATCAGTTGTTATTCAATCCTTTATAACTTAAATTATAAATAGTTGTGATTATTAATGGCCTTTTAAATATGATAGTATATAATATTCCAAAATAACTAAATTAGTGCATTTGTTTTCAATAAATTTAATAATTAATGATGCCTTTATTCACTCAAATATAAAGAATTTAATTTATAAACGTTTGGGTCATTACATTATTCCCCCCTTCAAAAAAATCAATTAGAATTTTCATTTCATACCCTAAAACAAATTTAGGTATTTCGATTTCATTTCCTCTTATGGTTCCCATGTTTCTTCCTCAAACTTTTGGTTCTTCCATAGCACTTTGACCAAGTGCATTGTCTTATTTCATAGAATTTTGTCTCTATAATCTAATATCTTCACCATTTTATCCTCATATGATAGATAATTATCCAATGGCACCACCTTTGGATTCAGTACATGTGATGGGTCTAGTATGTACTTTATCAAGAAGGATACATAGAACACATAATGTACTTGAGGTAGGTTAGCTGGGAGTGATAGTCTATAGGCCACCACTCTGATGTGATCAAGGATCTCAAATGGGTCGATGTATCTTAAACCAAGATTTACCTTCTTTAAAAACCTCATGACTTTCTTCCATGAAGATATATAAAGGAACACTTTATCATTAACCTCAAACTCCATATCTCATCGATAATTGTATTCATAGATTTTATTTCAACCTTTTTCAAATTTAATATGATACTAAATGATTTGAAACTTCTATATCATCTCTTAGATAATATCAAGTCCCATCATCTTTCTCTCTCCAACATCATCCTAGCATGTCAAATTTTGACACCTCTTCTCATACAGTGCCTCATAAGGTTCCATTTGAATGCTCAAATGGAAACTATTGTTATATGGTAACTCCACTAGAGGAAGGTGTTGATCCCAACATCCTTGGAAATACATTAAACATGATCTTATCATATCTTCTAGAATATGAATGGTATTTTCATAATGACCATCCATATGAGTGTCATAAGCAGTGTTGAAGCTCAATTTTGTATTCAACACTTGTTAAAGGATTCACCAAATCCTTGAGGTAAACCTCATATCTCAATTAGATACAATAGAAAGTGGAATTCCATGCAGTATTTCCACTTTTTTTATGTATATATTGGTGATTTTTTCAAGAGATATATCTTACTTAATGGTAATTAAATATACTAATTTGGTAAGGTAATAAACTACCACCCATATGGTATTATTTCTTTTAGGTGTCCTGGGGAGTCCTATGATGAAATCCCTGGTTATTTTTTCCCATTTACATACTGGTATAGGAAATGGTTGCATCATACCTTTATACTTTTTCATTCTACCTTGACTTGATGGTATACCAAGCTTAGAGATATAAAATCCAAAATCTCTCTCTTCATGTTATGCCTCTAGAAATTTTGCTTCAAATATCTATACATCTTAGTGCTTTCTGGATTGATATAGAAGGATGAGCTCTGTGCATTTTATAGAATCTCCCTATTTAGTTTTGTATTTGATGGGACACAAATCTAAGTTCCAAAACTTATAACTACCTCTTCAGAAAAGTTGAAATTTTGAATATTTTCTACCATATTCTATAGAAACTTATCATATTTTTGAACCTCCTTGATCCTCTTAGGAATGGATGGTTTAACGGTTACTTGGGAAAGGTATAATGAAGATCCTTTTATTATTCTCATATCCATCCTTTTCATGTCCAAAAATATTGGATCCCTTGTAATCCTCATCATGGATAGAGTTCTAGGATCATTTCTACTCAAAGCATCTATCACTTTGTTTATTTTCCTAGGATGGTAATGGATTGAACAATCATAATCTTTGATCAGCATTAACCACCTCCTTAGGAACATATTAAGCTTATTTTGTGTGAATATATACTTGAGGATTTTATGGTCCATGTATATATATATATATCACACTTATTCTCATAGATATAATTTCACCAAATTTTTAATGAAAAGATCATTGCATCCAATTCTAGATCATGAGTTGGGTAGTTCTGCTCATGGATATTTAGTTAGCGAAAGGAATAGGCTATCACTTTGTCATTTTTCATGTTTACACAACCAAATCCCTTTTTAGATGCATCATTATAGATCAAAAATCCTTCCCCATTGGTAGGTAATATGCACATAGGTGCAGAGATTAGCCACTTCTTCAGCTCTATAAAACTATCCTAACATTAATTATTCTAGATAAACTTGACTCCTATCAGAGTTAGCTTGGTTAGGGGGATTAAAAATTATGATAAGTTTCTCAAAAATCTACAATATTACCTGACACCACTCCCGTCACAATGTGTGGTCCCAAATTAGAATTTTTTGTTCCCTTCTGAACCAACTACAAGGTAGCTAGTGGCAGGCAGGGTCGATTCCATAGGGAAATATGAGAAAGAAAAGGAATTAGTGAAAATCAATAGAGTCTCAATCAATTATCTAGATAGAAAGAGTTAAGGGAACAAACTATTAAGTGAAACTATTTGTGAAAATTAAAACGAAACAAAATAAATGACTAAACAATCAGAAAACAAACTTGTCAGAGTTGCAAACCAATTTGGTTTTATTGTGAATTTCATTCTTTAGTATTACAGATTATAGATAAAAATAGTTTACCATGGGGATTCAATTCTATCATAGCTTCTTGGTCTGATAAATAGTTATTGTGTATTTAAAATCCAATACCTTGATCTGATAATTGAACATTAAAAGACACATTAATAACATACCCCTAAAATAGTGGAAATAAATTCCCCCAATGGTCATAGGTTCATCCACTACAACTCCTTTAGTGTTCTCCATTGGTATCATTCTTGATCTAATATGATACCAGTGGTGATTTTTGGAAATTTAGTTCAATAAAGAAATTTTAAAACTGAATTCATAAATAATCACTACTTCAAAAATTAAATCACAATCAAACTAGAATCTTATTATAACCCCAACACATGGGAATTAGCCTCTTATGGACATGGTCATGGTGTGTGGATTGAGCCAAAACTCAATCCCTACCATGGATATGAGAGGAATATGGGGAAGGGAATAATTACACAAAAATGAAATTATAAACAGGAAATAAAACTCAAATTTGGATCTAATGGAGGTTTGAATGGAAAAGTGGCAGCACCTCCCCCTGGATGTCCAACCTCAAACATGGAGGGATGCCCTCTTATTTATAGAAAACAAGAATACACGATGTGTACCAGAAATTACATGGAGTATAGTATGGTCAACTCCTTTTTCTTTGATTTCTCTGCTGGTAGGTGATCCACCGCACTGCTCCTTGACTTTTGAAAGCATCAACAGTTGGTTGGTGGGGATACACGGCATATATCATAGCCCCACATGGAATGTATTATCGACTTCATCCACCAACCACTTATAGAAGGGTGGACATGGTGTGTGAATGGGTAGTACACTATGTGTAGTCTATGGATGGCTACTTGGGAATGTACTTTATCTGGGCGATCCATGTCTAGGAGAAGGTACATGACATGTGTTTATAAGTACACACCGTGTATATGTCAATTTTTTCTCTCAAAGTTCCCAATTTGTGACTTTGGCTAGAAAATACCTGAAAATCATCATGATCACCGAAATAAAGCATTTTATCTACAAAACATCATGTATCTGGTGAAAATGTGTTTTTAAACTCAAAATAATGTATGAAAATGTATACACAAATCAGGCACATCAAACTCCCCCACACTTGACATTTTCTTGTCCTCAAGAAAAATCTCAACATCTACATAACAGAATCCATACTCTAAAAATGGATGTATTTAACTAATTATACTTATAAATACTATAGCCATAGAAGAGGATTTTAAAAGGTAAAAAACATATTTCAAGTCCAAATATATTTTAATCATTCCTTATTTATAATTCAATTAAAAAAATTTATCCTCTTTTATTCACATTGTCCAACTTTTTGTAAATACACATGCCACTTGATGATTTAACTCAATAGAAAATACCACACTCATCACTCAAGATCATTTTATTAGATTTATGCTCAATCATAAGTATATTCACTCTATCCATAGGTGTGCAAGTATTATCATTCTCTGCTTTGAAATCAAATCACAAAAATCATGAGGTCTTTCAATAAGGTTCAAATGATTCTGAGGCTTTAGGTAGGTATGTAATGATTTGAAAAATAATCTCAAAGGATTGAAAAAGGGGGTTGAATTATTAAATAACAATTCATGATATTTAATAATAAATATCAATGAAAAGTGCATCCCCAACAATATCTCTCAAAATGTAAGATCACCATGATAAAAATCTATTTGACAACATGGGTCCATAAACCATCAGTAAGGTGTAATGAATGAATCTGGTCCCACTTTTGAATTTTTTTCAATACTTATTTTTTTTCCTTTTTTATTAATCAAGGGACCACCAAGAATATAATTAATAGTGGTTTCAAACCCTTATTCCCAAATTAACAAGAGTCTCTCTCCCCCATGCTTAATTTCATGGTTGCTCACCAAAATGTACCATGAATAGCCAAATTCCCTCTCTAAATCTCAAATGAATAATCATGAAAAATTATCAAAGAATTAGGGTAATAAGGAGTAATAGGCTTGTAATGGGGCTTCCTATCAAGGAATTTCATGGTTTCTAAGGCTTTTATGAAGTTTAGATGTTGGTTAGGTCTCAAGGTCAAAAGGGTAGAAAAACAATCAAATACCTCAATCATTTTAATGTAATTAAAAAATCTTCATGTTTTAAAGAAAAACTTTCAAGTTCTAGTAGTCATTCGTATCTCAAGAATATCTCAAGAAAGAGGGTATGGGAAAGAATATGTCAAAATGGCTTAGAATACCTCTTAGGAATGAGAAAAATAAAGGGTCAATTAGGTCATGACATGAATAAAAATGATTCATCTAATAGTTTTAAATGTCCAAGAATTTAAATCAAGAATCAAACTATATTGGCAATCATTTTAAAATACTTTGAAATTTAAAATAAGAAAGTAACTTTTAAAATTCCCTTTTATGTATTTATTATTTATAAATATAATTAATCAAATAATTTCCATAGTTAGAAATATTTCATCTATTAATGATGTTTCCTAGATCAGTTTAAGGTAAAATAATAATGTAGTCAAAGACTCTCCCCCATACTTAATATTTATCATGGTCCTCCAAGTGAAACACTAAGAACAAGAAGAGGATGTGGGAAAAACAATAGTGGTCTAGGATAAATGGAATTAGTGAAATAAGTAATCTAAAAATAATAATGAAAATAAACTCAAAAAGAATACCCCCTTATGGAGAGCTCAAAAATATGGTAATTAGTTGAAAATAGAGGCCCATATTACGCCAGAGTACTTGTGACTATTGAGGAAATGGAAAAAGAAAGTTTCAGGAACACAAACCATCACATCAAAAAGCATAGAAAAAAAGAGATATATATAATGAAATAAGCGTACAAAAAATAGTCACGGTGTGTCCTTAAAAGAGGCATCATCGATAAAAGGGGGATCCAACAGAGTATGATCAGCAATAGTGGAAGATGGAAGCTCAGGCTCTGTGATCTGTGTGGTGGCTATAGTGGGTACATCTGTCATGGTAACAGGAGTAGTGGTTGATGGAGTCATGAGAATGAAGCTCTGAATGGGAGCCTCGATGGGCCCAGCTGGGCTGGTAGTAGTAGGGGGAGCAGTTAGTCCGGTAGTGGATAGGATAATGGAATATGTGGCTAGTGCAATAAATAGTGGCAACACCATGAACGAATGAGGATTAGATGGAGGAGTAGGTGTTAGGGGTAACTGAATGCCTTGATGCTAAAGAAGAATCCCCAACATCTGCTCGAATCGCACTAGTGTCTGATCCATAGTATCCTTACGGTGCTCTATCGCGGCCAAGTAGAGGGAAATGGGGAAATCAGCTGAGGGTACAGTGGAAAGTGGGGATGTGGATGTCCCAAAAGAAGAATGGATTGTGGAAGAAGATGGAAGGGAGGAAGAAGTGGTGTGGGTGGAGAAGGAACATCTGCTAGTGGATGGGGTGGAACCGGATCAACAACACAAATGGGGGATGGTAGCTCATCTCTCACCCCATCAGGAGATGGTCCATCCTTCACGAGCACAAAGTCATCTCCCTGATTCTTGACCATCCTCATGCAGATAAGCATGATGAATTCCATACGCTGGGGAGAACCTAAGTGATCATGAGAGAGAGAGTGCTGAAAAAATTCCAAGTATTATGCCAACCAGGTGGTATAGAAACGTTAATTCAAGTTTCCCTAATGTCCATGGATCATGGAGTGAAAGTAAGAAGTATCAAGGCAAGTGAGGTCAGGGTAGTCATGTCGAACAATACATGTGAGAAGGTCCATGTCACATCCAGACACGACACACATGTCCTCGTGGCAAGGGGAAAGTATGTAATTGAAGCACCGGTGAATGAAATGAATGGGAAAGGAAATGATGAAAATTATCTTCTAAGAAGTGGGGGTATACATGTGGTCAGGCCCAAGAAGCTCCCTCCACATGGAAATGAGTTTAGAGCATTTAGTATGGGTGAGGGTGGAGAGAGGAGGTGGGGTGGCAGGATGGGGATAGAAGTTGCACCCTCATCCAAACTCAGCCATAATTAATATGAAGTGGTGGACATCTAGATGAAATCTAACTGGGGTAGATGTATCTGTGGGAGTCTAGCAGTATGTAGGCCCATCAAACTCGAAGGTCGCTAAGAACTCCAAAACTAAATCTCAGAAGGTATGAGTGTTGACATAGAGTGTATCTAGAAGATGTGTGTGGCCGATGAGCTCCTCAATATCCTCCCAAACTCCCAGATTCTAGGGCACTATGATATCCAAGAAATAGATTCTCAGTTGTATCATGTTTCGTGGCAGACGCTGAAGTCTATCTGGCATAGGATGCCCCTCAGCAAAGATCAGGTAGGGGTGTGGTGGAGGTCGGGTAACTACCTACACAGGTTGATGTGGAGTTGTAGTTGTTGAGGTGTAGGGACCAGCTTTTGTGGAAGCAGATGGAGAAGTTGATGCTGCACCTGCCTCAGAGGTCATGCCAAATGTGGTTGGAGGTGCAGACACCGTAGGATCTGCTATGCTGGAGCCCTCAGTAGTGGTAGATGATGAGTACATGGTCATCAGTGGATCATTAGTTGTCGTTGATGGTGGTGTGGTGTCTTCCGAACTGATGAATTTCTATGATGTGGGTGCTAGTAGTAGAAGAGGTGGTGTCTACAAATTCGATGGCTCACATATCGGAAAATCGGGTGCTTTTGTCGCGGAATCCCTAAGTCTGATCCGGAAGTGAGCAAGTATATCCTCCTAAATAGAAGGTGCATCCCACTTACAACGGGCATGACCTCCATATACCATAGATGAAATAGAAATAAAGGGAATCAATAAAATAAAACGAGATGAAAAGGAAGGGATAAAAGTGAGAAATCAGAAAAACAAAAATACACAACATGTCGATCCAGGGTACACAACGTGTAGTGTGATCAGGTGAAGAACCCGTGTACTCTAGATAAACATGCCAAGTGGTAAAATGGTTGGAAAATAGATAGTACATGGCATGTAATAAGTTATTCACATTGTGTGTGATAACATGGGGGTGTTTTCTATGTAATTTCCTAGACATGGACCTATCCTGAATGGTTCATAAAAATCACACATGCCGTGTGTGGTACTACACGGCGTGTGTAAAAACATGACCTGAAAACTGTGGATTCCCTTCACAGGAACTACTCCTGATGAACATGGTATACGTAGTGCACCTAACATACAGTTCATGTGAAGATACATGGGATCAAGGTTGTTTGTTCGTAGTACACGGGTGTCTCCTAAAGACTAGGCAGAGGCACTGTACACGGTGTCTATCGAATGTACACACCATGTTTTTTCAAATTTGATCAATATAGTGTGTGTGTTTGTGTACCTATAGTACATGAAATGTGTTCTCCATCGAACCTGTGTGATTCAGGTGGAATCCAAATGGTCAGTTGATCCCAATATCACCCTAAATGTATATAAAACACTGAAACAGAGGGCCTAGAAGTGCGTACCTAGATTGGTGATCAAAATGAGGAGGAAATCAGGGCTAGAAATGAATCGAAATGGGGGATTTAAAGAGGTGTGTGAAACGACGTATGGAGGAATCCTCATAGGGGGGTGGGGAGAAGGGGGATCGTGACATGGGGTTAGGCCGGGTAGGGTTCTTGGATTTTATAGCCAAACCACACGGCATGTAGGCTGGATGACATGCCATGTATGTGTGTTTTATTTTTTTATAATATATAACAAGTTTTATTTAAAAATAAATATATGAGAAAGATATATTATGGATAAATAAAAAATAAACATATACATGTAATGTATCGAGACAATACACATTGTGTTTTCTAAAATTTCAAAAGGAGAACTATAACCTATGGTCTGGTGCTTGGGGCACAATTCGTACCAGCAATCAGCTGATTTGAATTCAAACCCTCAATCACTAGAGAAAATTTTATAGTGTTTCACATTCTTATTTATTTTTAATATATAAATTATAGTTGCAACACTACATAGGGAAAAGAACAACGCACGGTGTGTGGTTTTAATTTTTGAAAAATTGGGATAGAGCATGGAGATTAGCTGAGTTCAAACTCAGGGCTTTTGAACCCTGGGCTATGTCTCTTCCAATAAACCTACATCATACCTAAGTGATTTCTTATGTTTGAAAATGTTTAAAGGTGTTATGAAAACATAACTCACACAATATGTATCGAAATTCATGACGTGTGGTTTTATTTAAGTGAAAAATGATAGAACTGGGATGGTTGTCAAGATTCAAACCTGGGTCTTTTGGATCTTTGGGTTACATCCCTACTAGCCAATCCAACCCCATCATGGGTTTTCTTTTATTTGGAAATGATTTTATTTATTTTTGAAAACACCTCACACACCATTTAATTTAAAACACGAGTTCAAAAAGAATGATCCCTGTACCAAAGGTAGGTGTGGATAGACTCGAACTGGCGACGGCTCAGATACATTCTAGTAACCCTACCATCAGCACAGGCCTCATCCCTATTCATTAAATTAATTAATAGTTATTTACACAAAAAGTTATATAAAAATATACACTAAAAAATAAAAGTATGTGCCATGTCATAAGTTAAACATAGAGTGTAGACTCATGTTTCTCTTATTTCTACTTTGGATGGGTAAGATGGCATTACATGGCATTTGGAAAGAAATTACACATTGTGTGTTTATTAAAAATAAAAAAGAAATAAAGGGGGAGAAAGTAATGGTTAGGTTGCCACCCAGAAAGTGACATTGTTTTAGGTATTTGGCTCGACCTGAGTTATAGGTACTTACTTGTAATCTATAGAAGGATGTGGATTTTGTAGTATGAACCACCACATGTGGCCAGTGCCCCCATATTGTTTCCATGATTCTTGACCTTCAGGTGGTCTGGGCGACGGCTTACAGAAGCGCTGCTCTGTGGTCAATAGAGGCCTATGGTGGACTTGGTTCTTTATTTTATCTAATACGACCCCCACCTCCTGAGGTTCCTGTGTCACAATGTTGAATACCTAAAAGTAATTGCAGGATTTCTCTGGAATAGGTATGTAATCAACTGAGGTGTTAGAAATAAATACGTGATCAAATTCAGTGTTAACATGATATGATGTGTCCCCGTATTCAAAATTTGAGTTATAAAAATTAATTTCTGAAATTTATAATGAATGAAAGTTGGGGTCCACATCATAAGATGTACCCTCAGTTGAAACCAAGTTATAACACCCATCCTCAAACTCAACTAGAGGATCCATATTGGAAATTATCTCAAAGAGTTGTTTTACAACATTTTCATGTCATTCCAACCTTTAGGTTTGGTCTAACTGGCATGTGGTAAATGCCTCCAACATTGATAACAACCTTTTGGTATTACCTGAAAATAGTTTTGAAAGAGAATAAGGGAAGGTTGGGGTTAATAATGTACATGGGTTGTCCTCGTATTGGAACCCATCATCCTTGTATAGATAGTATTATTCTGAGTATGGGAATGATTACTCTAAATTATACAGATAAAAATCCTCTCTGGGTGGGTTGTACCACTCCCCAGTCGAATAATAATTCATGGTATGTGGGGTTGTGGTTCCCAAGAAAAATAATCAAGAAGAATAAAAAAATGAAAAAATCTGGTTAAACCAACCTTTGACCCAGACTCGCACTACAGCTTTCTGCACGTTCCCTAACAATGGTTCCGGAATTTGACACCACTCCCTTCGCAAGGTGCGGTCTCAAATTAGAAGTTGTTGTTACCTTCTAAACCAACTACTAGGTAGATAGTGGCAGTCAAGGTTGATCCCATGGGAAAAGACGAGAAATAAAAGGAATCAGTTCAAATCAAGAGAGTCTTAGTTGATTGTCCAGACAGAAAGAGTGAAGGGAACAAACTGCTAAGTGAAACTATTTGTGAAATTTAAAATCATAACAAAAGAAATGGTAGAACAACCATAAAAAAATGTGTCGGGGTTGTAAACCGATTAGGTTTTATTATGAATTCCATTCTTTAGTATTTCAAATTATAGATGAAAATAGTTTACCATGGGGATTTAATTCTATCAAAACTTCTTGGTCTGATAACTACAGATTGTGTATTTAAAATCCAATCCCTTGATCTGGTAATTGAACATTAAAATACACATTAAAACCATACCCCTAAAATAGTGGCAATGAATTCCTCCAATGGTCATGGGTTCATCCACTGTAACTCTTTTATTGTTCCCCATTGGTATCGTTCTTGGTATGATACAATACCAGTGGTGATTTTGGAAATTTAGTTCAATAAAGGAATTGTAAAAATAAATTCATAATAAAATCAATACTTCATAAATTAAATCACAATCAGACCATAATCTTATTACAACCCTAACACATGTAAATTATCATCTTATGTCCATGGTCACAGTGTGTGTATTGAGCCAAAACTCAATCCCTACCATGGATATAAGAGGAAGATGGGGAATGGAAAAATTACACGAAAATAAAATTGTAAATAGGAAATAAAACTCAAATTTGGATCTGAAAGAGGTTTGAATGGAAGAGTGGCAGTACCTCCCCTAGATGTCCAACCTTGAACATGGAGGGTTGTCCTATTATTTATAGGAAACAAGAGTACATCACATATACCATAAAGTACTAGGGTGTAGTATGTTCAACTCTTTTTGCTTTTATTTCTCCACTGGTAGGTGATTCATCGCACCACACCTTGAATATTGAAAGCATTGGAGGTCATTTGGAGGGGATACATAGCATGTATCATATCCCCAAATGGCGTGTAGTATCAAATTCATCTACCAACCACTTCTAGAAGGGCGAACACGGCGTGTGAATGGGTAGTACATGGCGTGTAGTCACTAGCTGGCTACTTGGGCGTGTACTTGGTCTGGTCAATCCATTTCTAGGCGAAGGTACACAGTACACACCGTGTATATATCAATTTTTTCTCTCAAATTTCTCAATTTGTGACTCTGGATAGAAATTACATGAAAATTATCAGGATCACCAAAATAAAGCATTTTATCTAAAAAAATAACATGTATTTAGTGAAAACATGTTTTTAAACTCAAAATAATGTATGAAAATGTATACACAAATCAGGCACATTAATACCCATATAATTCAAGTAAACTGTAGATTTATGTTAAATAAGTTGGTATTTTCCACCCTTCAATTTTCTCCATTTTTTGAAGGATCCAAAGATATACCTTTTTTGGTGATGAAATTCCATAGGAAAGTTACTTGCTCCAATTAAAACTCACATTCACTATGATTTACATACATCTTATCTTTCCACAGGGTCATAAATATAGTATTCAAATGATCCTCATGTTCCTACTTGTTTTTGGACTAGATAAGAATATCTTCTATAAATACTACCAAAAATTGGTCGAGGTAATCTCTAAATACTCTATTAATCAAGTCCATGAATATTTTCTAAGAATTTCTGATTTCTAATGGTGTCACTATGAACTCATAGTGCCCGTACCTTATACAAAAAGTAGTATTGGAGATATCCTCCTTAAAATTTACTTGATAATATCCTAACCAATTATATATCTTAAAGAAATACTAGGATTCACATAGATGATCAAAAAAATCATCAATATGTGGTAGAGGATACTTATTCTTTATCGTGATCTTGTTGAGATCATGATAATCAATGCGGAGGCACATTGGCCCATCCTTCTTTTTTAAGAAGAGGAATGGTTCACCCCACAGGCATATTAAACCTTTATCTATATTTTTCTATAGTTTTTTCATTAGTTCCTCAAGATAAAAATGGCCATTCTATGTAGATTCTTGGATAATATCAAAGTTCTATGTATAAGATTGATTGAAAATTCTACCTCTTGGTTATGAGGAAGACCATACAATTATTTGGGAATCACATCAATATATTCCATCACAATGGTCATGTCTTCAAGGATGATCTTTTCTTTTTTCTCGATCATTTGAAAAAGATATGCTTTCTCATAGGGAAATAATATCCAAGATTGAGGTGTTAGTACTAAATAATATTTATCCTCTTCCTTTCACTTATATAGAACTGGAGGGTGATTCATTAAACAAAGGGTGATTTAATTATATCAGTATTTTATATTAGATCAATATAAGGAAAGCCAAACCATTCCCATAATAGCATTGAATTCTACTAAATGGAGTATGAAAAGGTTTTATGGTAATTTCATCTCGCATATGTGGAAAGGAGAGGAGTTATCTACTTGGGATGAAATAATTTCCCCATTTTCCATTTTCACGGATAGCTCTACTTCCATGATTTGTAGTGGTGTTTGAATAAAATCACTAAACTTGTGTGATACAAAAGAATTCATAAAAACTAAATCAAAAATTATGTCCACTATTATTGAATGAATAATTAGAGTACCTATCACCACTTCATTTTCAGGATCTGAAATATGCTTACCCTTACTTCCATGAAGATTTTTGGAATTTATTATCTCAAAAAATACTTAACTTAGGGAAGTGGTTTTCATAGTTTTCTTATTCCTTTCAATTGAAAAATTGGATAGCAGGATGAGTTTTGACTGGATAATTCCTCTCTTCCATCACATTGGTGGGTTTCTCTCATCAGTAATTTCTAGCTATGTGCCCTTATTTTCTGTGCGTAAATAATTTTCCCTTCCCCCTTAGGTAAATTCCAAGATACTTATTCCCATACTTTTGAAAAGTGGGGTGTTGGAATTCTTTCCACTGTTATATTTATCCATCACACCACCAAAGTTAAACTCCACTTTACACTTCTTATCTTTGAGAGACACTTTACATTCACTGATATCCATTTCAACTTTGATGGCACATCGGATAATTTTCTCACGACTAAAAAGTCTTTAATTTACAATTCTTTTCATAAACTTGGATTTAGTCCTCCAAAGAAGCAGTAAAATTGACATTCATGGGTAATGAAAAAGATGAAGGCTTATTGTGTAAGTCTTTTGATTTTTTTCTTGTATGACCTGATAGATTCATCATCCTTTTTATTGAGTCTAAGAAAGTCCCTATCCATTTTTAGTTATATAGTATGAGAAAAATATTTATCAAATACCATTTTTTGTAATTCCTTCCACTCCATCACTTTGATCTCTTCCTCAGGATTCGTATTTTTGACCAATATCCACCATTGGTATGCTTATCCTTCCATATTATAAATAGATAGTATGATCTTATATTTCTCATAGCATTTAAGGATAGAGAAGATAATTTCAATATAGCTAATCCTTGTTCCATAATTAAGAGATTATAACATCCATTGAAATTTGGAGGCCTTTATTTCATGAAGGTCTCAATTGCAACTTGATCTTTAATAGGGGGATTTGACTATTCCTCCTGATTCAATTTTTGGTACAAAACTTTATTTATTTGAGAAATTATAGTCATGAATTTCATGATTCCTGAACCCATTAGTTTGGGTATCTTGTTTGGGCGGTCATAACATTGCCCCTTACATTAGTTGTTTGTCTTGTTTCTCTTATTTCTAGTAGTTAACTATAATAAAGGAGAAATTAGGGATGATTACTTTTAAACTATTGAACACATAAATTTTAAACCACTAACATTAAATTAATAACTCATTAATGACATATATTCCTTAACTTGTAAATTTTTAGGATTCAATCTAAGTTATCCATGGTCAATTTCTAACATAGACTCTTATAGGAATTTTTTTGTTCCTTATTAATGATTTATAATGAGCTTTTGAATTTACCAAAATATATCCCCCAGGAGTTTCAAACTAGTTTTATATAAAGGTTTGTTTTTATGCACTAATTCTTGATTGATTCTAGATCAATGTGATGTTTTTGGGGTTTTTATCCCTAGGTACATCTATGTTAGAGCCATATCCACTTGTATTATCCATAAAGGGATACATTATCTTGGAAACCACTAACTCTATAATTTACCAAAACTTAGGTATTTTTTTTATGTCTAGTATTATCCCTAAGTCTTTCTCTATATTTTTCAAATCCTAATACCAAAAATAACTAGACTTTCCTTTTATGCCAACTATGACAACCCTTATATTTATTACACATTGATTCATGATTTATTACATAAAGTTTCACTTAATAAAACCAATAAGATCAAGAGTTTTAGTATCTTTGGGATATTAGGTACATAACATAACATCATAAAATAGGGACATAATGACTTAATTAAAAACTTCCTTAACATGCTATTAAAATCCATTATTCCTCTAAAACTGCATAGGATAACCTAGGGATGTACATAAGAAATGGGTGAGTTATAAAGCCTAGTGAGGGAATAAAAAAATCAAGACTTTATAAAATTATTATATGTTAGAAAATAGTAATTTAAATGGGACATAAAAGGGTTGAGAATCATAATCTTGAATAATGAGACACGATACAACATGATAGCATAATGGCAGCATGGGAATGTGGAAACAACATTAAACATGGAATCATAAGCATAAGTCAAGGTTAAAAACCAAGATATCATAACATAATATTATTAGGATAACCTCCCATACACCATACATGGAATATCATGAGACTAAAGCACTACCCAATGCATTGGATCACTATTTGGGCACACCCATTGTAATTATATCATGTACGTACATAAGTGTGCCACATAGATCATATAAAATAACGATGTATTTAATCTATATTAAACCCATGATTTAATAGTGTGGGTTATATACATGGACGTTATCAATAAAATTATCATAGTTGTATATGGGTGAATACCATTGAGTGTAAATAGGTTTGGGAATTCACTAAACAATTATTTGGTATGAAAAATCACAGTGAAATTTTGGCAGCATAACGATAGTACATAAATATTAATAAAATGGTTTAATGAGAGTGAAATGGTTCTATCATAATTTGAAAATAAAAAGGATAGTATGATATATGTGGAAAAACATATCCCAATATTATTAATTGGAAATAAAAGGCATAAAATAAAAAAAAAATCTTGAATAAAGAGGAGAAGGAGAGGATCCCTCACCTTGAGAGGGTGTTTCTAAAAGATTAGGAGGAGATTCTTGAGAGATTCGGGCACCTTGGGAGGTATATAGAGAGGAATTTTCAGATAAAGGATGTTATCCATGGTTTTGAGTGAATAGAAATGGGGGTTTTTGTGGGTTTATAAAGGAAAAGAGATGGGGGTTCTTTATTATTTCTCAAACTTAGGTTTTGGACTCTATACAATAAAGTAATAAAAGCCACAAACCTTCCCATAGTTTTTGTTAATTTTTTCTAACAAAGATAATTTTTTTTAATTATTTTATAAGTTCAAGAACGTAAATCATTAAAATATTACCCTTGGTGGTGTGGGAGTAAGTCATGCTCTTAAAGAAATGATATTAAAACCTTAAAATATAATATAGGTTTTGGAGGATTCATAAATGATTTAAAAATTAATAAAATAACATAAAAATAGATTATTTTTAAGTGGAAACTTGATTTTTGATTATTATACTCTTTATATCATTTATTACATGATTTTTGGCTTTAATGGTGTCATAATACATACTGTATAATTATACTATATTTAATTTTTACCTGAAAATTCAAATGTCTCATAAAATTATAAAAAAATAACCATTGGATAATTTCAAAGTGGTGAATCCAAAAATAATATTTATTTTATCCAAAAAAATATATAAATATAATAAATTACACTTTTATATCAAAATCTCCATTTATTGAAAAATATTGGGTTTTTTTACAATAACATTTTTTCGAACCCGATAAAAAATATTATTGACTTAATAAAATTATATAATAAAATATACTTAATAAATATTATTTAATAATAGTATTTTATTAAAATATCATTTATTTTAAAAATTATTTAATTCATCGAAATGAATGTCTTAATTAAAATTATGTATTATCCAAAAATACAATTTGAATTTTTTCATATTGAAATGTAATTTATATCAAACTCATTATTTAATAATTTATAAAATAAAATAAATAAGGAATAAATATAATAATTATTTTATTGAAAATAAAATACACATATTCATACTATTAAGGTTGAGATACATAGCTCTTTATTACACCAGCAAACTTCCTAAGGGTAAGGTGTGTGATGGTGAGATTTTCTTATGGTGGTTCGAAAAACATGGTTTGGGTTGATGAGATTGAACTTCTCCTATAAATGGTTTTTCTCATACTATATATGTTGAATATTGTCTTGGGATTGTTCAACTAAAAATCCCAGAGATATTATCTCCCTTGAAAGCTTTGATAAATGGGCTTCATAGGGGTACGATCCTACTGGTCAAGGTCATCGCTTCTTTTTTCTATATCAATAGACTTTATCATAAACCTATATCTATACTAATAATACAATCACATACCAATGGATATTTTATCAATGTTTATTATGTTTAATATTATTTTAAATCTTATAGGATATAATATTCTAAAATAACCAAAGTATTTCATGTGTTTTCTATAAATTCATTGCTTAATGATGCATTTATTCACTCAAAGTGAAGGATTTTCATTTTTAAAAGTTTAGTCTGTTGTAGAATCTCCCTCAGAAGCTCTGATAAATGGGATTCATAGGGTATGGTTTTACTGGTAGAGTTCATCGCTTGTTTCTTCTAGTTCAGTTGTATATTATCATAACCCTTAATATATACTAATATTAATGGCCATTGTAGAACATATATATTATCAATAGTTATGATGTTTAATAGTATTTTATTCCCTTTAGTCAATTATGGATATATTTTATAATGATCCAAAATAAAAAAAATGAAATATAGTGAATGTGTTTTATATAAATACATTACTTAATAAGGATTTTATTCAATCAGAAGGTTATTTCATTTATAAAAGTTTGGTTTATTACATGTAAACATCCCAATATTTCTTTTATAAATATTTAGGGTTGGGAATCATACATGTGACATTTATCTTCTAATAAAATTAACCTTAAATCAGATAAATGATTATTTGTTTGTTATCATAAGTAAACTAAGGGATATTTTTTCTATATTACTAATGAGAAAAAAGTTTTTGTGTCTTGATTCTATATTCATTGAGAAGGAATATATCAATCTAGGAGTTAGTAGGAGGAAAGTTAAACTTGGATAGGTTCAAGACCAACAAATATATAATATTCTTGAGATAAAAGTTGATCTAGTTCCATAAAAAATTGTGGAAAAAGAACTGACTCAAGTTACAAAAAAAACCTCAAAGGTTTGGTATGATTCATCAGGCTCTAGAGAGATATAGATTTCTTGTGTTAAATTATGATGATCCTTCTTCCTATCGAGAGACTATTGAGATTTTTTATTCCAAAAAATGGATAAATACTATGAAATACAAAATGGAAACCAATTACAATAACCAATTTTGGAACTTGATAGATTCACCTGAAGGGGTGAGAAACAAAGGGTGCAAGTAGGTTTTCCATAAAAAAATGTACATGGATGGTATATTGTTTACTAATAAATCTCTATTTGTGTTAAAGAGTCACAAAAAAATTCATGGTATTGAATATGAAGAAAACTTTTCACCATTTACAATGATAAAGTCCATTAAAATATTTATAATCATAGAAACTCATTATGATTATGAGATATATCAAAATGGATATCAAAATTTATTTCCTTAATGGGTATTTAATCAAGGATATGTGTGTGATACAACCTAAAGGTTTTGAAGTTCCAAATAAGTCTACTAAGGTTTTCATGTTTCAATAATCTAATTATGGATTGAAGAAAGCTTCTCAGAGTTGGAATATCCAATTTTATGATGAAATCAAAGAGTTTGGTTTCATCAAAAATGTGGATTATTTCTGTGTATACAAGAAAGTTAATGGGAGTATTTTGTAATTTATGAAATTATATGTGGAAGACATGATTATTATCATAAATGATATCCTAAATTTACACTTTATAAAGGTATGGTTGGGAAAATGTTTCTCAATAAAATACATGGGTTATGCATCCCATATAATAGGTATAAATAACTATAGAGATAGATTTAATTGGTTATCTAGACTAATTTAAAACACATATATTGGTAATGTGTTAAAGTTTTTTAGCATGGATAACTCTAAGAATGATGCTTTTATAGTTTTTCATGGCATTAATATTATAGGAATATTTGGGATCTATCTAAAGAGTTAGAAGGGATAAATAGGATTCCTTATGTGTCCTCTATAGGATCTATCATGTATGTCATGTTGTATACTCATCCCTATTTCACTTATGATTTGAGAGTGACAAGTAAATACAAATACAATTCTGGTGAGAGTCATTGTATTTCTATCAATAACATCCTTAAGCACTTAATAATAAGTAAGGATATGTTTTGGTATTTATAGGAGAAGGTGAGCTCATTATAAGGGGTTACATTGATACTAGTTTTCAATCTAACAAAGATGATATAATATATCAATCTAGATTCATTTTTTATCTCAATGGTGGAGCTAATAGTTAGAATATTTCTAAATAATCCACCATAGTGGACTCAACAATAGAGGAATAATACATTGTTGCACCAGATGTTGTGAAGGAAGCTATTTGTATCAAGTAGTTCATCATTGAACTTAGTGTGGTTTATAACATTAAGGGATCTATTTAGATTTACTATGAAAAAAATAGATATATTTATCAAGATAAGGAACCTCGGTCTCACAAAAGGACCAAAAACATCCTTTGAAAATATTATCCCATTCTATAGATCATTGAGAGGGGCGATGCAAGGATAAGTTACATGGCTATAGATTAAAATGTAACAGATACTTTGAAAAAATAATTAGTACAGTAAAAACTTGATGTTCATATTAAATCTATTGGTAATAGACACATTATATATTGTATGTTATGGTTGTAAAATTTTTCATGGTTTTATAATAAATACACTCTCTATTTATCATTCATTTATGTGTGATGCATTTATATTACATTGATAGTGAAATGATAATTTCCAATCAAAGCGTGACTTTGAGTTTTATTTATTCAATAATCATCACATAGTATTATGGTTTGTGATGATATTTTAATATTAGTGTGAGTATAATATTGTATGTGATAGAAATATATTTATACGTTATACAGAGAATAGATTCATGAGATAATAAATCGAGACTTATTATCTAGACTAACTCACTAAAGTATATAACATGGAGTGTCTTATGGTCATTAATATACTTGGGGGAATATAATTATTATGAATCCCCATTACCTGAGGTTTTTTATACCTATCATTAAAACCTTACTAATTTGATACTTTTACTACACAAGCCTTAAGGATTAACTAATCATAGGTAAGTTGGGTATATTGTTGATCATTTCATCGATTAGAGATCAACCAAGATGGGATTTTTCCATTTGTATGAAAAGAAAATACATTTGGGACATTTATTGAATTAGACTAAGGAAATTCATGTATTTTTTTAATTGCATGACATGTGATGTTCTTGGATACTTAATGAATGACATGTGATGTATTCCTTAAAACTATTTAGTCTATTCTGTATAATCATGAATATGTGAGATGTATTAAACTAGATTGACATGTTCCATTTATAGTGGTAACTTTATGTCATTGATAAAGGGATTATATATATATATACATACAATATATATGATACATCTTGTGGTGGACATGTTCATATAAAGATATGAGTATGTTTCATTTAGATCACACCATACCTCTTTATAGCTTGAGTAGCACTGAAATTTTGCTAGAGGCTGCTCTTTTGTTACATTTATGAAATTGGTATTTGGTATTTTTTATCAATGATACAAAGTCCTATAGGGTTATATAGTTAAGACTTATAATAAGGATTAAATTTTAGACAAATTATTTATTCCAAATTAAAGAGATCTTGATAAACTGCATCTAAAAGAGTTTGGATGGATTCAAAAAAACTATGATGTTTTTGTATTAAGTCCTTATAAGATTTTAGTATAAGTGGGAGATTGTTGGAAATGAACTAAAACTATAACAATTATATTCTACGATTAGTTAGTATCATAATCCAAGACATGCCTGAGATGTATGTTGTAGGCTACGATTGGTCCATATCATAAGGGGTATGGAGATTCCCCAATAATTTTATATGATTAGTATATGATATGGGTTATCAAGTGAATATCCACTAAAATTTATTCTACTCAATTTCCTTAAGTTGTGAATCCTTAGGTTGATTCATTTAGGTCATTATAAACATGTTATAATATTTGAAATATTAAATGATTATCAAACACCAACAAAAAATAATTTAGAGTAATATATATTGGATACCAAGCATTATAATCCAACACTCTACATCCTTCATTAAATGAATGAGGTCTATATAAATATTTGATCCACTTATTTGTGGTGTGTTTGATTTATTATTTCCATAGCTGGAGCTCTCTTCTATTTTGGTGATCCATTTTTCTTCATCAAAGAAGTTTCTAGAATACATATTAGAGTTCACAGGATAATTTCATAGTGTATGAGGATTCTAGTAGTATGTGTATATCCCTATGGAGGTGAGAGTCCATAGGCTATCACTTGCTGATCACTATAAAACGTACTCCATCGATATTTTCATATATTTAGCATAATATGATTGTGGTACACATGTTTATATTCATGTTCTTCATTTCATGTTGGTTCAATAATGACATATCAATATTCTAATGGGTTTATTCTGCTATGTTAATCAATGGATGATCCTATAAAACCCATCATAATATTCATAGATATTAAAAATTAACATTTGGTTTCCTCATCAATCATATAATTCAATATTGTAAAATACAATGGCTATAGTGAAGGATATCACTCTATTGTACCATATGATATGACCTAGATTGTTCTGTATGATATAAATAACCAAGTCATACGATATGCCTTTGATTCCAATAGTTCATATCTTATGACATATTTATATCATACAATGTGATATAAGATAATAAAAAACATATGTATATAGGATTTAGGGCATATCTCCATTAGATATTAAGTAGGGGGAGACTTAATCCTCTATAAAAAATGTTTTAAAACCATCACAAGATCCAAGTGATGGTGTAACTCTTGAACCTAACATTTCATAGGTTTAAAAATCTATACAAGTAAGGATTCCATTAACAAAATATTCAAAATTGGATTTCCTATTGCTGACTGATGAGGGGGGGGGAGGATACCAATAAGTAGTTTCTTATCCTGAAAAACTCAAGTGGATACATGTAATGGATGATAAGATGGATTCATTTATAAAAAACCATTTTTACAATTTAATAAAACTAACCAAAGTTAAGAAGTCACTAACAGAAAAATGGGCATTTTGAATGAAGAAATGTGTTATTAGAAAGTAGATAAATTACAAAGATAATTTATTAGTAAAAGGATTCCTTCAGAAGAAATGAGTTGAATTTGATAAGATTTTTACACCAATGGTGAAGATGAAGTTAATCTAAGTCATTTTATGATGGGTGGCTAGATTGGATTTCAATCTTGAGAAGAAGAATGGGAAGATGGTTTTTATTTATAAATACCTCATCGAGGTAATATAAATAAATAATCTTAAAGTTTTTGAAGTTTTTTGACAAGAAATCCTTGTATGAAAATTAGAGACTGGATTGTACAGACTAAAACAAGCTGCCATACAGTGGATTCTAAGGTATCTTAAAGTTACATCAAAGTTATGTTTGTTTCATGGGGGATTCGGTTCACTCTTATAGTTCTATACATATATAGATATGGTTATATATCCTATAAGTAGAAGGGATATATCTAGATACATTTATAATTTTTTAGTAGGGGCTATTTATTGGCACTCAAGGTTACAAAAGTGTGTCACTTTATCCATGATCAAAGTAGAGTACATTATTATTATTGAGGATACAATGGAAATTTTTTGGTTAAATAATGTTCTCCAAGTGCTTGAATTCATCTAAAAGGATTACTGAATTCATTGTGATAGTTGAAATTCTTTGGAGTTAAGAAAAACCTCCATGTATCATTCTTGGATGAACCACATCGACATTTACTATAATTGGATATGTGAGGTGATAGATTAACAAATATTGAAACCTGTAAAAAATTTCATGAACTAGAACCTGGTGGGTATGATGATGAAGGTGGTAGCTTAGAAGAAGCTATAATTTTTCATATGTTCTATTGGATTGTATCTAGTGGGGGTAAAATAATTTTAGTTTCCTTATTCAAAGGTGGGTGGCTCTTTTCACCTAGTCCACCAAAAATAGACTTCAAATATAGATTGTGAAAATATAGAAAACTATTTCTTTGGATTATATTATAAATTTTCAGGCTTAGGTGTGTGTAGATGGGGATTTGTGGGAGTTTTTTCATACATTTTGACCGCCCACTGCGCCTATATAATGAGGCCTTAAAGAGTATTTTGATATTCATCATATGAACCAAATATCTCATTGTATTTGGGAGAGAACCTTTAGATATCCATGTGAGAGAAAGGGTGGTGTTGAGTGGGAGTGTTTATAAATCTTTATTCTTCCTAAAATAAATCTCATTTCTCTTCTCATTCCCTTCTTAGTGATCTGAGAATCATAATAGATCATTGGTTATTCTAGTTAATGGGTACCATAGGAGGGTATAGTGCATTGGAAGATGTAATTTAAGGGTAATTATTATATTATAATGTTCTATTTATGCCTAATTTTTGACATTTTACTCTTAAATTGTATATATAGTTACAATTTACTTATTTTTTCAATTAATTTTTAAATTTTGATGTAATGATTGATTTATTTTAACCCTAACATGTGCAGGTTCATTTTTTTCAACGGTGACATGTGGCCCCATTAATGGATATATAATCAAAAAATATTTCATTAATGATAATTAAAAAACTCAAACTTTTTATATAAAATTTATTTAAATGAACATTTTAATTTAACATTTTAATTTTTTTATTACATGAATAATTTTATTAATTTATTTATTCATTTTACCTTAAATTTAATTTATCTGTAACCAATGATGAATTTAATTTTTTGACAATAAATTTATACATGCATAATTATGTGTAAAATTTAAATACAGTTGTATGAAAAATGTAAAATAAATATAAAAAATCCTATAAAAAATAATATAATTTATAAATTTATCATTTTTTAAATGAGAGTTACAATAATAATTATGTTTATAATATTCCTTACTCACATATAATAATTTTATTTTCAAACATGCATTTTATCGATAAATGAATTTTATTTCATTTCCTTTATGAAATTATTCTCTTTTATAATTTTTCAAAAAATAAAAATTGTATATTTTGTTTAAATTTTTTCTGAACTTGTTGTGAGATAAATTTCATATAATAGTATGTCTTTAAAAATAATGTTAAAATTTTTGATTCATTATACAAAATTTATATCTCATATTGAATGAGATAAATTTTATTTTTTATGTAATTATAAAAGAAATGTAAATATATGTTAGTAGTGTTATTTTTATATATAAATTTTTTCAATATATGAAATTCATCTCATGTATGAGATGAGATAAATTTAACCTATAATGATGCATCTGTTAAAAAATGAAATTTATATCATCTCGTACTGGAGTTGAATTTCACCAATAATAAAACATTAATTAATAAATAAAATTTATTTTTTACGATATGAGGTAAATTAAAATTATAATGGTGCATATTCTAAAAAATAAAAAATATCTCATCTTATACATGAGATATATTTTTTTACTTTAAAAAATTGAATTTATCTCTACTATGAAATTCAATAAATTTTATGTGCAACAAAATAACATTTGTAAAATGAAATTTGTCTCATATGAGAGAAATTCCATCTATAAAAAAAATATTTATTTTAAAAATGAAATTTATCTCATATACAAGATGAGATAAATTTAACTTATTTTTTTACCTATTTTAAAGAATGAAATTTTTATCTTGTATTAGATAAGATTAATTTAAAGTTTTATGATACAAATTTTCTAAAATAAAATTTATCTCACATATGAAATAAGATAAATTTCACTTATAGTGAATGATGCATCTTTTATAAAATGAAATTTATATCATGTATTATATGAGAAAATTTTAATATACAACGATGCATGATGCACACCTTCCGTAGGGCGTAGAAAAATCTAATTATTTTCCTAATGCATTATAGAGGTTGATCAGGTTTGTCTCACTTGATGAGCTTTCTAATATGTTCAATCACATAGTCTAATTCACCTAAATTATTTATATATTTTTGTTTTTATTTAATTTAGTAATTTAATGGAATTTACATGAAATAATTTATTAGACTAACATGCAATGAAAAATTTCAATTAGTGAAGAATGAACTTGGCCTTTGTGGTTTTGTTCGTGGGTTCCATCATTATCCTTTTTGGTGTTTAGATTAAGTTTGATAATTCAATTCTATGATCTCATGCATGAATTACTATTCATTTATTTAGTGGTGTCAAATCTCGAATTCATTTAGCAATCTTAATTCCACATCCTCGTGTAATCAAGGTTGATGGAACACCTCGATTGAGAGTGTGACATCTCCCAGTACCTGGCTCAATCATATGCCATTTCATCTACTGAATTCCTTAACATCATCATATGAAGAGTTAATATATAGTATAAGTGAAGGAAATTATTTAATAAAATAAAAGAAATTATTTTTAGATCAGTGTTGTGGTGGGAGATCGCTACACCCATGCACTTCACCCTTGCTCATCAAAAAAATTAATAAAACCTAAGAATTTAAGTGAAAAATGAATGGAATTTCCACTTACTTACCCCAGTACAAGACTCGGGTTATCCCCTCATTATTGAGGTTAAGATTTCATGGTAGAATGAGAAATAAAATGATGAAAATAAATGAATAAAAATAATAGAAGAGAGAGAAATGAGAGAGAGAGAGAGAGAAATAAAATAAAATAAATATATAACAAGTTAAAATAATAAAATAGTTAAAACACATAAGAATAATAAAATAAGAATAAGAATATAAAAAAGATAATAAGAAGAAGAACAAAATTTGGATGGGTGTAGAAACACTTTGTAAAATAAGAATGCATGAATTATTATTAGAAAATAAATCTAGAATTATATGAAATATAAACTAAAATAAAAATAAAATAAAATAAAATAAAATAACAAATGAATGGGAAGAATCATGGACCTTGTCCTCATCTCTATCGATGGTGAGAAACTCTCTATTATCATGGGTGAACTTTTCCTTATATTGTCTAAGGGGATTCCATCCTTTGATATTCAAATTCAAGATCTTCCAAATCTCCCTTTAAGATGTCCTCTATATTTTTTACACTGAAATATTTCTCATGGTATACCCATTTAATGAAAAAAATTGGAAAGTTTTATTATTTAAAGTTGTTCCAAAATGTCTCCTCTATATACCCACGAAATTTCAGCTTATTATCATTTTTTTAGAGAAATTTATGTCCTGTTAATTCTGAAAATTTATTTTGGCCAGGCAGAATTGTTGAATTTCCAAAATCTGATTTTTCCATGCATTTATAACCTTGATATTGGTAGAATCAAGTGGGTCCATAATTATGAAAGTTGGTCCTCATGATATTATATTCATAATTTTCAAATTTAAGTTCCATTTTGTCATTCATTTACTAGATATAGTCCCATATTTGAAAATATCTAAATCTGTACACATGTTTTGAGGCCTAATTTGTGAACTTCTTTTGGGCATTCAAATGATGCATTAAGATTTGGGTACATAAGAATTAAATTAATTCCAAGATGTATTCAATCATAAAAATAATTAATTTAATAAATTAAATCCATTTATAAAATGTTATGACCAAAATACTTAAATAAATTAAAACATTTAAATTCCAAAATTAGGTTATTTTTTCAATTAACCCCAAAAAGATTCTAAAACCGTAAAATGTGACAATTGAAATTAAATATCTTTTTTTAGGATTAAAACCATTTAAATTTGTTTAAAAATATGTATGAAAATTCAGTGTGTCAATACCCACACACTTAAACTATGTTTGTCCTCAAGCATAAAATCTCAACATTAAAAATCAAAGGGCACAAATGCTATCATTATTCAAATTTCAAAGCAATAAAATTAAACAATAATCAATGTCAAATAAAATTTTCCAATATCACATAAAATATCAACTCAATTTCCCATTTTTCAAAGAAACAATCAATTAATGTATTTTACTTTTACCCTTTGAAAAATTGTGGAACTTCTCCTTTCATTCATTCAAGCTCTTCAATTCATTATTATTATACATTTCAAATCATGATCTACCTCACTTTTGAATGTTTTCTCTCATAACTTGTGATAAAAATTAAATTATAGTTATTATCATATCATGATAACATGTTTCTTATCCTTAATATTGTAAAGGAACTACTTTCTCTACTTCGTAAAGATAAAGGGAACATAAAATCATGAGGACTTACAAAAAAATGACTCTAAGGCTTAAGGTTGGTAGGATTTTATGCTTTAAAAATTAAGGATCATGGAAAAGATTTATCTCTTAAGTAAAATGCATGATATCAAAAATAAAATTTTAATGAAATTCTCCCCTTAAAAGTATAAACTCCTGCTTCCCCCAAACTTTCAAAACAATGGTCATGAATAATGAAAGCATAATGAATGATGTGAACATTCTTGAATTTTTATCTACTTTTATACTTTTTTTATTTTCCAAATTATATTTTTTTCCCTTTTTTCCTTTTTTGAAATTTATTCTTAGAATAAACCTCAAATCCACCACCTAAACACATATGATAAAAATCATTGGTCCAATGATGGTGATTTTTTATTCTTCTAAGTTACAACCCATTCCTTTTTTTCATTTTTTTCAAGAAGATAGAACAATTAATTACATTGAATGAATCAAAAAACTTTATTTATTCCCATAATATCACCCCCCAAACTTTTTCCTTATAATGAATTTCATTTATTTCTCCATGAATCCCTTCTCCCTCACACTTCAACTTTATAATATCATGTAAATACTAAGATTATGGTAGGAATGGATAAAAATGTCTTGAAACATGACTCATCCCTAACAAATTCATTCATGGTTTCTATGGGCTAAAGAAGGATTGATTTAAAGGTAGTATTTTATGTATAAGGTCTTTTCGAAAGATTCCTCAATCATTTTAAATGTGTTTTTTCACAGTCATAGCTTTGACAAGTTCAAATGGAAGTTCTAGTAGGTGACATGTCCCAAGATCACTCAATAAATATGCTCAAGATAAATAGGAAGTATTTGGTCTAGAAATACTCTCGATAATGGGACATATGATTTAGGAAAATCACTCAAGTCATGAATAATAATAACAAATCAATTAACCTGAATTTCAGAAATTAAAATAATGAAAAATGATTGGGAAATTTCATTTACATGAATCAACTAATTCCCTCAAATGATGATTCCTCATTTTAATATTCATGCTTCACTTTAATAATTCAATTATCCATTTTACTCATTAAATTTAATTAACATTGAAATTTAAATTATGGAATCACATGATTTCTAACAAACTCATGTCTCCTAGATAAATCAATTAAAGCATAAATTCAATCATGGGCATGCAATTTTAATTTAATCTCAAAACAGGTTCTCAGAAAAAAAATGTAAGGAGTTTAAAAGATTAAAATTAAATGTGAAATCACTTTTGAAATAGATATTAGTACTATTTACTCCTTCACTATTGGGTATGACTTCTTCCATCATGAACTTATAAAATAAAATTACTCAATTAAGTATACAGATCATGTCATTTAAGCTCAAAAAGATAAGAGAGAGTGAACTACATGTTGTACTGATTCCTAAAACTAAAATTGAAATTCTATAAAGTAAGAAAATATAAGTCTTGGTATGATCCCCATGTGGGGACTTAATTTTTAATGCCTCTATAGGAAAGTACCAGCTATTTTTCAAAGTCTGATGGTGTTTAGGGCTTCTTTTATTTGAACCACCGCATTCTCATTTTCCCAGATCTCACTTCTTAGTTCTTGTTTTGATGAATTCCATGTTTAGAGTACACCAGATTCACCCCCTTCAAAATTAGGTACATCTTTCATGGTAGGGATAGGATGAAGTATGGAACATCCTTCTTGGTTGTTACTTGTTCAACTTCTTCTTCATTTTCTAATGCTATTTTAATGTGGTATGCATGAATTTTAATTTTAAAAGTAGGGTTAAAATACATTTTTTATTTGATATAATTTAAACATGAAAAATGTAAATTATAATTCCCCATTTTAGTTTGATAATTCCCTATATTAGTTTACTTGGGATCAACAACTTGTAAATCCTCATGGATTTCTTCAAATGCATGTTCATTGAAATCAGGGAGATCTATGTGTTCCTCAACAGGTGCATGTTCATTTTCCTCCTCTTCCTCTAAGGAAAAGCAAGTATTAACCAAATCAAAAAATTAAAAACAATATAGTGATACTCAAATCAGATTGAATGAAATAAAAAAATGATAGAGTTCAAGAAAGGATAATCTTCCTAAGTTGGTTTTGGTTCAATCACTTCTTCAATGATAATTTTCTCTTGAAAGTGAGTCTCAGTGGATATAAGTAGGTAGTTGGGCTCTTCCATCCTTTATTAAAATTTCACCACATGGGTAGTGTCTTCATCGTCCATGGATAGAGTGACATGCAATGGTAATAGATATTATACTTTTTAGGGATTAGGGAGATCATGTTTTACCTCATACTCATTCTATAATTTATCCATATCTTTTTTATCTTCCACACATAGCTCAGTAGGCATGTCTTCATTATCATGAATCCACTCTATATTATCATGTTCATCTGGGATCTGATTCTTAAAATGGTTGGGTTTTTGATGTTCTTTAAGTGTTTCCTCAACCTCTCTTATTTCTTTACTAAAATTGGGAAGATCTAGTGGTACTTCTTCCTTGGGGATATCAATTTTTTCTTCACACTCATTCCATAAGTCATTCAAATCTTATTGATCTCCAACATATGGATTAAGTTCTGGTTTCTCCATCAATTCACAAACATAGTCAAATGCTCTTTCCATTTTTCTCTCCAAGTAATCTATTGTATCACTCAACTTTTTCACATGATTATTTAGCTCAGTATAATAAACTTCTTGTTCTTGATATTTCACCTACGAGTAATCTTTCAATGTAAGAATAAAAGTAGTTTAGATACATCGTGCAAAAAAAATGTTTTTTTTCAAATAAAAACAATGAAAACTATTTAAAATATAAAAATAGAAAAAGATAAGTAAACAATTTATTGGAATCCTTGAAAAAGTTACATTTTTGACGCACTCCTATCGTAGGGTGTGGAAAAAGCTAATTATTTTCCTAATGCAGCACAAAGGCTAACCGAGGTCATCTCACTTGAGGAAATTTCTCAGTTGTTCACTCACTTAATTTAATTCACCTAAAATAATTATTTTTGGTTGTTTTTATTTAATCTTAGAAATTACAATAATTTAAATGAAATAAAATATTAAACTAACGTACAATGACAAAATATAATTAGTAAAGAAAGAACTTGGCCTTTGTGGTTTGGTTCATGGGTTCCAACATTCTCCTTATTGGTGTTTAGATTAAGTTTTATAATTCAATTATGATATCTCATTCATGAATTGGTATTCTTTTATTTAGTGGTGTGAAATATCTAATTCATTTATAAATTTTAATTCCACCTCCTCCTATAATTAAGGTTGATGGCACACCTCGATCGAGAGTGTGACATATCTTAGGACTTGGCATCATCTTATTTCATTTCATATACTGAATAGATCAAATCCATCATATGAAGATCTCGTATCCAGTATAAAAGAGAGAAATGATTTAATAAAATAGTATAAATTATTTTGAGATCAGTGCCATGGTGGATGATCACTACACTCGTGCACTTCACTCTTGTTCATCACAAACATAATAAAACATAAGAATTTAAGTGAAAAATGAATGGAATTGACACTTACCTCCCTCGGTCCAAGCCTCAGGTAATCCCCTCATTCTTTAGGGTAAGAGGTCGCAGTATAATGAGAAATAAATAAAAGAAAATAAATGAATAAAAAATATAATAGAGAGAAAGAAGATATAGAGATAGAATAAAATAAAATAAAATAAATATATAATAAGTTAAAATAATAAAATAGTTAAAACACATAAGAATAATAAAATAAAAATAAGAAGATAAAGAAGAGAATAAGAAGAAGAATAAAAATTTGGATGGGTAGATAAACACTTGGTAAAATAATAATGCATGAACTGTTATTAGAAAATAAATCTTGAATTATATGAAATATAAACTAAAATAAAAATAAAATAAAACAAAGAAAATAATGGGAATAATTATAGACCTTTTCCTCCTCTCCATTATTGATGTGGAAATATATTTTTTCATGAGTGAACTCCTCCTTATATAGGCCAAGAGGATCCTATCCTTCGGTATTCAAATTCAAGATCTTCTAAATCTCCCTTTAAGATCTCCTCTATATTTTTTTTACCAAACCATTTCTTGAGTTATACCCATTTAATGACCAAATTTGGGTAAGTTTTATTCTTTAAAGTTGTTCCAAAATTTCTCCTCTCTCTACCCATGAAATTTTAGATTCTTCAAACTTGTGTAGAGAATTTTATATCCCATTAATTCTGAAAATTTATTCTGGCTAAGAAGAATCTTTGAATTTCCAAAATACAACTTTCCCATGCATTTATGGCCTTCATATTGGCAGAATCAAGTGGGGACATATTTTTTAAAGTTGGTACTATGGATATTATCTTTATCATTTTAGAATTTGACCTCCATTTTTTATCTATTTATGAGATATAGTCCCATCTTCAAAAATATCCAAATCTATACACAGATTTTGATGCCTGACTTGTGAGCTTCTTTTGGGGCTTCAAATGATGTATTTGGATTTGGGTCTATAAGAATGAAATTAATACCAAGATGTATTAAATACTAAAAATTATAATTTAATAAATTAAATCATTTTATAAAAATTTATGGCCAAAATAATTAAATAAATTAAAATAATTAAATTCTATAATTAGACCATTTTTCAATTAAGGCCAAAAAAATTCTAAAACCATAAAATGTGAAAATTGACATTAAAATATCACTTTTTAAGAATTAAAACCATTGAAATGTGTTTAAAAATATGTATAAAAATTGAGTGTGTCAATACATCTATTAAAAATGAGATAAATTCAATGAACATTTTAATTTATTGGATGAGATAAAGTTAATGTACAATGATAGATCTTTTATAAAACCAAATTTATCTAATGTTGATGTGAGAGATGGGATAAATTTCACCTAGAATGAAACATATGTTAAAAAATGAAATTTTTATCATGTATGAGATGAGATAAACTTTACTTAAATGATATATCTGTTAAAAAATGAAATTTATCTCATCACATGAATGTGAAAAAATTTATACACTATGATATATTTTTTTTAAGTAGAATTATATCTTATATGATATGAGATAAATTTAATATATAATGAAATATAATTTTTAAAATTAAATTTATCTCACATGAGATACACTTCATCTATGACAATAAATATTTGAAAAAATGAAATTCTTTTCACCAATGATATGACATATTTTTGACATATATTTATATATATTTTAAGGAATAAAGTTTATCTCAGATATAAGATGAGGTAAATTTTAAGTACATAATATTTTATAAAATTAAATTTATCTCATGCATGATATCAGATAATTTAAACCTACAATGAATCCTATTTTATAAAATTAAATTTATCTCATGTAAGAAATGAGATAAATTTCATCTAAAATTTTTAAATATATATATATATATCACATGTATAAGATGATAAAAATTTGAAGTACTTTGATAAATATTTTATGAAAGGACATTTAATTTATGTAAGGGATTACAAAAAATTTACTACATTTAATAACACATCATTTAAAAAATGAAATTTATCTCATGTATGTAATGAGATAAATTTTTTGTATAGTTATACATCTTTTATAAAATGAAATTTATCATATATAGAAGATTAAATTTATCTCATGTGGGAGATAAGATAAATTTCAACTAAAATGAAATGCCTTTTAAAGAATAAAATTTATCTCATGGAATATATGTGATAAATTTTACCTATAATGATACTTTATTTAAAAATAAAATTTATCTCATCACATACATGAGATAAATTTCTTGTATTGTGTTATATATTTTAAAAACTGGAATTTGTTTATTTTATGATATGTGATAAATTTCATGTGAAATGAAACATCATTTATAAAATCAAATGAGAATGATGTGAAAAAAATAAAATTTCCATGTGCGGTGAGACAATTTTTTAGGTAGGAAAGTTAAATTTCTTGAGCGTGATGCAAAAAAATGGAATTTTCATGTTAGAGTTTTATTTTTAACATCTATTATTGAAATAATTGATGTTAAAAATTCCCTTATTTTAATTTGTTTATGTCATTTATTAAAATAACTGATGTTAAAAATATTATGAAAAAAAATTAACACTGGTTATGTTAATAAATAACATTAAAAATAAAAATGTGATAAAAAATATATTGGTTATTAAATAACTTACATTAAAATAATGACATTATAATTACTTTTAATAGTGGAGTTAAAATTTATCTCATGTAAATTTCACTCAAAATGAAACATTTTTTAAAAAAGGAAATTTATTTTAGGTATGAGATGTGATGAATTTTACCTATAATGATGCATCTATTAAAAAATAAAATTTATCTCAACTTATATATGAGATAAAATTCTTGTATTATGTTACATATTTTAAAAAATGAAATTTTTATCTTTTATAATATGTGGTAAATCTCATGTACAATGAAACGTCATTTATAAAAATAATTGTCTCTTATTAGATGAATTTCATCTACAATAACAAATATTTTAAAAAATGAAATTTATATCCATATGCAATTAGTTGAATTTTACATATTTTCTTAAATATTTTAAATAAATATATTTATCTTAAAGAAAAATATACATCTTTTATAAAATAAAATTTATTTTTTCTATGAAATGAGATAAAATTCATCTATAATGAATTGCACATAATTTAAAAAATGAAATTGATTTCATGTATGATAAAAGATAAATTTTTCATAAAATGATAAATATTTTATAAAATGAAATTTATTTCATATTGGAGATGAGATATATTTGACCTAGAATGAAACAATAGTTAAAAAAATATGAAAATTTATTTTTTAATATCACATTTTATTTTTAAAAAAAATATTTTTTATCCCATATGTTATATTTAATAATTTCAAATTTTTGAAGATAAAATTTTCAATTTATAAATTGATATAAAATATTTATTTAATATCAAAATAGAATTTATTACTATATTATTTACTTTAATTTCCTATCTATATTTTAAACTCTCCCTATATAATTTCCCACTTCATGCACAATCGTAATTCTACCCTCCCCTCGATGCCAATTATCCCTCCCTCTTTGCTTCTTCCTCACCTCTATTAGCTCTCCGCCTCTCAGAATCCCCACCTCCACCTCCACCTCATCAGGTTATTCTCCTCTGACTCTCCACCTCCACCTTCCCACCTATGTTTTCACATATTTCTCCTCATCCCCCTCACTTACATCTCCTTATCATCTTCGCCTTCTTAACTCTTCATCCTTGCCTCATCACCTCCTTACCTCCTCATCTCCTCACCTATGGAGTATTTAAGATATCGATTGTAAACCTCAATCAATTATCCTCCTTCAATCATTGATTTCCCTTCGACTATTTTCAAATTCAAGATTTTTTTTCCAAAACCCTAGTATACAGTATTCCTCTTGAATTTCATAATTTTCAATATCATGTTCCAATGATAAGGTAAAAAATTCATTATGTGTTTTACATTATTTCATCCAAATGATAAATTAAATTTTTTTCATTACAACCTGATTAAGGCGATTGCAAAAAAAATGTGAAGAGGAAAGATATCTAAGGAGTTGTTTCATATAGCCATGATGAATGGATGGTGGTTTGAAGATTTCATCCACTCCACCACCAATGGTGATGGATATTTTTTTCTCACTTACACCCAGTATCTGTCCCTAATTTTTATTTTTTTCTTTAATTTTGATTTTTTCTCATAATGATTTATATTGGATTGTGGGAAATAATAATTACATACATATTGTAGGTATCCTTTTTATGTTCTATAACTAGAAACTTTTGTACTACTTGCATTATTTTTTATAGCAATTCTCAAATCTCCATTGGAATTTTTAGGTTGGAGAAATTATCAAGACTCTCCATTGGGTTTTTTTCTTTTTAAAAAAAAATTACTTGTTTTTTAAATCAAAAAATCACCATGACTAACATTTCATCCATTTTATTCTAATTTTATTTTTTTTCATTTCCTATTACTCTACAATCTACTCATTTTATTTATCTTTTATCATTAATGTTATCATTCCCCTTTTTTATATTCATTTTTTAATTCATTTTTTTATGTTGGTAAATATGTATAATGTATTTTCATATCTATTTCTTATTATTTTCATTATGGTTTTAATGTGTTCTCCACCACAATACCATTACCCTAGACTCTAATCCTGCTATTTTTTATGCATTGTGTTATTATATTTTTATTTTTCTATTTTACTTATATACTGTTTTTTTTCCTTTGTTTTATGTTTGGCGCCTATGAGTGAATTTTATGTTTTTTCTATTATCCCTTCTTTATCAACCTTCTTTTTTTCAATGGGGCTTATACATCTGATTATACTGGTAAATATTAGATTATTTTGTCCTTCCAACTTCGATTACCCACCCCCCTCCTCCCAACATGCACTACCTTTAAATTTATCAAATCATTATTGCATAATTGATTTTAGATGTCAGTGATTGACTATTTTAATTTACTAAATTATGATTTCTCAAACACAAATCAGTCTCTGTTATAAATTTTTAATTTTTTAATTGTAATTGATTGGTTGTTTTGACTATCCATATAGGTATGATGTAATGGATTTTTCATAATTATCCATAAAATTAAAAATATTTTTTGATATCAAATTATATTATTCTTGATGTCTTTATTCAACATTCTATACATATATTGTATGCTACATTTCAAAAAAAATACTACAATTTCTGATTTTATATTTTTAAGTTATTGATTTTAAAGTTTACCTTGGAATTATTAAAGGTTATATTTTTTTTAAACCTAAATTTAAAGAATAATAGGAAACTTATGAGGCTGGTCTTGAAGTGTTTGGATTTGTTTAAAGTTTTTTTAAGAAGGATTGAGAAGGATTGAGATTAATTTGAAAAGTTTTTGTGCTTATTTCATGAAGTCTGTATTTATTATATTTAAAATTGAAAAATAGTTATGTATATTTATTATAAAGTTGGAGATCTGGAATATGACTTGATTTATTTCTTATGACTTTAGAGTTATTTTCTTATGAATTTTCTATTTTTTTAAGACTTCATGAATATTTGTGAGACTCTAGTGGATTTTTCATGACTTTAGGGGGGAATGTGTGGATTTTCACAGCTTATTGTATGACTTCAATATTTTCATAGGACTTCACCAGTCATATCACATACCATTTTTATTAAAAAATGATATAGGAATGAAAACCTTAAGACTTCAAATGTCTTAAAAACATGTTATGCAAAAAAAATAAGATTTCAATGCTTAGTGAAATTTTAGAAATCTGCATATCAAAAATATGTGTTTCCAGAATTATTATAATGACCTGAACCCTTCCAGCCTATTCCTTTGATTTTATGAGGGTTTAAATAATTTTTTTAGGTGAAAGCTCATTTATGGCTATCTTTAGGGACACCAACACATGGAAGTGGGTGTGGTGTTCGCAGTTTAGAATCTTATTTTGGGTTTTGATCTGATATATAAGTGTAATCCAGATTTTCATAGGCTGTATAAAGGTTGGTTAGTTTTTGATTCACTTTGTAAAGGTTATATTGATCCCACATAAAGTTTAGACCAAATTTACTTAAATACTTAAAGGTTTCTCGGATCCCATGGAAAGGTAAGTTAATTTTTGGTCTAATCTTATAAATTTAATTCTTTTTTCACATAAGGAAAATCCTAGTTCGATCTTGTGTTAAGATATCTCAACTTTATCGAGATTCACATAAGGGTAATATTTTATCTATGTAAAGTTCAATCTAGGTTTTTTTGTGATGCATAAAGGTATTTATTATCTACATACTAGTTGGTATCTTGTAGTTGAGTTTCACCATGAGTAGTAAAATATATTATCTATCCATTTTGGAAGGTGTTTTTCATAGAGAGATCACTTATGTGAAATGGGTATACTGAACCATACTAGCGTATCTGTTTTTATAAGAAGATGGTATTCAAAAAAATGTTTATATTCACATAAGTGAGGATAAAACAGTGATCTAGGGCTCACCACACCATAATGTTTGGTGTGGTAGGCTAAAACAACTAGGCGATTTTCCCTGCACTGTAGTGGTTGTCTGTAGTGGTTGTTGGGTGACCGAAGTGCCTTGTACCATGCCATAGGTCATGAAATTGTATCTATAAAAGGTATTTAAAATGGTTTTAAATATTAATGAGATTTGGGGGATAGGCCAATTCAAATGTTGAGTTTATGAATCTCCCCTTTGACTGTAGATACCACGGGCATAGTGTGATCTACTACACCATGGAGGAGGATTCTCAACTTTCTATATAAATAGAGGTTATGAATTCCATGGTTTGATTTTATTTCCCTTTTATAAATTCGTGGTTGACTATTAGGATTCTCACCATCCTCTATCTACCCCTTTTTAGATTTTAAAACACTTGTTTCATTATCTTTAGTTCTCTTCGATCTAGGTTTCAGTGAGATTTCCTTCAGTTTTGGTGGTGTTTGACTCCTCAATTATTCTATGGTGAGCAGTGTTTTCATTAAATATTAAAATCAAGGTATGATATTTAATATAACAACCCTTTTATTTTTTACATATCATGATACTACCATTCTTTTACTTTTCCATTAGATAATTAGTATAAATTAGACTAAAAATGGTAAACAACTGGGAGGATGGTAGATAGAAAGAGAAGTGATTCAAATGTAATTTACATATTTCTGTATGTTATTTCATATGTGGTTTCTACTTCTATTTATATAATAATAGAATACATTAATAATTATAGTATAATATTATGAATAAAGTAATGGGGAATTCGTGAGCATGAGGTATGGCGTGAACTTTAATATTCTATGAAAATTGAATTCCTATTAAACTAAAAAATTATTGTGCATTTGATATTGATATGATCCCATTTATTATTGTGAATTGGTTTCCATGAAATAATTTCTTGTTGTTATGTTTGGATATTGGAATCAACCCACATAACTAAATAATAATTAAAGTTGGTAATAAAATGGGATTTTTGAATAATCGAGACTTGAATAATGATGATATTGGAACAAGTATTATATAGGATTTAAAATATGATTATTTATTTTTACAATGTTGTTGTGTTTGTGATAAAAGATGCAATAGTAGATGGATTTTGTGAATATGGTTGGATAATGTGGGATTTTTTTAATGATTCTTGGTGGCATGGGATGGAATGGAATTAATAATTATAAAAATATGGTTGTGGTTAGAATAAGATATTTTGGACTATTAAATAAATGTGGAAAAGTGTAATGGTCGAAAATAAATGGATACATGATGTAATTTAAATATAAATGCTTGAAATTCATAAATAATGAGAATAAATATGGGTGATGGATAGAGTGGTTTGTAATTAAATATATGAAGTGAATGGTATAAAAAACCCTAATATTGGTTGGGAAATGAAAATCTATAACTTTATAAGTTAATGGGTGAAATTGAAAGCATGGTTGGTTGCTCTACCTATTTTTGTATGGTGATTGGTTGGTTTTTGTTATAGTGGTATCATTGGTTGTGTATGGGTGATGGTGATGAAATGGTGGAATAAATAAGTTTGTTTTAAGGTTGTTTGTGTGCACCCCTGGGATGGGATATGTGTGTGACTATTTATTCATGTATTTTATTGTAATTTATAAATACACCTCACCCAAGTTAGGTACTTCATATCGACACCAAATTTGTTGGTTCCACATGTTTTCCCCAATATCAAGGTTGGTGAGGGTGGATGGATAACTCCCCCTCTCTCCTTATCTTACTTTAGTAGTAGATTGTGAAGGTGTGGTAATTTAATGTGGTGTTAAATCATGTGAGGTGTGGGAGTGGCATGTGGTGTATAGACATGTAAGGTGTAGAAGTGGCACGAGGTGTACCCAATGATGTGGTAACTAGAGAGAGGGTCATGCAAGGTAGGATAAGGGAACACGGTTTATGTCCTCCATGTTCATGATATCTTTCTATTATGATTAGGGTTATGTGGATATTCACTGATGCCAACACAGGATGTTGGACTTCAACATAGAGTTGGGTTAGGTATGGATACAATCTGACCCATATTAGACATAAAAGAGAGATCAACATTGGACATTTGATGTTGGGGTGTGAGAGGGTAAAATTAGTAGGTAAATAGTTTTAGGGTGCATAATATCATTATTCTTATTATATTATATTCTTACATTGTATGCAATATTTTGTAAGACATCCTTAGTGAGATTAGGCATGAGTATTTGACCAAATATGTGCATGTTGGTTCTACTCTTTACTCACTGAAGAATTGGTATGATTTTATCACATTTTCATGAGAGTTACTAAAGAGGATCCTATTTTGTATACATTTTATACTCACCATGTGTATATATGTACTAATTTTCAGGTGATTGGGTGGGATTTAGTGATTGATTTGGACCATACTAGCTTGGAGTAGAGATTTTTTATTAGTGTTTCTACCTAGGAGGATTTTTTACTTTGTTTTTAGATATTTATTCTATATATCATGACATTTTGTGTGGGATTTATTGTATGGGATATTGGTTTATTTTATAATATATGGATTTTATTGGAGGATATTTATAATATTTTGTCCTTAAATTCATGTATTGAGTGTAATGACTCTCATTGTGTGTTTTATACTCTCAATGCTAGTTTTCAACTTTGGTATTATCAAGGGTGGGATTTAGGGTCAATCCTCTTCATTTTGGGCCTAGGAGGTGTTCCATTGGAGGTGGGGTCATGATATAGTGGTATAAAAGCTAATATTTGATAGATAGGATTGATATTAGATTTAGGAACTATGAGAATTTCATGGGTTAGTAAGGAAATGGTATCAGTTGAGCTTGGTGCATGACATTGGCTAGGGATACTAGCTAGGACATGGGATTTTAGGGCCCTTGTGATCTAATGCAAGGACTCTAAGTCTACCAAAAAACTAAGTGAAATGGTAATTCTTGTAAGTTAAATACCTGGTAAAGGTACATGATTCTTTATTATTTGTTCTTCTGTTTGAATGGGGTGATCTTGGGAATTAAATAAACCTAATTAAATAAATTTTAATGAATTCTATATTTTTTGACATGTGGATTTGTTTTGTTCTGGTGACTTATGTTATGTAATTGATCGTATAAATAAGGGGATACTTCTCCCATCATTATTCATTTTAAACCTATGTAGGAAATTCATGGCTACCCAAAGCAGACAATATCATGGTGTAGTGGACCCTTGACTTGTATGCTTATGGTATCTCTGCTTATGCTTATGTGGGTGCTTGTATTATTTGAGGAATATAATGTGGTTTTAGCCTAAAAATATAATAAGTAATGAAATTAACCTATAGTATATCATCAAAAAATATTTTAAAAAAATGTAGTTTTTATGTGGGTATTTTCTTAGTGATTGGGATTTGTTAACAAACTTGAAGGATCTTTAAACTTGATAAATTAAAATGTTTCAACCTCATGTTTTATGAATCATGTTATGTGTTAATTTGAATTATCTTGTTTTAAAGTTATGAACATCGATAATTAATTGATAAAGAGTGTGATATGGACTCATTATTTGAACATGAAATATATGATAAAGTCGTGATTGAAGTTTTCATGTAGTAGTAGTTGAACCATTAATACATTTGCATAAAAAATCAAGTTGGAAAAAATATTTAGTAAAAAATTCTTGAATTTATTTAATCCATGATGTACCTTATTTCTCAATAAGACATAGATTTTATTTTAATAATGGTTATAATTATTTTTAGAGTGATCTTGTAACTAATTTAGAGTGTTTTATAAATGTTTTGTTAGACAAATGATTCAAAGAAAAATTTAGGAGTTTATGTTAAAATTATTTCAAAGGATGATTTAAAAAGTTTCCCATCTAAATTATTTCTTTTTATTACGAACTTTTTAATGATTGGGTTCCAAGGAAGAATTAATAGGTTTTAATAACTCATGTTATGTTTCTAGGTTTCTTCAAACATGTTTTAATTTTTCAGAACCATTGTCATAATTGAATTTAGAATTTTATTTTTGAATATTTTTAGAGTTTTTACTTATAATGAAGTGTATTGATATGATGAGGTATTTATAATTAAAATTCATTCATTTTAAATTGATACATATTGGTTAAAACATGTTTTGTTATGATTTATGAAATGATGAGATGCTCAGTTTTATTTAATAATATTTCATGTTAGTTTTAACGTTTGAAAATTAAGGTATGTTAATTAACAAACTTGTAGGAACATATTAGAAACTGAAAATATTTATAAAAACTAATATAATAAGTATTTTAATGTGTTTTAATTCATGAATAAATAGATCTTAATTCCCATGAAAATAAATTGGAAACTTTTCTTAATTAAATATGTCAGTAATGATTAATTTATTATTTTAAAAGAAATGTTTACACAACATGCTTTACTTGTTAACCTTTCTTAATATGAAATGTTATTTAGTATGCTAAGATAAATTGATTAGAATTAACTAAAATTTGTAAGTATGATTTATTTAATTAAAGAGAATGCTAAGAGTTGTGGGTTCTTATTGATTAGACATTGTTCCTTAAATAATAGATGTAATGAATGATTAATTCATATTGTATTTAAAATGAAATTAATGACATGTGATTTAAATTGAAAAATTATGTACTAAACATTATTAATGAACACTATAAACAAATTATTATGAAATAATGCTATCTTATGAGAAATATTGTTCATTTCATGTTAAGAAATATGAGTTCCAAATGTTATTAATTAAAATTTTTTCATGATTTATTATGATATATTTTAATTAAGTATAGAGCATGAAAAGGAAAACAAAGTAATATGGTGAAAATATTATGATGTGATAATTATAAGTATGTTATAATTATACATGAACTGGAGATAGAACATTATAGGATCACCTCCCATGAGATGTAGTTATCATTTCATGTATCAATTATTGATATTATTCTTTCCATAACATGTTTCATCTTAAATTTAATTCCCTTATTGTTGTTGAAATTTGTAACCTATTGAACTGATATTATGATAATAAAGTAAACTGAAAGTTTCCATTATGCATGATTTTAAAATCCTTTATAAAACAAATTTCCCTTAATATATTCCATTTTATTAGATTAAATTAATTATTTTGTAGCAATTATTAGGTGTATTTTTTTTGTACAGGTTTCCATTCCATGTGTTTCCATCCACTCATGATGTATTATATGCATGTGTCATGTACTTATCATGAGGCTAGGTTTTGGAAAATTATTTTTGTAATTCCTAAAAGAAGAAAATCATGTTTATTGTTAACCCATTTAAAAATTGAATACTTTTACATAAATGGACTCACTTATCTTTTTTTAGCATGACTTGTGTTTTTTTGTGCCAAAAATATTTATGCTATTATTTTGAGAACATTAGAATATATTTTTACAACCATATTTAGTGTTGAGAATTTCATAATAAAATATGAAAGTATAAAAATATTCCATTAAATATAACATGGAAGTATGTTTTGTTAGTAGTATGATGTTTAATGAATGTCTAATTTAATCATATCAAGCATGATACATGATAGTAAAGAATGTGTATATTTTAATTTAAAAGCATGCCTAAGTAAAATTGTTGAAGTTATGAATATAAAGATTTATTCTAAATGAATTTAAATAAATTAATAATGGTCCATGATATACTATTTGGTTAATTATTTCCTTGAAGTGTTGATATTTTTTTTTTTTTTGAAAATATGTTTTTTAGACCATAAATGGTCATACTAAAGTCTCGCTAACATAAATTGTTTGCCTAATAAAATTCATGGGTGGAAGTTCTATGTTGTCTGTTTAAAATCAGTTTGAATTGATTGTTTCTAAATGGTGTTCCTTGTTGTAGTATTTATATTTATACTATCATTGGATTGATTAAATAACCTTACATAAAAGGCTAATGAATTAAATTGGGTAATGAAAATATTTGTTTGTAAATATAAAACTGGGTGATTATATTTTTATTGAAAACACGTAATTCATTTAAATAATAATAAAAAGGTTATTGATATAAATTTTTGGTTGGTTTTTCTATGGTTTCTTGGGTTACTATGAGATATTTGACCTTATTTGAATTTATTGAACTACGGATTTGGATCTGTGTGAAATCTTGGAGTCATTTATTTTCCAATGTGTCTTACTGGTATAATTTTTCTTATTTTAGAGGTATCTTCTATGGGAGGGTGACCTTGGAGGTTGTTTTGTATGTTTAAATTACCTCATCCTTCTTAGGCAATGGTTTTTTTGGGGTTTTAATGATATTTATGAGTATTGGTTGTTTGAACCTTCCCTCATCTCTTATTTGGGTTTGTTTTTATTCTTGAGGACAATAATAGTCTGAGTGGTATCTGAAGTAATGGATTAAACCCTTCTGACCCATTCCTTTTCATTTTTGTGGGTTTGAAGACTTTTTTGTAGAAATATTTAAGTTTTTACTATCTTTAAGGACACCACACCATAGTAGTGGGAATGGTGTTGTCCATTTTTAATCTTGTTTTTGGTTTTGATCTATTTCATGAGGGTAAGATAGATTTTCATGGGTTGTATAAAGTTCATCTAGTTTTCACTTCACTGTGTAAAGGTTATCTCAATTCTATGTAAAGTTCAAGTTGTATTTCCTTCATTACATAAAGTTAGCTCAAATCCTATGGAAAGGTAAGTTGAGTTTTATTCTTCTTACATAAAGGTAATTCCTTCTTCACATGAGGTTAATTTTGGTTCATTCTTAATTAGGATAGATCGATTTCATTGAGATTCACATAAGGTTAATCTCTCATTTATTTAAAGGTAGATCCTAGTTTTATTATGATGTATAAAGGTAGTTCCTAGCTACGTAAGAGTTGGTCATTTGGTTCTTGGGTGTTCTACAGTTAGTGAAATGACTTGGATGGCTATTTTGGAAGTTGTTTTGTATGGAGAGGTCACATGTACGAAATAGATATTCTAAAAGGCCCTGGTGTAAAAAAATTTATGGGTGTAGTGGTGAGTTGAGGAAAAAGTTGAAAAGACACTAATTTTTGTATAAGGTAGGAGGAAATAACCAGCTGAATCTCACTATTCCATAATTCATTATGTGTTAGTCTGAAGTGACAAGGTAATTTTCCCTAAACCATGGTGGTTAGTTGTAATGGTTATTGGGTGTCTGAAATTACTTACACCACATTGTAGGAAAGGGAATGGTATTGGTCTGAGGTATTTAAAATGGTTTTAAATACATTAAATATTTATAGTTATAGGATGATTCAAACATTGAGTTTATGAATCTCCACTTAAACCGAAGATACCATGGGCATAGTGCAATCCACTGCACCATAGAGAAGGCTTCTTGAATTTATCGATAAATAGGGAGTTGGGACTTCCTTTTTTTGTTTTCTATTCCTTATCTTGAACCCTGGTCAACTCCTAAGATTTTATTTATTCTCCATCCACCCCTTTGGAGAGTTTAAACAATTTGGTTCATTGGATCAATCTCTCTTATATCGACGTTTTTCGGAGTTTTCCTTCAATTTTGGTGGTGTTTGGCTCATTGATTCTTCTATAGTGAGTGGTGTTTTTCTTGAAGCTTCAAATCAAGGTAGGGGATTTAATTTCCTTTCCCTTTTATTTTGTATAAATATTGAGACTACCAAGATTTTTTTTCCATTGGATAATTAGTGTGAATGATCCTAAAGAAGATAAATAATTGGGAGGATAGGAGATAGAAATAGAAGTGTTGTGAATGTAATTTACCTATTTTCCTATGTTATTTCATGTTTGATTATTACTACTATTTATATAATAAGATATGTAATAAAAAATAAAGGATAATATGATGAACAAAGTAACAGGGAATTCTTGAGCATGAGGTGTGGTGTAAACTATAATATTCTATGAAAATTGAATTCCCATTAAACTGAATAATTTGTGTGTGTTTTCTATTGATATAATACCACTTAATATTTTGAATTTGTTTATAGGAAATAATTTTTTGTTGTTGTGTTTGAATATTGGAACCATATTTTATAACTGAATAATAATTGAAGTTGGTAATCAAATTGGAAGTTTTAATCATCTGGACTTGAATGATGATGATGTTGGGGAATGTACTATATAGCCCTAAAATATGATTATTGATTATTATGATGTGGTTATGACTATTGTAAATGTTTCAATTGTTTTTGGATATTGTGTAAATGGTTGGATAATGTGGGTTTTTGTTAGTGATTCTTGGTGGAATGAGATGGAATGGAATTAATAAAGATGAAAATAGGGTTGTGGATGAAATAAGATATTGTGGGTTGTTAAATAAATCTGGTAAAGTGGAATCGCCAAAAATAAATAGATGTGGTTCGTAATTAAAATATAAATGATTGAAATGAATAAATAAAGGGAATAAATATGGGTGATTTCTATAGTTATTTTTCATTTAATATTTGAGATAAATGGAATAACAAACCTAATATTGGTTGTTAAATATAAATTTGGAACTTGTTAAGTGAATGAATGAAAGTGGAACTGTAACATTCGAGGTAAATAAAGAATAATACATTTTCATATTTATTAATATTTTTGAATTAAATATTAATTTTACTTTAAAGGGGATGTTATGTTCGATCTCATATCTGATACACAACAATGGGTTTCTTTGAAATCTTATGTTGCACACAATGTTGAGTCATAGTGAAAATTAATAATATAATATTATTTTAAATGGTAGTTAACGCCTAGCCATTGTATTGGTGGGAATGAATAGAACTAACTACAATATGATTATACATGTTTTTTAAATGTTTTTACATTTATCCAATAAAATTTATAGGCTTAAAATGTGAATGAATCTAATTTTAAGCATAAATACTCTAATATTCTTTAAAAGATCGATTTACCGCCTTTTAATGGAGAACCCTATTTAAATATAGTTTTGGTCACTTGTATATGTTATATTTGAAAAAATAAAATTATTCTTTAGATTCGGGACATCAAAATTTACTTTGGGTAAATTTTTGGTATTTTTCTGATAAAATTTATTTTTTAATGAATAGTGAAAAATACTGTATTTTAATTAAAAACTGTCTTTTAATATAATTTATTTATATGATTAGATTATATTTTTAATTGGTTTTAAAGTTTGATTATATTATATTTTTACCATTTAATCCAATGTTGGTCATTGGAAGAAATTTCTCTTTGAAATTGGATATAAAGAAGTGTCAATTTTTTTATAGTTATTGTTTCTTAAAAACACGCTTTTTGTTTGACAACAGGAATTAATTTTAAATTAATTAATGAAACTTATATGTTTTAAATTTGGTAAAAATAGACATCATTTTTGAATTTGGAATATCAAATATATCTTAGGCTGAATTTTGGGTATTTTTCTGAAAACCTTTAATTTTTTATGAATAGTGAAAACACTAAGTAGTAGTTAAAAACCGACTTTTCATTTAAATGAAATTTTACCGATTCTGTGAATTGAATTTCAAAAATCCGACATATATGGTTGATATTATTAAGTACAATATGGTTCAAAAAGATGAAAATAATTTTTGGTGAATAATAACTTTTGACTTTTATTTACCACGGTTAAAGGTAAATATGGTAATTCAAGGTAAAAATAATATTATAATAATATTAATTTACCCTAACATGTGTCTTAATATTATTAGTTGATACATTTACAACCATGGGCATCCTTGGGTCTATTTTGAGACCCCATGGAGCCACTTAAGAGTGATAATGACACTATATTAATTAATTTAAAGTAAAGACAAAAATGACATAAACATATATCTTTTAGTAAATCAATTTTTACATGGGGTTATATAAGTTATATCCTAGACTATAAATATTATTTAGAAATATAAAAAAATTTCATACATCATGTTATTTGTTTATAATTTTTAGACATCAAATAAATAAAATTATTTATAACACAATAATGATGCAATGTCTACCTCATTAATGAATGATTTAAATAAATAAGATTATAAAGATTAAAACAATATCCAAAACCAGTAAAATTCTTATTGAATGATTTTATTTCAAACATTATACATCTTATATTCAACTTTAATGAGTTTTGGACCTTTATAAACCTAAAATCATTATATAGTAAAATAATATTTTCAAACTTTCCTAAAGAGCCTCCCCCCCCCTTATAAAAATCCTTCACCTCTAACTCATTACTCACACCTCTCAAGCCCCTTGGATCGTCCAAACTCTAACCAATTAAGCTCCCTAAATCCCTATATTCCACCTAGAAACCTTACCTTAAGTATAAGGCACTTCAATAAATCCTTTTGATTCAAACCAAAGGGAGTTACCCGATTTAAAGGTAACGTCTTCTTTTAAGTTCTTTTGTTTTATTTTCCTTCTACAACCTCATAAAATCTTTTTATTCATTTATTTTATAGAAACACCAGTATCCTAAATATACTAGGGTATTGTTTTGAGAAGTATTAGAACTACACTTACACACACCTTCATCTAATGGGTAAAGAACATACTGTTTCTGTGGATGGAAAACTAATGCCTCGCGAAACGATCATTTTTCAATTATCTCCACCACCTGTCATGGTGGAAATTATAATGGAATTGTATTTATATGTGATATATATTATATTTATATTTTCTCTATTCTTCTTTATTTTTCATTTATATCATACCTTTATGGTTTCCATTATGGGTAAACGCGATAATTTCATTTGAGGAAGTGCGGACTACCACTCCCTCAAAGTGATATAACTCGTTCATGCCATACATGGGATGTATAAAGGATGGAGTTAATGAAATTATATATATGATATTATAATTTATTATAATATACCTATTTATCATTAATTTTTCATTCCATTAAATATGAAATAGAAATGAAAGTAGCATTCATGCGTACGTACGGCTTACCGTCTCCATGAATGGTGCATTTCATTTCTTATCTCCAAATGTTATGTAATATTATAAATACATATATATACTGGATATATATGATATATATGATTTCTAAATCATTAATATAATTCTGTAGATAATGTAATCTCTACCACATGGACAAATTATAATTATAACAAGTTCATTTTTGACTCAAGTTCCAAACATCAACAAAATGTCTGATATGAACTGAAATAATTAACTAATTGTTATAGCAAAGTAATAAGTGATATAAAAAGAATAATAAACTTGAAAAAGGTTCTTAATCAAGTAGAAATCAAATTAAGTTTATTATTCAGGAAATTAAAGAACGAACGGGTCAAGTCAGACACGAGGTAAGGGACTTCGTCTCAATCTCCTTTCATTGAGGCATACTTTGATTTATACACGACTTTATTTTATATGGTATATAATAAAACCCTTTGAATTTTAATTTCATTCAAAGTGAATATTTTTTCTATGAATCATTTTACTAAATGATAAAAGGAATTTTTTTAATGTTTGTAGTGACAATGACCTCTCCACTACCGTAATTGTTAGTTGGATTCCTCTATAAGCCTTAATATTTTTAAAATGAAAAGGAAACCCCTTATTCTGTTTTTTGGGTGTTTTGGTATTGAAAATGGTTTTTGAAATCGATTTATTATTTCAATATCTTGAAATGATTTATTTTGGATACAAATGAAATGTTATTAGTGAAATATTTATATTTTCAATATTTTATGTGTTATGATTTTATAATGGTACTTGAACATTTGATGGGTGGTTACATGATAAACCAAATGATGGGTGGTGTCATGATAAACTAGGACATGTGGTTATGTTATAACCTCCAATGCATTGGGTATGGAATTCGGTTGTATGGCTATTCCATTTAGTGATATGTATGGAAGTCGATTGTATGGTTATTTCATTTAAGTACGTTTATGTCCCAAGTTACCTTTATATGTTATGTGCTTTCTATGGGTTTTATGGTAATCTTTTGGTTACAAATGGGTAAGAAATGATCTTTTATTTAGTGAAAAGTATTCACTACTTCATAAAGGTGAAAAGTATTACTTATGATAAAGTATTCATGATTTACTTTTTGTTTTAAAGAACTAACAGTTTTCTTTCTTTGTGTATCCCTTACTAAGCTTTTTATACACATCCCAAGTTTTTTTGAAAATTTTTTCACAAGACTTAAAGATTAATAGGGTCAAGTATGGGATCAATGAAAAGTCATGATGTCTAAAATATGGAACTAGACATGACTCTTTTTTTAAAGAGTTTTTATTTTATGAAAAAAATGGATACTGAGTAAAAGTGTCTACATGTAATATTCAAGTTGTTTTGTTTATTTTATGACCTAATTATCTAATGCCCTAAACCTAAAAAGATTTTCAAAGTGAATTATTAAATTAATTCAAGATTATGTAATATTTAAGGTCAGGTCCTTATAGTTGGTATCAGATGTCGGTTTAGATAACTTTAGGAGTTAGGATATTATTAAATCAATATCCATAAATTAATTTATGTTAATATTGAAATGATATAGAATTTATAGATTACCATGTTTCTTCACCTAAGATATTTCTATGTTCATAATGGTTTTTTGTAGAGGAAATAGGGAATTTGTGATGGGAAGGCATATAGAGGGAAATAACTTTCAAAATCAGAATCCTGAGATGGTCAGAATCGGAACTGAACAGTTTGTTGTAGTGATGGCTAAGTTGACATAGGTGATAAATAGTGGTTGTGTTCATTGATGATATTTTGGTTTATTCCAAAAGTAAATAGGAACATGAAAGTCATTTAAGGGTTGTATTTCAAACCTTAAAAGAAAAGAAACTGTATGGGAAAGTCAACAAGTGTGAGTTTTGGTTACAAAAAATTTCTTTCCTTCGTTACATTGTTTCAAAAAATGGCATAACTGTTGATCCTGATAAAACAAAAGTTATTGAAGAATGGATAATACCCACAAATATAATAGAGACCCGTAGTTTTCTTAGTTTAGTATGTTATTTATGGAGGTTTGTTGAAAAAATTTCACAGTTATCTAGCCCAATGACTAAGTTAGCTTGAAAAGGTGTTAAGTTCATTTGGACAAAAGAATGTGATGATTGTTTTCATGAATTGAAAAGAAGATTGGTGAATGATCCATTTTTTGCATTACCTTCTAGAGATGATGAGTTTGTTATCTTCAATGATGCTTCTTTGAAAGGAATTGGATGTGTCCTTATGTAGAATGATCAAGTAATTGCTTATGTTTCACATCAGTTGAAATCTCATGAGTTAAATTACCCTACACATGATTTGGAATTATCTTCTATTGTTTTTGCTTTAAAAATTTGGAGGCATCATCTGTATGGAGTAAAATGTGAAATATATACTGACCACAAAAGTTTGAAGTATATATTCACTCGAAAAGAATTAAACATGAGATAGAGGAGATGGTTGGAATTAATCAAGGATTATGATTGCATGATCCATTACCATCTGGGAAAAGAAAATAAAGTGGCTAATTATTTGAGTCAAAAAAGTAATGCTTCGTTGACCTTGTTACATTTGGAACAAGATCCTTTTATTAAAGACTTGATGAACTTTTTCATATAAGTTATTGGTGTAGGAAATTCCTCTGTTTTGTTTCAGGTGTCAGTGAAATCATCTCTATTAGACAGAATTAAGCAAGCGCAGAAGGAAGACAGTGAGTTGCAGAAAAAGGTAGAGTTGGTTCAGAAGGGTAAGTTTCCTGAATTTAACATTGATAATGATTGTATTCTAAGATTTGGGAAGAGATTATGTGTGCCTTGTGATTCACAGTTGAAGAATGAGTTGTTATGTAAAGCTCATAGGTCTTCATTTTCGGTTCATCCTGGCAGTACTAAGATGTACATAGATCTTCGGGGGTGTTAATGGTGGGATGGAATGAAGAGAGATATTACTGACTTTACTGTGAAGTGTTTGACTTGTCAATAGGTCAAAGCAGAGTGGAAGTTACCAAATGGGATGCTTCAGTATTTACCGGTGCCATAGTGGAAATGGGAAAATATATTCATGGACTTCGTTGTGGGATTACCAAAGACATCTCCAGGTAATAATGCAATCTAGTTTATTGTTGATCGATTTACTAAATCTGCTCATTTCCTTCCTATTCAAGATACTTTGTCTCTAGATCAACTTTATCGGTTGTATGTTAAAGAGATAGTCAGGTTGCATGGAGTTCCCCTCTCCATTGTATCTGATCGTGATCCAAGGTTTACTTATAACTTTTGGAAAGGCCATCAGAAGTCGGTAGGTACTGACTTAAATTTTAGTATAGCTTTTCATCCTGAATCATATGGGCAATCAGAATGAATAATTCATACATTGGAGGATATGTTACGTGCTTGTTCACTAGATTACCAGAGAAGTTGGGACCAACATCTTTCTTTGGTTGAGTTTTCTTATAATAATAGTTTTCATTCTAGTATACAGATGGCTCCATTTGAGGCATTATATGGGAAGCGGTGTCGAACTCCAACTTTTTGGGATGAAGTAGGTAAAAGGAAGCTGATGGGACCGAAATTGGTAGAAGAGATGGCAGAAAAAGTTCAGTTGATTCAGAAGCACATGAGAATAGCTCAGAGTAGGAAAAAAAGTTATGCGGATAATAGGAGGAAGGATCTTTCTTTTGAGGTAGATGATCATGTCTTTCTCAAAGTTTCTCCATGGAAAGGTGTGATGTGTTTTGGTAAGAAGGGAAAGTTGAGTCTGAGGTTCATTGGACCTTATGAAATCCTAGAGAAAGTTGGATCAATTTCTTACAGAGTGGCATTAACTCTAAGTTTATCCCAGGTACACAATGTTTTTCATGTTTCAATATTTAGAAAGTATATGCCAGATCCATCTCATGTTTTGAGCTTAGAGGTAGTTCAGTTGGAAGAGAATCTCTCTTATGAGGAACAACCAGTCCAGATTCTTGACCGAAGAGAGCAAGTGATGCGGAATAAGGTAATTCATCAGGTAAAGGTTTTGTGAAAACCCCATATGGTTGAAGAGGCAATGTGGGAATCTGAAAATGCTATGAGGGATAAATACCCCCACTTATTTTATAAGTAAATGAAATTGCGAGGACACAATTTCCAAAAGGGGGGAAGGATGTAACATCCCAGGTAAATAAAGAATAATACATTTTCATATTCATTAATATTTTTGAATTAAATATTAATTTTACTTTAAAGGGGATTCTATGTTCGATGGCATACCCAATACGCAACAATGGGTTTCTTTGAAATCTTATGTCGCACACAATGTTGAGTCATACTAAAAAATAATAATATAATATTATCTTAAATTGTAGTTAACGCATAGTCGTTGTATTGGCAGGAATGAATAGAACTAACTAAAAAATGATTATAAAAGTTTGTTAAATATTTTTACATTTATCCGATAAAAGTTAGAGTCTTAAAATGTGAATGAATCTAATTTTAAGCGTAAATACTCTAATATTCTTTAAAAGGTCGATTTACTGCTTTTTAATGGAGAACCCTCTTTAAATATAGTTTTGGTCACTTTTATATGTTCTATTTGACAAAATAAAATTCTTATTTAGATTTGGGACATCAAAATTTACTTTGGGTAAATTTTTGGTATTTTTCTGATAAAATTCATTTTTTAATGAATAGTGAAAAATATTGTATTTTAATTCAAAACTGCCTTTTAATCTAATTTATTTATGTGGATATATTATCTTTTTAATTGGTTTTAAAATGTAATAAGATTATATTTTTACCATTTAATCCAATTTTTGTCATTGGAAGTAATTTCTCCTTGAAATTAGACATAAACAAGTGTCAATCTTTTGATAGTTATTATTTCTTAAAAACACGCTTTTTGTTTTGACAACGGGAATTAATTTTAAATTAATTAATGAAACTTCTATGTTTTGAATTTGGTAAAATAGACATCATTTTTTAATTCAAAATATCAAATATAGCTTAGGATGAATTTTTGGTATTTTTCTGAAAACCTTCAATTTTTGATGAATAGTGAAAACACTGAGTAGTAGTTAAAAACCGACTTTTTCATTTAAATAAAATTTTACCGCTTCTATGAATTGAATTTAGAAAATATGACATACATGGTTAATATTAGTAAGTAAAATGTGATTCAATAAGATGAAAATAATTTTTGGTGAATAGTAACTTTTGACTTTTATTTACTGTGGTTAAAGGTAAATAGCGTAATTCAAGGTAAAAATAATATTATAATAATATTAATTTACCCTAACATGTGTCCTAATCCTATTGGTTGATACATTTCCGACCATGAGCATCCTTGAGTCGATTTTTGAACCCCATGGAGCCATTTAAGAGTGATAATGACACTTTGTATTAATTAATTTAAAGTAAAGACAAAAATGACATAAACATATATCTTTTAGTAAATCAATTTTTACATTAGGTTATATAATCTATCTCTTCAACTATAAATATTCATTAGAAATCTAAAAACAATTCCTACATCATGGTATTTTTTTATAATTTTTAAACATAAAATAAATAAAATTATTTATGACACAATAATGATGCAGTGTTTACCTCATTAATGAATGATTTAAATAAATAAGATTATAAAGATTAAAAAAATATCAAAAACCTATTCAATTATTATTGGATAATTTTATTTCAAAAATGATTCATCTTATCTTCAACTTTAATGAGTTTTAGACCTGTATAAACCGAAAATCATTATATAATAAAATAATATTTTCAAACTTTCCTAAAGAGCCCCTCCTCCCCCTTATAAAAAGATCTCACCTCTAACTCATTACTCACACCTCTCAAGACCCTTGTCTCATCCAACCTATTCCCAATTAATCTCCCTACATCCATCTATTTCACATAAAAGTCTTACCTTAAGTAGAAGGCACTTCAAGAAATCCTTTTGATTCAAACCAAAGGGAATTACCCGATTTAAAGGTAACATCTTCTTTTAAGTTATTTTGTTTTATTTTCCTTCTCCAACCCCCTAAACTCTTTTTATTACTCTATTTTATATCAAAAAAAGTATCATAAATATTCTAGGTTGTTTTATGAGAAGGATTTGAACTACACTTACATGCACTTCCGTCTAATGGGTAAAGAACATAATATTTCTGTGGACGGCAAACTAACGCCTCACGAAATGATGATTCTTCAATTATCTTCTACTGCCTCTCATAGTGGCCATTATGATGGAAATATATTTATATGTGATATATATTATATTTATATTGTCTCTATGCTTCTGTATTTTTCATTTATATCATACCTTTATGGTTTCCATTATGGGTAAACGTGATAATTTCATTTGAGGAAGTGCGGACTACCGCCCCCTCCAAGTGATATGACTCATTCATGCCATACGTGGGACGTATAAAGGATGGATTTAATGAAATTATATATATGATATTATACTGGAATTATAATATACCTATGTATCATTAATTTTTCATTCCATTAAATCTGAAATAGAAATGAAAGTAGCGTTCATGCGTACGTACGGCTTACCATCTCCACGAATGGTGCATTTCATTTCTTATCTCCAAATGTTATGTACTATTATAAATACATATATATACTATCTATATATGATATATATGATATCTAAATCATGAATATCATTCTGGATATAATGTAATTTCTACCACGTGGACAATTTATAATTATAACAAGTTCATTTTTTACTCAACTTCAAAACATCGACAAAATGTCCGATATGAACTCAAATAATGAACTAATTATTATAGCAAGGTAATAAGTGATATAAAAGGAATAATAAACTTAAAAAAGGTTCTTAAGCAAGTAGAAATTAACTTAAGTTTATTATATAGGAAATTAAATAACGAACAGGTCAAGTTGGACCCAAGGTAAGGGACTTCGTCTCAATCTCCTTTCATTGAGGCATACTTTGATTTATACACGACTTTATTTTATATGGTATATAATAAAAACCTTTGACTTTTAATTTCATTCAAAGGGAATCTTTTTTCTACAAAGCATTTTATTAAATGAAAAAATGAATATTTTTAACGTTTGCAGCAACAATGACCTCTCTGCCGCCGTAATCGTTAGTTGGCTTCCTCTATAAGCCTTAATGTTTTTAAAATGAAAAAGAAACCCCTTATTCTATTTTTTGGGTGTTTTGGTATTTAAAATGGTTTTTTAAATCGATTTATTATTTCAATATCTTGAAATGATTTATTTTTATTGTAAATGAAATGTTATTAGTGAAATATTTATATTTGCAATATTTTTTGTGTTATGATTTTATAATGGTACTTGGACATTTGATGGGTGGTTACGTGATAAACCAAATGATGGGTGGTGTCGTGATAAACCAGGATGGGTGGTTACATTATAAACTCCAATGCATTGGGTATGGAAGTCAGTCGTATAGCTATTCCATTTAGTGATATGTGTGGAAGTCGACCGTATGGTTATTCCATTTAAGTACGTTTATGTCCCAAGTTACCGTTATATGTTATGTGCTTTATATGGGTTTTATAGTAATATTTTGGTTACAAATGGGTAAGAAATGACCTTTTATTCATTTAAGAGTATTTACTACTTCATAAAGGTGAAAATTATTACTTATGATAAAGTATTCATGATTTACTTGTTGTTTTGAAAAACTAACAGTTTTCTTTCTTTGTGTATCCCTTACTGAGATTTTTATACTCATCCCAAGTTTTTTTGAAATTTTTTTCACAGGACTTAAAGATGAAAAGGGTCAAGGATGGGATCAAGGAAAAGTCACGATGTCTAAAATATGGAACTAGACATGACTCTCTTTTTCAAGAGTTTTTATTTTATGAAAAAAATGGATACAGAGTTGAAGTGTCTACATGTAATATTCAAGTTGTTTTGTTTATGTTATAACCTAATTATCTAAAGCTATAAACCTGAAATTATCTTTAATTTGAATTATTAACTTAATTCAATATTATGTAATATTTAAGGTCGGGTCCTTATAGGAATTGTGGTTGGTTACTATGGCTATTTTTGTGTGGTCATTGGATGGTTTGTGTTGTAGAGGAAATGATGGTTCTTGATGAGTGATGGTGATTAAATGGTCGAATATATGAGTTTTTTTAATGTTTTTTGTGTGTAAAACTTGGTTGGGATCTATGTGTGACTATTTATTAGTTTATTTTCTTATGATTACTAAATTCACCCCACATGAGTCGGGTACTTCATACTGATGCCATATTTTTTAGTTTCAGATGTTTTCCTCGATATTCGGGTTAGTGAGGGTGGATAGTTGACTCCCCCCTCTCCCCCCTCTCCCCCATCCTTCCTTTAATGGTATATCATGAAATCTGGGTGAGTGGTATGTGTTGTTGAATCATGCAAGGTGTGGGAGTGACATGTGTTATTAAATCATGAAAAGGTGTGGGAGTGTCATGTGGTATTAAATCATTTAAGGTGTGGGAGTGGCATGTGAGGTATGGTCATGCAAGGTGTGGGAGTGGAATGAGGTATACCTAATGATGTGTTATCTACAGTGGTAGTCATGTATGGTAAGAGGAGGGAATGAGGTTTATGTCCTTCATGTTCATGGTACCTTACTATTATGATTGGATTTATGTGTATATTTTTGGATTCCAATATAATATTTTGGACCTTAGTATAGAGTTATGGTAGGTAGGTATGTGGTCTGACTTGCATCAGATATAGAAGGTATGAAATCATAGGATGTTTGATATTAGGTTGTAAGAGCATAAAACTAGTAGGAAGTGGTTTTGGTGTTCCTATGATTATTTTTCTTCTGATATTATGTAATTACATTATATGTGATTCTTTTTTAGTGAGACTTGGTGAGTTTGGGCATGGGTGGTTGACCTAATAGGTGCATGTTGGTTATACTCGTTATTCATTGGAGCATTATAATGCTTTTATCACATTTTCACAAGAGGTCCTGGGATGATCCTACTAAGTATTCTTGTTATGATCACCCTATATATAAAAATTATTTTTTAGATGACTAGTAAGGCTTTGATGATCGAGTTTGACCATACTATCTTGGAGTGGAGAATTGTTATTGGTTTTTATATCAATGAGTATTTTTTACTTTATTTTTTTATATTTATTTTGTATGACATGACATGTATTTCAGGTTTTATTGTAAGCGATATTGGTTTATTTTATATGATATGGTGATGATCGGTGGGCCTATCTTACCTCTTGTCCTTAAATTCAGGTATTGAGGGTAATGTCTCTCATTGTGTGTTTTATACCCTCGATGCTAGTTTCCAAATGAGGGACTATTGGTAAAACATTGGCTGTCAATCCTCCTTTTCATTTCCAATCCAGGATGGGTTCCAATGGATGGGGGTCATTATAATTATCTTTTGAAGAATAAATAAAACCAGTTGATACAAGAGTAGTTCTTCAGTGATCAAAATGTCACATTTAAAATATGATTTAGGCGGTATGAAGATGTAGTGATCCTATTTACTTGAAGAACAAGATTAATTGGGAGAATAATCAGATGATATAAACTCGAAATAAAACTGAGTCTATTTTCAAGAATAATAATGATGTAATGGGTTGATGCTTTGTCATTATTCAGTTCCTAAAATCACATGCCAACATTGTAGTGATTCAATCTGATTTCATTTTGAAAGTATGGATAATATTAAAACTAAGTTTTCAAAATAATTTGAGTAGCATGAGTGTAGTTTTACTAGGTACTTGTGTGTATAGATATGAAATATTATTACTATTTTATTTTTGTATTTTTAATTATTTTTATAAGTTAGAATATTTTTGTTTGGGAATAAGATGAGTAGGATGGTAGTTTTGGAATCTTTCAAATGGGAAGCAAGACCACATGGTGGGGTTGGTGATAAATCCATAAAAATTCATGGGGAACCAAAAATGGTAATTTAATAATTGTGATTTTGGGATGATGGAATAAAATTCTTCTTGGTATTCCATTTTTTGGATCTTGAAAATGAAATTATCAATTAAATTCTCTTGATTAGAAAGACTTGAAAATATCAAGGTTGTTAAAAATTTGAGGGAGATATGAAGAATAAATATTGAATATTATTATTTAATATAGTAGTTGTGTGTGAGACTGAGTGTAGAATAAGGAAGAATAATAGGTTCCTAAAGCCAATGTAGATTTCATCTCAAAAAAATTGATTTTTTTCGAGCCTATAGTGCTGAGATTGAGAGAAGAAGAAGAAGTTGGTCCACAAAGGGTACCATGAGTTGAGTAGTCTAAAATATTCATTGTTTATTCACCATGTATATTTTGAAGTTTTTCTTGAATAATGTGAGCTTTATTCATTGGATAATATTGTATTGGTTCAAATAGTAATATCATTCATTTATTATTGATCTAACCTTCACTCGAAGGAATAACTCTCTCATATGGTGTTGCTTGCATTTCATTGTAACTGTCAGGCGATAGTGGAACCTATGTGAGAAATGTGTACACTAGGAAGCATGGGATTAGGATAATAAATTAACCAATCACCTATATTGATAATAATATATTAGTGTAAAATCTATATCATGGGATAACAACTGGTGAGAATAAGAAGTGGGATCACATGTTGTGGTTGAACCTTGTAAAAACTATTGTGTACCTTTCTCTTTATTACTTTTATACCATTCAAGTGAGGCTGAATTTAATCTACTCAAGAGGTTAATTTCATAACAGATGACAAAGGTTTGTTTCAAAGAAAGAAATTATAAAAAGAGATCTACACTGATTCACCCCTACCCTCTCAGTGTAGTCATTCGGTCCACAAGGACTTTCAAATTTATATATAATTTTATAATATTTCTTTTGATATAATATATTCAAGTTTTTATGATTTCCAATATCCTAAGTCTCATTGAACTGGTTTTTTATTTTCTAATGTAGTGTATAAAATTAATTTTTCACTTTATTTTTTATTACAGTGACAGACTCCATTGGAAAATTTCTTGACTTCGGTATGTGATTTTATATGAATTATATTATTTTGTGTGCATAATAAGTATATGTGTTTTTTATATGTATTGATTATATAAAATTTGCCATATATATTATGTTTACATTATTTTTTATGTATTTACTTTATCAACTTTCTATATTTATTAAATGTATTAATTCCAAAATTTGCATCTACATTGATTAATTCGTTTTTTTCAAGCATTACAATAATTTTGATTCACATTTCTATTTACTTATTTCTATAAAAAAAATTACACTATATAGTGTATATTATTCTTTATAAATCAGGTAAACATTTAATCCTATATAATATGAATCTATATTGATTCAGGTAAATACCCATTCCTTTATAATTCTACATATGTATTGACTCTATAAACTATTTAACTGTTTTAGTTTTTAATTATTATACATTGATTGTGTATTATTTTGTACATGTATATAGTGTATCATTTTTAAAATAAAATTATATATATATATATATTGTGTTTTGACTATGTATGTATTATACATACAATTATTCATATGCATTGTGCTCTCCAAGTTGTACAAACCATGCATCATTCATAATTTTTAGTTATGGAATTTGTTTAATTAGACTAGCAAAGCCAATAGTGGTTTTTTATTCTTGATGTTCATTTTTGAATGTGTATTTTCTAAAATTTATATATTTTTGATATATATACATTCTCTAATTATATATTTCAGATATACATATAAAATTTTTTATGTGTATATATATATCTGAGATATGAACATTCTGAAATTATAATTTATGTTTATGATATATTATGAAATTGTTCATTCTTTAAATTACATGTACATTATGAATTTATATTTTTTAAAAAAATTGAATAATGAAGATTGTGTGTGACAACATATATTGGTCGATGATGACAAAGGGTTCATTCAAAATGCCTTCCTTAAACTTCCTCTCCTTCTCTTTTCTCTTCATATGTATTTCCTTTATGTTCAAATTTGTGATTGATGATAATGTATATTTTTACATAAACTATTATCCATTATATCCCATTGTTTCATGAAACTAGATCTTTTTATTCTCAATTTTTTCTTTAATGGTTCAGGAGATCTTACATTGATTCTACAAAGACATTTAAAACATGAAGATGTTGAAGATAATGTCACCATATTTTTAATACTGCTGGTCATCTTTTTCATTCTTGCCATTTTTTTACAATTTTTATTTTATAACCAATAGAATTCATTGTATTTTATAGAATTTTGGATCACTATTGACATCCTATGAATCATTCTTTAATTGTAAAGTGTTGTCTATGTATCAATAAAAAATAATTGTGTATGATGAGTGTGAAGAAGGTTTCTGTTAGATTTCTTCATTTGAAGACTCTTTATATAATGTGGTTTTGTGCATAAGGGAAATGTTTGTCAAAAAGATTACAAGTATTGATGCAAGTAATATTTTTTATTCATGTAATGAAGCTAATTTGAAATGAGTCAAGATGGATCTTATTGTTAAATGTTCCCATTAAGATTTTTTCCTTGTATTTTTTGTGTTTACATGTATTTTTTAAATTTTCCAACCTAATATGTGTCTTTTAATAGGTACAAATTCACCTCATGATGTGAAAAAACATACCTTTAGATTTTAAATTAAGGGACCATCCTCTTAATTTGGTTGTCGATAAATTATAATCCCTTTTTTATGATGTTGGTGTTGAGTACATAGTCCCTAATATGGAAATTCCGAGCATTCTATAAGTGAGATATCGATTCTTTATTCTCCCTAACCAATCGGTTCTTATTTTTGGGTCTTCTATGAAAAGACGATTTATAGTAAGTACAGTTATACCTATGATAGATTGAGTTATTACATTTTCATTTCACTCATTAGTTATTTTGATAAAATGTGAGGGTAAAGAAAATGGGCACATATTGGAGGCATCCTTGATGGGTTTTGTATGATAATCACATTATCATGTGTAGTGGAAGATAACCCAAACATAGGAAGATCTATATTTGAGAATCAATACGTAAATAAAATATATAAATAGTGTTGCTAGAAATCATCAACGGCAGTAATATTCTTATTTCTTGGTGAAAGAGAATGCTTTATAAAGATCATGTAGCAGTGAACAAAATCACCCAACCTCCAAGGGGGGTATACTAGTCAATGGATCCATGATCATATCGTGAGGATACCTGAATGATGAAGGGGTGTTATCACCTTTATCTCAGATGATGAACTGCAGTATGGGAGAAAATATAAATGAGAGTCTTGTTCATAATTGCTTATTTACAGCATGAGAGACTGCATCCCTTTATATATCCATCCATGATGCATTTCATTAAATGAATTTGAGTTGGCCATATAAATAAATACATATACATTTATTCTCGTAATTCATTTAATTCTATTCAATGAGTGGTCAGGCCAATTAATCTGTTCATAACGGATTGTAACTGATAATAAAACCATTTTGAAGAAATAAATATATATATTTATTATCACATTTATTTAATACATGCATTATAATACATACATAAAATGCATGTAATTAAATATACACTTTATTTATATAATATTATATTATATATATATATATTAGTTAATATCTAATAATCTCACACCTTCACTAAAATCCTATAAAGAATTTATGCATAACTTCAAAACTCTTTGTGAATCCATCAAACTCTTTTAGATACAGTTTTTCATCAAAATCTATTCATTTTGAATAAAAACTTTGTCCAAAATTTTATCCTTATCTAAGGGAATAATTGTGTGACCCTGTGGGCCTTCAATAGTGTTGACAACAACTATAAAATCTCTATTTTATAAATGTAAGCAAAGTGTAGCCTCTAGAAAAGCATCAATTCTACTCAAGCTACTAAGGGGTCTGGTGTGATCTCTATCAAACATAATTATATCTCTATATGAACATTTACACCACAATATGTATCATATACATCATATGTATCTTATATAATCCATTTTTCTATGACATCAAGCAACCACTAGACATGGAACATGTCAATCTAGTATAGGCCTCTCATCATTTTCTTGTTTCTTTAAAAGACTGATTGGGTTGATAAATACATCACATTTCATTCATATATCTGATAAGAACATCACATGTGACTTATCCAAGTAGTTGAACACATCATATGTGAAACAACTAAGCATGGAAATTAATTTCCTCAATCTAATTCAATCAAGGTCTAGATTTATTTTTGTTCATACAAATGGATAAATCCCATATTGGTTGCACTCTAACTGATGACATGATCAACAACACACCCAACCACTCCCGTATTAGCTAATTTAATATGTTTACTTATGTAAGTAGGGTATCAAAGTATAAAGGTTCTCATGCAAGGTATCTCTCCAACCTTAAGTAAGAATGATTGATAATAAGCATACACCCCTAAGTATATCTATGATCGTATTATAGGATCTGGGTGTAGTGTAAGCATGCAATAGGTCATACCCAATTTTTTTCATGATCAATGATCAATTAGAGATGTACACAATGATGAACATCATGGTCAATGGAATTGAATCAAATAAAAATATACAAGGGGTAGAATATTGAAACCAAATACAGGATCATCACGTATTATTTATAATTAACTTAATTAATTAAGAATTACCTTATGAGAATTATTTATTAATTGATAGATCTGACAACAGATCTACATTGTATCATCATTTATTTAAAGGAATCAAGATCATATTCCCTCTAGTGGTGATCCACACATGTTCCAAAAATCTTTGAACGTCATTGTAGGAATATTTGGGAGTTAGAGGCCACTCTTTGATTACATATATGAAATAAATTGGCTATATTTGAAAATAATTGCACAAGTACCCTATATTATTTATTTAATCACTTGAGGAATACCATGTCTATAGTAATGATATTATTATTATTTATCTACATATGCTTAACTTTCAAATTAAAATTAAATATTATTTATTCAAATAATATTCAATATATATTATTTCTCACTAGACCATTAAACTCGGTCCTACATTCCTCCATAATATTTATCAGGCCCTGAATAATGTCTATTTATTTATTAAATTAATATCATTCATTTATTTTCTAATAAATAAATAAATATTGTATTCACTAAATATAAAATAAATATTTATTAAATATTCTCCTCACATAATATTCTCTCGAATAACTGGTGACCAAATATGTGTGATCAAGAAAACATGAATAATTATTAAACCACATGCAGGAATAATATTTATTCAACTTGTTAAATAATAAATAATAATATATTATTTAACTGAGATTTTGGATACACTTAGTGTGTGACCATCTAGGCCTCTTTATCGGTGGTATTGGGAAAAGCACCTAAAGTCCAAGGTTAGCATCTAGAAACATACCAAGGAACCCATAGAGAAATAATTTAATGTCAAAATGACATAATACCTCATACGGATGATCACTATGTAATATAATCTCTTTATCATGATATCTCTAATCAAGTAGGTTGCACGCTAGTTCCATCAACCTATTTTCTCAATTTCTCTTTCTTTGAATTTCCAAAAATTGAACTTGCCTATAGAACACCATGGTCATGAATTTATTTAGGCTATATCATTTCCATCAAAGGGACTGAGATATCAACTTCTTTTAAAGAATATAAGGGACAAATTTTTTCTCATATTATCCATTAATGCAATATTACTTGTGATGCACCCAATGCATCCTACACCGCCGCAAACATATGTCATCATAGTTTTCATCAATACGTCAAAGTACATGACTCATAATACTCATTAATAATAATCTTAAAGTCTAAGGATCAATACACACATCCATAGATAGTAACATCCAATGATGTATATAAATGTTGATTTCCTACCAGTGGGTCTTGTTCTTATAATATCCTACATTAGACATTACCAAGGGCGTACACCATGAGAAGATGTCTCAAAGTCCTATGAGTCTCCAACCTTGATATCGTGTATCATTTGTGTCCCTTAAATGATATAATCTGGGTATAGAACATATATTTAACAATATTTTTGTTGTTCTTCTAGGTTCTCATCATAGTAGAGAATTGTTATGGCCTTTTAGTGTGACGGCTACTCTTTGGACATTATCGTATACTATGTTATACTAAAGAAAAATCATGATGTGATAAGGTGTTTATTAATATTAAAAACTATGAATATAGGTAATCATAAAGTATATAGAACTTTGTTCTAGAGAACCAACTCCAACAGACTCCCACTTAAACTAGATCCAACTACTAACAACCTTTAATCTACTAGCTCTCACATGATACTCATGTTTCTGCTGAAATAGCCCTTTAGTCAAGGGGTACAACATGTTTTCTTCCATGGGAACTCTACTTACTACAAATTCACCCCTCTGATAAAAATATCTCAAAAGTTGATACTTTCAAAGTATAGTATTTATCTATTAGTGTGGCCTTGGATCTTTTTCAAGAGTCATCACTGCAGTATTATCACAATACAATATGATAGGATCTTTACTATTAGGTAACACGTCAAGATCCTGAATAAAGTTTTATATCCAAATGGCTTCCTTGGTTTTTTTATAAGCTTATATATACTCAGAATCCATTGTAGAATCAATGAAAACTAGCTACTTTAAACTCTTTCATCTCACAGCTCCTTCATTGAGACAAAAAACATATCTTGATTGCAACTTCCGATAATTATAATCTTTCTGAAAACTAGCTCTAGTATAACCCCTAATGACCATATCTTTGTCTCCTATATACACTAAGAAATTATCCTTAGTTCTTCTCAGATGCTTGAGGATAGCATTAACATCATACCAATGTTGCTCTCCTAGATCTTCTTGATATCTGCATACCATGCTCAATGCATAGGCAACATCAAATCTAGTATATAACATGGCATACATGATTGATCCTATTGTTGAATCATATGAGATATTACTCATTCTAACTTTATCATGTTGTGTCTAAGGACACATTTTCTTAGAAATATGTATACCATGTAACACTGGAACTAATCTCCTCTTGTATTATTCTATACTAAATATATTTAGTATCTAGTAAATGTATATACTTTGACTTAGTCCAAGCAGCCTATTGAATCTATCATGAATGACCTTGATCCCTAAAATATAGGTTGCTTCACCTAATTCTTTCATAGAGAAACATTTGTTTAACCAGTCCTTAACAGAATGTAAGACTGGTATGTGTTTCCAATAAGTAATATGTCATCAACATATAATAATAGGATAGTGACTACATTTCCACTAAACCTCTTGTAAACACATGGATCACATTAATTCTTAATGAAACCAAATTCTTTTATAGCTTCATCAAATTGAATGTTCCATGACTTGGATTCTTACTTCAATCCATAAATGGATATCTATAACTTGTAAATATTTTTGGTATCACATGGATTCACAAACCCTTCTGGTTGTGTCATATAGACATCTTCATGAAGGTTCCCATTATGGAATACATTTTTTACATCCATCTTCCAAATTTCATAATTATGGTAAGCTGCTATAGAGAGTAGAATTCTAATGGAATTAAACATATAAAATGGTGAAAAAGTTTCATCATATTAAATTCATTATCACTGTTCAAACCCTTTAGTCGCTATCCTTTCCTTATAGGTATTACTTTACCTTCCATGTCCATTTTTCTCTTGAATACCCATTTTCACCCTATAGGAATTACATCAACTGGCGCATCAACCATAACCCAAACTTGGTTATGATATATGGAATCCATTTCAGAATTCATGGCTTCTTAACATCTTTCACCTTTTGATCTCTCTACTGCCTCTTTTTTGGAGAGAGGTTCATCATTGTCAACCAATAATGACTCACCGTCTTTGATGACTATAAAACTATATATCTCTAGTTCTATTACTTCTATTGTGCTCCAATTCAATACTTGTGTTTCAAGAACTAATTCTTCCATGGGGACCTGTGGAATCTATTTCTATACCAACTCTTGTGTATCTTGAGCATCAACTTCATCGAAGTCAATATTTCTCCCATTATCCTTTTTGATGATGTTCTCCCTCTCAAGAAAGATAGCTTGTTCGGTGACAATCACTTTCTTGTATTAGGGTATGTATAGGTAGTATATCATTATTTATTTGAGATACCATATAAAGATACACTTTATTCCCTGGGGTTCTAGTTTGTTTTCTGAAAAGGCCTTGGAAAATTCCCCATAACCTCATACATGTGTATGTGAAAAATGGGTTTCTTTCCACTCCACAGCTCAAAGGTAATTCTATTTTTATTTTTAGTTGGTACTCAGTTTAATGTGTATGTCATATTTTGTAATGAATATCCCCAAAAGGATAATATAACATCTTCATGACTCATCATCGTCCTTACCATGTAAAGCAAGGTATGGTTCCCCATTTCACTAAAACCATTCCACTGTGGTGTATAAGGTAGAGTGAGTTAAGATAGAATCCCAAAATCCCATATAAATTTGATAAAATATTGGTTAAGATATTTACCACCTCAATCTGATTAAAGCTTCTTTATCTTAATTCCAAATTAATTCTCTAATTCATTCTTTAATTCCATAAATTTCTTAAAGGACTCGGACTAATACCTCATCAAGTATACATGACCATATCTACTCAAGCTGTTAGTAAAAGTTATGAAGTAAGAATACCCACCTCTAGATTCTATTGGAAATGGTCCACACACATTAGTGTGTACCAATCCATGAAGCTTTGTGGCCCTTTCACCTTGTCCATCGAATGGAAGTTTGGTCATTTTTTCATGTAACAAGCATGACATTTTTCAAGTAGTTTTATCTTAGAAGATTCTAAATAACCATATTGATAGAGCTTTGTCAAATGTTTCTCATTTACATGACCAAGATGGTGATGCCATAGCTGGGTGTTATATGAGTCATGTGAATATGATTCATTATCAATTTCAAATACTTGGTTTTTATAATTTAATACATAAATATTGTTATTTAAATGTGTTATACCATAAAATATATTATATTTATAAATGAAACAAATTTTATTTCCAAACTTGAAAATAAAATCATCTGTATCTAGAAATGATACAGAAATTATGTTCTTTGTAATAGTTAGTACATAATAACAATATTTTAAAACCAAAATCATTCTCATTGGCAATGAAAGGTGGTAGTTACCAATGGCTATAGCATTTAACCTCTCACCTTTAGAAACTATCAAATCTACCTCTCCTCTAGCAATCTTTTGGAATCTACTTGGTTCCTATATTTGGATATAGATATGAGCACCATAAGCTATATCTAATACCCAATGTGTAGATATTGAAATAATACACTTGATAATGAATGCACATTTATATTCCCCTTTCTTCTAGGTGTACTTATTCTTCTAGTAGCCTTGGTTTCCACATGAAAAACATATTGCCTCATTTTTCTTACCTTGCCTCTAGATCTTCCTCTTCTTAAAAGGATAGTGATCAGGAGATTTAGACTTTCTATGGGTCTTAGGCTCCTTTGGCTTGTTCTTACTTTTCTTATTCACCATAAGGACCATGGGTTTATCATGCCCTATGTCCTTATCCACTTAGAAAATCAAATTAAGAAGTTGTGAAAGAATCTTCTCATCATTTCTCATATTGTAATTAACAATAAAATTAGAGGTCTTGGGAAGTGTATCTTGACTACATGATGCCCAGCTAGCACAAACTCTTTAATCTTAGTTGTAAACAAAGCATTGGAGATCTCATATCTCTCTTGTCTCACCTTCTATTGATAGAGATCCTGAAGGTGAGACATCATGTTATATGAATCCATGTCCTCATGTTGTTTCAAAAACTCATTGGTTATGGATGATAGCATGAAACACTGAACATCTATGGAATCATTCAAAATTTTCTCATAGAGAGTTAACTCTTCATCACTAGCCTCATTTCCAAGCACATTAGTAATAGGTTCTTCCAACACATATAATTTTCTTTCATGGAATAGGATAATGCGTAAGCGCCTTTTCTGCTCTTGGAAATTTGTGCCGATGATATGGTTATCCTTCTCAAGTATGGATCACAGTAATATGTTTGAAGTCATTTCTATTGATGTTTTTACAAATAATATGAGCATAATATTTGTACTTTATGTGATAAAATTTGGATAAATAAATAAATATTATATTTATTAGTCTCCCACTATTTTATCAAAACCCAATATTTCTCACTATTGGATTAATAATATCATATTTCTTGGAAATTCTAGTGTAAAGGATCTATATTCACCTTCTTATTACCCTAACATTGGTTGGTCAAACAACTTGAATGGTTTTAGGTAGTCATTCCAAATTCCAACTGCATTAACTCACAGTACCTTGATTTGTTGAGTGGACTCCCCAATCCTAAAATCCTTAAATTGGATTTCCTCAAATCTTACCTCTCAGTTACACCAAGTCCTGATTTGGTAGTCAGCCCTTGATGTAAACTAAGTTAAGTCAACCCAAAACTTCATGTTAGAATTCCTCGATAACTGAAATCACCCCAACTTCGATTGGTCAAGCACTTTGAACTATCTTTAGATTTTAACTGTAGTAGTGGAAGGCTATACTGACTTGATATATATTATTAAGTGATTTTATCATTTTATACATAAATTGTATATTATTATATTTATTATATGCTTGTTGATATTAAGTGGATTTACTTAAGTGATTAACCATGTCTTAGATAATAATTGTGCATAATCCAATTTATTTTAGTTCTATTTTTATGTTTGTTAATTAATTAATTCATGTGATCGCGACAAAACATACTTAATGAAATAACCATGAAAATTGATAGAAATAAAATAATAAAGTGGTATAATCATGATCTTTTACTAATAATTTGTTTATCTAGCGGATGATAAACTAATCGTCGACCTAGGGGGAAGCACCTTAAACCAATTAAGGTTCGTGTTATATCTTTCCACCTATCCACCTATGTATCTCTCTTGGATTGGTTTTTCCTCGGCTCCAAACTTGAAATGTCTCCATTAAGTTGGGAGCTCCATCCATTATATATGCTTTTACTCACACGTTGGTGAGGGAAACAAGGGGTTTGAATAAAAGAAACCATGGGCATGCAGACCCTTACATAATAAGAGGAGATAAGAAACACATTCCAACAATTTAATTTAATACTAAATTAAATGAAACCAATCACATACAATGGTCTGGTCTATGATCATGATCATCCACATGCAGTGAATTATGCATTCGATAAAATTATCATTCATTTCTATTCATTCTCAAATAAATTAATTATCTTCTTTAATTAATTAATTATTTTATCTTAATTCTCATACAAATTTTCTTGAGATTAACATCCATAAAAATTTTAAATAAATTAAATAAATTTATTTAAAATTAACTATGTATATAAATGTACCTTGGAGGAAACATGGTGAATACCCATCTGAATATAACCAACATGTATTATACTTGTATACTATTTATTCTTGTGACATGTGGCATACACAACTTATCACATACTTTCATGATGTATGATATCAACTTAATAATTACATGGATTACATGATTTTTTCATCCCGTGTTATACTTCAATGCACATAGAGTAATAACTATAATATGACTCATACATGATATACATATCTGAACATTACGCAGAAATTAATTAAACATTTTTATATATATATATTAAAACTCATAACATGGCGTGTCCTATCAACTTAATGACCACATTCAAGAACATGTTGATAAGGTTTACATAGTATGATAAATTAATTTTTAATTATATGTAATTTGGTGTAAGTACACGGTGTGTACAAGCTAGCTACACGGCATGTACCATTCTCACCGTCTATCTACGACACATAGCTTGGGACTTTGTGTATAAATTGTGCCATGGAAAATATTGGAGTACATGGCGTGTAGATGGGATACAAGGTGTGTGGTCTTCGAGTTACACAGTCACCAGACAGGTAGGTCATGTAAGAAGATACATGGCCCATCTGTGACTATAGGACTACACGCTGTGTACGTGGGCTACATGATGTGTTTCCAGCTGATTGTGCACCAAGTTGAACTAGTCAACATGTGATGTATAATTAAATTCACCATGTGTAATAAATTCACACACCTTGAATTAATTCTAAATTAATTCTTGGTGCATTGAACACTAGTACACGGTGTGTACCACCGAGTACACGGCGTGTACTCCGGTGTTATCTATGATAAATTAAATAGGAAGAAGAAGATCTTTAAATTTGGTTTAAAGAGTGATTAAACTTGAATTGAAAACTAAATGAAAAATGCGTAAATAATTCAATGCTCTTTTAAATAATTATAAATAATTATGTGACCCCTATGATACCACTTGTAGGTTTCAAGTGTAGTGTAAGTGTGTGATGGTTTGTGCCCAACTTTCCTTTTTGTCATGATCAATGATCAATCCAATATGTACACAATGATAAACATCATGATCAGTGGAATTGAATCAAAGAAAAATAGACAAGGGATGGAAAGCTAGAACCAAGCATAGGATAATCACATATTATTTATAATTAATTTAATTAATTAAGAATTAACTTGTGAGAATTCTTTTTTTGTTGATGGATCTTAAAATGGATCTAAGTTGTATCGTCATTGCGTTGAAGGAATCAAGAACAGATTCCCTCTAGCAGGGATCCACACATGTTCTACAAATCTCCAAACGTCATCCTAGTAATCTTCGGGTGCAAGCACAGTAGATCGTATCACTTGTTCCGTTCACCTATGATCACTATAAGAATATCTTCCAAATAATTTCTCTTGATCTCTCTATACTCAAGAGTGGGAGGTGGAGGAAGATCGCTCACTGTTATTGAGAGAATTCTTGGAGAAGAGATCTCTCTAGGGCTTTGAGAGGATTCTTCAGATTCATTATGCACAACAAAACAAATGAATTTGCTATCTTTTAAAATAATATAATTGGGTTTATATATCGATAGGGTTAGAAATAAATAATAGCACAAGTGCCCTTTATTATTTATTTAATCACTTGTGGAACCCCATGTCTATAATAATAATATCATTATTATTTCTTGACATGTGATTAACTTGAGAATTAAAATTAAATATTATTTATTCAAATAATATTCAATATATATTATTTCTCATCAGACCATTAAACTCAGTCCGCCATTCCTCTAGAATTTTTATCAGGTCTTGAATAATGTTTATTTATTTATTAAATAAATATCACTATATTATTCACCAATAAATAAATGATTATTATATTCACTAAATAGAAAATAAATATTTATTAAATATTATGCTCACATAATATCCTCATGAATAACTGGTGACAAAATATATGTGATCAAGCAAACATTAATAATTATTAAACCATGTGCGGGAATAATATTTATTCAACTTGTTAAATAATAAATAACAATATATTATTTAACTGTGATTCTGGATACACTTAGTGTGTGAACCTCTAGGCTTCATTCTCAGTGGCATTAGGCGAAGAAACCTAAAGTCTAACAACACGCCAAAGAACCCATAGAGAAAGAAGTTAATGTCGCAATGACATAATACCTCATATGGATGCTCACTATGTAATATAATTCATTTATCACAATATCTCTAATCAAGTAAGTTGCATGTTGGTGCCATCAACCTATGTACTCAATGTCTCTTTCTTTGACTTTTCACAAACCAAACTTCCCTATAAAACACCATGGTCATGGATTTATTTAGGTTATATCATTTTTATCAAAAGGCCTGAGATATCAACTTCCTTTAAAAAACAGAAGGGGAAAATTCTTTCTCACATTATTCATTAATGCAATATTACTCATGAAGAACCCAATGTATCCTATCTTTCCACGAATATATGTCATCACGGTTTTCATTAATACATCAAAGTACACAACTCATAATAATCATTAATAATAATCTTAAAGTCTAACAATCAATACACATGTCCATAGATAGGAACATCCAATGACATTTATAAATGTGGATTTCCTACTGGAGGATCTCACTCTCATAATATCCTACACTAGACATTACCAAGGGTGTACAGCATGAGAAGGTGTCTCAAAGTCCTATGAGTCTCCACCCCTGATAGCCTATATAATGTATGTCCCTCAAATGATATCATCTAGCTATAGAACATATATTTAAGAATATTGTTGTGGCGCTTCTGGGTTCTCATCATAGCGGAGAACTGCTATGACCTTTAGTGTGACAGCTACTCTTAGGACATTATCACATACTATGTTATGCAAAAGAACAATAATGATGTGATGATGTGTTTCTTAATATTCAAAACTACGAATAAGAGTAATCATAAAGTGCGCAGAAGTTGGATCTAGGGCACTAGGGCCAACACGTGTGACATTCCATGTGATGATGTGTTTCTTAAATATTTCAAAAATACATTTTCTATTATTTATAAACAATTTATAAATAATATAATTGATTTCTCTTAATTAAAATAAATAATTTGTTTATTTTCATAAACAAGAGTAATATATATGAACATTTCATATTTATTTTCAGGCTTGAAAAATCTCGTTTTACTATTAAAACATATTTTTCATAAATTAATAAATGTGTTGATTCGTCAAAGAAGTCTTCCCTTTTATACCACTGAAGGGTTTCATATGATCATCACATGACCATGTAATGAGGAAGATAACCCAAACATGGACATATCTTTCTTTGAAAATCAACACGTAAATAAACTATATAAACAGTGTACTAGGAAATCGTCAATGGCAGCAGTCTTCTTCTTTCTCGACGAAGGAGAATGTTTGATGAAAATCACGTAGCAGTGAGCAAAAGCACCCAGCCTCCGAAAGGGGTATACCGGCTAATAGATCTGCAATCGTATTGCGAGGATACCTAAATACTTAAGGGGTGTTAGCGTCTTCGTCTTAGATGATGAACAACAGTATGTGAGGAAGCGAGAAATGAGAGGCTTGGTCACAATTGTTTATTTACACCAAGAGGGATCATATCTCTTTATATAGTCATTCATGATGCATTTCATTAAATGAAAACGCATCGGTCATATTAATGTATCAATATACATTTATGCCCATAATTCATTGAATCATATTCAATGAGCGGTCAAACCAATTAATTCGTTCATAACAGATTGTAACTGATAATAAAATCATTTGGGAGAAATAAATATATATCAAATATATATTTATTGTCATATTTATTTAATACATGCGTTATAATACATGCATCAAATGCATGTAATTAAATATACACTTTATATATAGAATATCAGTCCTTTCATGCTTTTTTTGCTTTTGGTCAATGCTCGGAGATTTGGAATATGTTGGTTAAAGACTTGAATTTTCAAAGAAAGTGGTTGCAATTGTAAGGCACTCATATCATCATTTCACTCATTTTCTACCATACCTTTGTTTTATTGTTGTAATCATTATGAAATTTATTTTAAAAGTTTATTTATTGATTATATATATGTTCTATAAAAATATATGTTCTCTCTATATATATTCTGAATATGTGTGTGTGTGTGTGTGTAATCTATATTAGGGAAGGAATAATTGCACAAACAACACACACTCGGACACCATAGTAGATCAAGTCCCATCTCTTCCCACGATGAATGACAAGGATCTAATGGATCTATTTTATTACATATTAATGTAGACTCAAGCTCTTGATAATTTGAAGACTCAGTTGAACATGGCCCAAAATCCCATAAAGATGATCTGAACTCCCGAGTGAGCAGCATGGATCATGCATTATCACTAGTCTTTACGCCGTGTCGCCCCATGTTGGTAGCCACTGCATCGTGTTACCAATTTGAAAGTTGTGTCCCCACCCCCATCATGAATCATTGCGTTGTGTTGCCCTCTGGCGCATTGTGCCCCCCCCCTCCCCCCACTCCCTCGTCATCCCTCCTCTTAGTGGTTTTTAGAGTTTTTATAAGGCTTTAGGGTTTTTTGGCTCAAAGTGATGTATAATTGAGGAAGGAGGTGCCCTTTTATAATTGAGGCGAGATAAACTTTTGAAATCTCCAAAAATGCTAAAATAATTGTTTAGTGAATATCATACTCATTTTTCTATCAAGAGAGTATTCACTTTTATGCACATGTACTTATTGATTGATGACTTATAAGATTCGTATGGGAAGGGTTCACATGATATGTGTCACCACACTCATCTCTATGTTTAGTTACTCACTCAATGATGTATGTGTAGCGCCCCACTATATTGTCTGTTGTGTTGCGTTGTCGGACTAGTCCCACTGTGTGTAGACAATCACATGGCCGAGCAAATGTATAAGTGAGAATACTAGTTATTTTTAAATAGTTGTTAACTTTTGTTTGCTTATAATAGTTAGGTTTTTGAATGTAAATTTTATTTAGTAGTTGAGTAAAGTTTTATTTTTAAAAGTTGTAAACTTTGTATGCAATTTATCTCACATAATTCATAAAATAAATTTCCTTTGTTACACAAAAAATTATTAAGTGAAACTATTTTCATATTTTACATTATTTTTTTATGATTTATATAAATTTTCAAATCATAAATAGATATAAAGTTAGTGTAAAACATAATTTTCAAATAATATATTTTTGGCCCAATTATATATATATATTCGTGTTGGTTGAAATTTATTTTTTATAAATAGTGGAGTTAATTTCCTTAATAGTAATATTTTAAAAAAATATTCTTGTAATCTTTTATGATTTTTTTTTTAATTAAGTGTGATGAAATTTAATTTCTCAAAACATGTAAAAATGGTAAAAATTATGTATCAATAAATAAATGAAAATTCAGAACGTGTAGTAAAATTTTGAAAAGAAATGCATTTTTTAAAATAAATAATATTATAGTTAAATTTATTGAGAAAGATAAATCTTTTTATTTTAAAAAATATAAATATAGGGTTGTATTTAAAGCAGGAGAAACAAGATGGGTTTGCAGTAGTGTGGCGTAATAATAATTATTTTATCATATTGATGCCGTTCAGTTCCAACGATCCGTGCAACCCCACTGAAGGGTCGGCGCCTGCTGCTCCGAGAAGAAATCGCGGGCTCCCTCCCCCACAAAGAAATCGTGCTCCTCCATCTTCGCCAGCGACGGTGGCGTTGTCAGGGGGCTGCGCGCTTCCTGGAACACCGCACTCGAGTCACTGTCCGACGATCCTTCCTTCAAATCCACCGCCGGACTCGAAGCTCGCATGCCCGTGCCATGACGGACTTCCCCTTCCTGGTTCAGGTCATTCATCACCATCATCAGAAGCAGCATCTCCTCGGAGGCATCGCCCTGTCGTTCGCTTTCAGGTTCAGAAACCATCCGCATTCCCTCTACCTCTATTACCGAAATCCCCGCGTCCCCTGCCTCGTTCTTCCCCTCTTCCTCGGACGCCTTCAGCTTCGATCTCAACTGTCCCACCTGCATACGTCAAAATAGGAATCACAGATTGATGAATCAGGCACATCCCAGCCCTATCTGTTATTGGAAACGGCTCGGTGACGAATGGTACCTGTTTAACGAGTGCTTCCTTGTCTCGCTGAAGGACGTCGAAGCTGAGCTTGATGGCGTCGTAGCTGGCTTTGAGCAGGCCGTAGTCCCTCTCCAGCTGCTTAGCTTTCCAGCGCGCGCGGCGGTTCTGGAACCAAACCGCCACCTGGCGCGGCTGCAGGTCCATTTCCAGGGCCAGCTTCGCCTTTCTCTCCGCCTCCAGCTTGTTATCGATCTCGAAGCTCTTCTCCAGCGCCTTCACCTTCTCCGCGCTGAGCCGACGCTTCTTCTCCCCGAACTGGCCGACTTCCTCCTCTACCATCGCCTTCAATTGGCTACCCCGATCTCCTGCATCACAAGCAAAAATCGGCTTCAATTTGCTACCCCGATCTCCTGCATCAGAATAAAAAAAGCGGAATCACACGATCGGGGAAGAGCGCGGTAAAATAGGAACCTGTCGCGGGGCGGATGCCGAGTCTCTTCATGATTGCTGAAACAACAGATTGATTTGACCTATCAAATCAGTTAGAGTGGGGCGCCGTTCCGGTGAGTGGTTGTGCCATTATTCCTTCAACCAGGTTTCTCCAGCCGTTGAATCTTCAGTGTTCGTGCATGGAGGTGAGGGCTGGGGTTGGACGTGCGCCTTCATGAGGTTCCCCGAGCTTCTCCTTCACCGTTCCCATGGAAGCCCGACCCACTCCGCCTAGGGATGGGGAGCTGGAAGCTGAGAGCTGCGACGGGGGAACCGATTTCCCTGCTACCCGCCCGCTCTCTTTAAATAGATAAACCAGGATGAATGTGGTGCCGTGTTAGGGTCTGACCCGGGTCAGCCTTCCCAAATGAAATGGGCCCCAAATTCAAATCAAATGAAATGGGTCCCAAATTCGAGAATATTCCAAACCCGATCGTTCAAACCAATTCCTCAATAAAAACGTTTCGCCTGTTTTTTTAGATGATGTCGGTATATGTGTATTTATTTATTTACTTGTTTATTTTTTGTATGTCTATATATATATTTAGTTGTGTAAATTTTCATTTTAATTTTCAATGGAAATTTACAATGAAAATTTTCAATTACCGGTGTAAATTTATAATCAAAATTTAATTTTTGATGGAAACTTTTATGATTACAATAATAACTTTCAATGAAAATTTATCGCGAAAATTTTCATTTATCAATAAAAAAATTTACTTGTAAATTTACATTGAAATTTCGCATTGCAAATTCACACCGGAAATTTATTCTACAATTTTTTAGAGCATGCACAGGAAACTTTTAGTGCATACATACATACAAACATATTGTAAGAATCCGGATCTTTCTTTTCAGATATGTTTTTCCTTTTTTGATAGTTTTTTGGAAAGAGGGGTATTTGTGAAAATTTTCAAAATACATGCCGTGTACTTTATGAGTACACGCCGTGTACTTCTTTGCCGCAGGCAACCGGGTGCTGGCCGTGTAGCGGCCATGCACACGGCCGTGTGGGGGTGTTCGGAGGCCGCTTTAAGCGGAGTACGGAAACAGTAAGTACACGCCGTGTACTTCAAAAGTACACGCCGTATACTTTTTTTTTCATTAAACGCACAGGGGTCGCGTCTGGCGGACAAAACACACTTCTTTTAGGTCTCGTTCGTCCGAAAGCGCCGAGCAGCCACGGATCTTCGACGAGCCCCCGAACCTCCGTCCGTCCTCCGATTCGAACACCATTGATTGCGTTGGAATCACAGCGGTGGGTTCTTCCTTCTTCCAGAGCATCGTTTTCCAATTCCTCATCTTTTCCAAGTTATCGTGGGTTGAACGTTTTATACGTTTTCGTATATCTACGACGTTCTAAGGAGATTCAAGCGTTGTGGTTCAAGTATATCAATCTCCTAAACCCGATGTAGGTGGTTTGTGTCTTTTTGTTGAAAATTTTTGAGTATTTTGTGTGAATTCCACCATTAGCGATTGCATGCTATTGTGACAGATGCATTGATAGAAATGTCTGCTGTTTGATAGAGAATTGTGTGTAAGGTTTTGTTTGAATGAACGCCAAACATTGGTTCTTGAGGTGTTACGGGCCTTCATGGACCGAAATTTGGTGGATCATTGCACTGTTTTCTTGTTTATAACATGTATAAGATGCCAAACTTGGATTCGCGGGGAGTATAGACCCTTATGGATCGGAATTTGGCACTTTCAATGCTTGTTTCAGTGTTTTCTGGGTTTCGGAGTAGTTTCTGAGGCATACTGTCCGGAAAAACCCAGAATACACACCGTGTAATGTTAAGTACACGCCATGTGTTCTTCTGTTCGGGAAGAAATGGGTTTTCTTAAGTACATGCCGTGTACTTTATGTACACGCCGTGTAGTCTCTGACCGTGTCGTAGGCCGTGTGGGCAGAGACACAGGATGGAAAAAGTCTGGTGGAAACACGCCGTGTCCGCGTTGAACACGCCGTGTAGTATAATCCTAGGAACCCGGCCGTGTAGCTAACAACATGGGTCGGTAAAGTCTCTTCTTGTACACACCGTGTTTACCTTGAACACGCCGTGTAGTTTGACCCAGGTACCCGGCCGTGTCACGAACAACACGGGTCGGTGTTATCCTTTCACGTACACGTCGTGTCTGTTAGGAACACACCGTGTAGCTTGAGCTGTGTATCTGACCGTGTCACTAACAATACGGGTCAGGTGAAGCTTGTCCAATACACGCCGTGTCTACCTTGAACACGCTGTGTAGTCTTGTCTTAGGAGAGCCGTGTGGCTTAACCGTGTAGAAGGACCCAGACAGGGGAAGGGGATTCAAGTACACGTCGTGTGTTTTGAGAACACGCCGTGTGTTTGGGGTGTTACACAACCTGTTAAAGTAGAAGTACACGCCCATGTGAATGACTTAAGGGAACACGCCGTGTAGGAAAAGTATATGCCGTGTGGTCTTGTTTTGCAAAACTTGAATGCTTTTCTTCTTCTGTTTCTTTCTTATCCTTCCAGTTTTCAGTTTTTGATAGTCTTGAATCTAAGGTGTGCGTTTGACCTTACAGAGTCATGCCACCGAGACGTCCTCCGATCATCCTCTAGTTGTAGGGTAGTGATCAGACGCCAAATATGGCTGATCAGGGACTTCCTGCAGATCCTCCTGTTGTGCCAGCCTTGGCACCAGTAGTGATACCAGTTACGGGTGCTGATGCACAGTTTAGGGAAGACTTTCTGAGGATGATGCAGACCTTATAGAGATCACCGCCTCCTGCCTCGTCTATGACAGACTTGACGCGGGTTTTCCAGCAGCAACATCCTCCTACCTTCTCAGGGGAAGAAGGACCTCAGACTGCAGAGTCATGGCTAGAGGCCATGCTGACTATCTTTGAGCATCTGGAGACGCCTCCAGAAAGGCGGGTCAAGCTCTCTACCTACATGTTACGAGACTCTGCCAAGAGGTGGTGGGACGTGATCTAACAAGCAGGTCATCAGCAGGTTATGGCGTGGGAGGAGTTTCAGCGCGTCTTCTATAATTACTTCTATCCAGAGACCTTGAGGGATGATCGAGCCTGGGAGTTCATGAGTCTGAAGCAGGGTACTCTTTCGGTTATTGAGTATTCCACTCGTTTCACTGAGCTTCAGCGTTTCACACCCCTCCAGGGTGGAGATGGGTTGTTCTTGGCAAGGAAGTTTGAGGACGGTCTCAGACGGGAGATCCGCTCGCAGGTGAATATCTTTAGGTTGACTTCTATCGCTTCTATCATCAACCAAGCGCTGATTACGGAGCGCAATCTGAGAGATTCCAGAGATGAGATCCAGGGCGATTCTACTTCTAGAGTTAGTACTTTGCCTGCTAACAACAAGAAGCGCCGCAGGAAGTCTTCACGCGGTGATCCGAGGAGGCGAGAGACATCTTCAGGTATCCAGGTGGTATGTTACCAGTGTGGAAGGGCTAGGCATACGAGGCCACAGTGCCATAGAGACCCGGTGGAGTACCGATCTTGCGGCAAGATGGGTCACCTTCAGCGCTTTTGTCAGGTTTTCTCACCAGCAGTTGGTGACAGGGGTTCATCCATGACTCCACGTCCAGGAGTAGCATCACCAGTTTCACACCAGTTTGGGAACTGGAGTTCTTTCGGCCGTTCGAGCCGAGGTGGAGGTCAAGGACGTGGTGACCAGTCGCCAGTCTATTAGTGACAGTAGGGCGGATCAACTCAGAGCGGTCAGGCAGGGTCACAGGGCCGTGGTACATGTCAGAATTTTGCAGTGGAGCAGACCCAGCAGGAGCAGGATCCTGGACCCTCTACAGTTCAAGGTACGATCTTAGTATCCTCAGTTTTATCTTCCGCTCTTTTCGATACAGGGGCTTCCCATAGCTTTATCTCTGTTGTTTTTGTGGAGATCCTTGATCTCTGCATCTTTTCCTCTACTAATATCTTGACGCTAGACACACCGTTGGGGGCTAGGATGGCTAGTGTACGTCAGTTCAGGGAGTTCCCTCTAGAGGTTGTGGGGTGTCACTTCTTATGGGACCTCTTTGTCCTAGAGATGAAAGACTATGATGTCATCCTTAGGATGGACTGGTTAGTTCCTTTCCAGGCAGTCGTCGACTGTTATCGTCGCAGGGTGAGCTTCATATCACCAGAGGGTGAATATTTTCTTCATAGAGGTGAGTGGGATGTCCAGGAGAGTAGAGCAGGACCCGAGCATCATGGGCTAGGAGGAGTTATAGCCCAGATTGCCAGTCTATATCTGAATGACCAAGAGACTTCACAATTAGACTTTCCTCCAGTGGTGGACATTTTAGGGATGTCTTTCCAAAGGACTTTGTAGGTTTTCCTCTAGAGCATGAGGTAGACTTATCTATTGAGCTCGTGCCAGGAGCGACACCGGTGTCCATTCCTCCTTATAGGATGGCTACACCTGAGTTACAGGAGCTCAAGAAGCAGTTGGAGGAGTTGCAGGAAAAGAGTTTCATCTGAACCAGTACTTCTCCTTGGGGTTCGCCTGTCCTGTTTGTGAAGAAGGCAGACGATACCCTTAGACTTTTTGTGGATTATCGGAAGCTTAACCTTTTGATGGTCAAGAACCGATATCCCTTACCGAGGATTTATGATCTATTTGATCAGCTTCGAGGAGCCCAGATATTATCGAAGAATGACTTGAGGTCTAGTTATCATCAGTTGCGCGTTAGACCATCAGATATACCTCTTACAGCCTTACGGAGCAGGTATGATCTATACGAGTACTTAGTTATACCGTTCGGTCTCAGGAACGTGCCAAAAATCTTCATGGAACTGATGAACCGAGTGTTCTATCCATACTTGGATTCGTTCGTAGTAGTCTTCGTGGATGATATCTTGGTGTACTATCACACTCAACACGACCATGCCACACATCTTGAGATCGTTTTGAGTACATTGAGGGAGCATCAGTTATATGCTAATCTCTCAAAATGCAACTTTTGGATGGACCAAATTCACTTCTTGGGTCACGTTATTTCAGAGATAGGAGTATCAGTAGACCAAGAGAAAGTGATAGCTGTAGTTTCCTGGGAGAAGCCGAAGAAAATATTTGAGGTTCAAAGTTTTCTAGGGATGACTGAATACTACAGACGTTTTATACAGGACTTTTCATGCTTAGCAGCACCACTGAAAGGTCTGACCAAGAAGGGTGCGAAGTTATTATGTTCAGATTCTTGTGAGTCAGCCTTTCAGGAGATGAAAGGGAGGTTGAATTCAGCACCAATACTAATCTTGACAGAGCCGGGCAAGATCTATACTGTTATTTTTGTGATGCTTCAGGTATCAGGTTGGGAGCTATGATTATGCAGGGTGGTGGAGTCGTTGCATATGGGTCTCGGCAATTGAGGCCACATGAGAGGAACTACCCGACGCACGATCTGAAGTTGGCAACTGTTGTCCATGCCTTACACTATTGGAGACATTATCTTCTGGGAGAGAACTTTGTGGTTTTCACTGACCACAAGAGTCTCAAGTACATCTTCACTCAGCGGGATTTGAATTTGAGACAGCGGAGGTGGGTTGAGTACTTACAGTCTTTTCATTTTGAGCTTTCCTACACGCCTGGGAAAGGAAACGCTGTGGCTGATGCATTGAGAAGGAGGACTCAGATACAGGCAGTTCGAGAGGCCAGTAGTGAGTGACAGCTTATGGCTCTGTTCTCTGAGATGCATTTGGAGGTGCACAACAGACAGGGGCAGACCTTTCTTTCTTCTGTAGCTATTACCTCTATACTTCTTGATTGGGTACGAATGAGGCAGCTATCAGATTCTGAAGGCCTAGTCCTAAGGGAGAGTGTGTTAGGAGAGGACCCTATTCCTGGGTGGACCATAGGCGAGGATGAGATCATACGATTCTAGGGACGCGTATGGGTACCAGCAGATATACGCGAGGAGCTGATGCGAGACTTTCATTCCTCAGTTTGAGAAGTTCATCCTGGGGTCACCAAGATGTATCATGGTCTACACCGTCAGTACTGGTGGCCAGGTATGAAGAGGGACGTTTCTGGTTTCATCATGAGGTGTTCTACTTGTCAGTAGGTGAAGGAAGAGCATCAACGACCGGCAGGTCTTTTACAACAGTTACCCATTCCTGAGTGGAAGTGGAACGACGTCACTATGGACTTCGTGATAGGGTTTCCGAGGTCACCTCGAGGGAATGATGCTGTATGGATTGTCGTTGATAGGCTTACAAAGGTTGATCACTTCTTTCCGATCAAGGAGACCTTTAGTGTTGATTATATGGGATGGATTTATATCCATGAAATTGTACGTCTGCATAGATTTCCACACTCCATTGTTTCAGATAGGGATGTGCGTTTTACCTCTCGGGTCTGACAGGGGCTTTAGAAGGATTTGGTTACGCAGGTACTTTTGAGTACAATATACCACCCCCAGACTGATGTCCAGTCTGAACGTACGATCCAGGTGCTTGAGGACATGCTCTGAGCATGCATTCTGGACTTTGGGGGTTCTTGAGAGAATCATATACCTCTAGTGGAGTTTTCCTACAATAATAGTTTTCAGGAAACTATTTAGATGGAACCTTATGAGGCTTTCTACGATGGGCCATGCCGATCACCCTTATGTTGGCTGGAGGCATGAGAGGCAGCTTTGCTGGGACCTCGTCTTGTTCAGGAGACCATAGAGAAGATAGAGTTGATTTGGAAGAGTATGGCTGTTGCACAGTCTCGACAGAAGTCATATGCTAATCAGAGGAGATGGCCTTTGGAGTTCGAGGTCGGGGATCAGGTTTTCCTGCGTGTCACACCAAGGTTGGGACACAAGCGGATTAGGAGACAAGGTAAGATTTCGCCGAGGTACGTCGGGTCGTTTGAGGTATTGAAGATAGTTGGGCCGGTTTCCTATCGGTTGTAGTTACCTCAGAGGTACCGGGCTATCCACGACGTCTTCCACGTTTCTCAGCTCCGACATTACTTTTCAAACCCGTCTCATGCTTTCCAACTTGAGAAAGTCGAGTTGGAAGTGGATGCATCTTTCAAGGACCATCCTATCCATATTGTTGATCGTAGTACGAAGGTTCTCCATGGACGGTTTGTTCCTCTGGTATGAATGTTATAGCAGCACGAACGGGTGCAAGATGAGACTTGGGAGAGGGAGGCCGATGTACGATCACAGTGGCCAGAGTTGTTCGGGGTTTCTTCTTCTACGCCGCGCTAGGGAAATTCGGGGATGAATTTATCTAAGGGGAGAAGTTTGTAAGAACCCAGATCTTCTTTTCAGGTATGTTTTTCCTTTTCTGGTCGTTTTTGGGAAAAAGAGGAATTTCTGGAAATTTTCAAAGCATACGCCGTGTACTTCTTTGCCACAAGCAGCCAGGTGTTGGCCGTGTAGCGGCCATGCACACGGCCGTGTGGGGGTGTTCAGAGGCCGCTTAAAGTGGAGTACGGAAATAGTAAGTACACGTCGTGTACTTTCTTTTTTTTATTAAACGCACTGGGGTCGCGTCTGACGGACATAACACACTTCTTTTAGGTCCCGTTCATCTGAGAGCACCGAGAAGCCGTGGATCTTCGACGATCTCCCAAGCCTCTGTCCGTCCTCCTATTCGAATAACAATGATTGCGTTGGAATCACAACGGTGAGTTCTTCCTTCTCCCAGAGCATCGTTTTCCAATTCCTCCTCTTTTCTAAGTTATCGTGGGTTGAACTTTTTATACGTTTTCGTATATCTACGACGTTCTAAGGATATTCAAGAATTTTGGTTCAAGTATATCGATCTCCAAAACCCGAGTTAGGTGGTTTGTGCCTTTCTGTTGAAAGACTTTGAGTATTTTGTGTGAATTCCACCAATACCCTTGAATGGGGTATTGCATGTTTACCATTTAGCCTCATTGCTTTACATATTTTCTTGTATTCCTGAGTATAGATTATTGTTTGTGAATAGGGTAATTTTTCTATTCTTTGGATGTTTTTCCCATGCATGTTTTGCCTGTTTATGAAAGTTGGGTCTAGTTTTTCCTGTTAGGATATTTCCAGTTGCCATGCCTAGTTGTGGGATAGAGTGACTGTGGTTCTATTATGATGATATGCCTTAGAATTCAAGCCAAGTAGTTCTTGAGTTTTACTTGGGGAGATACGCGTGCTATACATGTTTGAATTACACAGGGTCGTGAGAACCTAATGTAGTAGATCACAAGGAGGATGGACATAAGGGCTTCTCGAGAGTGTCTTATAAATTACGATGCGAGACCACAGGGGGAATTGATGTTGAGTGCTTCCTCAGAGTGTTTTTAGTTCCTCGACGCAGGCCACAGGGGGAATGAGACGTTGAGTGCTTCCCCAGAGTGCCTTTAGTACAATATGAGACTATAGGGGGAATTGACAGTGAGTGCTTCCCTAGAGAGTCTATACTTTAGCTGAACCAAAGGGGTGAGACTGTGTGTGCCTCCCATAGGGTTGCTAGTGATTTTTGGTTGAACTAGAGGGGTTAGGATGTGAGAACTATCCAGAGGGTTACATGTTTGTTCCTTCTTGCTTGAGTAGGTGATTACTTGTTTGTGAATTAAATGCTTGAAACTGTGGATTGTTTGTTGTTGAGTACATTAATTGTTTACTACTTCCTATACTTTTACCTTCCATATATTCACTGACTGTTAGGCACAGATCACGTGGTGGTTGACTACTGGGATTTAGTCTCACACCCTATTTGGGTCATGCTTTTGGGCCCAAAATGATCATATTGCTACAGGTATAGATAAGGGCAAACACCCTTCTACTTCAGGTACTTGACTTGCTGTGGAGCTGGAGAGCACGGGACCAAGCTTAGGCTTGCGATGCTGAGGAGATGTGATCTGTTTCTTTTGGACTTGGTTTAGTACTGTTTGTATACAACATTGTGACTTGTTTGGCTGTTTTCTTAGACATATGTATCATGCATAATTTTATATGTACGTGCTCCAGCTGTTTATTATTTTAGTCTTCCGCTGTTCACTTGTATATGGATTGTTTACTACTTTTGCTTTTGTTTATTTGTTTCTCTTCCACTGTGTACTCTGCCAATGAGGGAATAGTTTCCCCACTATCACACCCAAGGCTCTCGCTGCTAGTCGGCAGCCTCTGGCATTCGAGGAAATGCGCTTGAGGCCATGTGACCAACCGAGTACGGGGCGCCTCTGGGTGGCTTCTGAAACCAGGACATTACACATATAAATATGCATTGAAATTATTAATAAAAATTCACAGTTAAAAAATTTTAATGGAAATTTCAACACCTTCCATTGAAATTTTAAATGAAAATTCAAAGTGAAAATTTCCATTATCAAGATAAATTTATACTCAAATTTTAATTTTCAATAAAACTCTCACAATTCCAAAATAAAATTTCAATGAAAATTTAATGTTATCCAAGAAAAGTTATGCTCAAAACTATTATAAGTATATTCATACATATCAATATAAGTATATACATACATAGATTTTAAATTTTCATCAGAATTTTACAATATCGGTGGAAATTTATACTCAAAATTTTTAGTGAAATTCTAAAATGGAATTTTTTATTAGAAATTTGATTAAAAAATTTAAAAAAAATACATGTTTAAATTTTCAATGAAACTATATTAATACATAAATAAACCATGAATTGAAAATTTGCAATGCAAATTTTAACTTGAAATTTCCAATGCAGATTTTCACATTAAATTTGAACTTCAAATTTTCTCTTGAAATTACAATGCAAATATATTCATATATGAATAAAAAATGTAAATTTTAATCGGAATTTTTCATTGAAAGTTTTCACTCAAAAAATTTAGGGAAAATTCCCATAGTAAAATTGCAGTCCAAATTTTCACATAATTTTCTAGTAATTGTCATGGGAATTTAATTACAAAAATTATAAAATAAACACATGTTTACATTTATAGCGCATAAAGAAAAAAATGTAAATTTTCATCATAAATTTGCATTAAAAGTTTTCACTATAAACTTTTAGTGAAAATTTTCACTTAAATTCTATTATAATTATAATAGAAATCTGATTAACAAAATTCTGAAGTATATACATGTTTAAATTTTAAGTGAAAATATATTAATGGTTATATAAACAATGTAATTTGACACTGAATTTTTTTAATGCAAATCCCCACTTAAAGTTACTAATATAAATTATCACATAAAATTACAATGCAAATATATTAATACATTAATAAAAAATGTAAATTTTTGATGCAAATTTCCACTTAAATATACAATTTGATTTTTGTGGAAGTTTATAGTGAAGATTTTTAATATATAAATACATATATATATATATATGCATGCATAAACACACTAATATAAATTTAAAGTGTAACATCTCAGTGTTTTTTTCAGGTACTTACATTCATTTGTTTCAACCATCTTGCATTTGGGTCTTTTCTTGGATCATTTTATGTGACTTTTGGAATTTTTTAGAGATTTCTGGGCATTTGTGTGGTTAAATGCACATTTAATCCAAAATATACGACCTTCTCCTCAAACCGTGAGGCTTGGGAAAAAGTCATTTTGCATGGTTGACGCACACTTTGTCAAACCATGTGGTCTCTCTAGTAGTCCAGAAAGGGGCACACAGTTTTCCAAATTGTGCAACACAAATTAATTAATCTGAATTTTAATTTTAAGACCATCCGATTTTTCTCATTCATCTTCCAGTGGAAGAAACTCTATGTTGTTACTTTATGTTGTTTAATTTCCATATGAAATTGTTCTTTTATTCCTACCTTTTATACTTTGTTATTCATGCATGAAAAATGTGAATGTTTTATTTCTCTTGTAATTATTTTTCTCAAATATTGATTGTGGACCTTATGGTTTTACCCTTACGCAGGGCCGGCCCTAGGGAAAGCCTCAAGAGCCCATGGTCTAGGGAAACACACAAGAAAGAAAAACAAAATATAAATAAAGGGGAATCAATTTTATTAGTTTACTATAGCTCTCAATGTTTTTAGGGAAATTTTTTTAATGTTGGTATGGGGAAATAGAATTCTCCGGGCCGTCATTGCCCTTACGCAAGGGCATCATTACCTTTACGTGTGTTTGAGTACCCTTACATGGGTGTATATTACCTTTATATAGCAATAATTTACCCTTAAGTGTGGGTCTATGTACCTTTATGTGGATCCCAGTACCCTTACATAGGTACCCTTATGTGGGGAAACACCCTTACATAGGTACCCTTACACAGAGCAGTACCCTTACATGGATAATCTTACATGGGGTGGTACCTTTATGCAGGTACCCATACACCGTGTGGTACCCTTACGCTATCAGTACCTTTATGTGGGTACCCTGGCGCGGGTCTTACTCTTATGTAGTACCCTTATGCGTTTACCCTTATGTATCAGGAGTCTGGTTTCAGCACCTTTACACAACATGTTTTCTTACCCTTACATAGGACCATTATGCACCGAGTACCCTTATGCAGTGACCCTTTCGTTGCGCGACTTTGTTTCTATTTTGTTGGCTTTTGCGGTACTCGTTGACTGGCTGGGCAGTTATGAAGGCCTATTCCATTATCAGGGGACTTAATGACTCCCTACAACATCATCTTTTCGATAGAGAAAATCGATTCACTCTAGATCGCACCTCGTTCTCGGTCCACTACCACAAAAATGAGTTTTTACACCAACACCATTTAACATCACTAAAAAAAGCGCTGATAAAGAGTACCTTTATCAACGCATTTTTAGCAACATTGATAAAACCCCCCCTTTATCAACGTTTTTTTACCAATGCTGATAAATGGTATATTTCAAAAAAAAATATTTCATTAAAAATTATATATTAATATATAAATATATTTATATTGATATAGATAATATATATATATATATTAAACGTGTTTTAAATAAAACTAAATAGGCATTTACACTTAATATATAAGATAATCAGTGAAAATGTCTTATAAAATAAATAAATAATTTTTTAATTAATAATTTTCTAATTATTATTGAGTAATTTTCATTTAATAACAATTTGAATATAAAAAAACACAAAAAATCAATACAAGATCGAAAATAAGTTGAAAACGTAACTCTAACTTCAAACGGTCATAACTTTTGATCCGGGTGTACGTTTGAGTTATACTACATATCAAATCGAAACTCGTGACGAGCTCTACGCCCTCAATGACAGAGATAAACCTCAATCATATTTTTTGAGGATAACAAAAGGCCCAAAAGGCATATAAAACTAAGTTTTTAGTTGGGGTACCCCAATTTTTTAACATTCGGCGGATTTTTAGCCTTGTTTAAGGGGTTCTTATTGCCTTTTTTTAGTGGAGACATAATTTATTTTTAGGTCTTACATTCATATTGATATTATGGTTTTAAAATTTTATCATTTTTCATAATGTACTATTATTTATAATCAAATATATAACAATATATGAATATTTTTTATATATTCACCCATAAAAATTTAATTTTATAAATAAATAATTAAACATATTTACATATAAAATATATTTCTCAATATATTAAACAAATCTAAATAAAAAATAATATCTATTTTATTTAAAATACAAATGTATGAATATTTATATACATATACATATACAATTAATGTATATATAATGTTTATATATATATAAATATATTTGTGTGTGTATTGACAAACATATATAAGTTTATCTATATATTCTAATATATGTATATAAATATAAATAAATAATATATTTAAATAAATATAAATATGTATAATTATATTTATAGATGCACACACATATATAAATATATATATTTATGTATTTATAAATACAAACACACAAACAACAAATTTTATATGTATATATATGGATAAAAAAATATAACGAAATATATATAAATTAAAAATAAAACAAGAGTGGAAGAGTTGTGGGCGCATGAGGAGGAGGTCTCAGGTTTGAAACCCAGCATTGGTAAAGATGCACAGGCAGGCGAGCAGGTGGCTAACGCTATTAAAGGGGGGGGGGGGGTTAGCACTGTTAAAGGGTTGGGGGGCTAGTGGTGTTAAAAGGGTGGTGGGGGTGACTAGTGGTATTAAAAGGGGGGGGGGGGTTGAGCACTGATAAAAATAGGATTTTCCACCCTCTGATTTTCAATTTTTTTGACCTTTATCAGCACTGATAAAAGACCCCTTCTATCAGTGCTTTTTTTAGCACTAACAAAGGGGTCTTTATCAATTCTTTTTTAGCGTTGATAATTAAAAGGGGGTTGAGTGCTGATAAAAAGGGGGCAGTCCACCATCTGATTTGCATAATTTTTTTGAACTTTACCAGCACTGATAAAAGAGGTCTTTTTAATAGCGTTGATAAATGATCCTTTTGTCAACGTTTTTTAGCATTGATAAAAGAGACCCCCTTTTAATTGCACCTCGATTATCAGTATTTTTTAATGGTGATAAAGGTTTTTTTAGCACTAATAAAACCCTGTTATGTAGTAGTGGTCTTCAGATATTTTTCAGCGAATCCCTAGCTCACCCCACCGATCTACTTCCTAAAGAATATCTAGTGTCCTGTCGTGTTCCTCAGTTACTGCTTGTGCACTGTTATTGGTGAAGCGATTGACGTCGTCCTTTATAAAGAAGAAAGTGTGGTTGCTTTCTTGATCCAGAAGCTCCCGAAGAATTGTGAACCACTGTATCCAGAATATTTTCCAGCATCTCGAAGTGATTAGGACCGACGAAGACCTTCCATCTTCGACTTGTAATTATTTTGGTTCTTTTGCTCCTAAATTCTTGAAAATAGAGTTTGTTGTTTCTATTTTCATATTGTTCAAATTACTGGTTTGATTCTTGTAACACCTCAAGATTTTAAAAGAACATTATGTTTGATAGCGTACACGACCCATAACATCGAGCTTAAAAGAATCATAAAATATTATTATTTTAATATGACTGTTATAACCTAGCCGTTAAATTGATGGATATGAATAGTATTAACCAAATTATGAAATATATATAAATGAAATACTCAATACAAATGTATTGATTAATACTTAGGAAATGAGTACTTAATTTTCAGTAAAGTTATTTTATGCTTCAGAAATACGTTTTCTTCAAAAATGATTTTCATTACTTTTTTGTGAGAAAATATTATAATTAATTTTTGGAACATTTTGATTTTATATTTAATAAAAAAAATATCATTTTTGAAATCATCATATCAAAATTATCTTAGGGTGAATTTTTGGGTTTTTTATGAAATGATTGATTTTTCAATAAATAATGTGTTGGACTCCTCATGTTTAATCACGTTTTTAATGCCCACAAATCATGTATCATGTTTAACATATCACAAATAATGTTTGGAGATTGTTGGTTTCCTTATGGTTTAATGCCTACAACTCTCCCAAATCATGTTTGAATATTGTAAATTATGTTTGATCTTATTCTATTATGTTTTACTATACTAATTCTTAAGTCTAATCCATTATGTGAATATTACTTCTTAAGAAAGTTTGCAGATATTTGGCTAAGTCTTAGACACCGTAACCCAGAAACTGTGACCCAGACATCGCAACTAACCCAGAAACCGTGATTCAAACACCGTAACCCATACACCATGACTTAGACACCGTAACCTAGACACCGTAACCCAGAAACCATGACTTTGACACCGTAACCAGTTCCAGATTTCATAAAGCCTATGACACCAGTTCCTTGCTATCATATCCAAGACATTGTTCGGAAATTGTGACAAAGGACTAGACACTGTTACCTAAGACATCGTGATCCTGACACCACATCTGTGCTACCAGTTTCAGATCTCAATGTAACTATGGTACTGTGACTGTCTCACCGCTCCAAGACATGTCACTTGATAGTACGAGGTACGAGATGTAGAGATCGTGCTTCCTATCAGATCCAACAAATGCACATGAAATAAAAAGAAAAGTGTGGTACTGGAGGAAATAGAAGAGTCACGAGTTCGTGAAGTAAACTGCATGCAAGATAGTAGGACATCCATACACTGAAGAACAAACGAAGAACTCATGATTCCAAAAAGGCTGAACTGTTGTAGATCATAATCTTAAGCATTCTCACAGCAACAACTCTAAGAAGAACAAGAGCTACCTAACACATCTCGTCGAATTGAAACCATTTCAAGAGACTTGCGATACTCTATTTTCAAAATAGGACCCAAAAATCACCTATGCTACATCCTACAAGTCCAAATTTGTAAAGAAAAATACTCAGAGAATTTATAACCCTTTCTCATAATCTCTTCTCTGTTGTGTATTGTTTTTATTACTTTTCAAGCAGTGTGTGTATCTGTGTTAAAACACACACTTTCTCCTACATTAAACTGGAGGATAAAAGATATCCTCACTTGAATATCTTTCTACAATTTGCTTTACCCACGTATAACTGTGTAAGAGGTCTTGTGTGACCTGGTTGTTGGTATTCCCATGTAGAACAGTGGAAGATGTCTTGTGACCTGGACAGTCCTGTGTACTATCGTTAACCCCGATCTAGGGTGTAGATCAAATTTATTAATATAAACTGCTTGGTGGCAGGTGATCACAAAGTGGAGTGGATTAGGTCTTGGATTGAGACTGAACCACTTTTTTTATACTCTATGTGTTTCTATTTAGTCTTTCTCTGTTTTAATTTATATTTCAAAAAACTAAATTTTACTTTGATAGTTAGTCTTGGATAGTAGTTATAACAGTTTTTCCATATTAGATTAGTTTCAAAAGTTGTATCAATATCCTATATTGATATTACTGAGAATTAATCAATCTTTGGAGAATCTATTTGAATAGTCAAACTATTATAATTTTATTACCTTGATTAACTGGCCTATTTTAGTTTTATTTGGGGGAATATTTTAAGTAAATTTTTTAACAGAAATTTTTATAGGAACTCAATTCAACACTCTCTTGAGTGTCCTACTCCGACCAACATTTGGAATCAAAAGAGTTTTTAATATCCTTGTTTTCAAAATTTTAAATTATCAATTTGTTTAAAATATTTTACAACTGTGATTTTAGTTACGTTTTAAAGATCTTAAAATTTCTGTTAGTTCTAAATTTTTAGTTCTTTAAAAACAAAAATTCTATGCTTTATTCTCTAAGTATGGATAATAGATTGGAAGGTACTGCTACCAAAATACCACCATTATTTAATGAAACAAATAATGCACAAAGGAAAATTAAAATGAAGATGCACTTAGAAAGTATGGGTTTTGAGATTTGGCCTTCAATTATTGATGAATATAAGATTCATGATACTGCTAAAACTACTTAGGATGAACTAACTAAGGATGCTTATAATAATAATTTCAAATCCATGAATGCCTTATACTTTTCTTTATGAGATAAAGAGTTTAACAGAATTTCTGCATGTAAAACAGCCCATGAAATTTGGGATACTTTGTCTGTTTCACATGAAGGAACCTATAGTGTTAAGGAAATAAGACTTAACACATATAATATTAAGCATGATAACTTTAAAATGAATCCTGATGAGCCTATTTTTGACATGTATCTCAGGTTTAATGAAACCGTGAACACTATGATCTCTCTAGGAATAGATGTTACAACCAAGGAGAAAATCATATGCTTACTATATAGATGGAGAGAGACTTCTATCTCAATTATAGAATCTTGTGATATTAGAAAGATTCTAGTCAAGGAGCTGATAGGCAAGTTGATGATGTATGAGGAAGAATTGAAAGTCAACAAAGAAGAGGAAGATGAACCAAAGAGAAAGTCAATGGACTTCAAAACCACCACTACCTCTAAACACAAGGAAAATGATAATTTACAATCCCTTGTAGAAAGTTCTAGCAGTGAACAATCATCATCAGATAGTGATGAGGAAATGGATCAGTTGGCTATACGATTTAATAAGTTTTATAGAAGAAAGATATTTTTTAGAAATCCTAACTTAAAAGGAAGATATGATCACAAGGGAAACTGGAGAAAGGATTGGAAAAGGAGTGAAAAATCTGATGAAATAGTATTCTATGAATGTAAAAGAAAAGGACATGTTAAATTAGACTGTCCCAAATTGAAATACAAGAGATATGAAGACAAATATATAAAGTATAAAAAGGTCATGAAGGCAACATGGAGTGCTTCTAATAATAGTTCAAGTGAATCAAATTCTTCACATGATGAGAAGTCTGACAAGGCCAATATGTGTTTTATGAAAAACACATCTAAGGTAACCTTTGAGTATCAAGTAAAAAATTCATATTATTATAGAGATGAAAGTGATTATGAAAATATGACTAGTGAAGAATTATTTGAATACTGTAATATTCTCGAAGATACTTATAATGAACTAAAAGATAAATATAAATATTTAAAGAAACAAAATTCCTTGACCACTACTGTCAAATCTGAAATTACTATATAGAAAGAGAAAAATGTTCAATTATTTAAATAAAACAATGAACTTAAGTTATCTAATGAGCAATTGAAAAAATGTCCTAGATAAATTTACCAATGAAAAAACTACTCTCATACAGATTCTTGGTAAAAAAAATTCCCCCAGATACACTACTGGTATAGGATACCGACCTGGGTAAAGAAATATCACCAAAAACAAGTTTGTAACTAAATATGGAAAATTTGTTTTTCTACCTAAAAGTGAAAATTCTGCTGATAGTTATAGTTTTATAAAATCTTTTACTACCTCTAGTTTTTCTGGACCAAGTAGATTCTATTTTTCAAATATGTTATATAATGTTTATAGGAAAACTATGAAGTATATTTGGGTTCCAAAAATAACTGATTACTAATGTTACTGGACCCAAACAAATCTAGGTACCAAAATCTATTTTTATTTGATTATTTTGTAGGAAATCTATTTGAAGATCTTTGTAAAATATTATGGTAATTGGACAATATATGTTTAAGACACATGACAAGAGATTACTAATGCTTCAAGAATTTAATAAAGATTAATGGTGGTCATGTCACTTTTGGTGAAAATGTTAAAGGAAAAATAATTGGCTTAGGCTAGATTGGTAACTCTAACTCAGTTTTAATTTATAAAGTACTTTTTGTTGATGGATTGAAATATAATTTTCTTAGTATTTAAAAACTATGTGATGATTGTTTTCATGTTAAATTCTAGAATTATTCTTGTAATGTTTTAACTCTAAAAATGAACTAATATTTTATTCTTTTAGAAATGAAAATGTTTATGTAGTTAACATAGATTATTTAATTTCTCAAAATGTTTCATTATTAAGTGTATTTCACAAAGATTCTTGGATTTGTAATAAAATATTAGGACACTGCAATATACACTCCCTTATAAGGATTACTATAAAATATTTAGTCAAGGACCTACCCAAACTTGAGTTTCCAAATGACAAAGTCTGTAATCCTTGTCAAAAGGTTAAACAACAAAAAATATCTTTCAAACCAAAGAAAGAAGTTTCAACTTCTCAACCTCTTGAGTTGGTTCACATGGATTTGTTCGGACCATCTAGAGTTTCTAGTTTAAATGGGAAGAACTATGTCTATGTTCTTGTAAATGACTATTCTAGGTATACTTGAACCTTCTTCTTGGATCACAAAAGTGAAGCCTACTCTCATTTTACTAAGTATGCTAAGACTTTATAAAATCTTAGTGGACTTAGAATTAAATATCTAAGAAGTGACCATGGCTTTGAGTTTGAAAATCAAGAGTTTGAATCCTTTTTCTCAAAAAATGGCTATAGTAATAACTTCTCTTCCCCTAGGACACATTAACAAAATGGAGTTGTAGAAAGAAGAAATAGAACCTTACAATAAATAGCTAGAACTATGCTTAGTGAGTATGACTTACCTATTTATTTTTGGGCTGAAGTTGTCAATACAACATGATACATTATTAATAGAGTGTTAATCATACCCATTATTAAAATAAATCCTTATGAGTTATAGAACAATAGAAAACCCAAGGTTAATTACTTCAAAGTTTTTGGTTTCAAAGTCTATATTATTAATACGAATGATAATGTTGATAAGTGTACATCCAAAAGTGATGAAATAATTTTTCTAGGATATTCAATCTCTAGTAAAGCCTATAGAGTGTTTAAAAAAAGAAAAAAATGTGTTGAAGAATCTACACATGTAAAATTTGATGAAATAGATCCACATGAACCTAAGACCTCCCTAGAGAATCTTGAGGATGATATGTCAAATCTGGACATTACTGATAAATCTTCTGACCATCTTATGAAGGAATCTGTTAAAATTTATAGTTCTTGAAATTCTACAAATTCAAGCCATAATGAATCTAAACCTGTTGAAAAAACTGAAATTAATAGTCCTTTTTCTAGAGCTGTTATAACTCTTAAGAACCATCCTTTAGATGCTATTGTTGGAGATTTAGATAAAAGAACATAGACTAGAGTTTCTCTTAGAAATCAGGTTGAACATCAAGTTTTCTTGTCACAACTTGAACCTAAAAACATCAATGATTCTATCAATGATGAATTTTGGGTGATGGATATGCAAGAGGAGCTAAATCAGTTTGAAAGGAAAAAAGTTTCGAATCTTGTGGATAGAACCAAAGACACCTTTACCATAGGCACTAAATGGGTGTTCAGGAACAAAGTATATGAAGCTGGTAACATAGTTAGAAACAATGATAGATTGGTTGCACAAGGTTATAGTCAAGAATAAGGAATTGAATATGAAGAAACTTTTTCACTATTATCTAGACTTGAAGCCATTAGAATCATACTTTCATATGCAACACATCTAAATTTCAAACTATATCAAATGGATGATAAGAGTACATTCCTAAATAGGTATATAGTTGAGGATGCTTTTGTTGAAAAACTCCCTGGTTTTACAAACCTTCACTTTCCAAATCATGTTTTTAAATTAACAAAAGATTTATATGGTTTAAAGAAAGATCCAAAAGCTTGGTATGATAGATTAAGTAGTTTTATTATTTATAAAGGTTTTACAAAAGGTATATCTGATCCTAATATTTTTATGAAACAAATTTCTAAGGATGTTTTAGTTGTTTAAATCTATGTTGATGATATTATTTTTGGATCTTCAAGAAATTATTTATGTACTTATTTTTTAAAGATGATGAAAAATGAATTTGAAACGAGTTTAATGGGTAAGATAAAATTCTTTATTGGTTTTCAAATATTTCAAAATAAGGAGGGTATTATTTTAAATCAAAGCAAATATATAAAAGATCTTATAAAATTTTTTGGCTTGGATTGCACTAAAAGTAGTGATAATCTAATGAGTACTACCTATAAGTTGGATCTTGATGAAAATGAAAAATCTGTTGATCAAACCACTTATAGAAGAATGATTGGAAGTTTACTCTACTTAACAGCTAGTCGGCCTAATATTATGTTTAGTGTTTGCATGTGTGCATGTTTTTAAGAAAACACCAAAGAGTATCATTTAAATGTTGTTAAAAGAATTTTCAAATACCTCAAACATACTACCAATTTAGGTATGTTCTATCCTAGAGGACAATAATTTTACTTAGTTAGCTATTCAGATACTGATTTTGGTGGTTGTAAGTTAGATAAAAAAAGAACCTCTAGAACATGTCACCTTTTAGGCAAGCCTCTAGTATCATAGTGTAGTAAGAAACAAAATTCCGTTGCATTATCTACTACTAAGGCTGAATATATAGCTGCTGGTAGTTGTTGTGAAAAAATTTTATGGGCGAAACACACACTATTAGACTATGGATATCAATTCAGATATGTACATATAAATTGTGACAATAAAAGTGCTATTACCATTTCGAAGAACCCTCTTTCACACACTAGGACAAAACATATTGATGTAAGACATTAATTTTTGAGAGATCATTATCAAAAAGGTGATATCACTTTGCAATTCATTAGCACTGAACATCTTGCTAATATATTCACTAAATCATTAAATTATGAAAGGATAAATTACATCATACTTTAATTAGGGATAATAAGTCTTAAGTGAAAGGTTTATAGTCTCAAAGTTATTGTCCCACACTTACTGTTTCACAGTTTATGGTTTCATGATTCACAGTTTCACAAGTTACTATCTTGGAATTACCGTCTCATGTTTATGGTCTCATAGTTACTATCTTACACTTGATGTCTCAATGATACAGTCGCACCATTTAGAGTCACATCATAATGATGACACCATGATGACCTATTCCGGTCTCTCCGTAATGACTTAGATTTATATTTTTAGAATTTCATTTCTTGCATCAATGTATCAATTATTTTATTGTTTTTATGCCCTGTATTTGTGTTTGTGACATTTGGAATCCCTAAATGATAAAGACCTGATATTTTCACTTATCTCTTCACTCGAGCTCTCCTCTCTTGAAACTAAAACCCTTATCTCTCAAACCTCCTATCCTCCTTCAAATAGTTCTTATTCTCGAACCTAAATTGGATGCCTAGAATGAAGCATATGTCTTCATTGACTTTTGAGAAGCAAAGGTCTCAAAATAAAGTAAAAGGGGCTCTGAAAATAATGCCTGAAGGACAGCTAAATCCAGGCCTTACTGATCGAACTGTAGTACCAGAGAAAGAAGTATGTCCGAAGTGGTTGCTGACAAGTAAGTCATTGATTTTGAAAGTTTTGTATGAACACTGACGGTTGAAATGGTTTACTAAATAGAAGAAACCCATCTATATAAATCTGTTATACCAGTTTTATCAGTATATTCAGTTCTCCTCCGAGTCGATAAATGATTTTGTTTTTAGAAGTTGGATAAATGGACAAAGGTGTACCTTTTCATCCAGGTTGTGGGATGCCTGTCTTGAAATACCACATGAGGAAATTTATAAGGATCATCAGTGAGGACCTCCTCCTCCTAGTGATGTTTTTAACCTAGAATAAGAGTTGGGAATCCTAAATGAAAATAAGAAGATAAGGCCAATTGCAGTAGAATTAGATGGAGAGAGAAGGCTACTGTTCAAGTTCATTAAAAATATTATTTATCCAAAGAAGGGAGATTTTTCAACTCTAAAGTATCAATATTTATTTATGATACATCTTATAAAAAATGGCCACAAGATCAATTTATGTAAGTACATCATTATGCACATCAGTGATATGATCAAGAATACTTCAAAATCAACCTCCCTGTTTTATTCAAGATTTATTTCTGCAATATTGTCTTCCAAAGGAGTAGTTGGACCAAATGAAGAAGTTATTAAGGATTATGAGTTTTGTATATCTAAGGATACACTCAGAAGGATGAAAATTAACTAAAATCCTTAGAAACAATCTTGGGTGGAATACAATGAAAGACTGTATGAAAATTTAAATCCAATTGAGAATCCTTCAAGACCTAAGAAAAAATATAATCCTAGTTTGGAACCAGATGAATTAGTTGAATACTCAAGTGATTAATTAGAAGATGAAGAATCTGCACCTATGAACAAAATTGTCTTAGAGGAAGAAGACAGTAGCCCACCTGACCCACCAGTTTCTTAAGTGATAGTTTCTAGTAAAATTGTTGTTGAAAAAAAAATCAACTACTAGTGTAGAAAAATAAGTTATTCCTGAGGAACATTTAGAAAAGACTACTATTGATGAAGAAATTTTTATTGAGGAAGGAACTACTGGTGTGGAATATTCATAAGAACAAGATGAACATTAAGTTGTTATTTCTGTTGAGGAAAGGATGTAACAAGCTTTTCAGTCAGCTAAAGAAGTGCCTAAACCTGCCAGAATATAAGAGATGGAATTTGGACAAGAGACCGGGTCTCTTAATCCCAAAAGAGAAGAACCTATTGATGGGGAGAAGAATCCCATTTTTTAAAGTAATCAAGTGCAAGGTTATGTTGAGACAAGACCTATGGACACCTTGTATAAATTCACCAACTACTTTGATGCCTCTGATTCTCAATTGGCTTCAGTGAGAGGAATTGATCTCACAACAAATTTTCAATTGAAACCCATTTCTGTACTAGAAGTCATACCATCTAAGGAACTAGAGGTTGTGTAAATTTTTGCATCTAAGGTTTCACAAGAAGATTCTATATTTTTTGATCCATGAGGATTTAAAAGTTTTTGGTGAAAGTATGATGGCAAGTTTTGAAAAACTTTTGAAATCTCAACCCACTCCTATAACTCATCTAAACGAATAGGATGATAGCATGCTCTTGGAGAAAATTATCTATCAAACCAAACCAAGGATGATGTATTAAATTCAAGAAGTGATTATTGACAATCATAAATTAAGTAAGGAAGTGAAATATTTAAAATTTTGATTGATGAAATGAAGAAGGAATTTCAAACTGCTGAACCCCCTGTTTCTCGTTTCAACATAGAAGATGATGACAAAATTGATAAAAAGGTTGTGAATATGATCCAAACTAATTTGGTTTCTTTTGTTTAAAAGGTATTTGAAAACAATGCTAAGTTGGTAAATTAAGTTCTAGGATTGGTATCCTCAATAAATTAGTTGCTTGGTGTTTTTAAGAACTCTTTTGTGACCGTTCTCAAGAGCCTTCCTACACCCTCTATAGTCATATCAACTCCTTCTTCCTCTTCCAAACTTAGTCAACCATCTCAACTATAATATAGTGGAATAATCATAAAGGTGATTCAAGAATAGCTTCAGTCTTTAAAAGGTCAGTTTGTTCAGGAGAGCCTCTCCAAGATTGTCCAAAACAGCGAGCATGTCCATGACATGGTTCGATTGTATTCAAAGGTAGCCTCTACGGCTTATGATGAATTTAATAAAAAGGTTGATTTCTACTTCAATTGGATCTATAAAAAGAACCAACCGACTAGTAATTTCAATTACCTTATAGGAAATATTAGAATGCCTCTTATGACTCAAGATTTTAAGGACCAAGTGCAGAAAATGAAAGAGTTCATGCCTATTTTGGAAACGTTTTTGGAGAAAAAAGATAATTTTGAAAAGGCTATGCAATATGGAGGTGAATTCATCACTGATTTTATCAAATTTTTGAAGCCTTATCTCTATGTGCAAAGCACTGCAATAGTGGCTCCTATAGCTTCCACTTTGTGGCTTGGTTCAACCCCTGCCTCCACTATTGCCTTTTCTCCTTCTTTCATGTTTGTATCTTAGGCTCTGAGTCAAATCAGATCTATCATTCTTGAGAAATCCTTACCTCTATAATCCACTATACCAACTCTTTCCCATATGTTTTTTAAGGAGTGACTCTTCATTCTCTATCAATTGGATCAATTTCCTCTACCACTTATACTTTTGCTTATGTGGTTCCTCCTGATGTTTCTGCCAAGGGAAAAGAGAATACTTCTGACCTTGAAGAGAAGTGAAGGATGTCTTTTTGATAGGGATGTTTTGTATTTTTCTTTATTCTTGTAGTAAAATTTATCTTTCTATTCAATACAATATGCACTACTATTGTTTATTTTCCTCCTTACCTTCATTCAAACTTTATTTTATTTTTCTTATTCTCCTTTTGATAATCCCAAAAGGGGGAGAACAAAGAAAACACATGTATACTTTATCTTTATATCCAACACAATGTGAATTACTGTTGTTTATTTTCCTCCTTACCTTCATTAAACCTTTATTTTATTTTTCTTATTCTCTTTTTGATAATCCAAAAAGGGGGATAACTAAGAAAACACATTTATAGAGACATAATCTTCTTGGAAGCAACACCGTTTTTTATATTCTCAATATCCTTTTCATTCCTAAAATATTTATCTAATAAATGACATGATTTGTGATCATCAAAAAGGGGGATATTGTTGGACTCCTCTTGTTTAATCATGTTTTTAATGCTCAAAAATCATGTATCATGTTTAACATATCACAAATCATGTTTGGAGATTGTTGGTTTCCTTATGGTTTAATGCCTAAAACTCTTCCAAATCATGTTTGAATCTTGTAAACTATTTTTGATCTTGTTTTATTATGTTTTATTATACTGATGCTTAAGTATAATCCATTCTATGAATATTACTTATTAAGATAGTTTACAGATATTTGGATAAGTCTTAGACACCGTAACCCATACACCGTGACTCAGACACTGTAACCCAAACACCATGACTCATACACCGTAACCCATACACCGTAACCAAGACACCGTGACTTAAGCATCGTAACCTAGACACTGTAACCCAGACACCATGAATATGAAACCCTAACCAATTCTACATTTCATAAATCCAGTGACACCAGTTTCTTTCTATCATCTTCAAGAGATAATTCAGAATTTTTAACAAAGGACTAGACACCGTTACCTAAGACACTATGATCCTGACACCGCATTTGTGCTACCAGTTCCAGATCTCAATGAAACTATGGAACCGTGACTATCTCACTACTCAAAGACATGTCACCTAACAATACAAGGTATGAGGTGTAGAGATCGTGCTTCCTATCAGCTCCAACACACACACCTAAAATAAAAAGAAAAGCATGGTACTGGAGGAAATATAAGAGCCAAGAGTTCATGAAGTAAACCACATGCAAGATAGTAGTACATCCATACACTGAATAACACACAAATAACTCATGATTATAAAAAGGCTAAATTTCTGTAGATCATAATCTTAAGCATTATTACAACAACAACTCTATAAAGAACGATAGCTACATAGCATATATCATCAAACTGAAACCAATGCATGAGATTTTCAATACTCTGTTTTCACAAGAGGACCTAAAAATCACATCTGCTACATCATACAAGTCTAGAGCTACAAAGAACAACACTTAGAGAATTTCTAACCCATTCTCATCATCTTTGATCTGTTGTGTTTTGTTTTTATTATTTTTCAAGTAGTTTGTGTATCTTTGTTAAAACACACACTATCTCCTACATTAAACTAGAGGATACAAGATATCCTCACTCAAATATATTTCTACACTTTGCTTCAACCATGTATAACTGTGGAAGTGGTCTTGTGTGACCTGGTTGTTGGTATTACCATGTAGAATAGTGGAAGTGGTCTTGTGACCTAGATAGTTTTGTTTACTATTGTTAACCCCAATCCAGGGTGTGGATCAAGTTTATTAATATAAACTTCTTGGTGGTAGGTGATCACCAAGTGGAGTGGATTAGGTCTCGAATTGAGATTGAACCACTTTTTTTATCCACTCTGTTCTTCTATTTAGTCTTTATCTATTTTAATTTATATTTCAGAAAACTAAATTTTACTTTGATATTTAGTCTTGTATAATAGTTATAACTCTTTTTTTCTTATTATAGTAGTTTCAAAAGTTGTATCAATATCCTATATTGATATTAATGAGAATTAATCAATCTTTGGAGAAGCTATTTGAATAGTCAAACTATTATAATTTTATTACCTTGATTAACTGGCCTATTTTAGTTTTATTTTGGGGAATATTTTAAGTAAAATTTTTAATAGAATTTTTATAGGAACTCAATTCACTCCCCTCTTGAGTTTCCTACTCCAACCAACATAGTAAAAAATACTAAATTTTATTAAAAAAATTATTTTTATTTCAAACATTTACAAAGTACCAATTTGTTTTAAATGGTTTCAAAGTAAAATTTATTCTATTATATTATGAATAATTCAATTAAATTCATTGAATTAAATTTTATGGTTGAATTTGGTATAAAAAAAATTTTATACTTAAAATGAAATTCTTATAAAATCTATTTTTCATTGCATTTTATGTATTTATATTAAAAGTAATCTCACTTATAGGAATTGAATTTGATTAAATTGAATTTATTTTTGGATTTATAATTTCAAATTTATCCTAGGATGATTTTTTTGACATTTTTATGATTAAGTTAAATTTTTAGTGAATAATAAAAAAATACAGTTTTTATGAAATACAATATCTTTTATGATATCACCAAGATATAAACATAATATACAAATTTATGAAACATATGGAATGAATAAAGTATTAAAAAATAAAAAAAATATCATACAAAAATAATTTAAAACATATAAATTAGAATTTATTTCATAATAAATGTGAAAATGATTTTCAGTGTCGACACCGAGCCTACACCGTGCTGAAAAAGTCAAATTTGGTATACTAAAGATAATATTTGAGATGAAATAAGTATTTTCTTGACTTTTTTATTAAATATTAAATATTATGAATTATTTTTATGGTTAGACACAAATTTTTGAGTTATATAACAAGTGAATTATACAAATTCTTGTGCAATGTTTGCACAAGGCCAAAAAAGTCAAAATAACGTATTAAATAAGTTGACATGACATATATGTGAGTTAAAATACATATTGGATGAATATAAATGGGTATTTTGATCATAATAAATTTATTTTTATTATAGTAATTTATTTATAATTTTTAGTTATTAAATAAATACCTTAAATGATTTCACAATACCAACACAACATTTATTTAATTAATAGAAAAATAAAATAAATGATTTTAAAAATACCTAAACTAATATAATTTGAAATAATTAATGTATCCCAAAAATTTTCTAGATATATATGAAATTTTAGGGAAGTGTTAAATCATCATACTTGAATTCTATATTTTTCATGATATATTTAAAGTCAAATTAAATGAATAGTGTTAAAATTAACATTAATGTTATTTTATAAAAATAATATTTCATTAAATTATTTAAAAATTATATAATTATTTAAATTCTACAATTAGGATAATATATGGTCTAAAATTTCATACCTTTTCCATTTATGGGTCAATAGTTACCTTAGATGTAAAATTACAACCCTTTAAGCGTGAAAAAATGTTACCGCCGTTAATGTTAAAATAGGTTAATTAAGGGGTTAAACCAAAAGATAAGGTTTAAAATAACACTTAAAACTATCCAAATTTTATTGGTTGATGTGATTTAAATAATATTATACCCTAGGTTTTAATATTTGGTCATTTGGATGTATTTTTCATGATAATGACTTTATTATAATTTATTCTTTTAGGAAATTCCAAAAGTAACCCTCACCTCAATTATAAAATGACACCTCTTCCTTCACTTATTTACACCACTTTGAGCAACCTAGATCGACCAAGATCTACTTATTCATCTTATCAATATCCTTATCCAAGTTTTTGAGGTTTCGGTCTCCTCAAAAGACCAACTTTAGGTCTCTTAAGGAAGGATCTAAAGGAGGTCTCCCGAAGAAGAGGTAATCATCTTATCTAACCTCATTCAATTTATTTCTTATTCTACCTCTTATAAATATATGATATTTATCCTAAAATGGTAACTTCAGTATCCTAATTATACTGAAATGTTATTATGATTATGAAACCACCATTATTGTAACATCCTGCCCCTCCTCATTGGCTTGAGTCGAGGAAAAATTGCCACTTGGCCTTAGGTGACCACTACAAGAAAATCACATAATAACAGCGGTTTAAACAGCCACTATATGGTTCTACAACAGTTTCATAAAACCGCCAATAAAACTAGTGTAGACATCCAATATGCATCAGTTTCTTACATTTTTCAGCAGTTTTTGGTAAGTGTCATAGATATCATATTTAGCGATAATTTTATTAGTTTTAGCAGTGGTTTTCAGTGGAAAAATATGGTAAGGATTTAACGGTTGTTAAAACCACCGATAAATATTTTCCTTTTTTTTAAGTAAACCACTGGTAAAACTAATAAAATCATTGCTAAATGAACATGAGTAATTTTTTAGCGGTGTTTTTAACCACCGACAATGAAAAACTATCAACATATAGTGGAGTTTTAAACCACCTCTAAAAATGAACCATATTTAGCAGCTGTTTAAACCGTTGTTATATGTTGATTTACTAATAAAAACCAACTAAAGATTCTGCATCCTGATTACCCTAAAAAAACATATTCAGAGACCCAATACAAGGGAATGGAGTAAAAATAATTAAGTTAAACCCCCTAAAATTTTTGAACATGTTCTAGATCCCATGAATCCATATTCAATTAATGGAAGAAAACCCCAGAAAATGAACCCCCAGATAATACAAGTGAAAGATACCCATTACCACTCCTTCCACATAAGTACCCAAGGCTCTAATGTGATTTATTTGTGAAATAATTTTAAAATAACTTATCAAATTTAAAAACAAACCATTATTAATCAAAATACTAATTTTAAAACCCATTTAAAAATCCTTTTAATTTTTTTTGAAAAACAAATTTCTTTTATCAAAACATGGGGATAACGATCTTTTATAAGAAACTCATTTACACAAAAAAACATGTCATAATTTCTCTTCCAAAACTAAGATAAATTAAGATAATTATAAGTGAACAAAAATGGAATGGTCAAACTTATATAAAGTAAGGAAACCAACCAACCTAATGATCAAAGTGATAAAGGGAGAATCTTGGAAGGGAAGGAATCACTAAAAAATTTACTAGAGTATCCCTTGAGTTTAAGGGAGAAGAAAAATGCCAAATGAGAGAGGATTCAACAATCCAATGAATAAAAATATTCCATGTAGGAATGATTTACATCGATAATCATTGATTCACAACATGAACTCCTAGTATTGTATCTACACTAAGAAATGAATCAGTGAAACTTAATTCCAAATCAGCAATGGGAAATTCCAAAGTATGGCATTGAACATATTCATATTATTTCTATCGACACTAAGTGATGAACAAGAGTTGAAATATATCTCATATACTTTCTATCATATCCTAAATTAGACTTGGTCCAAAAAAAGTGGCCTCAACCACCCATTCACAAAAAATAGGTGACATACATGGGAAATCATATAAATACTCAAAGGGTGTTATTATAATCATTTACTTGTAGCTGTTATTATATGTGAACTACACTAGTCCTAGATGGATGTTCCATGATTTAATGAAATCCTAAATATAGAAACTAAAAATATACTACAGAATCTGAATAGTATTATACATCTGACCATCCTTATGTACATGATAAGCATTACTCAATATAAATTTATTCCCCATTGGCTCTTTGATACTCTTCTAGAATATAGAATTCAACCCTGGATCCCTCTCTAACACAATAGTAGAGAAGAACCCATACAACCTCATAATCACTTTCACTTATAGTTTACCCGAATCATCAACCATCGAGGTGTACTTGATAGGAATAAAATGAGATGATTTCCTTAACAAATCCATCACTAACCTGAAAGAATTAATTCCTTATGTTGTCATTGATAATAGAACAATGAACTCCCTAGACACATCATCCCATTTCCAAACTAACACCAGATGTGGTTGGAGTAGACTAGAATAATTAAAGTGATATTCATTTATATTCTATCATGAGTAATAAATATAAACATACTCAACAATGTTGTGTTTCATACTCGACCACATGAAACACCATCTAATTTCATAATACATACTTATATAACTAGGGTGAACAACCCACTAAGAACTATGAAAATCATGCAACACTGAAACGATGAAAGGGGTTTGGGGCTAGTGAATATGTAGTAGGAGATATAGGGATAGGGGAAACATAAATGCAATAATTCTAGGAAGATATGATAATATTTGGGTAAGGAATAGTGATAAGGATATGCATCATGAATGATGATGTAAAGTGATTGATGTAAAATAGTGAGTTGATACAGATTAAGGGAATGATGAAACATAAATGATGAAAGGGGTTTGGGGCCTATAGGTTATAAGGAACAATAATGTGAATGATAAACATGCACATGTATAGGCTTGAATTAAAAAAATCATCCATGAAAATTTAAAAAAGGGGAGAAATTTTTTAACCATAATGATTGAACTTTACCTTGCGGGATTCCAAAAAGAAAGAAATGCCACTTAGGTATTACTATACTAGATTAGGGAAAAGGATGTTTTCTGATGTTAAAATAAAAGATAATATGGTTTTCACTAAATAGGATGAAGAACATTGTAAGATAGTTATTTTAACCATATTCAATCCTATATTTCTATGAATGGATGACTATCACTGCAGCCCTAAAAGTTTTTTAGCCTCTTCAAAATGGGAAATCATGAAAATTTTAGGTCATGAAAATGTTAGGTGAATACTCTATACCAAAAATGATACATAAAAAAACTCTCTCTTTCTGCATTTGTATGAAACATTAAAAACACCACTAATCACTATCTGATGATGAACACTGCTCGTTACCCTCTCCATCTCCATCTTTACTTCCTGCCACCGAAACCTGTAAGACAATTATATTGAAAATTAAATAATGTTGTATATTTATATTTAAACTTAAAGACAATAAATTTTTGTGAACTAAATGATTTTGAAATTATGTGATTTACCTAATCACCACTAGTCATCGATGCAATAACAATAGAGATAAATCCAGTTGTCTTCTGATATAAATCAATCAACACTTTCTGCAAAGTGGATATCTGAGTCCCCTATTCCTGAACTGTGTTTTGTATAGAAACAATCTCTCTTTGAGAATCTCAGGGTATGGAGTGACTAAAACCAGGAGTAGATGTAGCTGCAATCCCCAGTGGCCTTCCAAAGACCACAAATGGTAATGGTCCCAAAACCATCCCACACACTCGACCAAGATTCTCCTTCCCAAAGACTTTACCAACTAGGTCATCCTGGGAGACTGAGTAGGACTGCGTGGGATTGACATCCCATAGTTCTTTAATTTTTACCTATAAATCAAATATCAGTCATATTAAAAGAAATATATATTAACAAAGTGACAACTGATAATAATTTATTATAATGAAAAATGAATTCATACCCCAACTTCTTTGGTAGGATCATTAACAAAGCTACCATTATATTTTTTATGAACATCCAACCACACTTCTGTTTGGGATTCTTGGTGCCCTAAACTCTATGATTTCATTAAAAAAATATAAATCAATAATTTAATATATTAAATAGATAATATTTTCTAATAAATATTTAAACTAATTAAAATATTACCTGAGTCGATCTGCTTTTAGAAAAACTCTTTGACCCCGCAATGTGAGGGATGATTTGCTTAGCCAAACTTGATGCATTCTTCCTTGAAAGATCCTGAAATAAATAAAATATAATTTAATATTAATGTATGCAATATCATATCCTTTTCATATACATGTATAAATGTAAAATTAGATGAATATAATAATATATATTTAAATACCTTGTGCTTATCATCACGATACCTATCAATAAAATTTTTACATTGCTCTCTAGGTACCCATTGGGTACATTATCATACATTTTTTGGGTTCTCAACGAAGTATCATTGACTTCATTCCATAATCTCCATTTATAATCTTTCCATTTCTTGACCAAACTTTTCAATGTCCACTTTCGTGATAGTAGATTAGCAATAGTAAAGAGGAAAAACATATGTACACAAAGATTAATTTTGAAAATATTAGCATTTAATAACATAATGACATTAAATTACACCATAATGTATTAAAATTACCTTTATTTGTGAATAAAAAACTTCATTTTTCCAAGATAAAGGTATATGCCTCCAATCATCAAACATAATGGGAAGGATAACTAGCTTCGTTTCCAGCTAGCCTAGAATCTAGCTAAGTAATCCCAAAACATCATCTGTAGAGACCCCATAGGAATAAAATGGGACAACTACCTTTAGTTCAGTCATATTTCATACATTTGAACATTTCATATTTTTCTCCGTAGTAGCTTTGTTTCCATATCTTATGAAAAAAAGTTAGTAGTATAAAAAAAGTGCAATAAATTTATTCATATTTAAAAATTTTACCCATAATGGTCACCCTCCAATATCCCCATGAAGAACTAGGTGTGGCGCCCTACTCCCTCACTACTACGACTACTGAATGGGAAGACGTCGACTGAGCTACTGATGGGATACTGAAGGAGAGTGTGATAGACGATGAAGGGGGGGGGGGGCAAGAAGATGGTGTCTTAGATTCTATAGGGAGGGAGATAGATGAATTATCATTTGTCAGTTTGGTCGATGGAACATCAACTGAGAGTCTACTGGAAGCAGTATAACACATCCTTCTTGGAATTACTATCATTTAATCAAATAAAATTAAGTTTGGAACATATATTTAAAAAAATTCATACAGAAAAAAATAGAAATGATAACAGATGAACAGTAATAACAAACAAAATATACATAAAAATGATAATGAATGAATGCACAAATGACATAAGTGGTTCATAAATGAATGGATAACTGTACATACAATCATTTTCTACTTCAATAATGTCGGTTTCCTGCTATATCATTGCTTCATTTACTTCATCCACCCTTATAAGACTAATATTTTCAATATCATGATGGGAAAATAAGTCCGCTTCTTGTTGTTGATGGGATTCAATGTCAGAGGTAAAATATTCCACTTCATCACCCATATCATACAAGTCTCTTTGTTTTACTTGAGAAACTACACTACACCCTTCATCAATGACATCTTTCACATAATATACCATTTTCCCTTGTGATGATAAGATATACAGATCATGTAGTTCACAATCACCAACATCCATCAAGCGAGATAAGTTCACCGAAGTAAATTTCAAGGAATCTCTTGTAACACCCCTGATAATATCCACCCAATTACATTTGAATAAAACAACTGAAAAATGTATATGGTAGTTTAATTCGATAATATCAGTCAACTTTCTGTAGTATCTCACTTTATAAAATGTAAATATGTCACTATTCTGTGTTTTCAAACCCTCTTCCTGATCAACTGTACAGAATCTAAATCCATTCACATTGTAAGCGTCGAACTTTCTAGCTTTTTTTAGAGGACCTTGAGCAAGAAACTTAAAATATTCCGACAACTCGACTCGAGTATTAGTATTCATGATCTAAAAAAATTAATATACATTATTATATTTACAAAATATATTTATCAACCTGATATCAGTATTGATTGCAATATTTATGAACTTACACGTTGTGAAAACTATTATACAAGCTCTTTATTAACAGCTTTTGTTATATCTTTCTCATTTCATGTTCATCCTATCATTCATCTCTTTGTTTTTATCATAAACTCTTTAATAAATGGATCTTCAATTTAACTATTCAGTAACACATATCTATGTTCCTGTAATAATTCCATTTTTGTTAGTGTAATGTTTGAGATCCTCCCAACTGATCGACCAATAGAAGGAAAGATTTTTTATTTCCCATGTATTTCATATTGAGTTGATGTGTCGTAAACATGTCCAAATTGATTGAATCTTGTCTCAATATCATCCAAGTATCTAGAACAAAAGTTAAGACACTCCTATTCCAAATTTCCTTTAGAAATAGATCTTCTAGGTTGAGATTTATTTTTCACGTATGATTTCAAATTCCCAAGATATCTGTGAAATAAAATAAAAAAACATAATTATGTTTTTAATTAAGTGTCAATAATTGTTTAATAAAATTAAAAACATATAAGTAAAGTACCTATCAATTGGATACATCCATTGATAATGTATGAGGCATCCTAATTTAGCTTCCTCAACCAAATGCACAATTAAATTCATCATGAAAATAAAAAATGATGGAGAGAAGATCATCTCCATTGCACGAAGGGTCAATAAAAATATCTCCTAAAGGTCATCAAGATAAAATGGATGTAGAATTTTCTCACATAGTTGTCTAAAAAATGTGTATAATTGGAGTATAATAGGAGTAACCTTTTCAGGAAATAATATATGAAATGCCAATGGTAGTAACTACTATAAAATAAATATGAAAATTATGGATTTTCAATCCATGAAACCCCCAATGATTTAAGTCAACACACCTTGATATGTTACTTGAATACCCATCAAATACCTTTACATGTTTTAAAATTTGAAGGAATGTATCTTTATCCTTATTTTTCATTGCCAAAATTTCCAGAGCATACTTTCTATTCTCATCTGGCTAGAGATCACGCTTTATGTTTGCTTGTAGGTCTTTCCGAGCATTGAGATGATCCTTAAACTTTCCATGCTCATTAAGCAATGTGAAGATCAAATTTTCACAAGCATTTTTCTCAATATGCATCACATCAAGATTATGCCGCAAAAAATTAAATTCCCATTATAGAATTTTGAAGAATATACTTTTTTTTCTATTGTTGAATTCCGATTTCACTTGATGATGCACTTGGAACTCATTTCCCACTATCATTCAAATGACGTACCTTCCCAAATTCTATTTCAACATTTCCAAGTTGTACCAATATTTCAGAACCTGTTAACAACTTTGGAGGTGGTCTACGATCAATGAAACCATTTAATTTTGAATTGTTCATCCAAAATCTATGATATGCATCGAGAAATATTTGATGAAACAAGAATCACCATTTTCTATTGTGAGATAGTAATTCAGGATCAAAATAAAATTTACAAACAAGACAAGTCAAACCCATGTAATTGTTCCAACCAGCTAAATTCCCAAGTCTAGGGAAGTCACTAATGGTCCACATTATAGAAGCTTTCATTTTGAACATTGTTCTAGAAGATGCATCATATGTCTTAACACCGTTGATCCATAACTCTTATAATTCTTCAATTAAAGGATACAAGTATATATCAATACTATTTCTAGGCATTTGTTTTCCAAGAATAATAATCGAAATGATAAAAGTCTTTTGTTTCATAAACATCCACAGAGGAATATTGTAAGGGATCAAAACAACCATCCAAATTCTATAACTGGTACTCAAACTCCCAAATGGGTTGAATCCATCTGCAGTTAATCCCAATCGAATATTCCTAAGATCAGATGAGAAATATAGATGTAATTAATCAAATTAATTCCATGATTATGAATCTCTTGGATGTCTCATTAACCCATAATTTTTATTATCTACAGAATTCCACTTCATGTGTTCGGCAGTTTTCGATGACATGAATAATCTTTGCAATCAAGGATTTAAAGGAAAGTAACAAAAAACCTTTGCAGGTGTGTTCCTTTTCTTCTTCTTCATGGTAGTATGTTGATTTAGACTTCTAACATCACCCATTGACTGCCATCTAGAAGAAAAATATTTTTTTCAATCCTTTCTTCTTGAATCCTCTCCCCAATTAAGCATACAATCATTGGGACACACATGTATTTTTGTATAATTCAGACTAATCTTTTTAACAAATTTTTTCATATCATAAAAAGTCTCAGGGATCTTTTCTTTAGGAAATTAATCACACAAAAAATTATAATACCATGGACATCACCTTCTTTTTAATTTCACTTAGGCATTTGATATGGTACAACTTTAGTAGAAAATAAAGTTTTGAATATTTCAAAAATCCACTATACAACTCTTTATTCCCATTGTAAACTAAACCATGAAACACATATATCTTCTCAGTGAAGTTTTCTCTTATATTAATCTCCACAGAATCAAGAATAGGATCCAATGATATGTTACAATCTTGATTTGGTTGTCCTATAGTCTCAAAACATCACTTATCACGTTGTTATCTGTAACACCCTCAATTGGTTGTTTTGATATGTTTTGATGTTGATTTTGGTGTCTTTCAATACCGAATGCATCATTTATAAGTTTTTTCATTTCATTTTCCATTGTAAATGAAGTTGGGAGATCATTCTGTGGATTGACATCAGTGATCAACCTTTATATAACATTCGATTCTCCGTGCCAAATCCAACAAAAATATTGGGTAGGTAATTTCTTCAATATCAAGTGTTCATAAACTTCATATCTCTTCAACCATATTTTAAATTTACATTTAGGACATGGAAATATTATTCTCCCATAAACATATTGATTGGAAATTGAAAAATCTACAAACTCCACCAAACCCTTAGCATACTAAGGTGTGTTCCTTGATAATGTGATCTATATTTTATCCATATATATCACAATGTACCTAGACATTATTAAAAAAAATTAAAACACATAACTATTACTAAATAGGAAAATATATTTATATATACTAGTTTAAAAAAATATGAATATGTTAAATAAGGTTTTCCTATATAAATACATATGGTAAATAATGAATCTTCTAGGTAAATACTATTTAATACAAATACTAAAGATTATTATATTTACCCCACATAAAGGGTATATTACTAATATAATAAATTCCACATTCAATATATGAATGAGATATAGGTGTGAACCATTAAATTAAAGGATTAAAGAATTGGGTATTCATAACTTATATTCATTTTAAGAAAAAATATTTTTAATCACTTAAAATGATTAGGAAATATAATCGAAGTGGTGTATTTTTCTTATGATATAAATGAACATCTCATAATACTTCTTGAGAAATAAGGTTGATGGTTTCAAAATAACATACCCCCTTTGTAACAAAGGAATCATAAATGAATTGTTATATAGAAAAACATACTTGATGATGAATCTTAGAATGATTTTACACAAGAAGAGATCAAGAATCAAATTTCACGACTTCACGAGTTTAATCACCAAAATTATAAATAATTATATTTATGAAGGGATAAATCATGTAACATAAATTCCTTGAGGTTAAATACTTTTGAATATAAAATGTAAACATAGTTTAAAACATAAAAGAACATTTTTATTTTTTTTAACATTGACTTAAAATACATACATACATGTCACATTCAATAGAAAAGTTTGAAAATGTGAAGTGAAATATCATACATATCACAATTTTTGGTATGAAATTTGTATCCTCTACCACATGATCTATCAAATATAAATGCCAGTAATTGGTCATACTCTAATAATTATTAGACAGATGAGAATATCCTATCATCTAAGGATTATTCCCCTTTCCATTGAATACATCCCACTACAACTGAGAGCATTTAGTGTGAAATGACCCAACCATTCTGCTATGAGAAGGCATCCTGTAAAAATGCTACATATAACCTAAGTACCAACATTGGTGAAAGTATTGGAACATTCCTAGTACTATTGTTTGGTATGACCTACCCTCCCATATTAGAAACACACCAATGGCCTACACCTTGAAGGTGTCATGGGAATATAATCAAAAGGTAATTACACACTCTAGATACTACCTCATTGGGATTCCTCATGCTTCTTATTTTTAAATAATAAATAACTCTAAATTCCACCTATAATATTAGAGGAACCATCCAAACCTGTTAATCCTACCAAATGTTTCTTATACATGATCACCTTATCAACCACTTTAGCATAGTTCATTAGACATAAAATAATAACCCTAAATCTCACCTTTGGTCTCAACCCCATCACAAAGAATTGATCTTTCAAATAATCATTCATGATGGGATTTGTGTGAATGAAAACTAACTCAACAAACCAAGAGATATAATCCATTATTGAATAATATCCCTACTCAAGCTTCTAATAGGTATTATCTATAAACATGAAACATATAATTCGATAAATACATAATTAAATATGGATAACACATAAAAGGCTACCCAATTACTCATAATAGTTGTAAATCACATAAAACCATATCAAAATACCCAAGAATAAAAGTCAAATCAAGATGTAATTCCTAAAAACCCATGATAAATCGAATTTTTATACAGTAAAGAGCTAGATAGAAACTCCCTTTCACTTACCACTCTACATTTGAGGGGTGGAGAGGTGCTAGGTTGGGACTGGAAGAGAGGGGTGATGAGCTAGGTCAGGACCAACAGTAAGGGGCGACGAGGGTAGGGGGTGGGGGAGAGGGTCAGGACTAGCGGTGAGGGGTGGTGAGGGGCGGTGAGGGTCGAGATTGATGGTGAGGGGTGGCGAGGGTCAGGATCAGTGGAAAGGCTTCGGGGGGTTGGGGGTGAAGCGTCAGGGGCGTCAGGGGAGAAGTGTCAGGTTTGTGAAAAAATTAAAAGGTTTAGTGGTGGTTTTTAATAAATCACTACTAAATTATTTTAAAAAAATTTAACAGTGGTTTATTAAACTGCTGTTAAAAAAACACTACTAAAGTTTGATTTTTGTATAGTGGACATCTCAGGAATGCCAAAGGCTAACAATAAATTTCAAGGGCTTCATAAAGAGTTGGGGGATGATTTTACATTTAAAGATAAAACAACCAAACCAAGATAAACATAACCAATAATAACTACATGATGCATGATAACAATGTTAGACAACTTAAGGTATAACAAAACAATACAAACTATATCAGAGTGCCAAGAGAAAACCAAGATCAACATCAATTACAAAGTGGAAGACAAGACCAAAAAACTCAAAGACTCCAAAGACACTAACTCTATAACTCCCAAAAATCTCCAAGATCCAAATCCATAACCCATGCCCAAGTACCACAATGTACCACTAAAGAAACGCAACACTTGAACTTTACTTATGTATCGATAAATGATATTTACAAATCCACTAAGGCACGCAAGTAGAGGGTGAGTAATGAAAATCAGTAGGTTTTCCCCAAATGAATTCTCTAATCATGACACTAGGATATAATATGTCAGTATATTTATATAAAACCATTCATATAAAAAAATTCAAACAATTTATATCAAATCCAAACAATTTCTAAGTTAAATAGTTTTCACACCAAAACAATTTTCCAAACCAAATCAATTTCCAAGAAAAGAAACCAAACAAGTCATTCAACTATTTATCCATAATCAATTGGAATAACCCATTCTATTTCAAAACCACACACACACACACTCACCCACACAAGCTTTATTTTTTACTATTGATGGTGAAAATTCATGTCCAAAACTCATCCCTTTGATGGTGGTACTTCACAACCATAATTCATCCCATTCAATTCATGTCCAACCATTAATGTTAAAACCATGCCAAAAAAATCTTTTCTAAACCATTTTAATAAAACCATAATTTTATTTAAAACACTTTTCCAACCAATTTTCATGCATCAAAACCAAACAACTATTTTAAAATCATCATTTTAAAATCATGTTACCAATTTAACTTTCCACCAAAATACCCAATTTTCAAAATTCCATAACTATCACCAAAGAGGGTTTCCATCAAGAATTTCACAAAAATTTCACAATAAATTTCAAGAAAAACAATCAATTTGAAATCAAGCCTTCAAATTATAACAATAGAAGTTGAGAGTGAAACCACTTACCTCAGGAACTATGGAGAAAATGAAGAACGACATGAATTATTCAACAAAACCCGGATGAATCTCCAAAAACCCACCTTAGATCCTATTTTATAATACCCACATAGCCAAATATCATCATTAGTGGCATCAACTATCATAGATATATCCCAAATGAACTATATCTATGAATCCAAGAGAGGTAAGAAGAATAGATCTAAGAAAAAACACTAAGAATGAATACTTACCAAGCAACCCAGCCTTTAACGCACCAAGATTTGACAATAGATCACTCCCAGATTGAAGGGGAAAGTCTCAATAGCCTTTGGGAGTAGAAAAAACTGAGTTAGGGTTGAAATAAGTGAAAAAAGAGAGGTTTAGGGGTAAAACTGAGTGAGATCCACTTTTTTTGGATCTAACTTTTAACTGTGCATAGTTGGGTCACATAGTTAGAAAAATCATACACCAACCATGCTCTAACCACTACCTCCCAACACCCTTTGCATGATTGGCTCACATGTTTAGAAAAACTATGAAGCAACCATGTTTTACCTCTGTTCCACTTTGCATAGTTTTTCCTAGGTGGTTGCACGGTTTGGAAAAACCATGAACCTAATCAGATCCCACTGTCTGCCTTTACATGGTTTTCTAAAGGTTTCACATAGTTTCTACTAACCATGCTCAAATGTCACACCTCCAAACAATCCACCAAAACATTCCAAAAGTTCTCCAAACCCTCCCAAACTTCACCCAAACACTTTAAATACTTAAAATACATAAAGAAAGGGTTACTTAATTGAAATAGGGGGTGCTATATTCTCCCCAACATTGACCTTTCCATTCCCAGAAAGTAAAAAAATACCATCTTTCTGAAAGAGTTTAGTCCATTGCTCGACCATTTATTTCTCCCATTATCAAGTTTCTTCCTGAATCCAACCATGTTTCCACAAAACCCACAATAGACCGATGATTTTCTCAAACAAGTATTTTTCTTGAATATCCATAATCCACACTATAACATGCACCAAAAAAGCATTCGACTATTTTTCAACATGATCCCATCTAATCACATGGTCAGGATTAGGCTGATACTTCTTCAACTGAGATACATGAAACACATTGTTCACTGCACTAAACTGTGGTGGCAAAGACAACCTATATTCCACCTCACCAAATCATTCAAGTATCTCAAAAGGGTATATGTATCAAGGAGATAACTTTTCATGATTTCCAAAATGATGATGACCAAGCCTTGGAGAGATTCTCAAGAACACATGATCACTGACCTTGAATGAAAAAAACCATCGATGATGATCCACATATGACTTTTGATGACTATGAGCCATACCCATTCTCTTATTGATCAACTGAATCTTCTCTATTTTATCATAAACAAGGATCGATCCAACCAATGAAATCTCACATTTTCCACCCAATAAAGCAAGGAATGATAAGGATTCCCATACAATGCTTCAAAAGGATCCATATGTATCGAGGTCTGATAATAGTTTTTATAATAAAACTCTATTAATAGTACATGATCCTCCCATGAGCCACCAAAATCCATTACACAAGACCAAAAAATGTCTTCCAATGTTTGTATTGTCCTTTCATATCTTCTATCTTCCTGAGGATGATACACCGTACTCATGGTCAACTGAGTTCTAGGGACTTTATGTAAGGATTTATAGAAATGAGACATAAAACCTAGATCTCTATATAAAATTATTGAAAATGGTATGTAATTTTTCTTTACCACTTCTCAGATATAGATTTTAGATAAGTCATCCACCATATGAGATTCACGAATAGGGATAAAATGAGCTAACTTTGTGAGCCGATCCACTATCACCCATATGGAATCGTGTTTCTAAATCATTCTTGGGAGACCTGTTACAAAATATATGGCCATATGATCCAATTTCCAAACAGGAATAAGTAAAGACTACAAAATGCTTACTAGTCACTGATGTTCTTCCTTAACCTACTGATAAGTGCGACATCTTGCAATGAACTTAGCCACCTTCCTTTTCATGCCGACCCACCAAAACTTTTATTTTAGTTACTGATACATATTCTATATTACCGAATGAACAACCCATCTCAAATGGTGGTATTCATAAATAAATTGTTCCTAAAAAGCCCAAGGTATGACCATTCGATCTCAAAACCACAAAAATGAACTCCCATCCAGCTTTCATCCCTCAATAGTCTCCCCACCATTGAGTTTCTACCTCATCACAACACATTTTGAATCAAATGACTATGCCTATTTAACTATTTAAACCAAATTAGGAACAAAAGAAATTTGAAATAAAACCACAACATTACCTTTGTCTTCACATTCCAAGTACATGTCGTATATCACCGACATCAACTGCCACTAATCTAAAGCTTCTTTTTCCAACCGAGCATATGAATTTCTGCTTAATGCATTTGTCAAAAAATTTCCGTTACTTGGTGTATACATTAAATCAAATTTGAACATTTGGAGATACTCTATCCATCTCATTTTCCTTATATTCAAGTACCTTTAGGAGAAAATATGTTTCAAGCTCTTATGATTCATAAAAAATGTAAATTTATCACCAAATAGGTAACGACGCCAAGTCTTAAATGCATGGACTACAATAGTTAACTCAAAATCATGTGTTGTGTAGTTCTTCTCATACAACTGTAACTTTTGTGATCCATAAGAAATAAAATCATCTTTCCACATGAGAAATGTTAGGAAAAAATCCCTCAAGGTAACATTGAAGTATTTTTGAGGTGATTGTGTTTATTGAAAAAGAAAGTTTTTTTGTTGAAAAAGAGGGTTTTCATGGTGATTTGTCGAGTTATAGAGATATTGTTGAAAACATATGTTTATAAAGAATCATAAAAAAGAAATGGTCAATATGGAGGTGGTAAAAAAAGAATAGATATAAGGTGGAACTATTTTCTAGTGTTTTCCAAAATTTTGGCCCTCAAAATCGGAAAATGGGGAAACATGTTTTTGGAAAAGAAAGTTTCACGCAAGATTAAAGGTGGTTTGGAAAGTTGCATGAAAGGAATGTTTCAGGATAAAAATGTCAAAAAATGGAAAATTCATGATGTGCACAAAATATTTGGAAATATGCGTGAAAGATGAGGTTTTGCGAAAGAAACTTGCTCGCCCAATGAGATGTCAAATGAGGTTTTGCATGCTTGAGGAGGATCTTGCGCGACATGTAGAATATTTCGCATAGGGGTCAAAGATTCCTATAAATAAGAGATGACCCCACCCTCATTAAAACAAGCTCAACACTTAGAGATAATCTGATATCTGGATCATGTAAGAATTTTAAGCAAATGGAGTTGCGTGAAAGAACTTGAGTTGCACGTAAGGTAAGAAAGCTATGCGTAAGATTTGAGTTGCATGTAAGATTGAAGTTATATGCAAGGGGTATTTCACAACAAAAGTGGAATATTTCTTGCAATACATTAAATTTGTGTGCAAGATGCAGTAAGGGTTGGGTGAAATATTTTCAGTTACCTAGTACATCTATGGTAAAGAGGTATTCATCAGTGGATGAAAGTGAGACATCAATAGAGAATATTCATATAGTCGATGATGAATTCATTATATATAATTAAAGGACCTACAATTCTATAAAATGTGAGTAGATCTTATGAAGAAGCAGTGATAACTTTAGTTGAGAGAGTAGTGAGCTTTCAAATTGTGATTGGTTGTAAACCAGGAGGGACAATGAGTCCACTTAGAACTTGTAAACAACAGTGCACTTATATTGAATTTGGTACATCAGCAAATCACTGGTGTATGATCCTTGGATGTATCCTAGTGAGGGTGAACCAAGTAAATTTTTTGTTTCATGTGCATTCTTTAAGATTTGTTCATACTCTGCAATAGAAAGGAGAGAGAAGAGAGTTTTGTCTAACAATGAAACAAGATCAAAAGGGGAAGTTGTTTTAATTTTTCATACCCTGATTCAACCCCCTTTTAGAGTATATAACCTAGTGGACCTAACAATTGGTATCAAATGGAAATGTTAATATCAGTGTTTCTCTCTCAATAGAGTTTATCAATCAAAAAGGGATTCAGATCTTTGATGGGAATAATTTTCAGCTATGGAAGAATCAGATGCAACACTACTTCTGATCATTGGGAATGGACATGTTCACAGCAACAATGCATGGTATATTTTCTGACATTAATAGTGGATATTTATTAGAAGCTAAAATAAGAGAATTGGATGCTGACGACAAGAGAATCAATGCTTTATGGAGATCCCTATCCAATGAAATCTATACGAAGGTGATGTCATAAAAAACATCACATGATATCTGGGAAAATCTATTGAATATTTATAAAAGAAATTCAAAGGTTAGAGAGGAAAAGATAAAAGTTCTATGGAACAAGTATGAAGATCTGAGAATGAACCCAAATGAGTCTGTTGATTCATTCTTTAATAGGGTTAATGTTGTAGTGAAATACATATAAGGTCTTGGATAGGTCATTGAAGATATAAATATTGTGAAGAGTATCTTGAGGAAAATTACACCTCAGTTCAATCTAAAAGTTTCAGTATTAGAAGATAAATATTCGAAAGATCTGACACCAGATAACTTGCATAGTACCCTTGTAGCATATTAAATGATAAATGATGATAACAATGTTTTCGAAAAGGGTAAATCTAAAGAGGTGGCATTCAAGGAAATAAATAAGCTTAATATTGAATATTCTTAGGAAGAATAAGAGACAAAAAAGGTGATGTCATTCATTTATTCAAATATTCAAAGAGGAAAAGAAAAGTTCAAGGGGAAATTTCCACTTGCTTTCTTTAGATGTGGAAAGATTGGCTATCTTGTAGCATGGTGCCCCAAGAAGTTCCAAGAAGATTATGAGGATGAAGTTGAAATCCCTATGAAGAAGTCTTCAGCTTATGTGAAAGGAAAGAAAAATTTTAAGAGAAATTTCTTGAAGAAAAATAATATTCTTTCACAAGAATGTGATAGTTCAGATGAATCAAAAGTTGAAAAGGTTTAAGATATAGAGAACTATAAAGATGGTGGATAAAATGCTATGGTGGCAGTTGTTGATAGCACTCAATAAAATAAAGAAACCGACATTGATGAAGAAGAATCTGAAGGAAGACTTGATATGGAGGTTGAATTAGAATAATATCTTGAGGAGATAGACGTTTAGAGATCCAAAATGAAGAAATCCATCAAAGTGGTTTGTGACGCCAAACTCTACATGTAGTATTAGGATGAAGAGAAGTCTGAAGTTAATGGAAGAAATTGAAAATCTCAAGTATTCATTTCCAGTGGACTCAAAAACACTTAGTGAGAAAAAACTCAAGGTTGAAGAACAGAGAAGTGAGATTGATGGTTTGAATAACATAGTTATAGATCAAATCAAAATCATTAAAGAACTTTAAGAAGAAGTCACCGGTCTATGACAAAAAGTTAAGGATCAAGAAAAACTCTTGACCCCCAATGTGACATTAGGAAAACATATCATTAAAAAGATGGAAAAGTTGGAAGTGGATCATAGAGGTCTAGAAAAATGAAAGAAATAGTTAAATATAAGTGATAAGGCTGGTATGAGGCTTGATCAAAAACAGAAAGCAGTTATGGTTGAAGTCATACCGCAAATTCTTGCTCTGAGATTAAAAGTTGATTTATGTGTTAAGTAGAATCATAATATTCAGAGAACCCAAGGGACAAATAATGGTGTTGAATTGACACACAGGAATGTACCTCACATAAAGCGTTATTGCTGCGGAAATATGGGACACTCACAAAATGTGTGTTCCATATCTAAGAGATATAAAAGGGAACAAGAACAACAATAGAGGCCAAATAGATCTTAGTACAATAGAACATATTTTGAGGGACATTTTTTTTGGTATGAAGGATTTGGGAACTTTTCTAGATACTGTACATCGACCATGCATAGGAATGTTCCAAATCAGAATCAAAGTGGTTGCAAGCAGAAAATTAAAGAATCAGGAGGTGATATTAAAATTCAAAATCAATTTACAGATATGTAGGATGAATATGGTCCATCATACTTCGAGGAACCTTAATATTTCCAATATATTTCGAGTATGAAGTCAAAAACATGGATAAATAACAAGAGAGTTGAGAAGGAAATTGTTACAAAAGTTTCCCTTAAAGCATAAGATCGTTCTAGTGTATGGATCCTTGACAGCGGTTACACATCCCATATGATAGGGAATAAGGATCTTATCACAGGCATAAAGTATGACCAATAAGGAGTTTTCAAGTTTGTAAATGATGAAGGCCTAAAGATAATTGGCTCGGGAAAGGTCAGGTTTGGGGGAAAAGAAATGAGACAGGCTGATGTCTTGGTAGTAGAAGGTCTCATTCACAACTTTATTAGTGTTGGTCAATTATGTAACTCAAGGCATTCTATAAGATTTAATAAGAATATTTGTTTCATGAAATGAAGAAATGGTGTATTTGTTCTATAGGAAAAAAAATAAAGGTAAATATATACCTTGCAAGTGGGGAAGAAGATATGTTCTTTCTATCCAGAGAGGAAGAAAACAAGTTGTGGCATAAACAACTTGGTCATATATGCTAACTATCCCTGTAAGATTTGGTAAAGTGTAATATATCTAGAGATCTCCCTAAGCTATCATGTGATCATACTCATACATGTGATCCATGTCAATAAGGGAAGATAATCAGAAATATGTACAAGGAAAAGGAACATAAGACAACAGGAGTGCTTTAATTGGTACATGCTGATGCATGTGGACCTGTCTCACTAAGATCCATTGATGGAAATAGATATTACAGTCTATTCATTAATTATTATAGAAGAATGGCATGATTATTTTTCATTTCCCATAAGTTTGACATGTTCAGTTACATAAAGCAATATCGGAGGGGATCAGAAAGAATGCTTGGGTAGAAAATTTTGAGGATTCGTACTGAAAATGGTATGTAATTCAAAAACAGTCATGTGTAAAACTATCTCAAGAAAAAAAAGGATAAGGCATCAAGTTTCTTCAGTGAGAACTCCCCAACATAATGGATTGGTTTAAAGAATAAATCAGATCATCAACAACATAGCTAGAGCAATGCTTATTGAGAAATACCTACCAAAGAAATTTTGGAAGGAATCAGTTTTAACATCGGTATAAATTTATAACAAGGCTCTTTTGTGTCTGAAAGAAGGAAAGACTCCATATGAGATGTGGTATGGAAATAATCCAATAGTTAAATACTTTCAAATATTTGTAAGTAAGTTATTTATTCTCAAAAAAGAAAAATATAGGAAATTTGAGTCACGTGGAGATGAGGGGATATTCATTGGCTACTCAGGAAGAATAAAAGCATATAAATGCTTTAAAAAGAGGCTAGGAAAAATAGTTGAGAGTAATGATGTCACTGTAGTAGAGAATAAAGATAATACTAAACAACACAGTGAACAATTTGCTGATGAAAGTGATGAGGAGCCAAGAAACACAGGGGGAGCAGAAGTGGTAGATGCTGATTCAGAAGAAGATAATAACAATGAATAAGAAGATGTTAAGTTTGTATCTATGAATAATCCAAAGAGTCAAGCTAAAATTGACAGGAAAAATATCACTGGTAATCATATAACACCTGTTCAAACAAGATGAATGAAGTCATTACAGTAGAAATATTTCTTATCTAAGGTAGAGCCTAAATGTTTTGCCGATGCATCTGGAGATGAAAACTGGGTTCAGGAAATGAATGATGAGCTAGAACAGATTGAGAAGAATGAAACATGGGAGATTTTTTAGAGGCCAACAGATAATAATTTTATCGAGACTAAATGGGTCTTTCAAAATAAGATGAATGAATATGATGTAATGATTTGAAACTAATCACAACTAGTGTGCAAAGGTTACTCCCAGATAGAGGGTATCAATGTTAATGAGACATTTTCACCTATTGCAAGGCTAGAGACAATCAGATTATTCTTGGCCATTATAGTGAAAAAAAAGTTCAAAGTTTTCTAGATGGATGTCAAGTCTACATTTTTGAATGGGGTTCTATAAGAAGAAGTTTATATTGAGCAGCCAGACAATTTTCTCATTCATAAAGATGAGAACAAAGCCTGTTGGCTAAAGAAGGATTTATATGGTTTGAAGCAGACACCAAGAGTGTGGAATTCAAGGATTGATCATTTTTTTGAAGAAGCTTGGTTTTCAGTGTGGTGGATTTGATTACAATTTATATGTGAAAAATGATAGTAATCAAATAATTATGGTTCTGGTGTACATTGATAACATAATCTTTGGTGGATCAGATGAAGCACAATGCATACAGTTTTCTAAATTCATGAAGAGTGAGTTTGAAATGTCAATGATTGGCGAACTAAAATTTTTATTTGGTTTACAGGTGACACAAGGAAGTAATTAAACATTCATTCCTTAATCAAAATATGCCAATGAAGTTTTGAGAAGGTTCAGAATGGACAATTCCAAGGAGACAAAAAACTCCAATTGCTACCCGAACAAAACTATCAAAAGATGATGATGGAAAGGAATTTAATATCAATGAATATGGAAAAATTATTGGAAGTTTACTATAATTGATAGTGATAAGTCCTAATATTGTTTTTTCTATATTCCAAGCAGTGAGATATCAAAGTAATTACAAGGAAAGACAAATGCTTACAATGAAAAGAATACTTCAGTATATCAAAGGCACTGTGGATTTTGGTCTGATTTATAATGAAAAATCTCAACCAAATCTTTTGGGATATATAGATACAGATTGGACCAATTTAGCAGATGATAATAAATCAAAATTAGGAGGTACTTTCTATCTTGGCAGATTATGTATTTCTTGGCTAAGAAAGAAACAAGATTGCATTTAATTGAGTACTGTAGAAGCTGAGTATATTTAATCCACTCTAGAATGTACATAGTTATTATGGATAAAGTAGTAGCTTGAGGATATGGGAGTTGAAGTGAAGTATCTGATCAGAATCCATTGTGATAATTCAAGTGATATCAATATTAAAAAAAATCCAGTCCATCACTCAAGGACAAAGCACATTGAAATCAAATATCATTTTATTAAGGATAAGGTGGAGCACGGGCTTGTGAAGATAGAGTGTGTGCCTACAGAACTACAAGTTTCAGACATTCTGATAAAGGCCTTACCCAAAGAAGTATTTGAGAGACATCGACTAGATCTGGGAGTCCATTCAACTCATCGCACTTGAAAAAGTGTGGATGTGGGGCCCCCTCTCCCCAAGGTATGGTTTTTTTCCTAATGTATTGATCAGTGTTTTTTATCTTATTATATACCACAAAGGAGTGACCTTTGGGTTCATTGAAAAAGGGGGAGAAAGTGTGACTATTCAAGGGGGAGACAATGTCTTTTTCAAAGACATAGGGAGAAGATGACAGGTGGAGCAGTGAGATAGGGGGTGCAGTAAGATAGGGGGAGAATTAAATATAACGATGATAGAAGTGATCAATTAAATAAGATATATCAAGACAACTTAGGCTCATGATGAAATCAGTTTATTGGTTTTAATAATTTGTGTAAGGAATGAAGTGATTCATTGGTGAACTTTTCATTATACTCTTGTTTCTCATACCGAGCATCGCTCATGTGGTCTTATAGCATGTGTTGAGTAAATATTTTATCACTATTTGAGTCACAAGAGGTGAATGGTGGTAGAATATGGATGGAACTATAAAGAGGTATCATTTTATGAAATATTTTTCAATAAACCAAAAGAGGGATATTGTTAGGAGAAAATACATCAAGTTAACATTAAAGCATTTTTGATGTGATTGTGTTTGTTGACAAAGCAGGTTTGTTTGTTGACAAAGAGGGTTTCCATGGTGAGTTGTCGAGTTCCAGAGATATTTTTGACAACCTATGTTAACAAATAACCATGAAAAAGTAATGTTCAATCTAGAGGCAGTACAAAAAGAATAGATATAAGGTGGCGCTGCTTTCTAGTGTTTGCCAATTTTTTGGGCCTCAAAATTAGAAAATAGGGAAACGTTTTTTTGGAAAAGGAAATTTCATGGAAGATTGAAGGTTGTTTGGAAACTTGTGTGCAAGTCATGTTTTAGGATCAGAAGGTCAAAAAATGGTAAAGGAATTATGTGCATGAAATATTTGGAAATGTGTGTGAAAAATGAGGTTGTGTGAAAGAAACTTGCATGCCCAATGCGATGTCGAATGGGGTTTTGCACGCTCAAGGAGGATATTGCACAACATGTTGAATCTTTCACACAAGGGTCGATGATGCCTATAAATAAGAGATGACTCCCCTAATTCAAACAATCTCAACACTTAGAGAGAACCTGAGCTTCAGATCACGTAAGAATTTTAAGAAAAGGGAGTTGTGAGAAAGAATTTGATTTGCACGCAAGCTAAGAAATTTGCGCGTAAGATTTGAGTTTCACGTAAGATTGAAGTTGCCTGCAGGGGGGTGTTTCATGACAAAAGTAGAATCTTGCGCACACAACATTAAAGTTTCATGAAATATATAGTAAGAGTTGCGCGAAAGATTTTCAGTTTCCTAGTACATCGATGGTAAAGAGGTATTCACCAGTGGATAAAGTGGGAGATCAATAGAGCATCTACATATAGTATATGATGCATTCATTAGAGATAATTAAAGGACCAAAAACTCTATAAACTGTGACTGGATATTCTGAAGAAGTAGTGAGCACTTCAGTTAAGAGAGCAGTGAGATTCCAAATTGTGATTGGTTGTAAACCAGGAGGGACAGTGAGTCCACTTCGAAATTGTAAACAGTAGTTCTCTTGTAGATACCCAAGCTTGACGTACATGGGCATTACATTACTTTTTCGGAATACTTAATACATAACAAAAACAGACACCCAAGTACCGTAATAGTTTAGTGTCTTTGGAAACTCAGAACACAATCTTCTAATCATGGTGAAAGATCTTAAACATCTCTCATAAAGATATTCCCCTTTTGTTTTATTACCTAAAACCTTTATTTATGTCCTGGGGAAAATAAAACATAGAAAGGGTGAGCTTGAATGCTCAGTAAGGGTAAACATGGATAACATAAAACAATCCATAAACATTTGAACGTAAAAACATGAACATAAAATTTAAACATCAAAATCTTGAGCAATGAAATAAAACATGGAAGTACGTAAGGCATGAATCATAAAGGATCATTAACCATAAAATAATATAATTGGAATAAAACATGTAATTGTGGAAAACTAATAAGCAAATATTATGATTTCTATAGTATCCAAGGCATTTCTGCCACAACCATTATAGTGGACGAAGTCTATTACTGAACTGGGTTTACTTGCCATTACAACCCTGTATTACTGAACTATATTTACTTTCAATTACATAAATGTTTATCTCATGAGATATAAATCTTTACCCAATGCATTGGAGGGAGATATAGGTCCCACCCATCTCATAATGAAATCATTCATTCATGTGCCACAAAATAAACATAAATTATTCATCATAACCCAACGAATAAAATGGGTTTCATAAATATCATCCCATCATAACATAATCCATATAAAACCATGTAAATAATAGAGACATTATACTTGAAACATAACCATATTAAATAATGTCATCATAAATGGAAAATAGTTTTGATAAAACACTTGAAATGAATTCTTGAGGAAAATATCCTTTCTTCTTTCAAAACATTTTCTTTTCTCAAAATGATGTGAAATTTAAAAAAAAGAATTTTGTTTAAAATAATAATATAGTAAGCTTTATATAAATAAGGTGTTATGAAATCGTAAAAATCCATTCATTCCATATAAGTTAAAAAAACATTCTCCTCGTACCTTTGCTGGAAAAGTCAAAAAGTACCTCGTATGGTAAACAAAAGAAAGATTCCTTCCATACCACATAGTAAAAGTCAAAAATAGGTAAACATGACTTTAAACATACAACGAATAATAGTAAAAACTTTATTAAAAACATTTTTTATAAAACATGGACATGGTTGATAAATATAACCCCATTAAATACTTACGAATAGACAATCTCAGATAAGAATGAGATTGGAATAATTATCCCTTACCATTTATAATTGTTGGAATCATATGTGTCATAAAATAAAGAAAATTACATGCATATGTAAATATCATATCCTTCATAATAAAAATTATAAAACATTCATGGGAAGCATAAATACCATACAAAATAAATAGATGGTGATTTATGCATATATCTCACAGAAATAAAAGTGAGATGAAATAATCCCTTACCTTAGGTCTGATTTCTTACTTATGTGTCCGAACCTACTGTATAATGGTTTAAATAATGTCATTGACTTATTCAATAATCATATTCATTTCTATGATATCATATATTATTCACTTATGACTTTATATTACCCGTTCATTTGTCAATTCCATGTTGAAGCAACATTTTGGGTAATAATCGTTTCATTTATCGTACATGTTTGGACTTTTTGTTCTTGATATTATTATGTATATCATGATTTAATTACTTCCATAATGTAAAACATGATTTATATATCATATATATATTCATTATATATACATAATAGATAGATAAATGAAATGAAATACACCGTTCATGGAGACGGTAGGCCGTACGTACCCATGAACACTATTTTCCTTCCCTTATTGAATTGAATGGAAGTAAGTAGATGATATATATATATACATAAATAAATTAGTATTATTATGTCATATTATTATTCATTATATATAATTTATAATCATTCTTGAATGGTTAACATGAAGAATGAATCTCATCGCGTCGTGGAGACGGTAATCCGTACGTACGCACGAGCGATGATATCATTCCCATATTTATTGAATGAAATTGGAGTGGATGATATAATATCTCATAATTAGTATGATGTTATAATAATCATATATAGTTATTTCTTCCATTATTATACCCATCCAAGTAGGTTGGTTATGAAAAACAGATTGCACCACGGCGTGGAGACGGTAGGCCGTACGTACGCACACGTGGTGATTTCATTTTTCATAGGATGGATAGAAGACATGATATGATTTTTTCATATTCATAATAAAATATAAGTATAAAAGTGATACTAGAGTTATTACCTAATAATGAAACAACTCATATAGAGGAAGTAGAAGAAGAAATAAGTTTGAAAGAATCGGTAAAGGATATTACCTCTTCTTCGATGTGCCACTTCTAAACCTCCTCTTAGGGAACTAAGGTTGGTATTTGAAGAAGTCCGGGAACTATAGTATGTATCTAGGGATGTTTATAAGAGAAATGGTCAGGGTTGGCCGAGTTTGAAAGCTCAAAATTGTGTTAAGAGGAGAGGGAGGAGGTGAGCCCTTTAGGAAACTCTCAAAAATATTAATTTATAATAAAATCAAACCCCACTTAAAAATATCCAAAATGACTCAACTTAGAAGATGAGATGAGATAGGGTGGTAATATCATCAAAAAATAAAATTTAGTTATGTTTTTAACTTATTTTAAACCTTATCATTTTGATTTATCATTATTTAATCTATTTGATTTTATTTGTGGTAATAATATTATAAATTTTAAATTGTCATAAATACTTAATTATGTGTTGTTAATTGTCCATAATTAGATACATTATGACATTTCATACCATATAATTTTAAATTTGTAATTTTTAAATATTTTTGTGATTTTTAAACAATTTAATAATATGTTATTTTTTAAAATACCAATAGTATCAATTTTGACACTATTCAATTATTTGAATTTAAATAAAATTCACACAGAAGATATGTTTGAACCAAAATATTTAATAGATTAATAACATGTAATATTTGTCTATACAATTATTTGATAACATTAATTAGTTAATATAATATTTATTTTAATATTTTAAAAACCATTTATTTGATATTTTTCTTAATAAAATAATTACTACAACATTTTTGTATAATTATTTATTATACTTATTTGTTGCATAAAAATTAAAAATAAAATACTATTATTAAGATAAGTATAATATATTTTATAATAACACTTTTAGTAGAATTTATCTTCTAAAACAACTAACTTTTAAAATGTTATATTTATTAAATTATGAAGGTGACAACTTTGACATCATTTAAAATAAAATAATATAAATGTCATAATTTGTTTTCTAAGGATCCAAATGGTCAAAAAGTAGACACTTGTATGATTAAGGTGTATATATACTCGAAAAATAAGTTTTTTTTAAGTGTTTGGGCCTTTGGTGGGTATTATTATTTTAATAAAATCTATATTGTTGATTTTTCACTAAATAAATAATTTCTGCATCATTAATGTATAAGGTATTAAGGTAATTATATATTTATTAAAAATTAAAAATAAATTAACATGATAAATAAAAACATTTTCAAATGAGTATTTATAATCAAATTTATATTTTGTTTAGCCTTATATTAAAAATAATTTAATTATTAAAGTTTGGGTGAGACATATTTCACTTTTCTTTAAATAAAATAAATTAAAGGTATTAATCTCATCCAAGTGGGTTGAAATAGATAAAATTTCAACACAAGTATATTTTAGGAATAAATATAATCATAAAATTATATTAAGACAAGTGTTAGGGAAATTTTATAATATTATTTTTACCCTTAATTACCCGATTTACCTTTAACTATGGTAAATAAAATTTACTGTAGTTACTATTCATAGTGGAAAAAAATAAAAGTAGCCTATTAAAATAATTTGGACCTAATGATTCTAAATATATAATCCATCTTTTTAAATTCAAAACACATAATTTGTAGTAATTAATTTAAAATTAATCTCGTTCTCGAAAAAAACAGGTTTTTGTTTAAAACATTACAAAAGATTGAAATGTTTTTACCTATGAATTCAATGTAAAATTAATGATAATGACATAAATTATATTAAATGGTAAAAATATATTCTATTTATACTTTATAACCATCCAATATTATAATTTAACCATATAAATTATCTCGATGAAAAATGTTGTTTTTAAATAAAATTTTGCGTATTTTTACTATTCATCAAAATATGAAGGTTATCAGAATAATGTCAAAAATTTATCCAACGTAAATTTTTATATCTTTATTAAAAATAATAAGTTTAATTTGTCAAATTTAACTTATAAACTTGTCAAAAATTAGATTTAAAATGGGTTCTCCATCAAAAGGCAACAAAACTACATTTTTTGAAAAAAATACTTCTTTTATCTGAAAAATTAATTTTGTTCTCATACCATGTTATATAATATGTGTAAGATGAATGATAATTTTATAAAATTCAAAATGTGGTTAATACTATTCATACTGACTAGTTGATAATAATATTATAACAATATATCATTGTTTAGTGAAACTCGGTTTTACATACAACACACGCTATTGAGGAAGGTCTATCTTGTGTGCAACACCGGCCAAGAATAGTGTTGCGTATACTAAAAGATAATACGGTGTTGTGTATATCACAAGATAATCTTACTGTAGCATAAAAATAAATTAAAAAGAATATTTCTCATAAAATTTCGGGGTGTTACATTCTACCCCCCTTAAAATGAATTTCACCGTCAAAATTCATTGGGGTTATAAATGGTTTAGTACATGAAAGTTTCTTTCATAGAAAACCATGTCGTAAAAAGGAATACTAAAACTTAATTTTAAAAAGTAAAGTAAGAAATATAACGGTTACCCAAATTAACTCATCATCACGTTTCCACATAGGAGAACATAGGTGAAAACATGGATATGGAAGAGAAATCTAACCATCAAGTTCTGATGGAGAGTGGTAGAGAACATGGCTATGAAAAATCAAACTATCACAAAGCCATAAATTTGTGATGATCTAAGGTACCATATGATTCATTAGATATGAGGGTACTAGGACAACATTTTTGGTTTTCAAGATCATTTTCCTAAAGTTGATGATTTTTTGCATAAGGAGAAATACTTACTTGATTTCAGTGTAATATCGTCATTGGTCATTCCATGAACAATTTCTACTTCATATCTTATTTAAAGAAATGAAGTTGAATTTTTCATTCTTGAAGTGTTAGCAGATCATGCGATAGAATGATAGGTCATTCCATCTGTCTTTATTACAAAAAGGTTAGCACAAATTATTAAATATACATAAATCCATCTATGGTGATATTAACCGTATATGATTCCAAAAATGGACTTATACTTCATCTATCATACCACCTAATAAAATAAAACTAATTTATACTAACCAAGGACTTCCTATAGGTCAGTGGTAGGTGATAAAGGCCTGTCTCACTTCAATTGTGGGTTCAATTCTCGTAGCCTTGTCCGACGCGACGGGTTGTCGCCCATCCTGTGGGTTGTCGTTTTTATAAAACTACACCATTATAATATTCCATAAATAATATCAAAAAAATTTCTTTCCTTAAACAATATTATCTGATGTCCAACTTAATCCATCCCAACCTTTAGGATTATCCAAAATACTTTTGTCCAAACTCACAGTATAAAGAAAATGATTTCTAGAAAGGTCATATAACAAGCATGTGAATACCATCATTTATCCCCCATATATCATAAGATATATCTTGTTGGTCACATTCAAAACATGTGAATATCTTAATCATGTATTCTTGAAACATGAATTACCATAGAACCTTAGTGAAAACATGAATGTTGTCAAAAGTTAACTCTTTTCACATACCAAAATCCCAAAAATTATATATACTCAAACCATGATATCACTTTGTCCTTATATCAGTCACGAGCTCATTAATAATATCCAACATATTATTTTCTCCTTATCCCTTCATTATGAGCATATCACCTTCTTTGTAAAAATATTTCAACCACTTTTCATGGTTACCATAACTATATAATTATTGAAAACCACAATAAACAAATACATATATATTCCAATATTCCACAATACTATAAATGATATTCCACAACACTATTTTGGAATCCCTTTACATAAACACTTAATCATTCCACCACTTCATTGTCATATTAAACATCACCAATAGTGATCACATGTAACTTTCCTTTTTTCCTTTTCCTTAAGAGGTTGTTGATGTCAATCATCATTAAACCTTGGATTAGGGCATTGGTTAGCATAATGCACTATTTCCTTTCACTTGTAGCATTGAAGTGTTGGTGGTGCGTTCTCTGTAGTCTTTTCTCTATTCACATCATTAGATACCTTTTTCCTATTACTTCGACACTCAGCTGCTCGATGACCTTCTTTTCCACACTTAAAACATTATCTAGTCCCTTTAAGACAATCTCCACTATGCTTCTTTCTACACTTTGAGCATAAAGAAACATTCATCTTCTTTTCACCATTGTTTTAAGATTTTTTCTTGAACTCCATATTTTGTTTCTTGTCAAAACCATGAGATGGATATGTAACACCAACTACCTTGATAGAACAGCCCACAATATCTTCATAGCTACTGAAGTCTCTTATAGCTAATTCCTTTCTAAGACTTGGTTTTAAGCCACTGAAGAATCGATCAACTTTACTTTTAGGTTGGATGATAAATCCAGATGCATACCTTGCAAGCCATGTAAAATTCTCTTTGTATATACCAACAAATTCATCATCCTTTTGCTTAAGCTCAATTAACTCCTTTTCCATCTTCTTTCTAAGAATACGGGGGAAGTACTTTTTGAAAAACAAGTTCTTCAACTCGTCCCATTCCATGGATTCAATTTCATCTCGAGACCTTGTATTCTTAATAAGAGTACACCACTGGTCTGATTCACCTTCTAAATGGTAAACAACCAAAATGAATTTTTCATGTTCTGAATAGAAAAGTATGGAAAATATCTTTTCAATGATACTGATCCATTGTTCAACAATAAGTGAATCAGAAGACCCATTGAAAGAAGGTGTGCGTTGCCTTATGAAGAAATCAATAGAATATTGTTCCCTTCTCTGCTCATGTGGAAATCCAGAATGATTCATAGCTTGTGTAAGTATAGCAATAAGATTTTTCACTCCATTTCCCATAACATTTGGTTGTTCATGAGGACAATCATTTCATTTCCCAGTGCATTGATCATTAACACAGTTCCTTCGGGTTCCATCCATTATCTAAAACCCAAAAATAATAGTGTGAGGGAAAAAAATCATACTAGGAAAACAGCATAATCAAGGGGGAGTACATTCAATATCTAAAATCTTAGGTTTAATCCTAGGTTATTCATGATCGTTATCATAGTTCTAGGATTGTAACCTATAATTTATACTTAACCTTACGAACATCCCTAGACATACCTTAGAAATATCTCTAGGGATCTCACTAAAGTATTCACATCCTAGTTTCCAAAGGTTAACTAAACCTTCCCTCTGATACCAACTGTAGAGACCCAAGATTGACGTACATGGAAATTACATTACTTTTGCATAATAATTAATACATAACAAAAATAGACACCCAAGGACCATAACAGTTTAATGTCTTTCGAAACTTAGAACATAATTTTCTAATAATGGTGAAAGATAGTCAAAATCTCCCATAAAGATATTACCCTTTTATTTTCTTACCTAAAACCTTTATTTATGTTTTGGGGAAAATAAAACATAGAAAGGGTGAGCTCTAATGCTCAGTAAGGGAAAACATGGAGAACATAAAACAATCCATAAACATTTGAACGTAAAAACATGAACATAAAATTTAAACATCAAAATCTTGAGTAATGAAATAAAACATGGAAGTACATAAGGCATGGATCATAAAGGAACATTAACCATAGAATAATAGAATTATAATAAAATATTTAATTGTGGAAAACTAATAAGCACATATTATGATTTCCATAGCAGCCAAGGCATTTCTGCCACGACCATCATAGTAGACGAAGTCCATTACTGAACCGGGTTTACTTGCCATTCAATCCTTGTATTACTGAACCGGGTTTACTTGCCATTCCATCCATTTTTATCTGATGAGATATAAAACTTTACTCAATGAATTGGAGGGAGATATAGGTCCCACCCATCTCATAATGAAATCATTCTTTTGTGTGCCACAAAATAAACATAAATCATTAATCATAAACCAATGAATAAAATGGGTTTCATAAACATCATCCCATAATAAAATAATCCATATAATACCATGTAAATAATAGAGACATTATAATTGAAACATAACCATATTAATGAATGTCATCATATATGGAAAATAGTTTTGATAAAACACTTGAAATGAATTCTTGAGGAAAATATCCTTTCTTCTTTCAAAAAATTTTCTTTTCTCAAAATGACGTGCAATTAAAAAAAATTTGATGAAAATAATCATGAAATCTTGTAGAGGAAGCATTATGTAAATAAGGCATTATGAAATTGTAAAAATCCATTTACACCGTATAAGTTAAAAAAAAACATTCTCCTCATACCTTTGTCGGAAAAGTCAAAAACTACCTCGTATGGTAAACAAAAGAAAGATTCATTCCACACCACATAGTAAAAGTCAAAAATAGGTAAACACAACTTTAAAAATACAGGGAAGAATAGTAAAAACTTTATGAAAAACATTTTTTATAATACATGGACATGGTTGATAAATATAACCCCAGTAAATACTTACGAATAAACAATCTCAGATAAGAATGAGATTGGAATAATTATCCCTTACCATTTATAATTGGTGGAATCATACGTGTTATAAAATAAAGAAAATTACATGAATATGTAAATATCATATCCTTCATAATAAAAATCATAAAACATTCATGGGAAGCATAAACACCATACAAAAGAAATAGATGGTGATTAAGGCATATGTCACACAGAAATAAAAGTGAGACGAAATAATCCATTACCTTAGGTCCGATTTCTTACTTATGAGTCCGAAATTACTGTATAATGGTTTAAATAATGTCATTGAATTATTAAATAATCATATTAATTTTTATGATATCATATATGACTCACTTATGAGTTTATATTACCTGTTCATTTGTCAATTCCATGTCAAAGCAACGTTTTGGGTAATTATCATTTTATTTATCGTACATGTTTGGACTTTTTGTTCTTGATATTATTATGTATATCATGATTTAATTACTTATATAATGTAAAACATGATTTATATATCATATATTTATTCATTATATATATATATATAATATATATAAATTAAATGAAATACACCATTCATGGAGATGATAGGCCGTACGTATGCATGAACACTGTTTTCCTTTCCTTATTGACTTGAATGGAAGTAAGTAGATGATATATATATATATATACATAAATACAGTAGTATTATTATGTCATATTATTATTCATTATATATACGTTATAATAATTCTTGAATGGTTAACATGGAGAATGAATCTAATCGCATCGTGGAGACGGTAATCCATACGTACGCACGAGCGATGATATCATTCCAATATTTATTGAATGGAATTGGAGTGGATGATATAATATCTCATAATTAGTATCATTTTATAGTAATCATATATAGTTATTTCTTCCATTATTATACCCATCCAAGTAGGTTGGTTATGAAAAAACAGATTACACCACGACGTGGAGACGGTATGCCATACATACACACGCGTGGTGATTTTATTTTTCATAGAATGGATAGAATATGGGATATGGTTGTTTCATATTAATAATAAAATATCATTATACAAGTGATACTGTAGTTATTACCTAATAATGAAACAAATCATATAGAGGAATTAGAAGAAGAAATAAGTTTGAAAGAATCGGTAAAGGATATTACCTCTTCTTCGACGCACCTCTTCTAAACCTCCTTTTAGGGCACTAAGGTTGGTATTTGAAGAATTCCATGACCTCTAGTATGTCTATAGGGAAGTTTATAATAGAAATGGTCAGGTTTTGGCAGAGTTTGAAAGCTCAAAATGGTGTGAGGAGGAGAGGGAGGAGGTTCCCTTTTATAAGAGAGGAGAGATGCACTTTAAGAAACTCTCAAAAATATTAATTTATAATAAAATAAAAACCCACTTGAAAACCTCTATAATGACTCAAATTAAAACATTAGATGATATAGGGTGGTAATATCATCAAAAAATAAAATTTAGACATGTTTGGAATTTATTTTAAACCTTATAATTTTGATTTATCCTTATTTAATCTATTTGATTTTATTCGTGGTAATAATATTCTAAATTTTAAATTGTTATAAATACTTAATTATGTGTTGTTAATTGTCCATAATTAGATACATTATAAAATTTTAGACCATATAATTTTCAATTTTCAATTTTTAAATATTTTTGTGATTTTTAAACAATTTAATAATATGTTATTTTTATAAAATACCAATAGTGTCAATTTTGACACTATTCAATTATTTGAATTTAAATAAAATACACAGAGAAGATATGTTCGAACCAAAATATTTAATAGATTCCTAAAATGTCATATTTATCTATAAAATTAGTGGATCACATTAATTAGTTCATATAATATTTATTTTAATATTTTTAAAACAATTTATTTGATATTTTTCTTAATAAAATAATTACTACAACATTTTTGTATAATTATTTATTATACATAATTTTTGCATAAAAATTAAAAGTAAAATACTATGATTAATATAAATCTAATATATTTAATAATAACAATTTTAGTCAAATTTATCTTCTAAAACAATGAACTTTTAAAATGTTATATTTATTAAATTATGAAGGTGACAACTTTGACATCATTTAAAATAAAATAATATAAATGTAATAATCTGTTTTATAAGGCTCCAAATGATCCAAAAGTATACACTTGGATTATTATGGTGTATATATAATCAACCAATAAGTTTTTGTCAAGTTTTTGAGCCTTTTTATGGGTATTATTATTTTAATAAAAACTATATTATTGATTTTTCACTAAATAAATAATTTTCTACATCATTATTGTATAAGATATTATGGTAATTATATATTTATTAAAAATTACAAATAAATTACCATGATAAATAAAAAAAAATTATATTTTAAATGAGTATTTATAATTGAATTTATATTCCGTTTATCCTTATATTAAAAATAATTTAATTATTAAAGTTTGAGTGAGACATATTTCACTTTCGTTTAAATAAAATAAATTAAAGGTCTTAATCTCATCCAAGTGGGTTTAAATAGATAAAATTTCAACCCAAGTATATTTTAGGACGAAACATAATCATCAAATTATATTTAGACAAGTGTTAGGGTAATTTTATAATATTATTTTTACCCTTAATTACCTGATTTACCTTTAACTATGATAAATAAAATTTACCATAGTTACTGTTCATAATGGCCAAAAATAAAAGTAGCCTATTAAAATAATTTGGTCCTATTAATTCCAAATATTAAATCCATTTTTCCAAATTCAAAACACAGAATTTGCAATAATTAATTTAAAATTAACATCGTTGTCGAAAAAACGGGTTTTTGTTTAAAACATTGAAAAAGATTGAAATGTTTTTACCTATGAATTCAATGTAAAATTAATGATAATGACATACATTATATTAAATGGTAAAAATATATTCTATCTATAATTTAAAACCATCCAATATTATAATTTAACCATATAAATTATCTCGATGAAAAAAGTTGTTTTTAATTAAAATTTAGCATATTTTTACTATTTATCAAAATAAGAAGGTTATCAGAATAATGTCAAAAATTTATCCAACATAAAATTTTATATCCTGATTAAAAATAAGAAGTTTAATTTTTCAAATTTAACTTATAAACTTGTCAAAAATTAGATTTAAAATGGGTGTACCATCAAAAGGCGACAAAACTGCATTTTTTTTAAAAAATACTTCTTTTATATGAAAAATTAATTTTGTTCTCATACCGTGTTCTAGAATATGTGTAAGATGAATGATAATGTTATAAAACTCAAAATGTGTTTAATACTATTCATAACGGCTAGTTCATAATAATATTATAACAATATATGGGTGTTTAGTAAAACTTGATATTGCGTACAACACACACTATTGAGGAAGATCGCTCTTACGTGCAACACCAGCCAAGAATAGTGTTGTGTATACTAGAAGCTAATATAGTGTTGCATATAGCACAAGATAATCTTGGTGTAGCATACAAAGAAATTAAAAAGAATATTTCTCAGAAAATTTCGGGGTGTTACAACGCTTATAGTGAATTTGGCACATCGGCATATCGTAGGTGTATGATCCTTAGACGTAGCCCAGTGAGGGTTAACCAAGTGAAATTGTTGTTTCATGTGCATGATTTAAGATTTGTTCATACTCTGCAACGGGAAGGAGAGAGAAGACAGTTTTGTCTAACAATAAAACAAGATGAAAATAGTTAGTTGTTTTAATATATCACACAATAATTCACCCCTACTCTTAGGGTATCTAACCTAGTGGAGATAATAATAACACATCCTAACCATGATCCCTAAGCATCACAATAGACCATGTACCCTTATCCTAATTCTAGAAAATAATGATTGGTGCTGATGTAAGGTGAAATTTAAGCCCTCGAAAAGACTTCTAACATTACTCATTCCATTGGAATGAAAAATTTTTCCTTATAAAATCTATAATTGGTGAATCTAATCATTAGAAATCATGAACAAAACGTTGGTAATAACCATCTAGGCCAAGGAAACTGCGTATCTCAAAAAAATTCTTTGGTGGTTTCCAAGAGATAACAACCTTTATATTTTCTAGATCCATAGGAACAACTCTTTTAGAGATAACATGGACAAGGAAACATACCTATTGTATCAAAAAATAACACTTTGATAATTTGAAATATAGATGATGATCCTATAAAATTCCCAACACTGTTGCCAAGTGTTGGTCATGCTCAACCCTTTTCCTTGAATACACCAATATGTCATCTACAAACACCACTAAAAAATAATCCATATACCTATAAAATATCTGATTAATCAATTCCATAAAGACTTCTAGTTCATTCGCTAGACCAAAAAGAATAACCACATACTCATAATTTCCATATCTACTTTTGAAAGCTATTTTTAGAATATCCTCATTCTGAACCCACAATTGGTGACATACTAATTGCAAGTCAATTTTAGATAACTACTGAGATCCTATAAATTGATCAAACAAAACATCAACGCATGGATACTGATTCTTTATCGCAACTTGGTTAGTCTTATGATAATACATACACAACCAAAGAGTTCCATCCGCCTTTTTAACAAAAAAGACTGGTGATGCCCGTAGAGACATGCTAGGCTGAATGAACCCTTTACTTTCCAACTCTTCTAGATTCACTTTCAATTCCACTATTTTTGTTGGTTCCATATGATAAGATGGAAGAAAAATAGGACTGGTCCCCAGAAAGAGATCAATTGTAAACTCCACTTCTCTTGTGGGTGGAAACCTTGATATTTTTTGGAAAAAACATCTAGAAACTGAAAAAACTATCAGAAAACTATTATTATCAATATCCTCCATTGATACCAAATTCAAAATTTCCAACTGGTATGAGATCATTCCAACTGCTAGTTCCAAAAAACCCCCTACACCCGTCTTTTCATTCTAGTCTCCTTTAAAGAGATGCTCGACACCATCATTAGTTGTAAAAATAACATTTCATGTATAACAATTGATGTGAGACTTGAAAATTTTCAACCAATCCATACCTAGGATTATTTAATAGACATTCATATCAAGCATAGAGAAATTCCATATCAACTCATCTCCATCAACTATTATAAAACATTCTCTACACATAAAGTCTTAACATTCTATTTGACCAAGAGGAGTTTGATGTTTCAAAAATAGAAGGCATCATATCAACATTTAAACCCATAATATCAAAATAATAAGAAGAAATAAATGAATGTGATTCACCCATATCAAAAAAATATTGCATAAGGGTAGAATTAAAAAGAATCATACCTCTCACCATTGATGGTATAGATTGATCATCCATAATAACTTGCTCAACTATATATAATTGTTTACTCGCTGCACTTAGTTCTTTATCACCCTATTGATATTGCATTGCCTAAGGAGTCATGGTATTCTTGGAATCACCATAGCTAGATTGGTTATGTTGATGATAAGTATTCTGCTTCCCTCGTCCTGTTGAAGCATACCATGTTTATGACACATGAGATGTTTTCCGAACACGTGAACTTGGAGCACTGTGATAATAACATTGAAGATTCCTCATATGATTGAAATTGTGGCATTATCTAGGTGGTGTTATACAATACTGATTCATGTGGTCTAAGGAACCACATTGGAAACATCTTGGATTATATTAGGTTTTGGAAGAAGATTCACTGATCCGTTCATCCGATTCTGAGCCATTCCACTACCTTGTAAACAGGTTCCCCTCTTTTAGTTTCTCCCAACATTAGAGTTCCCACCTTTTCCCATAGGTATCAACATGCTCACTATGACTACAAATCTTGAGATGTCCCTTTCTTCCATTTTCACTCTATTGACTATCTCTGTATATTTTTTTATACAAAGCACAACAATCTTCAAGAAAATATCACACCTCAGCCCTGATTCAAAAATGTGTGCCTTCAAGGATGCATTAGCTGTAACTTTATGAGAAAAGTGAAATAAATTCATAAATTTATCCACATAATCTATCAATCATAGTTTCTCTTTCTTCAAGATGAAAAAGTCTATTGTTCTTGAAATCCTGAATGTCTGAAGATAGAATTGTTTATTGAACAATTATTCAAAATCCTCCCATGTAATTCCATGGTCTAATTTATCTTGAACTGCTAAATCCCACCACTGGAGTAAAATATACTTCAAAATATACATTTCTAACTTAACTTTCATCTCTGATAGTGTGCTAAGGAAATTGAGGATTCGATTCATCCTATTCAGCCACACTTCTGCCTTCTCTGGTTCCAAATCACCCTGAAAGATGGGTGGATTCTACTTCTGAAGCTAAACATAATGATCCACTTTTATGGGTTCATAGAATAGGTCACCTCTATCCATAACATGAAAATCATATAAAATACTTCGAACCAACTATTGGTTGAATTGTAGGTACGGTGGATCCACATTCTCAGCAACCTCTTCCGGTTGGTTTATATGATGCTTTTTGGGTTCCATTTTATATAACCAAAATAAAACTACATAAGTACCACTCTCTAGAAACTGAAGGATTCACAATTCAAATTCACCACATCACAACTATCACAACAAGGCTTTCCCAAAATTCCACACTTTTCATTTTCAAACAATTTTCAAAAATTCCACCATGATTTTGAAAATAAAACCATTTTCAAAATACCTCTATCCCTTCATTTTCAAAATCTCACATTTGAAAACATTTTTCAATAATTTTAAAAAATCCCTATTTTTTCATGCAATGATAAATCATTACTCAAAATGAAATATTCAATCCTAGTGGGAAGTCATTTATATCAATGAATGTCATGCTATTCTCATTGGATAAACCCATGGCAATAAGATTAAAACACATATAAGTGTCTTAAAAACACTTACGAACCCAAATTATTGGTAACTTAAAGTTTAACATAAATAGGTTAGATATTTATTTTTATTCTGTACATTTAAAGTCCCAAAAATCCTACTTCTTTTTACCATACCAACTCAAGGACTCAACCAAAATGAATTTCAAATCAAAGACTGACAACCCTTACCATTTGAAAGTCAAGAACCAAATAAATTGATACAAATTGTCCAACAAATATATTTTGACTAACCAAGATTGATACCATTTGTAACATCCCACCCCTTTCTCATTGGATTAAGGCAAGGTAGAATTTCCACCTGGCCTTAGGTGACATCCCCTGGATGCCAAAGGATGGCAATAAATGCCAAGGGATTCATAACAATTGGGGGAATTTTTTCCCTTTAAATCTAAAACAACAAAACCAAGATAAACATATCCAACAATCACTATATGATGCATTATAATAATGTAAGACAAATAAAGTTATAACAAAACATCCCAAACTATATAAGAGTGCCAAGAAGAAACCAAGATCAACATCAACTATGAAGAATAATACAAGACCAATAAACTCAAAGACTCAAAAGACACCAACTCTACAACTCCAAACAATATCCAAGCTCCAACTACATAATCCATTCCCAAGTATTATAAAGCACCAATAAATAAATGAAACACTTTCCCTTTACCCATGTCTCAATAAATGATATCAAAAAACACACCAAGGTTCCCAAGCAGGGGGTGAGTAATGAAACTCAATGATTTTTCTCCAAATAACTTCCCTTATCATGCCACTAGGATAGAACATGTCAACACATTTATATAAAACCATTCATATAAATAAATTCAAATAGTATATATCAAATCCAAACCATTTCTAAGTAAAATAATTTTCATTCCAAAATAGTTTTCTAAACCAAAGATATTTTAAAGGAAAGAAACCAAACAAGTCATTCAACCATTTCTCCATAATCAATTGGTATAACCCATTCTATTTCACAACCACACACACACTCACCCACACAATATTGGTGTTTACCATTGACGGTGTAAATTCACATCCAAAATCTATCCATTTGATGCTGGAACTTCACAACAATAATCTATCCCATCCAATTAATGTCCAACCATTAATGAAAAAAACCATGCCAAAAAAATATTTGCCAAACCATTTCAATAAAACCAAACTTTTATTGAAAAAACTTTTCCAACCAATTTTAATGCATAAAAACAAAAAAACCATTTTAAAATAATTATTTTAAAATCATGTTACCACTTTCACTTTCCACAAAATACCCAATTTTCACAATTCCATAAATCATCACCAAAGAGGGTTTCTATCAGGCATTGCACAAAAACTTCATAATTAATTTCAAGAAAAAGAATTAAATTGAAACCATACCTTCAAGTTCTAATAAGAGGAGTCAAGAGTAAATCCACCTACCTCTAAAACTATGGAAAAAATGAAGAACGACACAAATTCTTCAACAAAACCAGGTTGAATCTCCAAAAACCCACCTTAGATCCTGTTCCCTAATATCCACAAATTCAAATCTCATCATGATTAACATAGACTATCATAGATATATACCCAATAGACTAAATATATGAATCCAAGAGAGGGAAGAAGAATAGATAAAAAAACCACCAATAATGGAGACTTACCAAGAAATCTGACCTTCAACCCACAAATATTTTTCAACGGATTTCTCCCATATTGAAGGGGAAAGTCTAAAAATCCTTTGAGAGGAGAAAAAACTGTGTTGGGGTCGAAATAAGTGAAAAAATCAAGGTTTAGGGGTAAAAATAAGTGAGATACACTTTTTTAGGATCCAACTTTTAACTATGCATTCCTGGGTCACACGGTTAGGAAAATTGTGTGCCAACCATGCTCCATTCACCGCCTTCTATCACTCTTCACACTATTGTCTTGTATGACTAGAAAAACCATGAACCAACCATGTTTTCCCCTATATTACACTTTTCATGGTTTATCTTAGGTGGCCAAATGGTTTGAAAAAACCACACTACTAACCATACGCCTAATTAGATCTCAATGTTTGCCTTTACATGGTTTCCTAGAGGTGTTGTATGATTTATACTAACCATGCTCAATCCATGATCCTCCATAAAATCCCTAAAAACATTTAAAAAGTTATATAAACCCTCTAAAAATTCACCCAAACAATTTACATACTTAAAATAAATAAATAAAGGGTTACTTATTTGAAATAGTGGGTGATAAAATTATCCACCCTCTTTCTCATCAAATGGGAAGTGAAAACATCGCTCGTTTATATGTACGACTTACCATCTCCAAGTAGTGATACAATTAATTTTTCATCACCATATTTTATGGATGGGAATTATAATGGGTTTAATTTTTATATATGATATTTATGAAATAATCATAATTTTGAAATTATAATATCATATCTACCTTATTATCTTCCAATTCGTTGATAAATGATAACGTTTCTCGTGCGTATGGGTAGAATACCACATCCGTGAAGCGATGTGATTCATTTTTCATTTCTATTTTACTTGGATGGTAATAAGGATGAATTTTATGAATAAATATGATTTATATTATATAATAATTATTATATAATGGTGAATAATTATATACCTTTATTTCATTACATCCATCAAAAAATGAAAACAACATTCATGTGTACATACGACCTACCGTCTCCATGAATGGTGCAATTTATTTTTCTAACTCCAACCTTTATGGATGAATATAAATATATTTATAATGATTATATAATATATTTATATCATTATTATCTTTATAGAGATGATGGAAAATTGATCAATGTACCAAGACTGAAACTACCAGACTGAGACATACATGAAAAACAAAGGACTTATTACCCGAAATAATGATTTTAACAAATAATTGTTAATAAATGGGTGATAAAATATGATACATAAATAATATATGGTATGATATATGTGATTATGGTTATATAATATATGTATAATAAATATATATTTATCATACAGGAGGTTCGAACACATGAAAAGGAAATTAGACCATATGTAAGAGTTTATTTCACAATCTCATCATTATTTGGGATTGTTTATGTTTAAGTAATCACTGGGGGAATTATTTTTTCCATATCCTTATTTTCCTTAAAATGTTTTAAATAATATTTTTATTACTCTCTAATGATTTATTAATGAATTTTTTACCCATGTTTTAATTTTTAAAAATGCTTTGAAAGGAATCTTCTTTTCATTTTCCAAATAAGGTACTTTTAATTTTTTATTACAATAGTGTAAAAATAATGTTTTTTTTAAATTACACGCCATGCATGAATTTTCCTAATATAATTACTAATCATTTATTTGAATCATATTTTACAAGTTTACTATATTATTTTCAAAGAAAATTGTTTCTTTAATATGTGTGAAATTTTTAGATTAAAAAATATATTTTCAAAGTGAAAATATTATTTTCACCAAGAATGTTTTAATTAAATTTATATGGTATTTATATTTATAAATGAAAAAAACTCTTATTTAACTTATGATATATCAAGAATATGTGGTAATAATTACATCCTTATTATTTATCTAGATGGTTTATGATCAGTTTGACTAGGGATGTACTATTTTGATATTGTTCACCATATTACAGTGGATGGTTTATGATTATGATTATTGATTGGGGAAATTATTAAATTGTTTTATAGTATTTTCAATAAAAATGTTTATATTGATTATGTTTTACCACTTTCATATTAGGAATGCATTGGACATAGTAAGCGACGAATGGAGTCTACTATAATAATGAATTGGTAGGTCTAATGAGATAAACTAGTTTGAGTATTGGTTGAGGCCTTACCCATTTATATAAGATGTATTTTCATGTGGCCTAAATGATAGGTTTATGATGTTTGACAGTAATCATTTACTCATTATGATATTAGTTATTTGATTTCCATGTGATTATTTTATTAGTTATGATATCCATGGATAAGTTTCAAGATCATGTGATTATTTATATGACACTATTTTATCACCATTCATTCCTATCATATTACTCTTCATACTTATTTTAATGATTAGATGGGATTTTTTTCAGATATTTACCTCTATATATTATTTATTCCTTATTTATTCATGTTATTTTTTGCTGTATGAATACCCTTATTGAGCATCTAATCCCACCCCTTCTTATTTTTCTTTTCCCTAAGATGTCAGGAAGTTTACTATGATTGATATGCATGGTTATTCTAGGGAAAATAACGATTTCCTTAAAGAAAATAACGTGTTATATTTTATGTTTTCAAATGTAATGTAGAGATTAAACATGTATCTAGTTTACCAAGACTATTATACTATTCTATCCTTTGGGATGCGATTTCCTGTATCTAGTGACAATATAAAAAAGTAACCACAAACTCTGGTCTACTAGGGTTGCGGTCTTTACACTTATTTTACCCATTTTCTTATCTGATCATAATAAAACTATGTATGTGTGTGCTTTTCTTACCATGTGCATAGGATCCTGAAGGATCTGAAGCATGTTAAATCACGTGTCCTTCCTTATTTTCCATTTTCCTTTTGTTATTTCATGTTCTCATCTAATTTTCAACTCACCAAATATTCTATCAAACATATTATAGAAAATAAATCTATAAAATGATAATCCTCAACATTTCTTGGGGGTGTATCTATTTGATTGTCTCCAAAAAATTGGTATCAGAGCCACCATTTTATTAATATGTCATCTACTAAATATGACATAGAAAGGTTTGATGGTGATAATGAATTAAACATTTAGAGAATAAAAATGAGACCCATGATTTTTCATTAGGCACTTATCAATTATTTACATGGAAAAACTATAACCATTCATCAAGATGATCCTACTGATACATTATAAAAGGCCCATAAACCGATTCTTTTATCCCTAAGTGATAAAGTACTTAGATAAGTCACTTATGAAGACACTGCTTCTGGTATATGGTTAAAACATGAAAAAATTTATATGAATACTTCACTTTTTGGTCTCCTTTATAAGAAACATAAACTATTAACCATTAGAATTCCCTTGGGCACCTCATTTTAAACTCACCTTGATGAATTTAACAAGATTCATTTAGATCTTTCTAACACTAATATTGAAAATGAGTCTAAAGAACAAGAAATTATATTTCTAATTTATCTTAATAGTTCCTATAATACCCTATTATAGACCATGATTTATGCATGAGACTCTCTATAACTATAATAAGTCAAATCATCCCTTCTTTCTAAATAATTACATGCTAAACCTAAAGTAAAGTCTAAAGTTGAAATCCTTTTCACTAAGGATGAATATGAAGGTAAGAATAAAAATAAATAAAAGAATAAAGGAAGTAGAAATAACACTAAAAAACCTAAACAAAAATAATAGTTTAAGGGAAAGTAGGTTACCTTCTATAATTATGGTAAGCCTGGACACATTGTTCCCTAATAATGCAAGCCAAAAAAAAACAAATATTTAAACCTGATGAAACTAATGATCAATATTTAATAATTATTACTATATATGATATTGTTTAAGTGATAAATATTACTACTAAAAATCTATATAGTGAATGGGTGATTTATTTAGGCCGTTCCTTTCATATGTTTCTTGTTAAATAAGCTTTTCTTGATCTTCCTAAGAGAGTTGAGGGAGAAGTTGTGTTAGATTGCAACAAGAGGTGTAGAGTTTAGGGTAGAGGCTCAATTATATTATATCATCATGATCACTCTATAGTGACCTTACTATATGTAATTTGGGTTACCAAAATACATAAAAACCTCATTTACTTAGGTGAATTGGACCAGAAAGGGTACACTTTTAGTTTGATTTTGGTTATCTAAGGAACTCTAAAGGCTCTAAGACCGTAATCAAAGGAAGTATTATAAATGGGATTTGTGTTATAGATGGAGGGACACACCATAGATAACTAGGTAGTAAATATTTCACTAATTCATATATTACTATGCTTTGTCATAGAAAATTGGGGCTTGTAATGTAATTACCTGAACTTTTATTAATAAAATTCCCTTTATGGTTGAATTAAATTCCTTATTATGTATTATGGTTATAGAAAACACATGAAATTATTTGGTTTTATTATATCCTATAGGATTTAAATGATTATTAATCATTATAAAAATTGATAATATTTCCATTTAATAGTGATCATATGATTAGTATAAATATAGGGTTTTAATAAATCTAACTGACATATGAAAAAGGAAGTGATGGCCTCAACCAATAGGATCGTACCCTATGAAGCCCATTTATCAGAGATTCCAAGGGATATAACATCATTGAGATTTTCCCTTAACCAATCCCAAGCTAATATCCAATAACTAAAGCATGAGAGAAACTATTTATAGGAGAAGTTCAAGCTCATCGAGATCATGATCCAAACCATGTATGTCGAACAACCCCACAAAAATCTCACCATTACAAACCTTACCCTTAGGGAATTCATTGGTGTAATAAATATCTATGTATCAAGACCCTAGTAATATTAATATGAATATTTTATATAATAATTAATATATTTTCTTCTTTTTGTTATTACTTTTTAAATGATTTTAAATTTGATATGATAAAACACAAATTGTATTTTTGGGTAATGTGCGATTTCAATTAAGAAATTACTTTTGATGAATTAATGGATTTTTTAAATAAATTATATTTTAATAAAATATTATTATTAAATAATTTTTATTACATATTAATGATAATATAATTTTTATGAAGTTAAATGTAATTTTTATAAGGGTTCAAAAACTGTTATTGTCAAAAAACCCAAAATTTCTCAATAAATATCGATTATTATATTAAAATTAAAAATTAACATATTTATAAAATTATTTTTATAAAATTAATATTATTTTTTTAATCATAATGTAAAGATTATCCAATAGTGTTTTTTTCATAATTTTCTACGACAGTCAAATTTTCGGGTAAACATTAAATACGTTATAAATATATGATGTGTATTATGACATAATAATGACCAAAATATGTTGTAATAAATGATATAAATGGTATAAAAGACTAAATATATGTTTTCCATTTAAAATGATTTAATTTTTATGTTATTTGATTAATTTTATAAATCCTTTAATAATCCTCCAAAACCTATATTATATTTTAAGGTTTTAAAATCATTTCTTTAAGAACATGAATCACTTACACATCACTAAGGGTAATATTTTAATAAGTTTGGACCTTGAAATTATAAAATAATTAAAAAAACTACTATTTTTTAGAAACCATGGTAAAAAACTATGGGAAGGTTTGTGGTTTTTATTACTTTATTATATAGAGTCCAAAACCTAAGTTTGGAAAAAAAGAAAGAACTCCCATATATTTTACTATATATAACCACCCAAGATCACCATAATATTCATTCAAAAAACTTGTATCACATCCTTAATATGACCTACCCTCTCTATATTCCTCCCAAGGTGCCCTTATTCTCTCAAGAATATCATCCCAAGCTTTTGGAATCACCCTCTCAAGGTAAGGGATCCTCTCATTCTCCCCTTTATTCAAGCATCTTCATCATTTTATGTATTTTATTTACATTTCCTAATATTGGGATATATTTTTCCATGTCACTATTATTTTCCATTTGATTAAAAAATTACTATAGACCCTTTTCTCTCTCATTAAACTATTTTATGAACCTTTAAGTGAAACCGTTATCCAGTCGAAATTTCACTGTGATTTTTTCATGCCAAACCTTTTTATTGTGAATACCATCACTATTTACACTAAAGGGTATTAAAATAGAAATAAATACTACTTCTATTGTGTAATTACATGTATTTATTCCACACTCATTGATTTTGGAATTAAATACGATGAAATAAGATCCTGTGTTGAATGTTCTATGTGGCACACTTATGCATGTACATGATATGAAAGTGATAGTTGCGTTCGAAATTATATAGCACTCCAATGAATTAGGTAATGTTTTAGTCTCATGAGACATAATGAAAGGGACTTGGGAGAGAACCTAATCAATCATAGGACTTTTCCACTATGTTATGATGTATTGGTGGTTAGCCTTGAACCATGTTTCTGATGTCATGTTTAAAGTTGTTACCACTTTCCCATGACAACTTTATGTTATCATGATATATCATACCTCTTGGTTAATGTTCATGATTATCACACATTTTATGTTCCATTTAAATTTTTATTCATTAACTCGTAATAAATTATTCATTTTATGCCATTATTATTCCTTTATCGGGCTTTATATCTCACCCCTTTCTTATGTATTTCCCCAAGTTATACCATGTAGTTTTAAGTATGGTGAAATATTATGAGCATATTAAGGAAGTTTTCAATAATGTCGATATACCACCTATTTTAAGTCGTTATGTAATGTAACTAATTCCCAAATACACTAGACTTATCAATATTCTAGGTTTTATTATGTTTGATATTATGTAATAAATCATGAATTAATGTATAATAAAGACAAGGATTGTCATAGTAAATATCAAAGAAAATTTTAGTTATTTTTGGGATTATGATTAAAAAACCCTAATAAAACACTTAGGGATAAAACTAAGAATAATAATAAATCCCTAAATTTTGGGAAATTATAGAGTAAGTGGTTTACAAGAAAATACATCCTGTTTGGATACTACAAGTGAATGTGGATTTGTAATAGATATACATAGTGGTAACACCCAAAAACACCACATTGAGCTAAACTCGATCAGGAATTGTTGCACAACAACAGGAAATTATGGACACCTGGTTTGACACTCCTTGGGGGTATGATTTGGTAAATTTAAAATATTATTACAAAACATTATTAAGGAAACATAAATTCACATAATAGTCTATATTAGGAAATAGATCATGCATAACATAGACTGAAGCCTATAAATTTATAAGTTAAGGAATTTCATGTCATTTATAAATTATCCCTTCAATGTTATTATATTCTTGATTATGTTTTTAATAGTTTAAAAGTACACATCCATAATTTTCTATTTATTATATTAAATGGTAAAAAATAGAAGGAACTGAGTAAGAAACCAATGTGAAGGGAAATATTATGACTTCCCAAATAAGGTTCCCAACTTGATGGGATCAGGAATTGAAAACTTTGTGATGATACACTCACAGTTTACTTAGGTTCTAAATAGAAACCTGAATTAGGAGGAACTCCCAAATTCTCCTAATAAAGAACAAGCTATTATTGATACCTTTATGTGGAAAATTCCTATGAATTTCAATGGATCATCTGATCCCTTAATTGAGGAACAATTGATCAACTCCATTTAGAAGATATTCTCTATACCTTAATGTTACAAGAAAGATAAAGTTATATTGGTTGTTTGTCGTATAGATGGAGAAGTTGATCAGTGGTGGAAATTTATTAAGAATAGGATGTTTTAGGAAGATATCGAAGTGATTGGGTGGAATGAATTACAGAAAATGTTTTTTTTGAAAAATATTTTTCTTGCATACTCCAACTTAAAATGGAAAGTGATTTTCTTAATGTCAAGCAAAAAGACGACGAATACATTGGTGCATATGATAAAAACTTCAAAATACTTGCACAATATGTCTCTGAATTTTTCATTACCCCTAAATAAAAAGTTTACTACTTCTTTGGTGGGATAAAATTGAGCCAATAAAAATACCTAGAGATTTGAGACTTTGATAACTATGAGGAAATTGTCAGATGTTCGCTAAAAGTAAAAATAGAGACCAGTGAATCTTAAAAGTATCATGGGGATGAAAAATTTAAAAGTGGAGTTTAATTATAGCGGTGTGATGGAGAAATATAATGGTGGTAATAAATTTAAACATCCCACTTGTCAAAAGTACAAAAGGAAGAACCTCTGAAATTTCTGGAATCGGATGAGGAAATGCTTTAGGTGTGGGATGGAAGGGTACCTAGATAGAGATTTTGGACAGGAGAAACCCACTAATGTAATGGAAGAGAGGAATGCTTCAGTCAAACCTCAAACTTTTGTCCAATGTTTCAAATATAAGGAACAAAGGAAAATTTTAAACCAATTTACTAAGACAAGGGTGGTCGGAGACAATTAGTGCCAACAAACTCCAAGGTATCAAGGTTGAGATTATTCCATTACAACCATTGAGGCAGATCCGGAAAATGAAGTGGTGAAAGATACAATAATTATTCATTCAATAATATCGAATGTAATTTTTGATTCTGGCTTTATGAATTCCTTTGTATCACACAAGTTTAGTATAACTATTCAAACACCACCACAAATCTTGGAAGTAGATCTATCTGTGAAAATAGAAAAGAGGAAATTATTGCATACTAAGTATATAACTCCTCCCCTATCAAAATTTGTTGACTGGACTTTCTAGTGAACCTTATTATACTCTCTTTAGTATAATTTTATGCAATTTTGGGTATGGATTGTCTTTCCTTATATATATCAAATATAAATTTCAACGAAAAGTAAATCACTCTCCATATCACGAATCATCCCCCGATTCTGTATAAGTGCAAGGAGGTGGATGGATATTCTTTAGCACCAACATCTCAATCATAAATATTGTTTTCCTTTGATAAATCATATATATATCAAATGATTGAGTCTAAGGAAAATATCACCCTTGAAGACATTCCCATTTTTATGAAATACACTAATTTTTTTCCCAAATAATTTCTTAGTCTCCCCCTAGTTTATAGGTTGAATTTTCCATCAAGATTATACCTAGGGATTCTCCAATATCCAAGACTACATATAGAACATATAGAATGGCTATTGTGTAACTTTAAGATATGAATAAACAACTATAGGAGAATATGGATAAAGGGTTAATACGCCCAAGTGCTTCACTGTGGGGTGCACTAGTACTCTTAATCAAGAAGAAGTATGGGTCAATGTGCCTTTATATTGATTATCATGAGTTCAAAAAGATCACGATAAAGAAAAAGTACCCTCTACCATGGATTTATGATTTTTTTTATTATATATGTGGATACCAATACTTAACTAAGGTGGATCTTCAGTTGAGGTATTATCAAGTAAGGGTGGAGAAGGAGGATATCCCCAAGACCAATTTCCATACAAGGTGTGGGCTCTATGATTTCATAGTAATTCCATTAAGACTCACTAATTCTCTAGAAATATTCATAGACTTTATGAATAGAGTCTTTATAGATTACCTTGAAATTTTTTTCACAGTCTTTAGAGATGATATTCTAATATACTTCAAATCAAGGATGAACAAGAGGAGAATCTAAAAACTGTGCTAAAAACCTTATTAAAGGATAAGCTTTATGTATAGTATAACAAATGTGAGTTATAGTTGAAGGAATTATAATTCTTGGGGTATATTATCATGAGTACTAGTATATCTATGGACCCTTCAAATATAAAGGAAATTTAATGTTGGTTGAGGCCAACATCTATGAAAAAAATCTGTGTTTTCCTTGGATTAGCTAGGTATTATTGTATATTTGTGATAAATTTATCATGATTGTCAAACCATATAACCAATATAACTAAAAAAATAGTCAAGTTATTTTGTAATAATTAATGTGAAGAGAGCTTAAAGGATTTGAAAAAGAGTCTTATCACTACACCTATACTTATTCCACCCACAAGTGGGGAACTTTTTGTGGTGTACAATGATGATTCAAAGAAGGGATTGAGATGTGTGTTAATGATGAATAAAAAATTGATAGCCTATGCTTCAAGGAAATTGAAAGTTCATGAATATAACTACCCAAAACATGATATGGAGTTGGTTATAATGATATTTATGTTGAAAATATGACAACATTATCTATTTGGGGAGAGGTGTGAAATATATACGAATCATAAGAGCCTTAAGTATATATTCACATATAAAGAGATGAATTTGCACAAGAAAATATGGTTATATATTATTAAGGACTGTGACTACTCAGTCCACTGCTATCCTGAGAAAAAATAAAGTGGCAGACACTCTAAGTAGAATGGATCTGGTAATTTTATCATTGATGATAATTGAGAAGGATCTGATCTTAATAAACTTGAAAAGGATGGACATGAGAATCATAATGGAAGAAAAATAATCAATCCTTTCACAAATGATTTCTTAACCATACCTTCTAGGGAATATAAAGTATTCTCAAAGAGATTATGTTGAAATTCATAAGAAGGTGTATTCTATAAGAAAAGGTAAATCCTCAAAGTTAAAAATTAATGAGGAAGGATTCGTAAGATTTGGGTCACAACTATGTAAACCATCAAATACCAAGTTAAAAAAGAGTTTTTGGAAAATGCACATAGCTCAAAATTATCTATCCATCCAGGGAGAAAGAAGATGTATCAAGATATTTAAGATAACTACTAGTGGGATAATGTGATGAATGAGATCACAAAATATATATCAAGGTGCCTTATATGTCATCAAGTGAAGGTTTAAAGTAAAAAATCAAAAGGCATGATAAAACTGTTACCCATACTTATATGGAAGTGAAGAAACATTACCATAGACTTTATCATTGGTATTATGAAGACATAGATAGTAAATAATGTTATATAGGTTTTAGTGGATCGTCTTACAAATATTTCTCACTTCATTTCAATTTGAGAGGAATTCTCCCTTGGTCAACTTGAAAGGATATACATTAGAGAAGTAGTGAGAATGTATGGAACACCACTATCTATTACATATGATTGAGACCTAATATTTACCTCCAAGTTATAGAAGATCATCCAACATTCTCTACATATTGATTTGAACTTCATCATGACTTACCACCCTCAAAGTGATGTCCAATATGATCAAACTATCTAGATACTCGAGGACATATTGAGAGTATGTTCAATGGAATTAAAAGAAGTATGTGATCAACATATTCCTTTAGTTGAGTTATCATACAATAATAGTTTACATTAAAGTATACAAATGGACCCCTATGAAGAATTTTATGGGAAGAGGTACAGAACACCTTCATATTGGGATGAAGCTGGGGAACATAAATTACTAGGTCCTGAAATGGTCGAGGAAATGGTGAAAAAGGTAAAGACCATCTAGTAGAACATTAGGGATACTTAGAGTCAATATAATATATATACCAACAATCATTGACAATACCTATAGTTTGAGGTTGGAGATAAGATATTACTATACATATCTCCATGGAATAAAATCCCAAGATTTGAGAATAAGGGAAAGGTTAGTCCAAGATACATTGGTCCCTTTGATATCCTTCATCGCATCAGAGTGGTGGCCTATCGACTAGAACTACCACTTAACCTATCTCAATTACATGATGTGTTCCATGTATCTCTCTTGAGTAAGTACATATAATACCCCTCACATGTGTTGAATCCAAAGGTGGTACCATTGGAGAATTATCTCTCATATGAGGAGCATCTGGTGAAGATATTAGATCATAGAGACAAAGTTATATGAAATAATACAATGCACCTGGTCAAAGTACTATAGAGAAACAAAAATTTTGAAGAAGCGATGTGGGAACCATAGGAGGTGATGAAACAAAATTACCCTAATTTATTTTAGTGTTTTAAATGAAAATTTTTAGGGTGAAATTTCTGAAGGGGGGAAGATTGTAATGACTTGAACTTTTATAAATAAAATTCCCTCTGTGGCTGAATTTAATTCATTATTATGTATTATGGTTTTAGAAAACACATGAACTTAATTGGTTTTATTATATCCTATTATATTTAAAAGAAAGTTAAGAATCATAACTATTGATAATAAAACTGTTGAATTGTAATCATATGATTATTTTAAATATAGGGTTTTGATAAATACAATTGACACAGAAAAAGGAAGTGACAACCTTGACCAGTAGGATCATACCCTATGAAGACCATTTATCATATATTTTTAGAGAGATATAATCAATGGGATTTTTCATTGACCAAGACCATACTAAGATCCAACAACTAAATCATGAGCGAAACCATTTATGGGAGAAGTTTAAGCTCATCAAGATCATGACCCAAACCCTGTACACCGAACCACCCCATAAAAATCTAACCGTCACACACCTTAACCTTAAAACATTTACTAGTGTAATAAAGGGCTATGTATAAAGACGCTAATAATATGAACATGTATATTTTATATAATAATTAATATATTTTATTCTTATCATTTTTACTTTATAAATGATTTTGACTTTGATACAATAAAACATAGATTGTATTTTTGGGTAATATGCATATTCAATTAAGTCATTCCATTTGATGAATTAATGGATTTTTTTTAAAAAATTATATTTTAATAAAATATTATTATTAAATATAAATGATAATATAATTTTTATAAAGTTAAATTTAATTTTTACAAGGGTTTGAAAAATGTTATTTTCAAAAAACCAAACACTTCCCATTAAATGTAGATTCTTATTTTAAAATTAAAAATTCACATATTTAGAAACTTATTTTGATAAAATAAATATTATTTTTATAATTATAATTTCAAAATTACACAATGGTGAATTTTTCATAATTTCCTGAAATAGTTGAATTTTTGGGTAAAAATTAAATATAGTATAAATATACAGTGTGTATTATGACATCATAATGACCCAAAAATGATATAATAAATTATATAAAGTGTATCTAAGACCAAATAAATGTTTCCAATTTAAAATAATGTAATTTTTAGGTTATTTAATTAATTTTATAAATCCATTATGAATCCTCTAAAACCTATATTATATTTTAAGGTTTTAAAATCTTTTCTTTAAGAACATGGCCCATTTCTTCATTAACAAGGGTAATATTTTAGTAACTTCAGAACTAAATAATATAAAATAACAAAATAAAACCTATGTTTCAGAAACCATGGGGAAAACCATGTTAAGGTTTTTGGTTTTTATTACTTTATTATATAGAGTCTAGATCCTAAGTTTGGAAAATAATAAAGAATCACCCTCTCTTTTCCTATATAAATTCACCCAATATCTCCTTCCTATTCACTAAAAAACCATGAATCAAAATCCTTAATTTTACATCCCCTTTATAGATTCCTCCCAAGGTTCCACCAAGCTCTCAATAATCTCCTACCAAGCTTTTAGAATCACCCTCTCAAGGTAAGGGATCCTCTCCTTCTCCCCATTATTTATGAATCTTATTCATTTTATGTATTTTATTTCTAATTAATAATATTAGGATATGTTTTTACATTTCTATATTACTATCCATTTGACACAAAAATTATAAGATACCATTTTCACTCTCATTAAACCATTTTATGAATCATTAAGTACAGCCGTAATGCTATCGAATTTTCACTGCGGTTTTTTCATGACAAAACTTTTTATTGTGAATAACATCACTATTTAAACTCAAGGGTATTCACCTAGAAATAAATATAATAATTTTATTAGGTAAAACCATGTATTTATTCCACACTCTTTAATCATGAAATTAAATATGATGAAATATTATCCAATGTTGAATATTTAATGTGGAACACTTACGCATGTACATGATATGAAAGCGATTGGTGCACCTGATATTATATAGCACTACAATGAATTGGGTAATGTTTTTGTCTCATGATACATAATTTAAAGGATTAGGTAGTTAAACTAATCTTTCATGATACTTTTTTCACCATGTTATTATGTCTTGGTTGTTAGCCTTAACCTATGTTAATGATGTCCGACTTAAATTTGTTTCCAATTTCCCATGTTAACTTTATGTTATCATTATATATCATGTATCTTTATTCATGTTCATGATTCTCACCCATTTTATGTCCCATTAAAATTCATATTTTCTAACATGTAATAATTTCTTTATATTATTCCATGTTTATTCCCTTATTGGGATTTATAGCTCACCCCTTTCTTATGTATGTCCCCAGGTTATCCCATGCAGTTTTAAGTATGATGGAATATTATGAGCATATTAAGGAAGTTTTAAATAATGTTGATGTACCCCTTATTTTAAATTATTATGTAATTTACCTAATTCCCAAAGACACTATACTTATCGATCTACCCCCTATTTGGGTTGTGCAAGGTTCATTTCCTGGGAGCCTGCTCTTGGGAGAATTTATCCTTCCCCCAGGATCCACTCGTTATGCCGATTCACCTAGTTCCTGACTAGGTGGAAAAAATGAGGTTAAACCCACCCATTCTGATGGATTGATATGTCAAACCATCTCCAATTAGGTTTTCACCCTCTTATATTCCCTTCCATCTCAGATGGAAACATATCCTTCCCATCTGGGGCTCTCTATGGAGTGATCTCTTTATGGGGAGGGGGGGTTCCCTTGTGTGGAGGGTTTGAAAAGGCCATATATGGGGATTCCCTTTAAAAAAAACAAGGGTTGTCATATGTATGATCCAAAGGTTTTGAGGTGTTGAATAATAAAGGGCTGTTGATTGATATAACAAAAAACAACCTTCCATTTTGTGAAGATTGGGTTCTAGGATAGGATAAGGGATCCAGTTCTAATAAAACCCATTTTAAAGTTGGAAACCCTTTATAATATGTCCATTCTGACCTATTCGTACTATCCCAAATCACCAATCATAGTGGGGTATCTTATTTTGTAACCTTAATTGATGATTACTCTAGAATATTTTGGATTTATGTCCTTCAAAATAAATCTAATGTTTTTGAAACCTTTAAATCCTAGAGATCCATTATTAAGAACCAAACTGGAAGAATTCTAAAATATTTAATAATTGGAAATGGATTAGAGAATCTCTCATATAAATTCATCAAATTTTACAAGTAAGAAGGTGTTTTTAGACATTGTATTATTAGTGAAACTCCCTAAAAAATAGTTTAGTAGAGAGTATGAATTGAACAATACTTGAAAGGGCCCAAATTATTTTAGCATACCCAGAGCTACCCAAATATTTATGGGAATAAGTTTCATCTATAAAGTTTTACCTTATCAATCAATGTACTTCTTCTTTAAATGGATTTAAAACTACTCAAGAGTTATGGTGTAACTAACCCCCATATTATAACCATTTAAGAGTGTTTAGGTACACATCATATGACAATATTAAAGGTCATAATGTAACACCCCGAGCTTCCACGATACGCTTCTCATTCAATAATGCAATAGCTTGCATTGTACGCAACTTCGAGTTCTAAAACACCGCGACTAATCAAAGTAGCCGTTATGAATAGTAATAACCACTTTTTAAAATTATAGAAATTTTATATTTCAAAATGGACTTCATTTTTGGATTCGGAATATCGAAATTAGCCTATGTTGAATTTTTGGTATTTTTCTGAGAACTTCTAATTTTTTATGAATAGTGAAAAATACTTTAAAACAACTTTTTTAATCAAAATAGTTTATTGTGATAAATTATACTATTTAGTGGTTTTAAGGTATAATTATAATATATTTTTACCATTTTATCCAATGGTGGTCATTAGAATTAATTTAACATTGAAATTGGACATAAACAATTGCCAATCTTTTGATATAAATTGTTTTTTTAAAAACACGCTATTTGTCGTAACACCGGGAATTAATTATAAAATTAATTAATGCAACTAATATGTTTGGAATTTTGTAAAATAGACATCATTTTTGAATTCGTAATATCAATTATAGCTTAGGGTGAAATTTTGGCCTTATTCTGAAAAACTTCAATTTTTGATGAATAGTGAAACCACTAAGTGGTAGTTAAATAACTGATTTTTCGTTTAAATGAAATATTACCACTTCTGTGATTTGATTTTCAAAAATCCGACATACATGGTTGTCATTAAGAAGTAAAATGTGGTTCAATGAGATCAAAATAATTTTTTGGTGAATAGTAACTTTTAAGTTCTTAATCGCGATTAGAGGTAATTAGTGTAGTTTAAGGTAAAAACAATGTTTTATTAATATGATATGAGCTTGACACTTGTCCTACTCCTATTGGATGAGTCATGGCCGACCAAGACAACCCATGGGTCAACTTGGGGACCCCATGGAGCCACTTTAGTTGGAAAATGACATTAATATATATTTATTTAATGTTGAAATTAAATTGACACAAACATGAGTTGTTTTACTAAAACAGTTTTTAAGTGGGGTTACACAAGTCCAAATTTTGATTATAAATATTCATTAGAAATATAAAAAGATTTCCTACATCATAGTATTTTTTTTATAATTTGTAGACATTAAATAAATTAAATTATTTATGACATCATGATGATGTAGTGATGACCTCATTATTTAACGATTTAAATAAAATGGGAAGATAATGCAAAATCCAAGGCTTACACTTGTCCAAAGCCAATTGGATGAGGCGATTTCGAACCCTTATCACCTTAGCCTCGAATTATATAAGTGTGGGACCTTTAGAATCCGAAAAGCATTGTGAAATAATGTAACATTTCAATCTTTCCAAAAGTGCCCCTCCTCTCCACTTATAAAAGGCCCCCACCTCTCCCACCTCATTTACACTTTCAAGCCATTTGGCTCGGCCAACCTCTGCCCAAATACTCTCCCAAATTCCCCCTATTACTCCTAGAATCCTCACTTTGGGCAGAACTCTTCCCAAGGAAGCCTTTGTCTCAAATCAAAAAGAGTTACCCGATTTTGAGGTAATGTATTTTCTAATGTTGTTTTGTTTTATTTTTCTTCTCCAACCCCCTAAACTCTTTTTATTCATTTCTTTTGTAACAACACCAGTATCCTCAATATACTAGGATGTTGTTATAAGAAGGATTCGAGCTACACTTACACACACCTACATCTAATGGTTAAAGAACATACGGTTTCTGTGGATGGCAAATTTCTGCCTCACGAAACGATGATTGTTCAACACTCATATAACACCTTCAAAGGTGGCCATTAAGATGTCACTATATTTATATATGATATATAATGTGTTTATGTTTTACTTATGCTTCTGTATTTCTCATTTATGGCTTACTTTATGATTTCCATTATGGGTAAAACGCGATAATTTCATTTTAGGAAGTGCGGACTACCGCCCCCTCAAAGTGATTTGAATCGTTAATGCCATATGTGGGATGTATAAAGGATGGAGTAAATGGTATTATACACTATATTATACTGGAATTATATTATACATTTATATCATTATGATTTAGTTCCATTAAATATGAAATTGAAATGAAAGTAGCGTTCATGCGTACGTACGGCTTACCGTCTCCATGAACGGTGCATTTCATTTCTTACCTCTAAATGTTATATAATATTATAAATGAATGTATATACTGGATATATAAGATATATATGACATATAAATCATGAATATAATTCTGGATATAATGGATATTTCACCACATAAACAACTTGTAATTATAAGAAGCTTATTGTTGACTCAAGTACCAAAGATCGACAAAACGACCGTTATTAACTTAAATAATTACATAATGTTCATATCATTGTAATAAGTGATATAATAAGGATAATGAAATTAAAAATGGTTCTTAATAAGGTATATATTAACTCTAGTTTATTATTCAGGAGGTTAAAGAACGGTTGAGTCAAGTCAGACACGAGGTAAGGGAATTTCTTAACCCAATTTCCATTCTTTGGGTTAATCTCCTACTTTCAAATTATGTCATGATATTATTATGTCATATCCTGTATTTGTACATTATTTATGTGTACTTGTAGTGAATACACATAATAGATCTATTTTATTTTAAAAATGCTCTTTGTAAGAGAACTTCTTAACCCAATTTCCATTCTTTGGGTTAATCTCCTACTTTCAAATTATGTCATGATATTATTATGTCTTATTTTGTATTTTTACTTTATTTATGTGTACCTATAGTGAATACACATAATATATCTATTTTATTTTAAAAATGATCTTTGTAAGGACTTCGTCTCAATCTCCTTTCATTCAGGCATATTTGGTTTTATACACAAATTTCTTTTATACGGTGTATAAACCACTTTGACTTTTACGTTTATTCAAAAGGAATCTTTTTTATACGAAGCGTTTACTAAATGACAAAAGGGAATGTTTTTGTCATACGTATGCGGTGACAAAGACTTCTCCGCCGCCGTGACCATTATTTGAGTTTCGGCTTCCTCTACAATCCATACCCTTTTTTTAATGAAAAATAAATACCATGTTTTACTTTTCTTTTATTTTGGTATTGAAAATGGTTTTGAAAGCGTTTTTATTATATCAATGTGTTGTATTGATATCTTGTGATTGAAATGTGGAAATGTTATGTTTCCTTTATCCATGTTTTATGTGATACGATTATGTTATGGTTTATGATATGTTTAAACCTATTCATATGAGGAATGTATTGGACTTAATAAGTGACGGGTGGAGTCCGCTATAGCTCCTCGATGCATCGGTATGTCTCATGAGACAACTAGACGTGGAATTGGCCGAGGCCCTTTCCCAATTTGATTTATGGTTTTGGCCGAGGCCTTAATCATTTTAGACGTCTTGGCCGAGGCCTTGAAAAAAAATTTCAGAATGTCCGGCATTATACATTCCCTCATTATGAAAGTGGTTATTGATATTGCATGTGATTATTCGGCCAGTAGAATATCCATGTGAAGAAGTGAATGGCATTATCTCATTTTACTTTTGCCATATTATGTTGAATTTCAAGTTTAAAAGGCTTTTGTTTTAGTTATACATTGCCTTAAATGTTAATGTTTATTTATGAAAGCTTCCGCAATATTGTTATCCTTACTGAGCATCTGAGCTCACCCCTTTCAATGTTTTAATGTTTTCCAGGATTTGAAGAAGTATATTATGAATGACCTGCAGGGATAGTCTGAGGGGATATGAAGACAATATGTTGTTGTTTTTTTGTTTACTTTATGATGTAATGTAACGTTTACAAATGTATCTAGTGTTTCCAAGGCTACTAAACTAATCGGTCTTTCGAGACTTGATCTTTTGTGATCATGCCAATGTTACGAAGTAATGCACCGACTCTGGGTAGCTGGGGTCGGGGCGTTACAGTTGGTATCAGAGGCAGTTTAGTACTAACCTTGGAAGCTAGATTTAGATAATCTCTGATTAGAGCACATAGCCCAAAGATAGACTTTGAGGATTAGTATAGAAGAACTTCCTAGAATTTTGGTATTATAGAGATGTTATGAGTTTTCCGAGCAATACATCCCTGTCTGGATACGAGAAGGTATAGGCGGCTCTGGCACAGATGTACCTAGGGGTAAAACCCGAAAACACCGCTTTGAGCTAGACTCGAACGGGAACTGGTGCATGACAACGGGCCTTGCTGCACTCTTGGTTACGACACTCTCGGGGGATATGCTTAGGATAATTCACATTTTATTTACAAACCACTATGAAGGGTTATGAGTACATATTTCCTCAAAGAAAACATTTCTTTTTATGATTATGGATTATATCCATAAATAGTTCAATTTATGTAAAGTGTTTAACAAGTATGGAATTATGTATTTTGATTCATAAACTAATCTAGTTTATGCCATTGTTTAGAAATGGCACCTAGTGGAAGGAATGGAAACCGTATCAATGCACGAACTCCATGTAGGGATTGCCCTCCTGCTCAAGATAATTATTGTGGATCTGGAGATACAACTGGTGCTGATCAGCTTCTCACTGTACTGGGACAACTCACTCAGGTTATGAATAATAACCTTACTCGTATGGAGCACCCTGATCCGCAACGTGGAGGATCAATGCTAGATCGTTTCATGAGGCAACAACCACCAACCTTTAATGGGAGTACAAATCCCTTAGTAGCCGAGCAATGGATAAATTCCCTAGAGAAAATATTTCAGGCTTTGGGGAGTAGTGAAAGGGAGAAGGTTGTCATGGCAGTTTACCGCCTCACTGGAGATGCCGATCAGTGGTGGTCGCTGATTCAAAACACAAAGGAAGATGATGACGTATCGAATATGGAATGGAGGGAGTTCAAAGAGATTTTCATAGAAAAATATTTTCCTCGTGACCATCGAGCAGATATGGAAAGGCAATTTCTGAGTTTTAGGTAGAAGGAGGATGAGAATGTCGCAAAGTATGAGGCTGACTTTACAAGGTTAGCGAGGCATGCTGCCGATTATATACGTAACCCAAGGAGTAATATTGATCATTTCTTTGATGGGTTAAAACCATTTCTCCGTCGAGCTTTAGTATCACAATCCTTCTCATCATACGAATATATTGTCTCGTGTGCTATCAAGACAGAAAAGGAATACTCTAAGTCTTATGACAACAAAGTAAAACAAGAGAAGAAGAGAACGGTGGAACAAGAGACAGATAAAGGGAAAAAGGGAAAGAAGGATTTTCCATTATGTGATAATTGTGGGAAGAATCACCCTGGTACTTGCCTAAAAGGAATGGGAGTTTGTTATAAATGTGGAGAAAAGGGTCACCAGGCTCGTGATTGAAAGGGAAAGAAAGAGGCTGTCAAAGTTGAATGCTACAATTATAGGGAAACAGGGCATTATGCAAATGAATGTCCTAAGCGTCAAGGAAACTTACCTCAGAAAAGGCCAAGGGATCAAGGCCAATCTTATGCTGTGACTACAGTTGAAGCAGAATAATTAATGTATTTGTGCTTTTGGACTCAAGGATTATATTCTGGTTATAAGAATAATGTGATATATATATATATGGATTGTACTGCAGTACTTGTTGATTTCAGTAAGGTTTTAATATGATTAAGGTAATCATATTTTTAGTATGTGACAATAAGAGAAACTTTTCTTTGTTTGGGGAATCTGATGTTACAATTGATTTTGGAATTTAGAGACCTTTTAGAGAAAGTCTGGACGGAGGTATTTTGGATAACTATTAAGGTTGGAATGGATTAAGTTGAACCATGGATTGTATTGTTTAAAATTAAAGAATTTCTGAAGATTATTTTTGGAATATTATAATACTATAGTTTTAGGAAAAGGACAACCTGCAGGGTGGGGAATAACCCGTCGCGTCGGACAAAGCTGCAGGAATCGAACCCATAACCATAGTGCGACAAGCCTTTATTTCATACCACTAGCCTACAGGAAGTCCCTGGTTATTACAAAATAGTTTTACTAATCTAAATGGTATGTGTTAACATTTTGAACCTTATACAATTAGGATAAATAGAATATTTTTGAGTTTCGTTACCATTTGGAGTAAAAGTTGGTTTTGTGGTAAAAATTTATTAACGAATGAAAGTATACATAACAAGTATGTATATTCCCTTACGTTCTTAGTAAATCTATTAAATAAATTCCTCAACATTATAAAAGGTAACTTAAAACAAAAATGTTGCCGGTTAACTTTTCCAACTGGGGATTCAATGACCGTTTAACCAATCACAAGTTTGTGATTTTCTTGTGGTTAAACTTTCTCCTAATCCTGTTTTCTATAACTCTCCATCAGACCTTGATGGTTTGTTTCTCCTCCATATCCATATTTTCATATAATCCTAGAATGGGCTATATCGGGTGACCTTTGTACTTATCCTGCTTTCTTTTAATGTTATATATTTATTAACCTTATTTCTGATGTGGGATTTCCTCAAAGGTATTGTCTCTTTTCAACCTTTTATTTTCAAAGAAAAATTTCAAATTGCGAGGACGCAATTTATTGAAGGATGGGAGAATGTAACACCCCGAGCTTCCACGATACGCTTCTCATTCAATAATGCAATAGCTTGCATTGTACGCAACTTCGAGTTCTAAAACACCGCGACTAATCAAAGTAGCCGTTATGAATAGTAATAACCACTTTTTAAAATTATAGAAATTTTATATTTCAAAATAGACTTCATTTTTGGATTCGGAATATCGAAATTAGCCTATGTTGAATTTTTGGTATTTTTCTGAGAACTTCTAATTTTTTATGAATAGTGAAAAATACTTTAAAACAACTTTTTTAATCAAAATAGTTTATTGTGATAAATTATACTATTTGGTGGTTTTAAGGTATAATTATAATATATTTTTACCATTTTATCCAATGGTGGTCATTAGAATTAATTTAACATTGAAATTGGACATAAACAATTGCCAATCTTTTGATATAAATTGTTTTTTTAAAAACACGCTATTTGTCGTAACACCGGGAATTAATTATAAAATTAATTAATGCAACTAATATGTTTGGAATTTTGTAAAATAGACATCATTTTTGAATTCGTAATATCAATTATAGCTTAGGGTGAAATTTTGGCCTTATTCTGAAAAACTTCAATTTTTGATGAATAGTGAAACCACTAAGTGGTAGTTAAATAACTGATTTTTCGTTTAAATGAAATATTACCACTTCTGTGATTTGATTTTCAAAAATCCGACATACATGGTTGTCATTAAGAAGTAAAATGTGGTTCAATGAGATCAAAATAATTTTTTGGTGAATAGTAACTTTTAAGTTCTTAATCGCGATTAGAGGTAATTAGTGTAGTTTAAGGTAAAAACAATGTTTTATTAATATGATATGAGCTTGACACTTATCCTACTCCTATTGGATGAGTCATGGCCGACCAAGACAACCCATGGGTCAACTTGGGGACCCCATGGAGCCACTTTAGTTGGAAAATGACATTAATATATATTTATTTAATGTTGAAATTAAATTGACACAAACATGAGTTGTTTTACTAAAACAGTTTTTAAGTGGGGTTACACAAGTCCAAATTTTGATTATAAATATTCATTAGAAAGATAAAAAGATTTCCTACATCATAGTATTTTTTTTATAATTTGTAGACATTAAATAAATTAAATTATTTATGACATCATGATGATGTAGTGATGACCTCATTATTTAACGATTTAAATAAAATGGGAAGATAATGAAAAATCCAAGGCTTACACTTGTCCAAAGCCAATTGGATGAGGATATTTCGAACCCTTATCACCTTAGCCTCGAATTATATAAGTTTGGGACCTTTAGAATCCGAAAAGCATTGTGAAATAATGTAACATTTCAATCTTTCCAAAAGTGCCCCTCCTCTCCACTTATAAAAGGCCCCCACCTCTCCCACATCATTTACACTTTCAAGCCATTTGGCTCGGCCAACCTCTGCCCAAATACTCTCCCAACTTCCCCCTCTTACTCCTAGAATCCTCACTTTGGGCAGAACTCTTCCCAAGGAAGCCTTTGGCTCAAATCAAAAAGAGTTACCCGATTTTGAGGTAATGTATTTTCTAATGTTGTTTTGTTTTATTTTTCTTCTCAAACCCCCTAAACTCTTTTTATTCATTTCTTTTGTAACAACACCAGTATCCTCAATATACTAGGATGTTGTTATAAGAAGGATTCGAGATACACTTACACACACCTACATCTAATGGTTAAAGAACATACGGTTTCTATGGATGGCGAATTTCTGCCTCACGAAACGATGATTGTTCAACACTCATATAACACCTTCAAAGGTGGCCATTAAGATGTCACTATATTTATATATGATATATAACGTGTTTATGTTTTACTTATGCTTCTGTATTTCTCATTTATGGCTTACTTTATGATTTCCATTATGGGTAAAACGCGCTAATTTCATTTTAGGAAGTGCGGACTACCGCCCCCTCAAAGTGATTTGAATCGTTAATGCCATATGTGGGATGTATAAAGGATGGAGTAAATGGTATTATACACTATATTATACTGGAATTATATTATACATTTATATCATTATGATTTAGTTCCATTAAATATGAAATTGAAATGAAAGTAGCGTTCATGCGTACGTACGGCTTACCGTCTCCATGAACGGTGCATTTCATTTCTTACCTCTAAATGTTATGTAATATTATAAATGAATGTATATACTGGATATATAATATATATATATGACATATAAATCATGAATATAATTCTGGATATAATGGATATTTCACCACATAAACAACTTGTAATTATAAGAAGCTTATTGTTGACTCAAGTACCAAAGATCGACAAAACGACCGTTATTAACTTAAATAATTACATAATGTTCATATCATTGTAATAAGTGATATAATGAGGATAATGAAATTAAAAATGGTTCTTAATAAGGTATATATTAACTCTAGTTTATTATTCAGGAGGTTAAAGAACAGTTGAGTCAAGTCAGACACGAGGTAAGGGAATTTCTTAACCCAATTTCCATTCTTTGGGTTAATCTCCTACTTTCAAATTATGTCATGATATTATTATGTCATATCCTGTATTTGTACATTATTTATGTGTACTTTTAGTGAATACACATAATAGATCTATTTTATTTTAAAAATGCTCTTTGTAAGGGAACTTCTTAACCCAATTTCCATTCTTTGGGTTAATCTCCTACTTTCAAATTATGTCATGATATTATTATGTCTTATTTTGTATTTTTACTTTATTTATGTGTACCTATAGTGAATACACATAATATATCTATTTTATTTTAAAAATGATCTTTTTAAGGACTTCGTCTCAATCTCCTTTCATTCAGGCATATTTGGTTTTATACACAAATTTCTTTTATACGGTGTATAAACCACTTTGACTTTTACGTTTATTCAAAAGGAATCTTTTTTATACGAAGCGTTTACTAAATGACAAAAGGGAATGTTTTTGTCGTACGTATGCGGTGACAAAGACTTCTCCACCGCCGTGACCATTATTTGAGTTTCGGCTTCCTCTACAATCCATACCCTTTTTTTAATGAAAAATAAATACCATGTTTTACTTTTCTTTTATTTTGGTATTGAAAATGGTTTTGAAAGCGTTTTTATTATATCAATGTGTTGTATTGATATCTTGTGATTGAAATGTGGAAATGTTATGTTTCCTTTATCCATGTTTTATGTGATACGATTATGTTATGGTTTATGATATGTTTAAACCTATTCATATGAGGAATGTATTGGACTTAATAAGTGACGGGTGGAGTCCGCTATAGCTCCTCGATGCATCGGTATGTCTCATGAGACAAATAGACGTGGAATTGGCCGAGGCCCTTTCCCAATTTGATTTATGGTTTTGGCCGAGGCCTTAATCATTTTAGACGTCTTGGCCGAGGCCCTGACAAAATGTTTCAGAATGTCCGGCATTATACATTCCCTCATTATGAAAGTGGTTATTGATATTTCATGTGATTATTCGGCCAGTAGAATATCCATGTAAAGAAGTGAATGGCATTATCTCATTTTACTTTTGCCATATTATGTTGAAGTTCAAGTTTAAAAGGCTTTTGTTTTAGTTATACATTGCCTTAAATGTTAATGTTTATTTATGAAAGCTTCCGCAATATTGTTATCCTTACTGAGCATCTGAGCTCACCCCTTTCAATGTTTTAATGTTTTCCAGGATTTGAAGAAGTATATTATGAATGACCTGCAGGGATAGTCTGAGGGGATATGAAGACAATATGTTGTTGTTGTTTTGGTTTACTTTATGATGTAATGTAACGTTTACAAATGTATCTAGTGTTTCCAAGGCTACTAAACTAATCGGTCTTTCGAGACTTGATCTTTTGTGATCATGCCAATGTTACGAAGTAATGCACCGACTCTGGGTAGCTGGGGTCGGGGCGTTACACATAATCTTTAACCAAGATCCCTAAAATATATATTCATAGGATTTCCATAAGGAGTTAAGGGGCATAAACTTTAGTTTGAAAAAAAAGTTACCAAAAGTGAATTATAAGATGAGATGTAGTTTTCAACGAGTCTATAGTTTCTAGATTTAAAATTTTAAATAACGAAAGCCATGAAATGACTCAAAATTATTTTTTTGATAATGATAATCAAACCCAATTAGATGTTCCAACTAAGCCTGTTCCACTATAACCTCACCTTCAACAATATAACGAACCCGGTTATCTTGTTTAATGAGATAGTGATCCAACCAAGGCTCAAGCTGATTACTAGAATTCTAAGGATAGAGATAAGATGGTCACTAGGCCTCCAACTCAGTTTAACCAACATGACATAAAATCCTTAACTTTAAATGTTTCCAAATATCTTGAATCTAAGGATCCCTAAACCAATAAAAAAGATAGAAATGATAGATAATCTAAGTAGTGATTCACTTCCATGGATGATGGAATGAAATCTCTAAAATACAAAATCATCTTGGATATTTTTTCTAACCAACCGAATTCCAAATTAATTGGATTCAAGTGGATATTTAAAAGGAAAGATGATAACACCGATGAAAATAATATCAATTTTAAGGATAGGCTACTATCCAAAGGTTTCCTCCAAAGAGATGGAATTGATTATTATTATTTTTTCTTGTGGTTAAACATTAATTAATTATCTTATTTATTTATTTGGCTACTTAGTGTGATTGAAACATTGAGTAGCTTGATGTAAAAACAACCTTATTTCATGGTGATATAAATGAGACCATTTACATGAAACCACCTGATGGTTTTTCAAATAATTTTAAATTCAATAAAGTATTTATTGTGAATAAATCCTTTTATAGTCTAAATAAATCTTTCAATTAGTGGTATTTGAAGTTTGAAACATTTATTCTTAATAATTTTTTTAATAGAAGTAAACATGATTCATGTGTATATTTCAAAACTATCAAATATGTTATTCTATAGTTGCTACTATATGTTGATAAAATGTTTGTTATTTTTAAAGATATGAAAAGTATCATTACTGTTAAGTCTCAATTGAAGAATTTTTTTGAAATAAAATACCTAATCAATGCTATAAAAAATTTGGGGATGAAAATAATAAGGAAAAGGGTTAATAATTTTATCTACCTATCACAATATGGTTATATCGTTAATATTTTTAAGAGACATATGTTTGAAATCATAAAACCGGCTAATGTACCAATAAAAAACACTTTAATCACTCACTTTCTCAATCTCCTACTACTAAATATGATGATGAATTTATGTCTAAGATACCATATTATAGTGTAGTAAAAAACAACATGTATTCTATGATTTTCACATTATTATGTGTTTCATATGATATTTGTACTTGTTGGTCCTAGTGGACAACTCAAGAGGGAGAAAAATTAATTTTTCAATAAAATTTCTATTAAAAACAATTTTAAATATTATATCCTCAAATTTAATAAAAATGAACAATTAAAAAAATAGAATTATATAGTTTTATCTTTGTAAAGCTTCTCAAAATATCGATCACAACTCAATTAAAATAATTTTGAAAATAATTTAACTTTTGAAACTAATTTACTCATATCAAACACTATATATAAAACACTAATTTAAGTCAACTATTAGAGTAAAGTTTCATTTAATAATTTAGAAAACATAAACTAGTTTGATATAAAATAAAGAAAACTAAATAAGTAAATAACAATAAATAAGGTACAACAGATTTTAAAAAAGGGGTTCAATCTCAAGATGAGACTTAATCCCCTCCACTTGGAAATCACCAATTTCTAAGCAGTTTATTATAAAATAAACTGATCCATAACCTGGATCGAGTTTTTTGAAAAAAAATTACACAATTATTTCTTGGTATAAATACTCTTCCATAGTTATAAAAGGGATAAAAATAAGTACGGGTCACATATGACCTCTTCCACAGTTGTATGTGGGAATAAAGTGAAAATAAATTAAAGAGAATGTTACGAACCCTCCAGTTTAGTATAGGAGACTACGATTTATAGATAAATAGAGTAAAACAAAATATAGATAAAAGTAATGGTAAAATAGAAAGATAAAGAGACGAGTGATGATAAAATGTAGTGCTTATCAATCTGAGTAGCTTCAATTGTTCAAGAGTCCTTAAACCAGTCTTTGAAAGGAGCTCGAACAATTTTCATAATAAAAAAAAACAAAGTGTTGTGGAAGTCCAGAAAATCATTTGTTAGTCTATATTCTTCCACACACATGTATATCTATGTGTTTATATTTTTCCAGTGTATGAGAGTTTTAATTTCTATGTCCATGCATGTTCCACATGAACCCAAGGGAGCTTATTATGAATTTATAGCATTCCTAGTCCAATTATCCATTATAGAAAAAGAATAATAAAATACTATAATCCCCATACTAAGATATAGATCAAAAAAGGTATGAATATTTATTTAAGACATCCATGGATTTGTTTAATAATAACCATTCATAAATCCACATGCTTCTATCTAACATTAAATGAATAAACTAATCATTGGAGAATTAATTTTGAAATTAATTCTAGATAACTACAGTATCTCTTTAGTGGTATTCTCATTGGCAGTAGATATTCTAATAGTAGCTTCACTGGAGATATCTACTATAGTGGTAGATACTCTGATGATAGCATCACTTAGTGAACTAGAGGTAGATTCACTGAACATTAGCACCATGAATCAATAAATACTCCTAGAAGTAGAAACACTTGGTGGTAGATGTGCTTATCTGTAGTGGTAGCTTTTCCTCGGTGGTAGTTCTACTAAATGGTAGAAACACCTAGCGGTATCATCCTTGAACTGGTGATAACATCAAGAGATGGTAGCATCTACTGGCAGTAGATGTACCTGAAAGTGACAGTAGCTTCACTTGAAAATAGCACAACCTAATGGTAGATCTTGGTAGTCATAGAGTTGAACTAGAAATATCTTATTGAACTGATAGTATCTTGAATTGGAAGCTTTATACAACTAATATTAGACCATTTTAACTTATGATAAATGGTAGTGGTAGATCAAGACTTATCCAATTTTCATAATTTATCCATAAAACCATTTACTATCATAAAACATTAAATTTATTAGAAACTTAACAAACATAATTTTTGATCATTAAAATATGGAGGTTCTTGGAATATGACAACAATTTCCCCCATTTTGATGATCACAAATCATGGAATTCATAACAATATATAAAATATTTAATAGATGAATATTATTCTTAATAATATAAGTCCATTAAATTACTCATGTGATATTCAATACAATTAATCCCCTTTTGGGATTATTATAAAGATAAAAATAATGAAAAATTAAATAAAAAATTTAAGGATGAAGAAAAAGAGTGTTTTAATTATATATTAATATCAAAATATTATATTAGAATAGGAAATACAAGAAAAAAAATCCCTATCAAAGCCTAATTAGAGTCTGATTAAGTATACATAATCTAATTAGAGGCAGGATCCTATAGATCCTTCCCTTTTTCAAAAACAAGAGGGTTATGAGGAGTAAGAGATGCAGGTGGCTGAAACACTATAGAAGATGCAGCTGACCTAAGATACTTCATGGATTCAAAAGTGGTAAGTCCAAAAGGACTAACTACAATAGAAGTATTTTTCAAGGAGGATGATAAGGGTTTAGAAAGGGATGAATTCAAAGGGATAACATGAGATGAAATGAAAATAGTCTTTATGGTATATAAAAATGGTTCCATAAACTCCAAAAAGTGAGTGATTACATGACCACCGTGCTCTAAATCCTTGAAAAAGTCATCCTTATCTTCTATAAACAACTTGAGTAGGGTTCCAAGGCCTTCAACTGGGTCACTTGATCCTTAAAGGACCTGGTCAAATGTGTCATTCTCAAATTCTCATCCAAGAACTTAAAATGATAATTATGGTCATTCTTGGTATAAATCCTTGAGAGATAATAATTAATATCTTTAGTGACTATTTATATATCACTTCTAGTCTTATTTAAGTACTCTCTAACTAACTTATAAATGTTCTCACCATGAGATTTAATATGGAAAATTTCATCTTGATAAAAATTAGAGGGATCACCCATCAAAATATGCCTCTCTTCTCTCTCTGGATTAGATCAAATCAACATCCACTGAAGTAAGAGAAGAAAGAGGTGGAGCTCTAGAATATGACACTTCATTAGTAGATAAAGACCCCAACCTATCCAATAAAGATATTTCTATCCTTGTAAAACTATCACTCATATCCTATATAGTGATTTGAATATCATCCATCTATCCTACTAGCCTCTTATTTTGCATTTATAGATTTAACATCTTTAAGAACATTGTAGGTTGGATATGATAAATGAAAAAAAAGACTATCATTCTTGTATTAGATTCACTAAGATTAGTTTTTTTTGAATTTATGAGTATTTAATAATCCCACTAAGATCTGAAAGAAGATCTACTCAGAAGGATTAAAGATTAGATTGATCTAGATAGTTGGAATGTGGAAGAGATGAAGGAGGAGGAGTCCTCTCCTAGATAGACAAGGCAACATCCTTAGGTCAAATCTCTACATTAGGATCACCATAAGTAAAAACTTTTAAACACTCTACCTAATCAATCCTATCTACTAGGTATCCATTAGGATCTATCTGTCCAACTGAAATGGTAGTTCCACCATGCTGTATTAGACTAACTCAATAATCATCATCATAATTCGATTCAGAGTACTCCAACCCAATTTTAGAAGATCTTGGGGATTTATCCCCATTAGATGGTGATCCATCTTCATCTTTGTCTGAGGTAACTTTATCAACATGGATTCTATAAGACTAAAATTTTGAAGCAGCTAGATCATCTCTATCATTAAACTCCTAACTAGCTGAATCATATGAAGATATACCCTACCACTCTCTACTAGTAGACCTGATAGAATTAGTGATAGTATAATTGGGGATAGACTAATCATCTACATTTCCACCATTAGTATCATACTCTAATTCATCATAAAGAACAACCACATCCTTAGGAGTCTCTGAATAAGACCTCTCAACTTGATCTCCATTAGAGAATTTAGTATATTCTATTTCACCACCTTCTCTTAGAAAACTCTCTTTTGAAGGAAGGGAAAAAGGTGGACTAGCAAATCCATAAGATACATTGGGACTCTTATCCACATCAAGATCATTCCCATCTTCCATCGAAATAGGCACCAACTTCTCTTCCTCATCTACAAATTCTTCCACTTCAACCTCAACCTCAATTTCTTCATCCAAAGAATACTTTGCAACCACATCTATCTCTAAGACAGGGTCAACTATATTTCTTTTTCTAGAAGGATTATTTTATTAATTAAACTTTTCATAAAGTTTATCATTATATACTACCCACCTTTTCAACCTCGGGTTCCTATTTTCATGACCCGTCCCCCAGGGCCCGTGCCATGACTACCCTGAGCCTTCCTTCTATAGGCCAGGGGTTGGCGATTAGAACCAGAAAGAAATATCCCTAAAACAGGAATACATTGCCTTTAAACCTATACAAACACACATACTAGAATGCAAAAAGATGCAACCACAAAGTAAAACTTCTATAGTAAAAGTGTGTACTGAAAGTAAGGGTCCATAATACAAGCCCAACTAAAAAGATACAACTACAATTGAAATAGAAAATAGATCCTGAGATCGTCCATTGAGAATCCTACCTGAAGGTTAGGTACAAATCGTCTCCACAACTCTCCACTTCAACCATCACCACCATCCACCATCAGGTCCTACCTCCCCGAGTCTCAGTCAAGGTTGACTATCATCTGCACAAGACACAACAAGGTGCGAGTGAAGCCCGTACAGGGGTGAGTATAACAATACCCAGTAGGGACCCTGAGACCCCAGAAGGTCTCTCAGAATTTCACAAAGGAAAATCACAAGCATGATCCCGATCACAAATTACAAATAAAAATACACAACTCAAACCACATATACTCTTCTTATCCACAAAGAAACATAAGGCCCCGACCTCAAGCCATTTCCAGGATTTCCAAAGAAGGCTCAAAGTGTAACTCAAGGATCAGGAGTACTCGCTCCATAAACTGGCCATCCCTGATGACATTCGTCTAAGAGATGTACTCTATCAGGTAAAACTCAACCATTACTAATGGAATATACGAAAGGATGTGCTCCATTGGGAACTTTCTATTAGAATTGACTCTAGTGCCCGACACTAGAGGTCTCACAGTCACAGTCTTGTGCCCGAGGCAAGTCCAAGGGAAACCAAGTGAAGAGGCCCACTCCTCGACACTGTGTCGTACAATCAAGGGATCTCCCACTCCCTTGAAGGACCCACTTCCCATAGCTACTTGGAAATAGGGGAGTACTACTCCATATGTGAGGACCCACACCCTACACGGTAGGGGAGTGCAACTATGGTAGTTTGTTTTCTATGGGGGACCCGCTCCCTAGTACGTCAGGGGAATACTAACCCCAGGCTAGAGGACCTGCACCCTGAAATGATAGGGGAGTAATGAATCTATGTGTGAAGACCCACACCCTATTACGTCAGGGGAGTACCGACCCCATGCTAGAGGAACTGCACCCTAGCATGGAAAGGGAGTACCAAATCTGATGTAGAACTACATAAGGAGGAATCGCACCCTGGGTTGAAAGGGGAGTACCGAATCCTAACATAGAGGACCCACACCCTACCTGGTAGGGGAGTACTTGAATTTATGTGAGTTAAGTATGGAGGACCCACACCCTAGTCCAATAGGGGAGTATCGACTCCAAAGATAGAAAAACCAATCAGAGGGAAATGAACCCGCACTCATGACATGGGGAGTCCCGTCTCTACCGGAGGAGAGGAGTAAAAAATACTCATGGCTTGAGTCATAAAGGGATTATCCATCCTAACTCTCACTACAAGAAACACCCTGGTTCTAATCCGCCAGTTATCGGCCATACCTCAACTGCCACAAAATTCCACAAGGAAGTAACCCGATGATTTATCATTTCATAAGGGTTCTGACACAATAGTTGGCACATCAACTGGACACCCGGTCTGTAAGACATTGGAATTTTAGTATCGAGGGACCATTTGGATTTGGAGTTGATCCAACCCATCTGTACTCCAACATTCTAAAAAAATCTTATGGACTATCTCAAAAGGACTGTCTTGCTCCAAGGATCCTAGAACCGTAGACGGTTCATCAAACGAACGTCCGGTTCATGAGATATGGTCACTGAAATGTAACTCGGCCTGAATGGGTTCGGGTTCGGTCCGACCTGGTCAGACTGACCTGGCCTGACCCGGTTCAGGTCGACCCAACCCGGTCCTGGTCTGACCCGGTTCGGGTCGACCCGACCCGGTCCTGGTCCAACCCAACCTAGCCTGAACTGGCCTGGGATGGCATGGTTGGGTTGGGATGCGACGAGGTCAGCCCGCGGGGCCGCGGACCATCCCGACCCACCAGTAGGGCGAAACCTGTCGGGCGACGCGGCCCGGTGCGCTGGCACGGCTAGCCAACTGGGTGGCCACCAGTTCCCCAACATCTCAAGAAGATCCATTTAGATCTTCAATTAGCAGCGCCATGTGGTCCACGGGATCCACGGGCATGGGTCCCACCTCCTATCATGACTTCGATGCTGTGACCACTTCATCACGGCATGCGACAGTGTGCCGCCTCGCCAACGTGACCGGCCGGTTGCCAGCCGCCCCTTCGGGTCTGTCGCGGTACCAAGTGGCACTTCCCACTTCTGCGGCTGGTGAGCACCAGCCGCCGCCTCTGCTGCCAGTGCCGGTCATAGGTGTTGTCATGCTAGTGTTGCGCTGTTGGATCCTCCACAGGCCACCGTGTGAGCTCCGGTGGTCCGTTCTTGCTTCCGGATGCGCCTATGGTTCTCTCAGAATGTCGTTGTTATTGCGCGCCTCTCGGTTTCAAGGTTCCTTAAATTTGGAACAACCCACCTCTAAAGAACGCTATGAAAATCAAGAGGTGGAGGGTCCAGGCCTTGATCGTTTGGCTTGCGCCCTCCGCATTAGTATTATAACAAGTGAGAGTAATTTACACATTACATTAAAATAATGATAAACCCCATTAAAATCCCCCGCAATGACCTCCCACAAAATCATGAATGAGGAGAAGAATCATGGGAATTTCTTGAATTAAAAGACAACCCCTACCTCGAGATTCTTTGGATATGTCATAGTGGTGGAAGAAGATTCCGCGTTTTGAGGAATCCGCTGGCGTTTGTTGATCCCTGTTTGTTCCTACCTGAGCTTCCATCTCCGTCAGTGGAAGGTGTCGCGTCACTTCACCAGTGGTTCCTCGCTTGATGAAGCCGTGTAAAAAACTCCATCTCAAACCCCATTTAAATAGAGGGGGAAAAAGGCGAGTAATACACCGAGGAATTAATGAGATTCATTAATTGACATAATTAATGTGCCTTATTAATTACACGAGGGGTGGTTACACAACCAAAGTGTAACCAGGCATTTAATATCCCATATTTAAAAATCTGACCACCTCTGTGGTCCCCTCCACCACCGATCAATAGGTGGTAGGAAAAAAAGATATAAAATAACAATTTCTATGTTATTTTATTATTTCTTTAAAAATTCAAAAAACTAACTTTTTCACCCGACCAACTATGGTCAAATTGAATCTTCCCTTAATAAAATACTGATGTTTTGAATTCAACAGTGCCCTCAAATTTCAATTCTAAGCACCGGTTCAAAAGTTAGAAAATGCCACCCACATGTTTACTAAATGTACCATAAAATAAAGTTTAAAAAAATTATTAACAGTAACCCTCGACCTGTCCCTGTCGAGGTTAGGCTCCACCTAAGGGGAAAACGCCCTCACGAGCTCAAATATAGTCTCATATTTTCAATTCGAGTTACCATTTATAAGTTAGGGATTTTAAAATAAAATAATTTTCACTTAATTATTTTATTTACGGCCATAAACTAACTTCCAATAGTGGCCCGTTCTAGCCAATGTTAGTATCTGACTAAGGAAATCATACCCTCATGAGTTCAGCGATGGTCTCATATTTTTAATCCGAGTCACCATTCTTGAGTTATAATCATTTTAAAAATAAAATAATTTTATTTAATAATTTTATTTACGGTTATGCCATTTTTGGGGTTTTCTCACTAGAGGCCTCTGCCGACTAAACTTAAGTCACACCTAGGGTAAAACCACAATCCTGAACGCAACGTTGTCCTCAGATTTCTGATCCAAGTACCCTTACACTTTTTTTAGGAAAATTGATCACATGGGTTATTTAAAGCTCAACAATTTTTGACATACCATTCCAGGAACTTTGGGCCTCGGAATCATGTGCCGTCAGATTTCGTGGCCTCGAAATATTTCTATATAATAAAAAAAAAATATGTAAATTCTGGGACATTACATTCTCCCCAACTTAGGGCTTTACGTCCTCGAAAGCCAAAATAAGGGCAAATCAAACAGATGGGGGTACTGAGCATGAATCTGAGCCTCCTTCTCCGTTGGACTATCCTGGTGATTCTCATTATGCCAATGAACTCACACTAGAGGAATCAACCACCCATGAAGGACATGTTCCTATCGATCCTATATCTCTACTAGGAACTCCATAAAAGTCGCCCCATCCTTAAAGTCTAGCTCACCCTAGTTGATAACGTGTGATGAATCATGGACGTATCACCTGAGCTGCGGCACATGGGAACCATTATTCAACTGATGCATCTTTGGGGGAAGAGTTAGATGGTATGCCACCTCGCCCACTCTGCTGAGAAACTATAGAGGTCCGATGAACCTCGAAGAGAGATTTTCGCCCCAACAAAATCTCTATAATCCCCATCGGGGCGAGACCCATAGGAATAAATGGTCTCCCTCATCCAGATATAAGTGTCTCTATCTCCTGTCGGCATAATACTTCTGCTGGCTCTTTGCAGTCTTCATCCCTGACTACTAGTTCTGACTCTGGAGGTCCTAGTACAACTTTTCCACACCAAGATGTACCTCCAAAGGGAATGTGTGGAAGTCCCTCAACACCTCCTCTCATAGAAACACTGGTACCATAGTGCATCCTATGAAAATGAATATGTGCTCCCCACCTTCATAAAATTCTTTAGGAATCTGTCATGAGGATATCTGAGCACATTGGGCCTTGTAGTCCATGTCCCCAAGCTGAAATCTTGGCTCTCGGAGCTCCATGGGAACCATCTGATATGCAGTTGTAGATATCAGTGTCATCCCTGGGTATAAGTAAAAGCATAAGTCTCTTTCCCTACAATGAGGTAATCCTAGAAACATCTTTAGAAAAAGGTGTTCCCGCACCCTTCCACTACTGTTGGGAACCAAGAACTGAAAAATCCTGCTGCCATGAAGGTAAGGCTGGCCGACTTAAGAGTGATCAGATGAACCCTCATATGCTTGAGTTTATCCCATGATGCATGGGTTTCCTTTTTCGCTGACCAAGGAAAACCCCATTCCAATGCTGTAGATATACCACATCATTTTTCCTAAAATAGTCAATTTGAGTATGAACTGTGGATGACTAGTCCATACCCAAACTAACGTCGTAAGGCCTCAACACTGCCACCAAGAGGTTCTAACCGAAACTCTCACCTCAAGGGTCAGATCACACCGGCATCATAAGTGTGATTATAGAGTCTCCTCCCATAGGTATCTTCATATGTAAGGGTCAAGTCAACAATTTAATTAGAAACTCTATATTTTGAACAAGATTTGTGATAAGAAGGAATGATTAGTACCTATGTGTATTAATACAGAAACTAGTAGTAGACACAGACTGTACCTCAAATAATTCCTGTAGCCCTTGGGTCACACTCCTTGACTACATGCAGCTACTCCCTTCCCCTATCCTCTAGTTCCCCTAAGCTTGGTGGGGACCACATTGGGGTGGTGGTTGCAACATGTAGAAAAGTGTACCACCTCCTACCGCTATCCTAGCTCCTCTTCCACGTCATCTGCCCTGCAGATTCATCTATCCCTATCCCTTCCCCTTTTTTAAACATTTTACATGTCTAAGTCTCTAAGACTGACGTCAATTTCATGCTTACCCTCTGCTAATATTCACTGGCAGCATCTGATCATCCAAAGAAAATTCAACCACAAAGGTTCTCCTTAGCACCCTAACATAAGTAGGAATTCATAGATGAATAGTGCTAGCTCAGATGTCCCTAAACACATCTCACTCAGAGGTCTGATCCCTGAAGCACTGGTCGTATCATATTCACCGAGTTCCTAGAATAGTCGGTACGCCACGATGAGTACTTAGCTACCGAAATGTCGTCCTGATAAAGCTGTATTAGCTTTTGGGAACACATACCCCCTAGATTTTTATGTCAAGAGACCCCCTTCTATGAGGAAGGTTATCAAGCTCTACCCACAAAAAATTCACCTCATTTTAAGATAGGGGTAATCAAAACCCTTCCATTGTCCTACTGAGCCACGTAGAATGATCACTGCCAGGTCCAGCAACTGATCGTATGGTGCCTTGGGTATATGGGAACTCTGTCACCACCTCAAGCTAGTCCTTAGACGTTTGTGAGTCAGGATCACCTCAGAAATTGAGGGGTATCAGTCACTGAAACTTGTGTAAGGCACTAAGCCTATATGTGTACTCTACCAGTAGTACCAGTAGTAACTTCTGGCCAACTGGTAGTGGTATCGCTGGGACACCTCCCGAAGGCACCATCTTGGGCAACATTCTTTGTACTAAAGCCTCATCACACTGTGGCCATCCTCATGGCCACACATTGGAATCCTGGATGGTTGTTTGTGTGGAGGCATCTTGAAATAGAATCAAGATGAACCACAATCAATAATTTATACCTGGTGATATGACTCAAAAGAGATCAAAAGTAAAACATTTCTAAAACAGACACAATCAGTGTTTTTATGCTTCGAGTCGAAAATCAAAATTCAAGGTCCTGGTGTATGGATACATCGGTCGCTGCACTAACACTGGACTCCCCAAACTAAAAACCATACTCAAAACACATAACACTATTTCTCCATTAAAAAGATCAAAGTCCTAGTTATTCGGAAGAACCGATTCCTCTGATACCACTTTGTCACTACCTGTCCTCTGGGTCCCATGTCGTGACTACCCCAAGCCCACCTTCCATAGGCCAAGGGTTGGCGAATAGAACTAGAAATTCATATCCCTAAAATGGGAAGACATTTCCTTTAAACCTGTACAAACACACAGACTAGAATGCACTAAGATGTAACCACAAAGTAAAACTACTGTAGTAAAAGTGTGTACTGAAAGTAAGGAGCTAGAATACAAGACCAACTGAAAAGATACAACTAAAACTAAAACAAAAAATAGCTCCTGAGATCATCCACCAGGAATCCTACCTGAAGGGTAGGTATGAATTGTCTCCATATCTCTCCACTTCAACCATCACCGCAATCCATCATCAGGTCCTAGATCCCAGAGTCTCTGTCAAGGCTGCCTGTTGTCTACACAAGACACAACAAGGTGCGGGAGAAGCCCATGCAGGGGTGAGTGTAACAATATCTAGTAGGGACCCCAAGACCCCCAAATTTCTCTCAGAATTCCACAAAGGAAAATCAAAATCTTGATATCAATCATAAATCACAAGGAAAAATACACAGCTCAAACCAGATATACTCTTCTCATCCAAAAAGAAACATAAGGCCCCAACATCAATCCATTTCTAGGATTTCCAAAGAAGGATCAAAGTGTAACTCAAGGATAAAGAGTACACGCTCTATAAAATGGCTATCCCTGATGAAACCCATCTGAGAGATGTACTATATCAGGTACAACTCAACCATTCCTAATGGAATGTCTGAAAGGACGTCCTCCATTGGAAACTTTCTGCTAGAACTGCCTCTAGTGCCCGACACTAGAGGTCTCGCAGTCACAGTCTTGCACCCATGGCAAGACCAAGGGAAACCAAGTGAAGAGGCCCAATCCTTGAAACGGTGTCCTGTAGTCGAGGGAGATCCATCTCCCCTGAAGGACCCACTCCCCATTGCTACTCAGAGACGGGGGAGTACTGCTCTATATGTAAGGACCCACACCCTACCTGCTAGGGGAGTACAACTCTGGTATTTTGTTGGCTGTGGGGGACCCGTGCCCTAGTATGTTAGTGGAGTACTAACCCCAGGCTAGAGGAATCAAACCATAACATAGTAGGGGAGTACCGACTCTATGTGTGAGGACCCGCACCCTACCCGGTAGGAGAGTACAACTCTGGTAGTTTGTTTGTTATGGGGGAACCGCGCCCTAGTACGTCAAGGGAGTACCGACCCCAGGATAGAGGACCCTCAACCTAGCACACCAGGGGAGTACCGACTCTATTTTAGCACTACATAAGGAGTACCTGCACCCTTGGTTGATAGTGGAGCACCTACTCCTAACATAGAGGACCCACACTCAACCCGGTAGGGGAGTACCTGACTCTATCTGAGTTAAGTATGGAGGACCTGTGCCCTAGTCCAATAGGGGAGTACCGAATCCAAATATAGAAAAACCAATTATAGGGAAACAAACCCACACTCATGATGTGGGTATTCCCATCTCTACTGGAGTTGAAGAGTAAGGAATACCCGTGCCTTGAGTCATTAAGGGAGTAGCCATCCTAAATCTCACTACAAGAAACGCCCTGGTTCTGCTCCTTCGGTTATTGGTCATACCTCAACCACCATGAATTTACACAAGGAAGTAACCTGATGATCTATCATGTCATAAGGGTTCCAACGTAATAGACGACACTCCAACCGGACATACGATATGTAAGTTATTGGCATTTTAGTGCCCAGGGCCTCATTGGATTCAGAGTCGATCCAACCCAACCATACTCCAATATTATCCAAAGCTCTTGGGGAGTATCTCAAAAAGTACCTTCTCACTCCAAGGATCCTAGTTCCATAGACGGTTCATCAAACAAACGTCCGATTCGTGAGAAACAGTCACTTATGAGTAATTGGGCCCGAATGGGTCTGGGTTTGGTCCGACTCGGTCTGGGACGACCCGACCCGGTTCGGGTCGACACAACCTAGTCCTGGTCTAACTCAGCCCGGCATGAACCAGCCTGGGCCGACCCAGTTGGGTGGGGCTGTGGTGGGGTCAGCCCGCTAGGCCGCAGACCGGCCCGACTCGCTGGGCAATGCGGCCTAGTGCGCTGGTGCGGCTCGCCAGCCGAGTGGCCGCCAGTTCCCAAAACGTATCTTGAAGAGAAATTAGACTCTTCAATTAGTGGCACCACGTGGAACCATCACGTGGTCTGTGGGACCCGCAGGAATGGGTCCCCCCTCCTACCGCAACTTCGATGCCGCGACCCCTTCATTGCGGCGGGCAACGGCGCGCCGCCTCGCCAACATGGCCAGCCGGTTTCTGGCCACCCCTTCGGGTCTACCGCGACACCAAACGACGCCACCCACTTCCATAGCCAGTGAGCGCCGGCCACCACCTCTGCTACCAGCACTAGTCACCCATGCCGCCGCACAGGTGTCGCATTGGAGGATCCTCCACGGGCCACCGGGTGAGCTCTGGTGGTCCGTTATTCTTTCCGGACGTGCCTATGGTCCTCCTGGGATGTCACCGTCATTGCGCGCCTCCCAGTTTCAAAGTTTCGTCAAGTTGGAACAACCCGTCTCCGAATAATGTTATGAAAATTAAGAGGCGGAGGGTCATAGCCTTGTTTGTTTGGCCCACGCCTTCCGCGTTAGTATTATAACAAGTGGGAGTAATTTACACATTACATTAAAATAATGATAAACCCTAATCAAATTCCTTGAAATGACTTCCCGCAAATTCAAGATTGAGGAGAAGAATTGTGAGAATTTCTTGAATTAAAAGACAACCCCTACCTCGAGATTCTTTGGAGACGTCGCGGTGGTGGAAAAAGATTCCACGTTTTGATGAAGCTGCTGGCGTTCGCCGATCCCAGTTCGTTACCGCCCGAGATTCCATCTCCGTCGGTGAAGGGTGTCACATCACATAACCAGTGGTTCCTCGCTTGATGAAGCCGTGTCAAAAACTCTACCCTAATCCCCATTTAAATAGAGGGGAAAAAATGTGATTAACACCCCGAGGAATTAATGAGGTTTATTAATTAATGTAATTAACGTGGCTCATTAATTACACGAGGGGTGGTTACGCAAACAAAGTGTAATTGGGAATTTAATATCCCATATTTAAAAGTCTGGACACCTCTATGGCCCCTGCCACCACTTCTCAATAGGTGGTTGACAAAAAGATATAAAATAAAAATTTCTATGTTATTTTATTATTTCTTTAAAAAGTTACAAAAAATTATATTTTTCACCCAACCAAATGTGCTCAAAGTGAAGCTTCCCTTAAGCGAATCCCAGCACTATGAATTCAAAAGTGCCCTCAAATTTCAATTCTGATCACTGGTTCAAAAGTTATAAAATGACACCCGCACGTTTATTGAACGCACCATAAAATAAAGTTCAACAAAATTATTAACAGTCACCCTCGACCTGTGCCGATCAAGGTTAGGCTCCGCCTAAGGGGAACATGCCCTCACGAGCTCAATGGTACTCTCGGATTTTCAATCTAAGTTACCATTTAGAAGTTAAGGATTTTACAATAAAATAATTGTCACTTAATTATTTTATTTACGGCCAAAAACTAATTTCCACTAGTGGCCCGCACCGACCAATATTTGTATCTGCCTAAGGAAATCATACCCTCACGAGTTTAGTGGCGGTCTTAGATTTTTAATCCGAGTCACCATTCATGATTTATAATCATTTGAAAAATAAAATAATTTTATTTAATACTTTTATTTACGGTTATGCCATTTTTGGGTTTTTCTCACTGGAGGCTTGCACCGAATAAACTTAAGTTATGCCTAGGGTAAAACCACTATCCTAAATGCAACAATGTCCTCAAATTTCTGATCTAGGTACCCATTTAAGAGTTATTCCACTTTTTTAGGAAAACTTCTCATGCATGTTATTTAAAGCTCAACAATTTTCGATGGACCATTCCGTACACTCTGGGCCTCAGAATCACATGCCATTTGATTTCACGGTCTCTAAATATTTCCATATAATAAAAAAAATTATACAGAAATTCCAGGACATTACCCCAATTCAATCTCATTATTTTTTCAGGTTACTTAAATAAGAAAAACATTACCTCAGTTAGTCTTTTTTTCTCCTTCAAACACAAGATCTCTATTTACCAATATAGAAGAGGCAATTTTAGGGTAGGCAAGGGAGTTTGATCTTGAGGAGGGATTACACAAATCCATCATATAAACCATCAATTATCTATATAAAATAATATTATCTCTTATTTTTATAAGAAACATGAAGAATATGTCTTGATATCTCATTATGATAAAATCCCCCTTCCTGAGATATAACATATAATGAATAAACTTTAACATAAAATGATATTATCTATCAATCTACACTCTAGAAGGCCTTCAAATAGTTTCTTTCCCAGTCAAATAAAAAAATTCATCCTCAATAAAAAAATTCTCATGGTTAATAAGAAAATACCTTGATTGTACTTGTATATACCTTTTTGAGGAACATACAAACATATATCCTACTACTTTGAAGAAAAGACAAGATCTTTTACATATATCACTGTTTTGATAACACCTTTCTTTTCTCTAAACCGATACTCTATAAATCAATAGAAATCATAAACCAACCTAGGGTAGAATGGTATATTATTCCTTGAGAACCATTCGACCCATCCTTAGTCTTGGATCACATTATTAATGAGTGACTTTTTTGAAGACAAACACACAACATTGATTTCATTCTTAGTGATGAAAAAAATAACATGTGAGATGGGGATTATTTAGTTATATAGGATGAATCAATTCCTCTATTTATGTATTCAAGGGATGCGACTCATTAGGTGATTTAATAGGATGCTTCACTCACACCATTTTTGAACTGGTTTAGTGAGTGAATAAATAAGATAAAAGGATTTGGGTCAAGAGAGAATATGAAGGGTTAAAAGGAGGTTCATGATAGAGAGGGTTTCTTAAAATCATATTTTAGTAAATCATATAATTTATGTATTTTGAAAATATAAATTAAACAATTGTAATATGATTAATAAAAATAAATAAATATGATAATATTTTTAATTAAAAATAATAGGAATGATAGAACAAGGAATGGTAGGTACTAGGGTATATTCTCAAGGTAGAATACAAAGGTTGTTTTTCATGGTAGAAATTTATGGTACCAATTCATGATAGAATTAAAATGGTAGCATAGAAATGGTAGGATGAAATGGTTGATCATCATTGAATCATGACTCATAATTCATCATCATAGTATCATGAATAACAATTGATCATCACAGTAGCATGACTAAAGTTCAATTATTATAGTATCATTACTAATAGTCAATATTTATGGTAGCATGACTAATAGTCGATACCAAAGGTAGACCAACCATAGTAGTACTGATCTTGTGATTTTCCTCTAAAAAAATGAAAATAAATCTAAGAATAAAAGACTAACAAAAAATTATCATTACAAGTTAATGTCTGATATAGAATATTATCTCAAAGTTAAAAGGATTTTAGAATATGTCAGCAAGATGATGCTCAGTACCAATGAGATCAAGAGTTATATCACCCTTTTGAAAATTATCTCTCAAAGTGTATTTTATATACAGAATATATGCCCAAAAAATTCCTTTAGATATGTACTAATATTAAATAGTGGATAATGAAACAAAGTTATCATTTTTACTAAACTAAGAATATATAGACTTTCCAAAAAAGTTACATGTTCTAGAGGTGATTTTTATATCTAACTTACAAACACCAATGTCAGAATCTGGATAACTAACTATGTAAAATTATTTTCCTTTAGAATAAAATATAGCAAAATTAGTTGTACTTTTGAGTTATTTGAAAATTCTTTTTATGAAAAGTAAATGTGACTCTTTTGGGTTTTATTGAAAATGGATACACATTATATTCTAAAAATTACATCATTTCAGAAAAAAGTTACATATATTAAACTTCTAATCATACCTTTTTAAGTTTTTTGATCAACTGGTTTCTTAATTTCATCAAGATCCAATTTACATGTTGTACTCATAGGAGTATCACCACCTTTAGTAACATCTATACCAAAATATTTTAAAATATATTTAGTGTACTTTATTTGATTTAAAAAAATTCCATCATTATTTTGAAGAATTTGAAAACCAAGAAAAAATTTAATTTCACCCATCAAACCAATTTGAAATTCACTTTGTATAATTTTTGAAAATTCAGTACACAGATAATTTCTTGAAGATCCAAAAATAATATCATCAACATTGTTTTTTATAAACAAAACATCCTTTGAAATTATTTTAATAAACAAAGTAGGGTCAACTATTCCTTTAGTAAGAAATTTTGAAATAAAAAATGATTCGTGCCTATAATACCACGCTCTAAGATATTTTTTTAAACCATATAAATCTTTTATTGATTTAAAAACATGATTTGGAAAGTAAAATTTTTTAAATCTAGGGGGTTGTTCCACAAAAACATCCTAAACTATATAACCATTTAATAATTCAATCTTAACATCCATTTGATATAATTTGAAATTCAAATGTGATACAAAGGCAAGAAACATTTTGATGGATTCAATTATAGCTATTGGAGAAAAGGTTTCCTCGTAGTCAATACATTCTTCTTGACTATATCCTTGTTTGAACATTATTGATTTTTTTTATTCTAATTATTTTGTTTGACTCATCAAACTTACTTCTAAACACCCATTTAGTGCCAATGGTTATGTAATCCTTGGGTCTTTCAACTAGTTCAATTATTTCATTTCCATTACCCGTAATTCAAACTTAATTAATTCATTGATGTTCTTAGTTTCAATCTATGAAAAGTAATCTTGATGTTAAACTTGGTTTCGAAGATAATCTATAGTCTGAGATACTTTAACTAGGCCACCCAAAAAAAATCTAAGGGATGATATATATGAATCCTAACAACTATATTAATAGAAGTTTTTTAAAATTCATTATTATCTATAGGTTTTGGTTCAAGTAGTTACTTAGAAATGAGAGATTTTTCTACAACAGGTCTAGCCGAATTTTTACCAGTTTTAGCATTAATGTATGATTGGAAAGATAATCCTCCATATTTTCTAAGGAGGTCTTAGGTTCATGTGGATTTATCTCATCAAACTTGATATGTAAATATTCTTTAAAAATCTCAATCCTTTCATTAAATACCATATATGATTTACTGGTTGTATAATATGCAATGAAAATTAATTAATCACATCTGGATACAAAATTGTCTAAATTCTATTTTTTGTTTAGTATAAAGACTTTACATCCAAAAAACTCTAAATTAATTAATTTTTAATTTTATACCATTCAATAATTCATATGGGGTGTTCTCTAAAAGTGGACTAATTAGAAATATATTAATTATATATAAAGTTGTGTCCAAATATTCTTCCCAAAAATAAATAGGTAAATCATACTTATTGAGCATGGTCTGAGAAATTTCTTGAAGGCATTTATTTCTTCTTTATACTACACCATTTTGTTGTGGGGTCTTAAGAGAAGAAAAATAATGATTATATCTAAGTTTTGATCATAATGATCGAAAATAATGGCCATGATCACTTCTTAATGTATTTATTCTAAGTACACTGAAATTTTATACAGATTTATCATATTTAGAAAAATTATAAAGATTTTCACTTTTATGTGAAAAGAAAAACACCAAAGTATATCTTTAATAACCAACCACTATTACATATGCATACAATTTTCCTACTAAACTAGAAAATATATAAGGTCCAAACAATTCCATTTAAACAAAATATAAATGTTTAGAATTTGAAACTTATTTATTTGGTTTAAAAGAGATTTTTTTTTACTTTCCCTTTTGACAGGGATTACATACTTTGTCTGTTGGTAATTCTAGTTTTGGTAGATCCTTGACTAATCCTTTCCTACTTAGATTTATAAGAGAGTGTATATTGAAATGTCCTAGTATCCTATTCCAAATCCAAGATTCTTTATTAAAGTCACTTAAAAAAGAAAAATTCTAAGAAAATAAGGAATTAAAATCAACAACATAAACATTATTATTTCGCATAGTCGTAAAAATTAATATATGATTAGAATCATAATTTTTTCAAGAATTTTTTTCAAACATAAAATGGTAATCATAATCAAAAAATTGTGAAATGCTAAGAATATTATATTTTAATCCATCCATGAATAATACTTTATAAATTAAAACAATACTAGAGTTACTGATTTGACTGAGTCCTATTATTTTTTACTTTAGGATTGTCACCAAAAGTGACATGTCTACCCTTAATATTGATTTGGTTCTGGAATCTTGAGTAGTCCCCAATTATATTTCTAGAACATTCACTATCTAGATACCATAAGTTCTTACTAAAAACATTCAAGTAGGTTTCCTAGAAAATATATTTAACCAAAAATAATTTTGGTACCCATATTTTCTTGGGTATAGGGATATTAGTAATAAGAGCTCTAGGAATCTATAATTGTTTTACTGGTTTTATATAAGTAGAACTTAGACTTTCAGAAATAAAAATTTTATAAGTTCCATTGGAGTAAGATGAGTTTATATATTTGGTAGAATTATAACTTGGGACAAATTTATTTTTATAAATCCTTCTTTGTCCAGGTTAGTAACCAATTCCAGTAGTGTATTTAGGTGTGGTTTGTTTACCAAGAATCTGGGTTAGAGTTCTTCTCCCATTAGTGAATATCTGAATATTTTTCTTTAATTTCCATTAGAAAATTTTTTCTCATTATTTTCTTTTATAATTTGATCATTATTAAGATTTTATATAGTAAGATTAGTTTTAAAGTGAGTAGACACAACATACTGCTTAATTAGAATTTTATATTTATCCTTTAATTCATTAAATGTTTCTTCCATCATATTAAAATATTATAATATATTATCACTTGTTATATTTTCTTCATTTTTTATAGTCTTAGAAGTAATAGAAGTATGTAGAAGAGACTTAGGAAAAATATTTGATATCTCAGATGTGTTTGTCTTGAAACACATATTAGTTATATCACTTTTATCTTCTCTTATAGAATCAGAATCAATTAAACTATCCTCTAAGGTAATCCATGTGGATTTCATATACTTTTTATATTTTTTTACTTTATCCTCATAGTTTTTTTATATTTGATATTTGTACATTATTCTTTGATGCTTCCTTTCCTTTTACACTCATAGCAAGTTATTTCATTGGTGGAATCATCCTTTTTTCATTTTTTCTCCAATTTCCTTTTCTATCATACTTACCTCTATAATTTTATTTATTGAAGAAATTATTCTTTTTTTTATAATTTCTTTACATGTATATCTAGACGATCCATTTATTCATCACTTTCAAATAGTGATTTATTATCACTTTACCTCTCAACTTTGATCCTTTCTTTTAGTTTCAAGTCAGAAGTCTTGAAGGCTACTAACTTTCTTTTGGGTTTATCATCACCTTACTTTTTCACTTGCAGTTCCTATTTGTACATCATGATTTTTCCAATGAGTTAATTCATTGATAAATTACTAATTTCACATGATTCTATGATGGAAACACAAATTCCTCTCTATCTGTCTTTTAGACACCTCAAAAGTTGCATGATATGATCCTTGTCAGCAATTTTCTTTCCAAGTGCATGCATCATGTTGAACATTTAATTAAACATGATATACATGTCAAAAATGTATTCATTATTCTTCATATTAAAGGTATCATATTTAATAGTATAATTATTCAAAAAAATTTCTTTAACATTAGAAGTAACTTCATGAGAAACAACTAGTATATCCAATATTTTAAAAAATGTAGTACAAGAAGATATTCTGTTAAATTCATACTTTCCTAAAGAACAATACAAATAATCCATATCTTTACAGTTACAATCATAGGAAATATTAGTGTCATCACTCTAATATTTTCTAGGAGCTTTAGGTATTTCATATTTATCCTCAATAATAGTCTAAATATCAAACCCCATGGTCTTTATATGATTTTTTATTTTAATATTCCATTGAGAATAGTTAGTTCCATTAAAATAAGGAGGCTGATTAGTGGAATTTACTTCAAAATTAATATCATCCATAAAGATATAAATATAGATAAAATAGAAATTTAATATACTTAGGTAAAAATTTATTAGAGTAAAAAGTATTTTTAAATAGTTATTATACTAAATGTTTATCCTCATGGATAACTCAATAGGGGAATGAATTGAGTTTCTAATAAAATTTTTATTATTTTTTAAAACTTATATCCCCTAATTTAATGAAAATTCCTCGTTAACAAAAATATTAGAATAATATAATTTGATCTTTGGAATATATTATCAAAAGATCAATCATATCTTAGTTAAAATACTTTTGAAAACAATTTATCTTTTGAAACTAATTTAATAATATCAAACACTATATATAAAACACCAATTTAAGTTAACTATTAGAGTGTATTTTTGTTTAATAATCCAAAAAATAGAAAATAGTTTGATTTAAAACAAATAAAAAACAAGTAAATCACAAAAAATAAGGCACAAAATAATTTAAACAAGGGGTTTAGTCTCAAGAAAAGACTTAATCTACTCCACTTAGAAATCACCCACTACCAAGTAGTTTATTGTAAAATAAACTGATGCACAACCCGAATCGGGTTTTATAAATAATAGCACACAAGGTTATCTTGGGACAAAACCTCTTCCACAGTTATATGTGTAATAAAAACAAGTACATGTCACACATGATCTATTCCATAGTTGTATGTGGGATGAAAAATGAAAAAAAAATGAGATAGAGTTTCAAGCACTCTCTAATTTAGCACATGAGACTCTTTTTTATAGATGAATAGAATAAAACAAAAACACATCTCAAAATAATGGTAAAATAAAAAGAGAAAGATATGAGAGATGATAAAATTTAGTGATTCTCAACTTGAATAGCTTAAGTTGTTCAGGATTACTTGAATATATATTTTAAATGATCTCGAACAAGTTTCAAAATAATTGCAGAAAAATAGTGTCTTGAAAGTATAGAAAATCCTTCTGTTTTCAGTCCATATTTTTCCACACATGTGTATCTATATATATTTATATTTGTTTTAGAATATGAGAGTTTTAATTTCTATGTCCACGCATGTGACACACACACATGAGGGATATTCTTATGAATTTATGTCATTCTAGGTCTAATTATCCATTACAGAAAAAGAGTAATTAAAGAAAAAAACCCTCATAATGAAAGAAAGATAAAGATTTTTTTTTGCATTTTTTTTAAGATAACTATGATTTTTTTTAATAACAATAATTCTTAAATCCCTGTGCTAATTTCCAAAATTAAATTCATAAACTATCCATTGAATAATTAATTTTGAAATTAATTATGGATAACTATAGTAGCTCTCTAGTGGTAACTTCATTGGTGGTATCTTTTCTAGTGATATATTCAGATATGGTAGCTCTTCTAGGGGTATATGCTCTCATAGTAACACCACTTAGTGAACTCGTGATAGATTCACCAAATGGTATAATCATGCAATAGTAAATTCTCCCAGCAATAGAAATTTTTGGTGGTAAATGCATTTAATAGCAGAGGTAGATTTTCCATGACAGTAGTTTCACTAAAATGTAGCAACATCTGGTAGTAAAACCATTTAACTAGTGGTATCATTGATTTATGGAAGTAGATATTGTTTTTAGATGCATATGATAGTGGCAGAAGCTGTACTGGACGATAGCACAACTTAATAGTAGATCTTGGCCATTGTAGAGTTGAACTAGTAGCAACTTGTTGAAGTGTTGGAAGCTTGAAATGGTAGCTTGTTTAAACTAATGGTAGATTATTATAACTAATGGTATATGATGATGGTATATCAAGACATAAAAAATTTTCAAAAATTATATAGAAATGTTTTTACTATCATGAAATATTGAATCCATTAAAAACATATAAAACATGATTTGTGATCTTTAAAATAAGGAGGTACTTGAAATAAGACAAAAAAACTCTTAATATATTTATGAGTAATCCTAGAAATAAACATTGTAAAGACTTTTAATGGTTACATGGATATATTTATCAAGATCTATAATTTTATTTATGTTATTGAAAAAATTCTAAGATTACTAACCCTATTGTTGGTTATGTAGATTTAGATTATATAGGGAATATAAATACAGAAAGTCCCTCATAGGAATATTTTTACTTTCTATAGAGGTCTGGTTTCTTGGAAATGCAACATGAAATCTATGGTGGCCCTCTCAACCACTAAAGTTGAATATATATCCTTGACAAAGGCTATCAAGGAGGCTATTTGACTCAAAGGTTTTCTTTCTAAACTTAGTCTTAATAGATCTATTATTACTGTATATTTTGATATTTAATTTGACTTACACTTGTCTAATTTTTTTTCTTCCATGGAAGGTCTAATAATATTGACATTAGATTTCATTTTATTAGAGATGTTATTGAATTAAGAATCGTGTGTGTCAATAAGATACACACTGATGACAATATGGCCAATACTTTGACCAAAGTCATAACATTATCTATATTCAAACATTGTTTAGAAATAGTGAAATTGGTCACAATACAATAATAGTAGGTGTAATAAAATCACCAATTTCATATAAAAATGGTGGAGATTTTTTGTTTAATTTCCATAAGATTTTTTTCTTTTATTCCTTCCTTTTATAATTTGTTTTTCATGCATGAAAAAAGTGAATATTTTAATTCTATTGTTATTATTTTTCTCAAATGTTGATTTTGGTCCTTAAGGTTTTAACCTTACATAAAGAAATCATTACCTTTACATGAGTTTGGGTACCCTTACATGGGTTTCACTTACCTTTATTTAGCATGGATTTACCCTTACATGAGGGTCTCTGTATCTTTACATGGATCCCGATACCCTTATGTGGTACCCTTACATAGAGATTTACCCTTACATAGGTACCCTTATATGGGGAAGTACCCTTATATAGGCACCCTCATAGAGGGAAGTACCCTTACATAGGTAATATTAAATAGGGTTGTACCTTTACATTGGTACCCTTATGTAGCGTGGTACCCTTACACTGGTACCCACACACTACTGGTACCCTTAAATGATACCTTTACATAGGTACCCTAATGTAGGTCTTACTATTATATAGTACCCTCACATAGACAATACCTATAAAAATATACCCTTACATATCAAGGGTTTGACTTTGGTACCTTTACATAACATGATTTCTTACTCTTACACAGATTGGAACCCTTACATGGGGCCTTTACGCACTGGTTACCCTTACGCGGTGACCCTTAAATTGTAATACTTTTGTTTGATTTTCATTTTCATAGTTTCATTCTTATTTTTTAGGATTATGTAGAACTCAATGAATGGATGGGTAGTTATGAAGTCCTATTCCAGTATTAGGGTACTTAATGACTCCCTTTATCATCACCTTTTTTGACTGAGAAATTTGATTCACTCTAGATCGCTTCTCACTTTTGGTCTTCAGATATTATTTAGAGAATCCTTAGTTTTCCCTTCTAATATACTTTATAAAGGATCGTTGGTGTCTTTTCCTTTTCCTTATCTATTGTTTTGTGTACCGTTCTTGGTGGATCAATTGACGACATACTTCATAAATACAAAGCGTGTCCTATTCCTTGATCCAAGAGCTCTTAGAGAATTAAAAACCACCACATTTAGAAGATTTATAGCATCTTGAAGTGATCAGTATTGGCAGATAGATTCCCACTCCATCTTGTAAGAACTTTTTTCCTTTATCTAGTTCTTGAAAATATAGTTTATTGCTTATGTTTTCATATTGTTCAAATTATTGGTTTATTTCTTATACCTACTTCTTTGTTTTAGAGTAGTAAAACAATGTATATGGGTGGTTTTATTACTCTGTATATATAATCCCAAAGGATATGAAGCATTTTAAATCTCATGTCCTTCCTTACATTCTATTTTTTCTATATTTTCTTATCTTGTTTTCAACTCTCCAAATATTCTATCAAACATATTAGTGAAAACCAATTTATAAAAATGATTTAATTGACTTTTATTGGGGGTGTATTTCTATGATTGTATCCAAAAATCTTGACTAAGGAGACTACTCTTAGATATTTTGGAGATTTATTTCCTTACAATGATAATTTTTGATGGATCCTTGGGTGTTGGATCTTGTTTTTTGAAGGTATGTGCTAGTTTCTTATCAATCATCATTTATTCCTCTAGACCCACTCTTCTCTTCTTGAACAAAATCATAGATTAGAGATGTTGATTCTAGATATAATGTTTGTTTCATGATCCAATTGGGTTTATTATAGATTTTTCATGGAATTGGGATTTATTTTCTATATATTCATTGGTCATTGTTCATTCTTTATGAATCATAGTGGAAATTTATTACTTTTATTTTATTTGTTTTAGAAATTTATAATTTAGATATTATTGATTTTTAATTTGTTGGTTTGGGTATTTAATTTATTCCTTTAGTCTTTAGTTCATCTTGGCTTGATGTTTTGACATGAGGGTTTCTATTCCAAGTGTTTTAAGGTAAGCAGTTTCATGAATTGGATATGAACCTTGTTTGTATGATCTTTGAATTTGGTTTCTAAAATGGTTGTAAAGAATGATTTATGCATTTATCTTGAAAATAGTTTGAGAAATGTTTTGATAAAATGTGTTGGTTTTGGAAACATGTATAAAAATGGATTTCTCCCTTGGTTTTGTTAAAACAAAATGGGTTTAAATCATGTTTTATGAGATTGAAAAGATGAAATTCCCTTTGAATTATTATATTATGGTAAACCCAATTGTGATCTAAAATGAGGTAGGGATACAACCTTGTGGATAAACTCTTACCACCCTAGACTTATTATGATATGATAATGTGTGAAATAACTGGACTAATTTGTGGTTGTGAGCCACTATAGGGAGTGAAATCTTAGCCCCTCGACCTTCTCTACTAGGGTAATGTGCACACCAGGTGGCGTATCGATCATATGAACTATACAATGGTCCTCATTAACCTAGATTTGGTGTTAACCTTATTGGTTCTGAGCATAACATAAGTGATTATCAGGGTCAATCCTAACTCAATAATTGTTGGATTTTATAGATCATTCACATATTGTATAATACCTAAACATCATGACCAATTTTTTTTTTCAAATGATATTAACAAATAAGGTCACCAAAACCAAGATAAGATCTTTTTCATGTTAAATTTACAATTAATTTAAAAATATTCGAAGAAATATTATCTCAGTATTGAGATATTTTTTCAATGAAATATTGATTATCAAGAGCCCTTTTTGATCAACCATCATTTATCTTGTATGATCCAAGTGTTTAATCCCTCTAACAATGACTCACACATACTCTAATGATCTTCAAAAAATGCCAATGGATTTTTGGGTGTTAGTGTAGTGAATTTTTCATCTTATAGTGTTCATCATGATTACTGTAATGCTTCTTTTAGGCTTGAATAATCATCCTTGCAACCTCATTCTTGAGATAGAGGAGGAATAAAAATCTTTGGAGTGTTATTTGGTCTTGAGTGGTACACAATGATTCTCTATGTCAATCAATCTCTACAAAATAGACATAATTCTCTATTTATAGAGATAAGGTTAGAGTTTAAATATTATTTAATTATAAAATTTCCTTTAAATAATATATTAAACCTTATATAACTCCATTCTATGAAATAATATTATTATTATTTTCTCATGGTGTGTGATAACTGACATAATGATAAATATTATTTTACCAGCTTTCAAATTTTTATTTATCACCAGACACTATCATAGTCTGTTATTCCTCCTCAATATTTATGAAATACCTAAATAAATATTATATATCCACATAATTAAATAATTACCTTGAGAATAAACATTTATTTAATTTATGCGATCAATAAATCTTGAATAAAATTATTACTAAGTCTTGAGAATTATTTTATTCTAAAAATAAAATTCAAATATAATTTAATTGATATCAATAAGAAACACTTAGTGTGTGACCCTCTAGGATTATTTATCATTGGTATTAGGTGGGATTTCAAAAAATATAAGATTACTCTCTATAAATGAGTCAAGACACCCAAGAGAGAGAAGTTAATGCCACAACATCAATAACCACATATAACCGCTCACTGTATCACAATATATCATCAAGAAGGTTGAACACCCATTTCATAAACCTATATGCTTGATATGTATTTATTTAATTATAAAAAACAAAATCATTTTTTCACCTAACCATGAAATTTAATGTGAACATTCCATTTCAATGAAAGGGTTAAGTTATTAACTTCCATTGATATGAAAGAGACAAATCCTTCATCAATTTACTCATTAATAACATGTCATTCATGACACACCCAACATAACGTACTTCCTGTGAATATATAGAGTCATGGTTTTGGTCAGTAAATATATGTGAGTGAGTCATGACATGCATTAATTATAATATTAAAGTATAAGAACCATTACACATACTCATAGATAGAAATAACTGATGACACATAAACATAAAAAATTCCCATGGGTGGGTTTATTATCATAATCTCCCATCTTGGATATTACTAAGTGAAAACTTCATGAGATGAAGTCTCATATACTTTTGAGTTCTCACACCTAAATTTCAACATAATATGTGCTACATCATAGAATTTTATCCAACTATATAACTTGGTTTAAGAATATTATCATAGAATTTTAAGGTTCACATCATTAAGGGGAACTGTTATTCTCTTTTCAATGTGATAGATAATCTAGGATATTACTACATTAAAGTCATGTAGAACAATGAATAGTATGTATTGAAAATTTTTAATTAATATTCAATTATTTGAATATACATGTAATCCAAATTACAAAAAATTGGTTCTATAACACCAACTCCAAAAAACTCACCCGTTTAGATTATATCCAACTTCCAATGAATTTCAGTCCGCTAGACCTCACATGAAGATCATGTTTTTTCTGAGTTAGGGATTTAATTAAGGGCTATTCCATGTTGTCTTTCATGGATACTCTTATCACTGAAACTTCACTTATTTGAGATAAATTCCTCACTAGATGATATTTATGAAGTATGTGCTTCATATATTGATGCGATATGAGCTCCTTTGTAATGGCCATCAATGCAGTATTATCACAATAGAGTGAGGTTGAATATTTTTTTCTAGGAATCACATAAATATCTTGGATTAAGTTTTATAATCAACTGCTTATTAAGATGGCTTAAAGACACAATATATTTAGACTCTGTTGTGGAATCTATGAACATATCCTTCTTTGAGCTCTTCCAACTCACAACTCCTCCATTGAGAGCGAAGATATATCCCCAAAATGATTTCATATTTTCTTAATCTATTTTTAAATAATAATTTTTATATACCCTGATGAATATATCATTATATACTCTATAGACCATGAACATATCCTTAGTTATCCTTAGATACTCAAGGATAATCTTTATTGCTATCCAATAGCGATCACCTTGTTCATTTTGATGTCTTAATTACCCATTTAAAGTATAGGAGACATGTATCCTAATACATAAAATAAAATACATGATTGAATTAATCAATTATTCTTATGTAATACTTTACTTCCTTTGTCTATCCTCATGTGTTCAAGGACACACTTTCTTGAGAAAATGAATTCCATGAGGCACTAGAAAAAATCCTCTCTTGGATTGTTTCATATCGAATATTTTCAATATTTTTTAAATGTGCTTACTTTTAATTAGATTGATAAACCACTTAGATACATCATAATGGATCTTAATCACATGAATACATGCTTCTTCACCCAAGTCCTTAATGGAGAATCATGTGTTCAACCAGTATTTAATAGACTGTAAGACTCGTATTTCATTTTCATTAAGTAGTATGTCATCAATATAAAATATTATAAAAATGAAAACACTCCCACTAAACCATTTATAAACACAAGTCTTGCATTCATTATTCATGAAACCAAATTCTATTATGTATTCATCAAACTAAATGCTCCATGAACTTGATACTTTCTTTAATCCATAAATGGATATCTGTAATTTTCATACCTTTTTGGCATCCTTTGGGGTCATAATCCCTTGGATTTGTATCATATAGACATATTATTGAAGTATACCATTACGTAAAGACAATTTGAAATCCATACACCAAATATCATAGTCATAGAAAGATGCTATGAGAAGTAGATTGCTGATGGATTTCAATATAGAAAATAGTGAAAAGGTTTCATTATAGTCTATGGTTCGACTCTATTTGAACCCTTTTACAACCATTGGTGCCTTAAAATTACTGAATTTTATATAAATTTCCATTTTATTCTTAAATACCCATTTAAAAACAACAAGATCAATATCCAGTGGAGGATCTACCCAAATCTAGACTTGGTTTTGATACATGAAATCCTTTTCAAAATTCATATCTTCTTGAAATTTTTTAACTTTTATGACACTCACTACTTCCTTATAGGTTACCGGATCATTATTATTAACTAATAATGAGTCACCATCCTCAGATACTAGAAAAATATATCTTTCTGGTTATCTAACCTCTCTTCTACTCTTATATAGTACTTGTGTCTCTAGAATGCCTTCTTCCATGGGCCCTGTTGTAACCTATTCATGTTCCAAATCTTATATACCTTGATCTTGGACTTCATTAAAGTCTATCTCGCTCCCAATATATCTTTTAGAGATGTTATTACTTTCAAAGAAGATGGCCTATATCACTATAATTTTATTGAGGGGTTATATAGGCAATATTCCCTTATTTCCTTATAAAATCCTATAACAGTACACTTTATTCCTTGGGATGCATGTTTTTTTCCTGAATAAGACTTAACAAATGCTTCACATACCCACACATATACAAAATAAAAATGAGTTTATGTCTCCACCATGGATTGAGTAGAGTTTCTTAATCCTATTACTGAGTTGGTTCTCAAATTAATTCTTATATTTTTTGAATATGTCAAAGTAATCTGACTTATACCTTATTAAGTATACATATCCATATCTACTAAAATCGTCAATAAATGTTATGAAATATGATTACCCACCCCTTTATTTAATTGTAAGTGGTTTACACACATTGGTATGAAATAATTCAATAATATCTTTGGCCCCTTTACCTTTTCCACTAAATAGGGATTTGGTCATTTTTTCTTATAAACATACATGACATACACTAAGTGGTTTTAGTTCAAAGGAATCCAAATATCCATCTTGGTGTAATTTGGTCAAACTCTTTTGATTTACATGAACTATACGTTGATTCCATAGTTTTTTGTAGAATAAGTCATATAAACTAGTTTCATTATAGATTTATATTACTTGGTTTGCACAATCAAACACATAAAGACCATTATTTAAATATACATTACTATAACATATGATTTATTTATAAAAGAAGAAACATTTTTTTACCAAATTTGAAAATAAATCAATTTGTATCAAGTTTGAATATATATAATGTTTTTGGTGAATGAAGGCACACAATAATGATATTTTAAAACCAATATCATTCCAATTAAAAACCTGAGGTGGTAGTCTCCAACAGACACAATAGAAGGTATAGATCAGTTGGTTGCTCAAAGATCTACCTCTCCCCAAGAAATATTCTGGAATCTACTTGGTTACAATATTTGAATACATATGTGAGCTTCACATGCTATATATAATACCCAATTTATAGAAATAGATAAATTACACTTGATAAAAAATGAATTTGAATCTTCACATTACTTATTTTCCTGGGTGTATTTTTTCTTCCAGTGGCCCTTCTTACCACATGATAAATAGATTACATCTTGTTCCCTTAATTTCCCCTTGTTCCTTATATTCATGTAGGGAGTTTCAAAGAAAATTTATAATTAGAGATCTTCACCCATACTTTCCTTTTATTAACTATAAAGACAAAAGTCTTTTCACACTTCATATCCTTGTAAACTTGAAGAAGTAGCATGAGAAGATCTGGGAGATAATTTTTTATGAATTTTATAGTTAAAATGATAACAAAATTGGAAAAGATCCGAGGGAGTGACGAAAGAATGATATCAGTGTATAGTTTTTCAGGTGTGTTAAAACTTAGAACCTATAGGCACTCAATGTGTCTAATGAGTTCAACTATGTGATGCCTAGATGGAATAATTTCTATAAGTTTTCTATAAAAGAGTAACTTGGATATCACAAACTATTCCTATCTTTCTCTCTCTGGATAAAGACCTTAAAGATGTTGGAGTACGCTATAAGAATCCATGTCTTCATGTGACTTCATGAGTTCATTTGACATGGATTAAAGCATTAAACACTGAACATAAACTAAATCAATAAGGTGTTTACTATAAATAATGAACCCCTCATCAATAACCTTTTTTAGATGGATCAGACATTAAGGATTCTATTATGTAATACTTCTATTCATAGAACAATTCTACCCATGGGAATATAAAACATTCCTATAAGTTTTTTTGAGTTAGGATATGGTATTTATATAGAATTGATCATAGGGATAATGTGTTTGATTGAATTTTAATTATTCTATAGTATTAAAAGATCATAATATTATTACTTTACATGATTATAAATTATATGATACATAATAATAATTTTAAATTTTATTAAGTCTCCCAATATTTTATCAAGTCCCAATAATCCTAACCATTGGACTCATAATTTATAGTTTATCAGAAATTTTATTGGCAAGGGTCCATATTCATATTCTCATAATCCAAGCATGGGATAAATTAATTACTCAAAGGTATTTAGGAAGTCATTTATTTTCTAAATACAGGCTTATGGATCCTTGATCCATTGAGTGGACTCCCCAATCTAAAAACCCTTTCTTGGGTTTCCTCAAAACTTGAATCCAAGTTACATAAAGTCTATCAAAGGATGTAACAACCCAAAATTATAATGGAATAATATTTCATTTAATATAATATGTGATAGAAAACACCAAGATTAAAAAATCCAAAAAATATATGTCTTTAAATTTAATCTCTTCGATAGCTTGTAGAACATGAAAATCCTAATATAAAAGAACTGTAATATAGTATACCATTATAACCTAGATGTTAAATTGGTGGGTATTAATATTAATAAATAAATTATAAAAATTATGGTTATAAATAAAATAAGAATTATTTAAAATAAAAAGAAATGTTTTCTAAAAAATAATATTTTTAAAAGACAATTTAATCACTCTTTGTGAACATAATTTAAAATTAATTTTACCAATTTTAGAAAATTTATTTGATAAAATAAAATTTAATTTTTAAATTATCATATAAAAATCATATTAGGGTTAATTTTTTGTATTATTCTGAAAAGTTTCATTTTTTTGATAAATAGTGAAAAATACTGATTTTTATTGAAAACTATATTTTCATTTAAATAATTAATGAAGTTAAATTTCATTTTAAATTGGTTTTAAAGTAAAATTTGATCAATTATATTAATATTTATTTATTTTCAGTCATTTTAATCACTTTTATATTGAATTATGATATTAAAACCTTTTATACTTTTGATAATTTTATCTTTGGAAACTCGTTTTTTTGTCGCATCTGTGGGTATAATGTTAAATTATATTCTACAATTTTTTTGAATTGAATTTGAAAAAATGGATTCCATATTTTGAATCATAATATTTTATATTACCCAATAAGGTCAACTTAATTTTTAACCATGACGAATAGTAAAAGCAGTAAAAATTAATTACCGTGGTTATAGTAAAAAATGATTTACTAGGGGGTTAAACTAAGAAGATAAGGGTTAAAATAACCTAAAAAATTATCTAAAACCAATTTTATGGCCATATTGAGACCTTATAAATTATAAGGGTCAATAAAGACCAATTTTGGAGGCTATAAACATGTTAAAACTTGGGTGTAATTGATTCTTTTTAAACATTCCATCTCTGTCCTCTCCCCCACTTATAAAATCCCAACCCCTATTCTCCTAGCTTAACACTTACAAAGACATTTGGTTTAAACAATAACTACAAAAATATTTTAATTAATCCCATAAAAACATTTTAGATCCATTTTTTTATCATAAATCCATCCTAGTAAGGATTTCGGTGTAAACTAAAAGAAGTTCCCAAAGAAGACGTAACATTCTTAAACGATCATTTTCATTCTATTTCTTCTTAAACCTCCCTAAAATATTATTTAATAATGATAATATAATAAAATTAGTGTAATTTATATAATTATATGTTATTATGTTAATGTAATAACCTATATTCATCTCCTCTTCCATCAAATGGGGAATGAAATCGTTGATCGTGTGTATGGAGGACTACCGCTTCACAAACCAATATAATTTTTTTCCATCACCACCTTACAAAGCTGGATATAATGATGATTTTAACAAATTTATATTATATTTATGATATTATTATACTTCTTGAACTATAATATCACATATACCTTCTTACTTTCCATTTTTTTTTAAAATATGATAATGTTGCTCGTGTGTAGGGAGGACTAACACCTCGTGAAGTGATGTGATTCGTTTTTTTACTTGCACCTCACATGGTAAGTAATAAGAATAAATTTAATGAATATATGTGATATTTATGATATTATATTGATTCTTTAAGATTAATATATCACTCACTTTCTTAACCTTTCACCCATTATGGGAATCATAACATCGCTCGTGCGTACATAGACCTACCGTCTCCACGAAGCGATGCGATCCATTATCCATGTTAAAATTTCAATAATGATTCTAAAAATGTATCTAATGAAAAAATTATATTTATAAAATTAATATAATTCTGTATATGATGGATATATATCCTATACCCATGAATCAAAACTTTCATGACAAAAAATTCAGGAGAAAACAAGGCAATTAACACCCAAAATAATGAAAATAATGAAAGATTAATAACAAACGGGTGATAAGATATTATAATTGGACAATATATTATATTATAAATATGAATATGGTCCTGTTATAAATTAATAAAATTCTTAAAACCATTATATAGGAGGTTAAATTATGTTCAACCAAAAGGAAGCGTGAGGTAAGGGACTTCATCTAAATTTCCCTTTATTGAGGTATATTGTAATGTTATGCACCTAATTTATTTTATATAGTTTATATAATGAACATTTTAAATTTAATATCATGAATCCTTAAAAATTAATTATATTTAAAGTTTTAATTTTAATTATTTCATCCAAAGTAATTGTGAATTAAAAGTTACCAAGCGGTAAATAATTTCATAAATAAATTTATTTTCATTGAGTTATATTACTTCTTAATTTTATTTGAAATTATAAGATTTTCTGTGTATTTTTTTTGACTATATTATGTTTTATTTAGAATTATTTTATGTGGATTTACATTTTATATACATAATCGATTCATCTATTAATCCCCACTTCAATATTATGATCTTTGTAAGGGTTTATTTTATAATATCATTTTAATCAGGATTGTTTATACTTGAACTTTTATTGAAGGAAATTATTTGGTAATTGTATAACAAAACAATTTAATTTTATTCTCCTCTGGTTATTCATGATTTTTTCAAGTAATAGTACCATTTTCCACTCTTTGGTACTCAAAATGATTGATAAAATGATTTTAAGAAAATCGAACATTATTTTTATCTTCAGTAAAAAATACTTCTTGTTATAAAACCCTGTATTCTAAAAAAGTTTTCATTTTTTTAACATTATTCAAATTATTTATTAAATAAATTTTTACCCATTTTTGAATTTTTAATTTTTTTAAAGGAGTTTTCATGTAATTTTCCAAACAATGTCTAATTTTCTTTTACCCAAAAAGTGAAAGGAATGTTTGTTTTAACATGCATGACATGTATATAATTTCTTAATATCATGACCAATCAATGTTTTAAAGATTACTTTATAAGTTTAAATTATTATTTTCAAATAAAAGTTTTTTCAAAATGTTTTTTAGTTTAAAAAGTTTATTTTTAAAATGAAAATTTTATATTCCTAAAGAATGTTTTTAAAGATCTTTTTATGGAATTTATATTCCTCAATGATAACAACCCTTTATTTTACATATAATACACTTGGGATATTTTGTATTTATACCATAATTATTCTACCTCTGGATGGTTTATGATTATTTTGACCAAGGATAGTATTGACACTCACTTCCTTGATTCATTTTTGTAGTCATTAACTCTCCCTTGAATTATTCACTGTCTTGTGATCATTGGACATTAATTTTCTCCTAAATATCCATATTATTTCAATATCTTGAAATGATTTATTTTGGTTACAAATGAAATGTTATTAGTGAAATATTTATATTTTCAATATTTAATGTTTTATGATTTTATAATGGTACTTGAACATTTGATGGGTGGTTACATGATAAACCAAATGACGGGTGGTGTCATGATAAACTAGGACATGTGGTTATGTTATAACCTCCAATGCATTGGGTATGGAATTCGGTTGTATGGCTATTCCATTTAGTGATATGTGTGTAAGTAAACCATATGGTTATTTCATTTAAGTACGTTTATGTCCCAAGTTACCTTTATATGTTATGTGCTTTATATGGGTTTTATGGTAATATTTTGGTTACAAATGGGTAAGAAATGATCTTTTATTTAGTGAAAAGTATTCACTACTTCATAAAGGTGAAAAGTATTACTTATGATAAAGTATTCACGATTTACTTTTTGTTTTAAAGAACTAACAGTTTTCTTTCTTTGTGTATCCCAAACTAAGCTTTTTATACACATCCCAAGTTTTTCTGAAAATTTTTTCACAAGACTTAAAGATGAATAGGGTCAAGGATGGGATCAATGAAAATTCATGATGTCTAAAATATGGAACTATACATGACTCTTTTTTTCAAGAGTTTTTATTTTATGAAAAAAATGGATACTGAGTAAAAGTGTCTATATGTAATATTCAAGTTGTTTTGTTTATGTTATAACCTAATTATCTAACGCCCTAAACCTAAAAATATCCTCAAAGTGAATTATTAACTTAATTCAAGATTATGTAATATTTAAGGTCAGGTCCTTATAGTTGGTATCAGATGTCGGTTTAGATAACTTTAGGAGTTAGGATATTATTAAATCAATATCCATAAATTAATTTATGTTAATATTGAAATGATATAGCATTTATAGATTACCATGTTGCTTCACCTAAGATATTTTTATGTTCAGAATGGTTTTTTGTAGAGGAAATAGATTTGTGATGGGAAGGAATATAGAGGGAAATAACTTTCAAAATCAGAATCCTGAGATGGTCGGAATCGGAACTGAACAGTTTGTTGTAGTGATGGCTAAGTTGAATTAGGTGATAAATAGTGGTTGTGTTCATTGATGATATTTTGGTTTATTACAAAAGTAAATAAGAACATGAAAGTCATTTAAGGGTTGTATTGCAAACCTTTAAAGAAAAGAAACTGTATGGGAAAGTCAACAAGTGTGAGTTTTGGTTACAAAAAATTTATTTCCTTCATTACATTGTTTCAGAAAAATGGCATAACTGTTGATCCTTATAAAACAAAAGTTATTGAATAATGGATAATACCCACAAATATAATAGAGATCTGTAGTTGTCTTAGTTTAGTAGGTTATTGATGGAGGTTTGTTGAAAAAATTTCACAGTTATCTAGCCCAATGACTAAGTTAACTTGAAAATGTGTTAAGTTCATTTGGACAAAAGAATGTGATGATTTTTTTCATGAATTGAAAAGAAGATTGGTGAATGATCCATTTTTTGCATTACCTTCCAGATATGATGAGTTTGTTATCTACAATGATGCTTCGTTGAAAGGACTTGGATGTGTCCTTATACAGAATGATCAGGTAATTTCTTATGTTTCACATCAGTTGAAATCTCGTGAGTTAAATTACCCTACACATGATTTGGAATTATCTTCTATTGTTTTTGCTTTAAAAATTTGGAGGCATCATTTGTATGGAGTAAAATGTGAAATATATATTGACCACAAAAGTTTGAAGTATATATTCACTCAAAAATAATTAAACATGAGATAGAGGAGATGGTTGGAATTAATCAAGGATTATGATTGCACGATCCATTACCATCTGGGAAAATAAAATAAAGTGGCTAATGCTTTGAGTCGAAAAAGTAATGCTTCATTGACCTTGTTACATTTGGAACAAGATCCTTTTATTAAAGACTTGATGAACTTTGCCATATAAGTTATTGGTGTAGGAAATTCCTCTGTTTTGTTTCAGTTGTCAGTGAAATCATCTCTATTATATAGAATTAAGCAAGCGCAGAAGGAAGACAGTGAGTTGCAGAAAAAGGTAGAGTTGGTTCAGAATGGTAAGTTTTTTGAATTTAACATTGATA